>OX940806.1:33151554-33800242 GCA_954870605.1 Acer campestre
ATTGAAATTTTTGGTCGTTGATACAGTAACCCAAAATAGCTCAAACCAAACCAAAAACAAAACAAAATATTCAACGCCCAAAAATCAAAGCTTTTATCTTTCATTTTGGTTTTTGATATGAGTCTGCAGATAAATGACACATGCTGTTTGTGTATGTTAAAAGGTTTATATTTTGTTCAACTTTGCAAGAGCACGAGAATTAAAATACAGAGAGTTTTCTCTCCATTTTAGGGTTTCCCCTTGTTTGCCATAGATTTGGCTTTTATCTAGCTTCCTACCGCGTTAAATTCTGTAACATAGAATCATCTTCTAATTAAATGATTATCTTCTGAAATTAATATAAGACAGAAAACACAAGAAAACCCAAATTGAAATAGAATTTCAATGATCAGCTTGAAAGATTTAGAAAAACCCAAATTGAGATAGTATTTTTTTCTCGAAGGAATGTAAAATTCAATTCAATTAATATTACTTATTCTTAAAAAAACAAAATTCAATTCAATTATGAACTCAACAAATTTAGGCAAAATTGCTATGAAAGAAATTATACTAAAATAAATATAGCAATGTGTTTTTATGTTTTTCCTTTGAGTGTGTTGTTATTATTTCGTTTATAAACCTGACAGAGTTTGATCTAGTTACGTACGTGAACTTGAAGGATCCATTGTTGTATTGAAGGCAGGTATAGGATGGTAATCATGCCTCTCAACATTGGTTTATGTCTCAAATTCGAATCTCAAATCTCCATGTAAAATAATAATAAAGGATCCATTGTCAATAAATACCAACTTATCACCTAGCCACCTAGGGCAAATTAACTAATCTCCAACGGAGAGTTGAAGCCACGTTTGGGAAGGAGAGGGCCATCGCCCAGGCCTACACATTTTTTTTTTTATAAAAAAATTATACTTTATTTGTTTTGCTATTTAATTATATTTTTTATTAAAATTTAATAGTTTTTCAAGTTGCATCCCCACCCCGAGATTCCTGGAGCTGGCTTTTGTTCCAAAGTATTATCACCGATTTCTTATTGACAACCTCTATTTAAAATTGTGCACGTTGGAACTTGGAAAGGTATAGTTTAATTTCTTCCAAGGAAATAAGTTATGATCATCAAACCTTGAATTTGCTCGCAAGACATTTTCATTTTTTATGGAAATGGGCTTGGAGGTTTGGTAAAGATAAGGAGTCTTTATGGAAGAAGGTAGTTTGCGCTAAGTATGGGGTTAATTCTTCTAGTCTCCTATGGTCTTGGAACGTTCCTTCCTCGGCTTCTCCTTTCTCCAAAGCTGTGGGCAGTCTTTTTAAAGAAGGTTCTTTAGAAGCTAAAATTTTGGAGGATGGGTTGAAGATTGTTGTGGGGTGTGGTGACAGGATCAGTTTTTGGGATGATAGATGGACGGGTGTTTTTTCGTTGAAACATATGTTCCCAAGAGTTTTCGCCTTGGCTAGCCAAAAATCTGGTATCATTAATGATTTTGGGTCTTGGAATGGCAATGATTGGGTGTGGAATGTGAGGCTTAGGAGAAGAGTTTTTGACTGGGAACTTTTTCAGTGGAGTGCTTTTTATTCGAACCTTGCTAGAGCCAATATTCGTAGAATGTTCTCGGATTCTTTAGCTTGGTCTTTTTGTCCTAACGGTACGTTCTCGGTTAAGTCTTTCAGGCGTTGTTTAGAAGATTTTTCAGAGGAGAGTGGGCTGGTTTTCGAGCAGTTTAGGCAAGGGATTAGCCCTCCAAAAGTGGAAATTTTCATGTGGCAACTTCTTAGAGGAAGGATTATGGTGAAAGAGCGTTTGTGGCATTTCGGAGTGCTTGTTAATGATGATATCCTTTGCCCGTTATGTAATTTGTGTGCCGAATCGGTGGATCACTTGTTTTTGAATTGTGTGTGGTCCTGGAAGGTTTGGTCTGTTAGTATGGGATGGTGGGAGGTTAGGTGTGTTTCCAATAGAACATTAAATGAGTGGTTTTGTGGCTGGAGTTTCTTGTGCCCTGGTGATAAGTTTGGAAGAGCTTGGATGACCCTCTTTTGTGCAGTGGTGTGGACTATTTGGGAGGCTAGAAATCAAGTTATCTTCAAAGGAAATTCGGTGGACCTAGAGTATTTTGTGGATTTGGTTAAATTCCGGGTTGCTTGGTGGTTCAAACACCATGGTAAAGGTTCGTCGGTCCCAATTACCTTGATGTTGGAAAATTTGAAGAACTGCTGCATTGACAGGAATCCGTCAAAGGCTGCCAAGTCGAAGAACTGGTCTTCCCCCCTTAACGAGGACCTTTTTTTCAATGTGGATGGCTCGGTTTTCCCCGAGGAGGCTAGGGCGGGGATTGGTGGGGTTCTTCGCAACTCGAACGGTGGTGTTTTGTGTTCTTTTTCTGCTTTTTTGGGGAATGTTGACGTTTTTGCTGCAGAAGTTTGGGCGATTCATAAGGCTTGTTCTCTATGTGTGTCGAATCCGTCTCTTGTTGGGAGAAGTATTCAGATTTTGTGTGATTCGAAAACGGTGGTGGATTGGTTAAATGTTGAAGAGTTCGGGAACCTTGCGCTTGTGCAAATAATCTATGACATTCGCTCCATGCTTAGTATCTTAAGTAATACTACTGTCATTAATATTCCTAGAGAGTCCAACTCTTTAGCTGATAGTTTGGCCAAGAGGGGCTGTTTCATGGATGGGGAATTGGTGGATTGGGGGGTGGGTGTGTAGTGGTGTTTGGTGCTGCGCTGTGGGGGCGTTTTCCTCTGTTTTTCTGGGGCCTCTGTGCTGCGTTGTTGTTGCTTTGGTTTTGGTTGTTTCTGTGTTGCGTTGTTGTTTGTTGTCTGTTGCTTTTTCTGTTGCGTTTTTTCTTCTTTGTTTTGTTGGCTTCTGTCGCTGTGGGTTTTCCGCTTGGTTGTGGCTTGTGGCCTAATAAAATTTCTGCTGTTCAAAAAAAAAAGACATTTTCATTTTTTATTAAGCCTAAACAAACTACATGACCGATCATCAATTCATTTAAAACTTCAAAAAGAAAAATTCAACTAATGCTACTTGTCAACTTGTTTAATTTGTGCTTTAGTAGAAATAAAAGATGAGAAGGTCAGAATCAATTAAAAATTTGACTAAGAAAAGTTTTTATCAAAAATAAAACACTAAAGTACTTGTCAACTCGTTTTGCAAAATAAAAAAATAAAAAAATAAAAAAAGATAAATATTGGTATATAATTTTTAGAATTATGTTATCGTGTACCTTATGTTTACACGATCCTAATTTTTATTATCACAAATTAATGTGATAATAACCAACTGGCTCTGTTGATATGTTCATGTGCCATTGACTTTGAAAGGAGACAAGTCCCATGTCTTTCGTTGATGTATCAAACTATCATGAACATGTCAGCTCCTTCGATTGAAAGAACTTATATATGTCCTTGAAAAAAAAAAAAAAAACAAAAAAAAACTTACATATGTTTGGATATTTAAAAAAATAAAATAAATAAACTCTAATGAAAATCGCTCAATAATAAATATTCTCAGAAAAATAGAAAGAAATCAAAGCTTAATTTATCTTTCATTTAGGTTTCGGATCTGAATCCTGCAGATAAACAGAATCTGTAAAAGATCTTTCATAGTGATCAATCCATCAACCTGATCTCCTGCATCACCTCTGCAGTCTCTCCTTCTTTGGCCATTCTTTACTAAGTCTTCTTATTGAACAATTAATACATGATGATCTTCCTCATCTTCGTCGGCTTGTTCATCTTCTTTGGTCCTTCATTACTTCGTTTTATTTCATTAAAAGTGTACAACACATAATGGGTAGGAAGCTTATTGTTCGTTTTCGTGTACAATTTGGCAAGATCGTTTCTCACGAATTTTCAGATTTCTTTCATAGACAGAAACTTGATGATCATGAGGCATTATTTTTTTTTATTTTTTTATTTATTATAACTATAGCTGTAGATATCTATGAGTTTTTTTTTTTTTTTTAGATGGCTGTATTATTCTGTATATATAAGAGAATTCTGGATTAAAAATCTCTTAACCCCATGTATAATCCAATTAGACATCTTCCTTTTCATAAGTCTCCTACATTTTCAAAAATAAATTGGAGCATCATTAGAAGAGGATTTTATTCTAAAAATAATATGATTTTTTTTTATAAATTGGATGTGTTAATAATTTAAGAGGGTTTATAAATAAAATGTATTAAAATGAATATATTCATTTCTATATGGGTATTATTGGCATTATAATGAGTGTTTATAGTAATATTTATTTTTTAAATTTTAGACATAAGTGTATTTATAAAAATAAATGTACTAATTAGTTTTATGGGTAGAAATATCCGCAACCTAATAGAGGGGTGCCAATACATGAATCACGAATGATTGACCTCACCTTATATATATATATCATGGCTATTGATTGGGGATTGTTTTGACATTTTAAAGAGCATTAAGAGTATGATCCCTTAATTGCATTAAGAGTATGATGGACAAGGAAAGGATTGGAACAGCAATATCCAGCATGTTTACAGGAAAAATAATAGAGTGGCTGATAGCTCAAACCAAGCCAAAACAAAACAAAACAAAATATTCAACGCCAAAAAATCAAAGCTTTTATCTTTCATTTTGGTTTTTGATATGAGTTTGCAGATAAATGACACATGTTGTTTGTGTATGTTAAAAGATTTATAATTTGTTCTACTTCGCAAGAGCACGAGAATTAAAATACAGGGAGTTTTCTCTCCATTTTAGGGTTTCCCCTTGTTTGCCATAGATTTGGCTTTTATCTAGCTTCGTACTGCGTTAAATTCTGTAACATAGAATCATCTTCTAATTAAATGATTATCTTCTGAAATTAATATAAGACAGAAAACACAAGAAAACCCAAATTGAAATAGAATTTCAATGATCGATCAGCTTGAAAGATTTAGAAAAACCCAAATTGAGATGCAAAAGAAATAATCAAATTCACAAAAACTCCAAACAAAACAACAATATATATTCATTATTCAAACCCAGATCAAACAAGCAAACGAAATGACAAGTTCATATCAAAATCAAAAGAAAACCAGAAATCAAACACCTAATCAGAAATCAACCGAAAAATGAAATTAAAAATCACAATAATAACTGGAAACAAAGATCACCAACCGAAGCAAAATCAACTAAAATCACCCAAAGTAAAAAAATCACGAAATCAAATAATTAAAGAACAAGGCGCAACAGAGCGGTAGCCACATCGGAGCAGACAAACCTCTATTTAAAATTGTACATCATTGGAAGGTATAGTTTATTGTTCGCAAGACATTTTTCATTTTTTATAATTAAGCCTAAACAAATTCTGTAAGACAGATCATCAATTCATTTAAAACCTCAACAAGAAAAAATCAACAACATAAATAATACTACTTGTCAACTTGTTTTGTGCTTTAGTCGAAATAAAAGATGACAAGGTCATAATCAATTTAATAAAAAAAAAGATAGGTATTTATTATCATATAACTTGTAGGATTATGTTAAACTAGCTTGTTGAAAAGTAGATTGTTACATTATTACATGATTAACAGCCGATCATTGAAGCAGCAGGGCAAATGTCTTGATCGGATTTAACAAAATATATTCAACGCTTTATCTTTTATCTTGGTTTCGGATCTGAATCCTGATAAACAGAATCTGAAAAAATCTTTCATAGTGATCAACCATCATGATCATCTTCATCTCCTTCTTCCTCCCCTTCATCCTCTGCTCCGTATTCATCTGCCTAGACCCTTTATTGCATCGTTTCAAACTTAAACAATATTCCAACGAGATGTTCGCAATCCTCTGCAGCTTCTTAATGTTTTACCATTCATTACTAAGTTTTCTCATTCAACGATTCACGATGATGTACGTCATCTTCGGGAACAGCTTTTTCATCTCGTTTATATTCTTTGGCCCTTCATTACTTCGTTTTATTTTACTAAAAGTGTACAACATAATGGCTAGGAAGCTTATTGCCCGTTTTCGTGTTCTGTTTGACAAGATCGTTTCTGGCGTATTTTCTGACTTCTTTTGGAGACAGAAACTTGATGAGGCATTACTGGAGAAGTTGAAGAAAAATATGATCATTATTGATACAGTGCTCCCTGTTGATAACTATGAACTAGTTCATGTTACAGTATGGGATTGTTGGATACGATGCCTTAACGTTCTTAATTGCATTATCCACGAACTTGAGGATCTGCTACCTGATGTTGACAAGTTGGAAGCAAAATTCAAGATCATTACAACTCTGATTCGTGTATGGAGCTACTGCTACAACTTGACATTTCGAATCTTTTTCAAAAAGCATAGGCCATTGATCACTTCACTCGAAAAAGGTATAGAAGACCGGCTGAAAGAAATAATCAAAGAAATGGAATATCTTGCGATGATAATAGGTACGCAAGATTCTATGAAAAGGGAACCTTATCAACTATCAGCCACTGCAGATAGTTTTGATGACGAAATTAAAGTGTTTGGTAGGGATGAAGACAAAGAGGCTGTACTTAAGCTGTTGCTGTCACACAATGCATCTGATAATCAGATAGGCCTAATTACTATATTGGGTGAAGGTGGAGTTGGCAAGAGCACCCTTGCTCAGCTTGTATACAACGACGACCTGGTGGAAGAATATTTTGACATTAAAGAGTGGATCTACATTTCAGAGAATTTTGATCCTGCCTGGTGGTATCAAAGCTTTCAAAATAAGTTTAAAGGCGGACTCTTGATGAAGAAATTTCTAATCATCATAGATGATGTTTTGTATGGACAAAATTTTATCAAGAGATTCCTACAAGAGCCTATTCCTTGGCAAAAAGGAAGTAAGATTATTGTGACAACACGCTTTCGATCTGTAGCATCCATGGGGAGTCTTCCTCCTTATCATTTGAAGCCAATAACATACGAAGATAGCTGGAGGCTAATCGCAAAACATGCATTTGCAGATGAAAATTCTTGTTCGTATGGCAGACTAGAAGAAATAGGCAAAAAAATTGTGAAAAATGAATGTTATGGCTTGCCTCTAGCAGCAAAGGTCCTAGGGGCAGTCCTGCGCTTTAAGCCAACAGTTGAAGACTGGGATGCCATATTGAAGAAGACCAACATATCTGATGATTTGATAGATACAACCACTGGCTTGCCTCCAGCTCTTGTTTGGAGTTATTATTATCTTCCTGCACATCTAAAGCAGTGCTTTGCTTTTTGTGCAATACTTCCCAGGAGTTACGAGTTCGAAGAGAATCAGATAATCCGCTACTGGAAAGCACTGGGCCTTCTGCAACAGCCGGATGATCATAAAACAATGGAACAGATAGGTCATGAGACCTTTCATGGTTTGACGTCTAGGTCTTTTTTTCAACAGACAAGAGGCAATAAATCACGCTTTGTAATGCATGATGTTTTGCATGACTTAGCTCTTAACATTTCCAGACGGGTGAATGAAAATTTTGAAATTTCAGATTGTCCAAGTCTTGAGACGAGATTTCCGAGACTTCCAAATGAAGATTTCTTCCGGTTTCATGATGGCAACAGCATGCCGCTAAGAGTATTTGATAGGCCGATTATTTATACACCTCCAGGACTTCCAGACAGCAATGTGGTGCAACTCAAAAGTGACGATGAAATGGTTTCAGAACTTTCTAGCAATGATGTTTCTATCACATCACTTAGCTCTCCTCCAGGAACCTCCAAGATTTCCAATGAAGATTCAAGTATAAAGCATGAAGGAGCATCGGAAATTCCCTTGAAAATGACTGAAAGTTCATCTGATACTGATGACCCAGTATTCAACATATGGTATTCCCAGATCTCTAGTCTTGAAAGCTTGAAGGTTTCAGAAATCTCACAATTAATAAAGTTGCCACCGAGGATTCATAGCCTCAAAATTGAAGGATGCGATGCCCTTAAGTCCCTACCCGAGGAACTGATGCTCAACAATATCCATCTCCAACAATTGTATATTATCGATTGTTATTTTCTTGAATCCTTTTCCGTAGACCATCTACCCACTACTTTGAAATCTCTTTATATCCGTAACTGCAGGAAGTTAAAATTCCCCTCCCCTTCAGAAACAAAGCAGCATGCACTCCTTGAACACTTGTGCATAGGAAGCAGCTGTGATTCTCTAAGTTCCTTTCATTTATCCTTATTTCCGGAACTTAGAAGCCTTGCAATCTGGGATTGTGTAAATTTCAGTTCTTTCTCAACTTCAAAGAATCACATGTCACTTGATGCATTGGAAATCAGGGATTGCCCTAAATTGCTATCTTTCCTTGAAGAGGGATTGCATACCCCCAACCTGACATCAATTTTTCTATCTAATTGCAAGAATCTCAAGGGGATTACAAAACCTATGGACAAGCTCATATCTCTTCGGTCTTTCTTTATCAATGGATGTCCAGAACTCAGTTCCATTATAAATGGATGTTTTCCTGAGAACCTAAGTTCACTTTGCATCACTTATTGCCACAAACTCACTCCCGGTATTCAGTGGAAAATGAATGAGCTAAACAACCTTAGTTGTTTCGAGATTGAAGGTGGATGTATAGACTTGAAGTCATTTCCAGAGCAGAATCTGCTTCCCAGCAGCCTCAACAGTCTACGAATCAGCAGACTCTCAAACCTCGAATTCCTGGACTACAAGGGGCTTGAACGCCTAACATCGCTTGAAACATTGAAGATCAACGGATGTGACAAACTTCAATCCTTTCCTGAAGAGGGCCTGCCTTCTTCCGTGACTTATTTGTACATCAATGAGTGTTCTTTGCTGAAAGCGAGATTTCAAAACAGAAGAGGGAAAGAGTGGTACAAAATAGCTCATGTTCCTCACATACAAATCGACGAGGAAGTAATCTCTTGAGTAAGTCTGGAATATCTTCAATTTTATGTGCGAATTTTTACATTTTTGCTTATCAAGTATGAATGATATAAATTATTAACTTTCAGTTTACGGTGATTATCTCATCCATTGATCATACATTGGCACGCATTAAGTACAAATAAGTAGAAGTTCGTAAAAAATGCACAATTTGTAATAGTAGATCTTGAATTTTATTTCTGAGCACAGGTTACCCATCCATTGATCCTATCCAAATGATGCAGGTGCATGCAGACTTCTTCTGTAAATAGAACTAATAACAGAAGCACTTGCAACATTTCAGAGCATGTGAGAGGAGTTCCTGACCCGTTGTGTACAGATGCGTAGTTGTGGACCTGTGGCTTTGTTCCTCTCAGCATCTAATATACGAAAGAGGAGTTGTTTGGAGCTTGATGAGTATGTAACTGCTTTTGCATTTTCATATTCTATAACAGGACCCAATTCCATTCTGATTAGTACTTATGCTATGGCTGATATTGTATCATGCTAAATTTCAATCGAATCGACAGTGATGAAATTAACTGAAATGTGTATGTATGGTATGCATAACAAGCATGATTTTCAGAACTCTAGCATTCATGGCATAGGAAGTTCAACCTGTGTTTAGCAGCCATACATTGTCTGCTTCCATAGCTTGATTGTGCAATAAAATCTGAATATTTATGGAATGTTTGTGTTGTTATGCTTTTCATTGTTTTGTGCCTATAAAACACAAAAGTGTTAGACAAAATCAAACAACCTCCATGTGAGATCTTGAGAAGAAAAAACAGATATAAGAAAACATAAGGTTTGTACTTATGCACTTTTACATTTATTGAGATTTCAAGCAAATTCAACATCTACTCTGATTTAAAATAGAAGAAGTTTCTGTTTCATTTATTTTGTGGTGAATATAACCGGAACTGTTCTCTCTAAAGTAACAAACTCGACAGTACAATCAACAGCAAAGCACAAGCTTCTTGTTCCATGGGAAAAGAGAAAAGAAATAGCAAAATTTAAGCAAATCAACAAGACATGACTGAAGCAACACTGCCATGATCTGCTTCCTTCAGAACTTGAACTTTACATATTGTCAGCTTGCTTATTATTCAAGGAATTGGTTGAATTCATAGAATTTTGATCATCTCAGAGTTCTTCATCTCTAATAGCTTGCACTTTGCTGCACACTCAGGCGAAAGAGAGAAAATTCATTAGCAAATGTAAATGATATATGCTAAATTATAACAAAAATGTGAGAATTTGTGGTTTGAGGACATGCCAAATTGGAAGCATTGGTCATCTTTCGTAGCTTATGGTCATGGATTTCCTTCACTTCAGGAGCTTCGTATACAAAAATGCCAAAATCTGACTGGCAGCCTGCAAAGTTCCCTTCCATCACTGAAATTACTGCATATCTATCAATGTAGGAGTTTACGAATCCAATTTCAAGATATGATGCACTACAAATAGCTCCAGACTCTGCATATGACAAGTAGTTGTGATTCTCTCAGTCTCTCACATTCTTACCTTTAGACTTGGCCAACAAGGTTGAAAATCTACAAATCCAGGATTGCAGCCATCTCAAATGTACACAACTCTCAAAGGATCTTTGTCAGGAGCTCAAATTTCTTCAAGACCTTGACATCAGTGATTGTGATGATCTGGAGTTCTTTTCCGGAAGAGGGATGCAGACTCCTAACCTGGCATCTTTGTCATTATCAAATTGCAAGAATCTCGGGTCAATGCCAGAACAAATGCACACACTCCACACTTCTCTTCAAGCATTCTGTCTATCTTATTGTCCAAAGCTTGAATCATTTCCAAATGGTGGTTGGCCACCTAACTTATACTTGCTGTTGATCGAGAATTGTGACCATCTCACTCCTCAGAAAGATCGGGATCTGAACAAAATGACGTCACTCACTTGTTTGACAATCATAGGTGGATGTAGTGATTTGAGGTTGTTTCCAGAGGAGGGTCTACTGCCCGCCTTCCTTATTTCTGTTCAAGTTGGTGAACTACCAAAGCTTGAAATGTTGAATCTCAAGGGGATTCAATTTCTCACCTCCATTAAAGGGCTGCATATCAACAGCTGTAGTAAGCTTCTCTGTTTGTCAGAATGGAGGTTACCCATCTCACTTTCTTCTCTGAGCATCACTGGATGCTTGTTGCTGTCAGAGTGGTGTCAACAGAACCAAGGGGAGGATTGGCCCAAGATTTCTCACATCGCCTACAAGGTAATCAATGGCAAAGTATCTTAATGAGCTCTTTAGATGGAAGAGAAATGGATAGAGGCTGAATCCAACTATCACACAGTCTGGCCTTTCAAATTCAATGTAAACAAAGAAAATACAATGATTGGTGTTGCTAGTGTATGATTGTTCATTTGGGGTCGATTACATTTTTGTTTTGCAGCTAGCACTTTTAATACCATGTGTTGGCTTATGAAATCCACCCACCTCTCTTTTTGCTTGTTAAAATTCAACACTGAAGCTCTCACAATTCAACAGCCACTTGCATTCATATATATTATAGAACACTTAGACCTTGTCCGGTAAAAAAGAAAAAGAAGTAAAAATGTCCAAAGCTTATTTGATTATTATCACAACTACCAGCTTTGATTTTTTTATTGATTATTATCACAAACTTGAACCTGATCCAAAGCTTGAAGTACTAAACAATTCACCAGAAAAATAAAAATAAAAACAGAAAAATGTCCAAAGCTTTGTTTTTTGGTATTTTTTTTTTTTTTTAATAGATTACAAATTTTGGTACAGAAGTATAAATTATGATCATCAATGTTGTTTATCAAACCTTGACTACATAGCTAAATTTTGACACTGTTATTATCAACCATTTCCTGCAGACTTCATGAATAGTCCTGATTTTCCCAGCAACCAAACATTACAAAAGAAATAAAAAATTGAAAATAAGTACCTATGAAGATAGTAAAGTGAAATCCCCCTCTACCAAAAATCTAAACAACAAGCAATACAGAAACTTACACCATCATTTACACATAAAAATCAAAACTTTTTGAACGCACACAAACTCACAACATACATGCCTTTTGTCGAGGATCCAACTCTCTATTGCCGCCAGTCAAAGCAAAGAATCCCAGATTGAAGAAACAGAAGGAAGGAACAGTCTGGAGTCTGGAGATAACTGGAAGTGGGTTTTGAAGACTATGAATTCTTGATTCAAGCCCAGTTTAGTGTAGTGAAAATCTAAGCAGAAGAGAAGCTTATATATATTTGATCGTCGCCGGAGTTGGATCGCTGACTCGCTGAGTTTTTTGCATAGCAGAAAACAAAATCAAAATGAGAAAGGAAACAAGGAAACGACGTCGTCAGTGTGCACATCATTAAAAAATGCTGACGTGCCAATAACTTCTGCGTACTGTGGCTGACATGTCTCCAAAGGTAAGCAAAATCTGATGACGTGCCTAGACACGTCAGTCAACGAATAGTATTGTTCCGGACACGTCAGCCTTTCTACCCTGATCTAACGGGACACGTTTACGCCAGGTCAACCACTTTCGCTGACGTGCTCGGTCACGTGAGCAAAGAGTGGCTGACGTCCCCTAGTAGAAATTTATTAGTTCCTGTGCTGTAAACCCTAAAATCGCAAAATCAAAGTGATGAAGAAGATGGAGGAGGAGGAGGAGAAAGAACCCAGAAGAAAAATCCCGTTGGTTGGTTGATTGATTGATTGATGTTGTTAGCTTCAAACATCGTATTGATTCTCATCTTGCTGTTATGGCATTTTGATACTTGAAGAAGCACCCACCACATATATGAAGAATGGTCTCTTATATAAACCGATGATAACTTGTCTTTTTGGTGCCGGAAAAACATCAAGTTTCCTCCTTTATGTTCTCAGAATTGGGCAATAATTATTAAAGGGATGGGTGGCTTACTGGCTTGTCTGGTATGTTGCTGCTGATGTTTATTTTTGATATTATAATAACACAGAAATTAATGATGTTTATGTTTATGTCTGATCAACTATCTCTATCAGCCAGGTGCTTCTCTAAGCATTGTGTTTTATATTATTGTCCAAAGCTTGATTCATATCCAAAGATTGGTACAAGATAACTCATATTCCCCGCATTCAAATTGATGAAGAAATCATGTCCTGACTAGTCAACAAGATCAAATCCATCAAATACCGCAAGATCTGAACCATTTTGAGATAAAAATATCAAAAGTGGTAGAAGATATTTGAAGATATTTGCACATGCCTACTTGAAAGAAACGAATTTACGCTGAAAAAACAAATGCTGTTGAAGGTGATGCCCCTCATTTTGTGCTGAATGATAGATATGCAAGTATTGCAACTCTGCCTGGAAACTTGTTGCGGGGTCATACGTAATCTTTAGTTTCTGTCTTGCCTTGGTAGAATAATTGAAAGTGACTTTGAAATGATCTGCTGGATCAAACACTTCACTTGTAAAAGCTAGAGTTGATGGCCCAGATTTCTCTGGATTTTCTTCTCCCTATGTTGTTTTTGCTGTCACAGGTTTCACAATCAGAAACAGAAGCCTTGGTGTAGCGGAAGCTATACGAGAAAAACCTGTAAAACAAATAGAAGACAACCTACTGAAAATAATCAACTTCGCGCACGAAGGTTTATTGTCAGGCTTCAAGAACTTCAAACTTCGCAAAGATTGATGTAATTGGATTATAGAGAAACTATCTCTGAAATTTTGTAAATCAAAAACTCCCTTACAAATAAAATTCAAGCGATATAAAAAGAAAAGAAACAAGTTAAAATCCACAAGGATTCAACTTCTAAAACCTACGCAGAAAAGAACTCCTAAATAAGATAAGAAACAAAACCTAAATAAACAAGATTATGAAAGAAAACTAATCCTGAAGGACTCCAAACTCTTTCGACCAGCTCAAAGGACTCAGCCACAACGCCAGCTGCCAGCTGCCAGCTCTCCTCTTATCCACGTTACTTCAGCTTGTCCAGCTCATGCCTTTGCCTAGTCGAAACACTCACCTTGCTGCAATCTGCTGTGTGTTCCAAGACCAAATAAACCAACGCATCAGATGCTGCTGCATCATCCTCTCCAGGGGAAAGAAACGTCGACCTCGACGTCAACCCCTCGTCCTCCACAGAATAGTCATTGAAATAAGGAACCAAATGCTTTACATTAAATACATCAGCAGTTCGTATGTGACTCGGAAGCTGCAAACGATAAGCATTCGGATTGATTTTCTCAAGCACCTTCAATGGACCAATCTTCTTCGCAGCAAGCTTACTGTACTCGCCGACAGGAAAACGATCCTTCGTGAGAACAGCCCATACCAAGTCGCCAACCTTGAACTCCACGTGCCGTCGCTTTTTATCCGCAGCTAACTTATACTGATGTGTTGACTGCAGTAAATTGTCATACACCATTTGATGTGTATCTTGCAACTGCTGAACAAAGGACTCTGCCTTCCCATGTAGGCGAGCTTTGTCAGGCAATGGTAACAAGTTGAGAGGGCCACGAGGAACAGATGAGTACACCACCTGAAATGGAGAGAACCCTGTGCTGCGATTCACTGCGTGATTATGCGCAAACTCCGCTTGGCTAAGCTTCTGATCCCAAGAGCGCGCATTGTCACCAACCAAACACCTCAATAAATTGCCTAACGATCGATTCACGACCTCTGTTTGACCATCCGTCTGGGGATGATAAGCACTACTGAAATTCAATCGTGTATTTACCATCTTCCATAGGCTTCGCCAAAAATGGCTCAGGAACCGTGTGTCACGGTCGGATACAATGGAGGTAGGCAGCCCATGTAGCCGATAAATATCACGAAAGAAAAGTTGGGCTACGTTCACAGCATCCGTAGTCTTTTTACAAGGAATAAAATGTACCATCTTGGAGAACCTGTCCACAACTACAAAAATTGAATCAAATCCACGTTGCGTCCTCGGCAAGCCTAACACGAAATCCATGCTAAGGTCGGTCCATGGCTGTGATGGAACGGGCAGTGGCATATACAGTCCAGCGTTGGACGCCTTTCCCTTTGACATTTGGCACACCCGACAACGCTCCACGTACCTCTCTACCTCCCGTCGAATTGTTGGCCAAAAATAGCTGTCCCTGACCAGCTGAAGGGTACGGTCACGCCCCACATGCCCTTCACCGTGCAGCTCCGTAATAATCTTAATGCGCAAGCTGCTCTCGGGGATACATAGCTGATTATTACGGAATAAAAATCCATCTACTAGCAAGAAAGCTTTGTTGTCATCGGAGCTCAAATTGTTCATGATTTTTGCGAAGTATGGATCCACAACAAGTAACTCGCGAAACGATTCGAACCCCGGAATTGAGATCGTCATTGTGGACAACAAATTACTTCGGCGACTCAAGGCATCAGCCACTCTATTAGACGTACCTGACTTGTGCTTCAAAACAAAAGTAAATTGTTGCAGATACGCGGACCAGGAGGCATGACGAGCTGAAATCTTGTCTTGACTATGGAGATGTTTTAATGCCTCATGATCAGTGTAGAGAATAAATTCACGGTGAAATAGATAATGCCTCCAATGCTTCACAGCTTGTACGACCGCGTAGAATTCGATGTCGTAAGTGCTGTACCTTACCCGTGCTCCAGTGAGTTTTTCGCTAAAATAAGCAACTGGCTTGCTTGCTTGGCTCAAAACAGCCCCCACCCCTACCTTGGATGCGTCACTGTGTAGTTCAAAGGGCTGAGAAAAATCAGGCAAAATAAGAATAGGGGCAGTAGTTAGACGAACCTTGATGAGCTGAAAGGCTTCTTCTGCAGCAGTAGTCCATTGTAATTTTTTTTCTCTTAAGCAATCAGTAATTGGCGCCATTAAGCTGCTGAAGTGAGGGATGAAACGACGATAAAATGCCGCCAAACCGTGGAAACTGCGCACCTCAGTGATGCTAGTCGGCCTAGGCCATTGTTGTACTGCTGCTATTTTTTTGTCATCCACTCTAAGACCCTGCCCAGAAATTATATACCCCAAAAATAGTATCTCCGAAGCCATAAAGACGCATTTATTTACTGCAGCGAACAATTGCTCTCTTCTAAGCACCGTTAAAACCTCACGAATGTGCTGCATGTGTAAGCTTTGTGCGGTACTGAAAATTAAAATATCGTCAAAATAGACGACCACAAACTTCCCTATAAATGGTCGTAATGCTTGATTCATCACACGCATAAATGTGCTAGGCGCGTTTGACAACCCGAATGGCATGACCATCCATTCATAGAGCCCCTCACGCGTTTTGAACGCGGTTTTCCACTCATCCCCCGGTCGAATTCTAATTTGATGGTAGCCACTTTTCAGGTCTAGCTTTGTGAACACCGTCGCCCCACTGAGTTGGTCTAGGAGATCATCTAGACGAGGAATCGGAAATCGATACCTTACCGTAATTTTATTGATTGCACGACTGTCCACACACATTCTCCATGATCCGTCTTTTTTTGGAATTAAAAGCGCTGGTACCGCACACGGACTAAGGCTTTCACGAATATGACCTTTGTCGAGCAAATCTTCAACTTGACGTCGCAACTCCTCATGCTCACTTGGACTCATCCGATAGTGTGGTCGATTAGGCAACATAGCGCCCGGTTCGAGATCAATTTGGTGCTAGATGTCTCGCAATGGTGGAAGACCTTCCGGTAATTCGTTGGGAAATAATTCTGCAAATTCAGCAAGCAAAGGTATCGCGGCTTCAGGGACCTCCATTCTAGCAGCTACCTCCTTATTCAGTAAAAGGTACACTGTATCGGTATCTTCCATTTCTAATTCGAAATTGGAGAATGAGAGTAGATTGGAGCCTTCGGTTGCCTTTAATTTGTCAACTGGTTTGGTTGGTACTAACACGATGTTTATGCTGTCAAAAAGAAAAGAGTAAGTATTTTTAAAGCCATCGTGTTTTACCTTGCGATCGTATTGCCAAGGACGCCCGAGCAATAAGTGACAAGCATCCATGCGGACCACATCACACCATACTTGGTCCTTGTAATGTTTGCCAATAGAAAAATAAATTAGAGCCCTCTGCGAAACTGTGACTTCGCCACCCTTTTGCAGCCACGCCAATTTGTATGGTTTCGGGTGATTCCCAGTCTTGATTCCCAATTTGCCAACCACTTCAGCGGATATAATATTTTCGCAACTCCCTCCGTCAACAATGAACCGACATACCTTGCCAAGGATGGTACAAGTTGATTGGAAAACATTGTTACGCAACCAGCTCGTTTCCTCTGCGCGTGGAGTTAGAAACGCACGGCGCACCACCATGGCTGATCCATGTGCAGCAGCTGAGACGACATTGCTCAAAATCTCCTCCTTTTCACGTTTTACTGTTGTTGGATATTCCCTTGCAGCTGTCACGATTCCTACATCCTTTTTAAATGTATTAGAAACAGGTAGGACCATTAACAAAGGGCCCACATCACCTTCCACCCAAGTTTCATTGACTTCCTCTTCCTCATCAAACTGCGGCTCATCCTCTTCATAAGTCTCGCCGTCGACTTCATCTATGTCAGCTATCAATGCTCTCTTGCCCACTGTTTTGCACTCGGACTGCCTATGTCCTACCTCACCACAATTGAAACACTTTAACCCTCCGGACATCCGTGGCTGCTGGTTTGGATTCGCAGGAGTTCGCTGCAGGCTTCCGCCACCGTTGGTTGGTGCGCGGCTGCTCACAGTGCCAACGCTGCTCCCTGTTCGTCCTGAATTTGCGCTGCTGCCACCAGAAAATAATCCACCTCCCCCTCTTCGTGTGACAGTTTTTTCGATTTGCAAAGCTCGTTGATGGGCTTCAGACACTGTCACTGGATCAAAAAGATTTACTACCTCTAGGATTTGTGTACGTAGTCCTCCGCAATACCTGGATACCAGCTGTTCTTGAGTTTCTTGGATGTCATTACGTACAAGTAATTGGTAGAAATCTGTGGTATAATCATCCACTGTCCTCACACCCTGCCGCAAGTGCTGCAGCCTTTGATACATTATTTTTCGGAAATTGTGGGGCAAAAATTCCGTACGTAATTTACGGACCATCTTCTCCCAATCCGTGAGTTTATGTTTTCCCAATCGAGTTCGTGTGATCTTGAGTTGCTGCCACCAAGCTCCGGCTCGTCCTCGAAGCCGAGTTGCCACTAAGGCTACCCTTGCATTCGCCGGTACATTTTTAAAATCCAAGATTTCCTCCACGATTCCTAGCCAATCGAGGAATTCTTCGGGCGAAAGATTGCCCTGAAATTCCGGGATTTCTGTCCTCATACCCGATTCCCACCGCCGGTTGTCGTCACGTTCTGGTGCTTGACGGCGTTGCTGTGGAATCTCCACTTGAGACTCACTCTCCTCATCACTCTCCTCCTCAACGTCACCGGCGTTTGGATTCAAGGCTTGGAAAGGGTTTTGGTTGGCGATTAACGTCGCAAGCTGCTCCGTTATTTGCGCCATCTGCTGCTCCAATTGTGTCACACGGTCACGTTCGATGGCCTCATCTACAGGAATCCGGTTAGGTTGTCGTCTCTTCGGCGGCATATTGTTGTCCCGAACGAACACGGCTCTGATACCAACTGGTGTAGCGGAAGCTATACGAGAAAAACCTGTAAAACAAATAGAAGACAACCTACTGAAAATAATCAACTTCGCGCACGAAGGTTTATTGTCAGGCTTCAAGAACTTCAAACTTCGCAAAGATTGATGTAATTGGATTATAGAGAAACTATCTCTGAAATTTTGTAAATCAAAAACTCCCTTACAAATAAAATTCAAGCGATATAAAAAGAAAAGAAACAAGTTAAAATCCACAAGGATTCAACTTCTAAAACCTACGCAGAAAAGAACTCCTAAATAAGATAAGAAACAAAACCTAAATAAACAAGATTATGAAAGAAAACTAATCCTGAAGGACTCCAAACTCTTTCGACCAGCTCAAAGGACTCAGCCACAACGCCAGCTGCCAGCTGCCAGCTCTCCTCTTATCCACGTTACTTCAGCTTGTCCAGCTCATGCCTTTGCCTAGTCGAAACACTCACCTTGCTGCAATCTGCTGTGTGTTCCAAGACCAAATAAACCAACGCATCAGATGCTGCTGCATCAAGCCTACATAACATTTCAAAATCACTTTCAATTCTACCAAGGTATAACACAGAAACTAAGCCTACATATGAACCTGCAACAAGTTTCCAAGAAGAGTTGCATATCCTAAAGATGATAATTATCATGATGACGATTTGGTCGATGAAATTACTTACGTGGGTGGGTTTAGCTGGAAGTCATACTGGGAGTAGAAAAAATTCTACACTCTACAGAGATATTTAAAGTTAGGTTTGAAGAGATGATTATAAAGGTGGTGAAACAGAGATATATTTTGATATGATGAAAAATAGTGTTAGGTCCTGCTTGAAAGTAGTGTATGGTATTCCAGTTGATGAACTTGGTGCATGTCTTGTCATTTTGATCATCTTTCATGCTTGAGAGTAATTTGGTTTTCATGAAATGGTCCGAAATTGAATTCCTACCTTGAGTTAACATATGTCAAACATATTGGGATAATGGCTTACTAGTTTCCTGAGACGGAAAAGAAAAATTCAACCTTTGTGGCAATCTTCTCTTGTATTTTGTAGTTTGTGTTCATCAAAATTAATGCTCAATAGATTGATTCGTATTGCTCCGTATATAGTATCTAATTCTTCTCTTTACTTATACGTCAAGGCCTAATTTAGCTTCCAGGCACAAACTTGAATATGCATGTGTTTATGCATACATAAGGTGCTTGCTCATGTGTCACTCTCACACCCGGTACAAAAAATGTGGCTATCTGATTGACAAATTTAAATGATAATATATGAAATCACATAAGCAAGAACTTCGAATCCTCATTTGATATGGATTCAACTCTTTTTAATCACTAAAATGATTGGAAAAGAGTTGAATTACTTGTGAATACTAGTTAATTTAGATGGTAGTGAAAGCCAAATAAGTTAAAAATATTGGTATGTAGACTTATAACACAGTTTTTTTTTAATCAGTTGGGATATCATTAGAAGTGATCTACTGAAGGGATTTTTTTTTTTTTTTTTGAGAAACGTGATTATCTATAAAATGACCAATACCATTTACGTATGTTTTATTAAACTTATTTATCAAGAAATTGTTTGAATGCAAAGAATTTGGATCATCTCAGAGTTTATACGTTCATCTCCAATAATATTTTGATGCGAACATGAGATTCTGCTAAAACAACTAAATCAAACCAGACCTTAAGTTGCTACTGCTACTATATCACTGCAATGTACAAGATCAGTTCAATTCAATTCATTGCATTATAAAGAAGTTGGAGGAGAAATGAACATGATCATGAATAAAAGAGAAGAGCTATATATATTGTGCAGAAAATATATTGGCAATGAATTAATGATTCAAAATTATCATGTAACTGCTTCTAAATTCTAATAAATAGATATGCATATCTAATGTATCACATTGGTAAGCCAACATCAAAAAAGAAAATAAATGTTATTAGTCACATAGACTATTGCATAAATTATGAGATAAAACGTTCAAATTAAAGCAAGCAAATAGGTGGGCGGAATTCTTGATTACTCCTCCAAAACAAAACCGTGAGGACACTAGATCAACCGTGATTACTCTTGATTTTGTGGCTGTATATATTTTTGAAGACCTGCTATAGAATAAAGTATGGTATTTAAGTTGATGAACTCAAGTGTCATCTGTGTTATTTTGATAATCTTGCATGTTTGATATTGAATTCTAATATTTATAAAAAGTCTAAACTAAATTACACGCGAGTTGAATCTTTTTCGGATATTGAGTTAACATATTGGTAGCGTGGCACATACTAGTCCTTTGAGACGGAAAGAAATAGTTCAATCTTTTGGTTGTGTCTTACGTATTTTGTGGTATGCCTTTATCAACAAATTATGGCTATTGAGTTGTTTGAAATGTGTAAGGTCACAAATGTAAAACTTTTGCCAACTATCAATCATACATCATGATTTTTATGTGTTTGTCTTCCTTATGCAACTCAAATTGTGTATTCTTTTATATTTTATATTTTTATTTCCTTCTTTATTTATTTTCTTATACCGAAAGGCAAAAGTTCACCTAATTTTTTTTTTTTTTTGGCAAAATATAAACGGAAGAAGGAAGAGGAGGAAGGAAGGATAAAGATCAAAGTAATGCTACTTTACCTAAATTTAGTACCCAAATATGGTGTTTAATGGATATGGTATCACTATAATCTATTTATTTAAATCATGTAAATCTAATGCAATTTAAATGAATGAATTATAGTGATGCAATATCATTTGACACTAGATTTGAACATTAAATTTAGGTAATGTAGCATTATTGTAAAGATTAGAACAAGTAAAATCATTTTCAAATAACAAAAACTTATTTAAGTATGAGTAGTTGTAATGTATATTTTTTTTTATCATAGTCTCTAGATTCTAGATGTCAAATTCGAATTGTTAGATGTAATACAAAATGAAATGAGTTGCCCAAAAACATTCAATAAAACTTGGGTCGTTTAACCTCTTGGACTTTTTGGTCTGGTCCATAGTTTCAAAATGAGCCCAAATATGAATGAATTTATTAAGCCCAGGCCGAGCCCAAACCTTCATAACATAAATAACACAATTCTGAGCAAACATAACAATATTAATATGATTATATATTTATATGAATACGAATTTATGATTAAAAAACTTACGTGATAATAAATGAATTTGTAAGAAAAAAAAAAGGGTTGAGGGGATAGTTAATTCATAAATAATAATAAAAAAGAATAGTTAATTAATTATCCGAAAATATTTCTAAAAAGATTAGGATACGCTTTAATATTTTATGAAATAATAATTTTTTGATAGATCATTTTATGAAATAATAAATAATAATAATAATAATAATAATAAATACAAACGTCCCTATGCCCATTAAGAACTGATTGGAGTTCAATATGGATTGTTAATCCTTCTGGCTTGGGCTTGGGTTTGGGTTTGGGCCTCCTAACCCTTGATGGTATTATTATGATCATCTATATCTTTCGTATATATTATTAACTGAGAAGTTTTGTTTTTGAAAATGTTTAAGATTTTAACTTAATAAATAATATCATAGGGACAGCAGCCGACAGTAAATTGAGCCCCAGGTTATCTTTATTCTTATTATTATTATTATTTTTTTTTTGAAAAGTCCTAAAGGAGACAAGCTACCAGCAGGAAACTTGTCTATTTGTTTGTTTTTAATGTAAATAGGAAATACTCATTTCAAATCACAGCCAAACACAATATCGATTAGATTTATGTGGTTGTCATCTAAGTAGGTAAAAAATAAATAAATATAAGGTGGGTAATAAAAACATGTCAGTCATATAATGTGATCAACCAGTAATATTGAATGAATATGTCAGTGTGTGGGATACTAATTCAATAGATGAATACCGTAAGCAACCATCTACCAAGATAATTTGCCACATTAAAAGAAACTAGTGGCCGGAATTTGGACACTACAGTTATACCAACTCTGATAGTAGTTATGAACAACTTGATCAATTAACTAGATCCAAATTTTACAATATTCTACATATTAGATTTCTACAGTTGTCATCTAATTAGCAAGTAAATATTATATATATATATATATTGACAATATTTATTATATTGACAATATTTATTAATCCGGGGCCAGGTATTTTTTTGAAAGCTTTCGTAATTGATATGATTCGAGCTGCTGACCTGTTGATGCAGCGGAATATTCACCAAACAACAATTGATAAAAATAAAGGATAAACGATTCGAATCCGTTGATTCGCGCACGAATACCGGAAGCGAACCCTACTATCAATCTGTTGATCTACGCACAGATACCAGAATAATAGGCCTCAAATACCAACTGAGGTAGCAGAAAATTCAACACAAACAACAATCGATAAAAGAAAAGATAAATGATTCGAATCCGTTGATTCGCACACGAATACCGGAAGCGAACCCTACTATTAATCTGTTGATCCGCGCACAGATACCAGAATAATAGGCTTCAAATTCGTTGATCCATTCAGGATACCGAAATTGGATAAAAGGAGATGCTCTCTCTCAAATTTTATTAATCATCAAAAACTCCATAACAAATTGGATTCAAACAACTTAAATAGGAAAATCAATAAGTCGACTTCCGCAAGGAATCAACTTCTAAATTAACTTAAACTAAAACTGAAAAGAAATCCTATATAGGAAAAGAGAACAAATCCTAATCAAACAAAGATTACGAAAAAGAGAACAAATCCTAATCTGACACAGACTCATTGTCATCTAATTCAAACTTCCAACTCAAGTCTTCGTGCAACAAAATAGATGGCTGAATTTGGGCCTTTTGTGATCTGTTACAGAGGACGGAGTCTTCATAACATTTGTAGGGCTCGTCTTGGGATTTCTGGAAACATATTATAATAGATGATCCGACTCTATATGGCCTCTGTAGAGGTCCACGAAGTTTATCTCCCCCAGCTCGTCCATCTCTCATCCAGCTCATGTCTTCGCGCAACAAGATAGATGGCCGAATTTGGGCCTTTTGTGATCTGTTATTGAGGACAAAGTCTTCATAACATCTGTAGGGCTCGTCTTGGGCTTTCCGAAAACATATTATAATAGACAATCCGACCTCATATACCCTCTGTAGAGGTCCACGAAGTTCAGCCCGGATTTGGTTGGTCCACGCGACCCAAATACGAATTCGCCACCCGCTCCATGTGTTCCATTGCCTTAGCTGCTGCTGCATCACCTGTGAGTCATTTGCCCAAACCCCAAACTCGCTCATCTACCAGCTAAGTTACGCCCTGTTGGCGTATAATTTTGTGTAATTAACCATTCTAATTGGTCCTCTTTTTCCCTGTCCATGTTATAGATATAGTTATAGCAACAGTTGTTCAGCCCAGATCGAATGGGGCATGAACACAACCAAGAAGCAAAAATGAATGACAATTATTCAAATCTATTTTGCTAAATCTTGTGTAGAAATCTGTTAATTGAGAAATTTTGTTTTTGAAATTTGTTAAGATGGTAGATTTGAACTTAATGATTAATATCATAGAGATATCAGACAGTAAATTGAGCTCCAGATTATGTTTCTTTTTTTAAACACGTACTTTCAAAAGTCTTAAGGCAGACAAGCTACAAGGAAAGCAAGGGGGATGCTGTTGACTGTTGTTGTTTTTTCTCTAATATAATGCAACGAATATAAAATATTCATTGCATGTCCCAATCAAACACAATATTAATGATATTTCTGTGTTTTATCATCTAAGATAGTGGAAAACATGTAAATGAGGAGGACAATAAGAGCATGCCGGCTGTATGATATGATCAACCAATAACATTGAATGAATACGTCATATTGGTGTATACCGATTCAATACGTAAATTATGTACGGTCAACAATCATCTACAAAAACAACTAGGTTAATTGTTTTGGAAACTACATACAATACGGATATTTGTTAGTGGCGAATTCAATATATATAGGGTTATTGACATTGTTTTAGAATACTCCTTTAGCAAAAATGATTGACAATTATTCAAATACTTTTTGCTATATCTTTTGTAGAAATATGTTGATTGAAAACTTTCTTTTTCTAATTCTTAAGTTGGTAGGTTTAACATAATAATTCATACTAGAAGGGTAGCAGAGAGTAAATTGATCCCCTCATATTCTTTGAATTTTAAAATTCTTGAAAAGTCTTAAGGCTAAATGGAAAGAAAGTTGGATTTTTTTTTTTTTTAATGTAATATATAAAATATTCATTTCTAATTCCAATCAAACACAATATTAAATAGATTTCGGCTATTGTCAACCCTTGTTATACATGTTATTTATTCAGGAGAAAATTTAAAATGAAACGGCTAATTAGTAGACGTCTTAGTGCAAGCATGTATTCTCCATTGAAATTGCAAATGGTGTACTTTAAGAGCAAGTTGGCCGAAGAAGACTTAGGAGAGTTTTTTTTTTTTTTTTCGGAGTTCAGACCAAACAGAAATCATTATGATATATTAATGTGTCCACTGGCAAGAGTAAATAGACAACTCATGACTTGTTCCATGAAATTTAAGTTAAATAATCCTTATAAATTTAGGCGAATATATTATTGAAAATGTAAAAAAGAATTGCAACATGATCAGTTTCGGCTTTTCCTTCTCTATTTTCAATCCTTTTATTGTTGTTGACAATGCTTTTGTCTTTTACATGCCTACACTTTCAAACCAATATTAGGTTCAATCTTTATTCGTATTATTTTTTTTAAAAGGTCCTTCGTGGCTTTTGATTCTAAATTCCCAACACACTGCAAAGCTGAGCTCATTTCATCTCGTCATCATTTCGTTTTGTCATCAGCATCTTACATTTGATTAAACGTGTGTCACGTTAAGTTATAATCAAGTATAGCTTAAACAGAAAGCTTCACTGTTATGCCTACCAGAGTCTGCTTCTATGAAGCTCTTATTGGTGTTTGAATAAAACATCAATGAATTCTCATTAGTGGAGAATAAGGTTTTTGTATGTTCTAATAAGCTTGTTGAAAAAGAATATATATATATATATATATAGAAATGGGAATCAATAAGAACCAAACCAGTGAAACAGATAAGATAATAGAGTGGAACATAGAACATCCTTCTGATCTCTAATGGGAAAAGGTGAGAAAACCAAAAGATGGTAAGTCTTCGTTTCGAATGAATCACCATTTAACTCCTTTCTTCAGGTTCTCTAATTCATTCTCGTATAGATATTGATCATGAGTGATCGATCACTGGACGATTTTTTTGTACATTAATGTGGTGCTATTTATGCAGTCTAGCTACTCTATGCTGTATAGCTAAAGTACTGTTAGGTTGTTGGGGATGCGATCCAATATGCAGTCTAGCTAAATGCATCTGTTGTTGCGGAAAGGATCCATGCAGTTGTTGTTGCGGAGACAATCCATGCAGTTTCTGTTGCTGTTGCTGTTGATTCAAGTCTTACTGCTAATAAGAAGCCAGCAAAATGGCTGTGCAGCAGCAGTCTACACCAGAAATTCGCAAACTTTCAGCTTAACTGTAACTTCCAACTTAATAAAAACATTTGTTCAAATATATATATATATATATATATGTAGTCATGGAATCCTTTAGTTTCATCTCTTTTGAGGACACTAGATCAACGGTGATTACTCTTGATTACTCTATGTAGGTTGTGGCTGTATATATTTTTGAAGACCTGCTATAGAATAAAGTATGGTATTTAAGTTGATGAACTCAAGTGTCATATGTGTTATTTTGATAATCTTGCATGTTTGATATTGAATTCTAATATTTATAAAATGTCTAAACTAAATTACACGTGAGTTGAATCTTTTTCGGATATTGAGTTAACATATTGGTAGCGTGGCACATACTAGTCCTTTGAGACGGAAAGGAATAGTTCAATCTTTTGGTCATCTCTTATGTATTTTGTGATACGCTTTTATCAACAAAAAATGGCTATTGAGTTGTTTAAAATGTGAAAGGTCACAAATGTAAAACTTTTGCCAACTATCAATCATACATCATGATTTTTATGTGTTTTTCTTCCTTATGCAACTCAAATTGTGTATTCTTTTATATTTTATATTTTTATTTCCTTCTTTATTTATTTTCTTATACCGAAAGGCAAAAGTTCACCTCATTTTTTTTTTTGGTAGAATATAAACGGAAGAAGAGGAGAAAGGGAGAATAAAAAAAAAAAAAAAAATTAGTATACAAATATGGTGTTTAAATGATATGGTATCACTATAATCTATTCATTTAAATAATGCAAATCTAATATAATTTAAATGAATGAATTATGGTGATGCTATATCATTTGACACTAGATTTGAACATTAAATTTGGATAACGTAGCGTTATTGTAAAGATTAGAACAAGTAAAATCGTTTTCAAACAAGTAAGAGTAGTTGTAATGAAATGTTAGATGTAAAACAAAATGAAATGTGTTGCCCAAAAAATTCAATAAAACTTGGGTCGTTTAACCTCTTGGACTTTTTGGTCTGGTCCATAGTTTCAAAATGAGCCCAAATATGAATGAATTTATTAAGCCCAGGCTGAGCCCAAACCTTCATAACATAAATAACACAATTCTGAGCAAACATAACAATATTAATATGATTATATATTTATATGAATACGAATTTATGATTAAAAAACTTACTTGATAATAAATGAATTTGTAAGAAAAAAAAGGGTTGAGGGATAGTTAATTCATAAATAATAATAAAAAAGAATAGTTAATTAATTATCCGAAAATATTTCTAAAAAAATTAGGATACGCTTTAATATTTTATCAAATAATAATAATAATAATAATAATAATAATAATAATAATAATAAATACAAACGTCCCTATGCCCATTAAGAACTGATTGGAGTTCAATATGGATTGTTAATCCTTCTGGCTTGGGCTTGGGCTTGGGCCTCCTAACCCTTGATGGTATTATTATGATCATCTATATCTTTCGTAGATATATATTAATTGAGAAGTTTTGTTTTTGAAAATGTTTAGCTGGTAGATTTTAACTTAATAAATAATATCATATGGACAGCAGCCGTGAGTAAATTGAGCCCCAGGTTATCTTCATTCTTATTATTTTTTATTTTATTTTTTTTGAAAAGTCCTGAAGGAGACAAGCTACCAGCAGGAAACTTGTCTATTTGTTCGTTTTTAATGTAAATAGAAAATACTAATTTTAAATGACAGTCAAACACAATATCGATTAGATTTATGTGGTTGTCATCTAAGTAGGTAAAAAATAAATAAATATAAGGTGGTCAATAAAAACACGCCAGTATTATGATGTGATCAACCAGTAATATTGAATGAATACGTCAATAGGTCAGATACTAATTCAATAGATGAATACCGTAAGCAACCATCTACCAAGACAATTTGCCCCATTAAAATAAACTAGAGGCTGAAATTTGGACACTATAACTATGCCAACTTGATAGTAGTTGTGAACAACTTGATCAATTAACTAGATCCAAAGTTTACAATATTCTACATATATATAATTTTATATTAAATTTGAAAGGGAATAATATTCTTACATCCTAAGCAATTGTATATTTACAGCCAAGCTATTTTACTAGGAAAATAAGTGGTTTGTTTGTTTTTGTTTTTAATGTAAATAGAAAATATTCATTTCAAGTCCCAATCAGTCGCGATATAAATTAGATTTCTACAGTTGTCATCTAATTAGCAAGGAAATATTTTAAAGATAGGGTGGGTAATAAAAACACGCCAGCCATATGATGTGATTGATCAATAATGTTAAATGAATATGTCATGATGGATTATCATTTCATCAGGCGTGTATCGTAAAGTACATCTACTAAGACAACTGGGGCAATTGTTTTGGAATTGAAACTATATATGTATAATTTATTAGTGATTAATTGATCAACATAGTTCCATAGGAGTTATTGTTTAGGATATTCCTTTAGCACAAAAATGATTAACAATTAGCTCAAAAATGGCCAAGAAGACGAAAGTGTATATATATATATACACACACTAATGTGTCCAATTATAACCCCTTAAAAAATATGTGTCCAGTTACTCCAGTACTGACAAGAGACAATTTACATGTAAATTAATTAAGGTTTATATATATGTGTATATATATATATATACTATGCAAATTAAGTTATAAAATAATCTTTTTTAAAATCATGATAAATTTTGGCGAATATATTGATAATGAAAAAGACAACTGCAGCAATATGAATACATCATACATGTAACATGATCAGTTTCGGCCTGCCTTCATACATAATATTGAATGAATACGTTAGTGCGTGGGATACTAATTCAATAGATGAATATTGTAAGCAACCATCTACCAAAACAATTTGCCCCATTAAAATAAACCAGAGGCTGGAATTTGGGCACTACAGTTATGCCAACTTGATGGTAGTTGTGAATAACTTGATCAATTAACTAGATCCAAATTTTACAATATTCTATATATATATATATAATTTCATATTAAATTTGTAAGGGAATAATATTCTCACATCCTAAGCAATTGCATATTTACAGCTAAGCTACATTACAAGGAAAATAAGTGGTTTGTTTGTTTTTGTTTTTAATGTAAATAGAAAATATTCATTTCAAGTCTCAATCAGTCACGATATAAATTAAATTAGATTTCTGCAGTTGTCATCTAATTAGCAAGTAAATATTATATATCTATTAATCCGGGGCCAAGTTTTTTTTTTGAAAGTTTTCGTAATTGATAGGATTCGAGCTGTTGACCTGTGAGTCATTTGCTCAAACCCTAAGCTCGTTCATCTACCAACTAAGTTACGTCCTATTGGCATATAATTTTGTGTAATTAACCATTCTAATTGGTCCTCTTTTTCCCTGTCCATGTTATAGATATAGTTATAGCAACAGTTGTTCAGCCCGGAGCCCCTATCGAATGGGGACATGAACACAACCAAGAAGCAACAATGAATGACAATTATTCAAATATATTTTGCTAAATCTTGTGTAGAAATATGTTAATTGAGAAATTTTGTTTTTGAAATTTGTTAAGATGGTAGATTTGAACTTAATGATTAATATCATAGAGATATCAGACAGTAAATTGAGCTCCAGATTATCTTTCTTTTTTTAAACACTTTCAAAAGCCTTAAGGCAGACAAGCTACAAGGAAAGCAAAGGGGATGCTGTTGTTGTTTAATGCAACGAATATAAAATATTCATTGCATGTCCCAATCAAACACAATATTAATTATATTTCTGTATTTTATCATCTAAGACAGTGGAAAACATGTAAATGAGGAGGACAATAAGAACACGCTGACTGTATGATATGATCAACCAATAACATTGAATGAATACGTCATATTGATGTGTACCGATTCAATATGTAAATTATGTACGGTCAACAATCATCTACAAAAACAACTAGGTTAATTGTTTTGGAAACTACATACAATACGGATATTTGTTAGTGCCGAATTCAATATGTTGGGGATAATCCTCTAATAACCCGATGAACGCGGAATCGCCTTGCCTAATATACGCCCATAACTCATAGCAAATAATAATGTCAATAAGCAGAAAAATAGATGAGAGAGAATAAAACAATCACAACACAAGATATACGTGGAAAACCCAAAACGGGTAAAAAACCACGGGCCGTCAGGACGACAGAGAAAGTTCCACTATATGATAAATTGTTACAACCATATACTCCAGGATTCTCTCTCACACCTAACCCAAACTCCACTCACAAGATCCTCACCAAGAACCCCACAATATCCCCTAGGTCTCCCCTAAATATCACCCACGGATCTCTAACTAGATCCACCGATATTCCCTTGGATCCCTCCTCGGATATTCCTTTGGGTCTCCCCGGATCTCACTCACACTCTCTCTGATGTTTACATGGTGTTCTTTTTTGCTCCACAGCCTTCAAACTAATAACATAAATATTAGGACTATTTATACTAGTTACAAGGAGTTTAAGATAAAAGGAAATCCTACTCCTAAACGTACTAGACTTACTTGTTCCATATAGATACTATTTCCTTTTATGACAAGTCTTCTTGTAGGGAGTAAATCTTTTTCCTTCAAGCACAAGAACTTCCAGAAACAAACTACTTCCTTTTCCGCTGAAGATTTCCCGTTTCACGTATGCTTATGATTGACTACGATTCGGGTCACGGTTGTACACCCATTTCCTAAACCGTTACAAGTCACCTTAAATTATATCGCTCAGAAAACCGCGATCCATACGTTGAAACAAATTCTCATTCAGTTCTTCATGATCTTCAACCTCCCTCAAACTACACCATTCCATCTTCTAAACGTATCTCACGTCTCCAGGAAGCTCCACATCAGTTGAGTCTTTGTTTGGTTCACATTAGTTCGCTTAGGAATACAAGTCAAAACCTAACAATTCTCCCCTTTGACTTGAATTCTCAAAACCTTTGTCCATAGCCACAATTCTCATCACCGAGAATCACCATACCCCACCACAAGGTATAACCACTTAGGAACGAACCATCCTAAGATTTTTCTTCAACACATTTTTTTTTTTTTTTTGTGTTCATTGTTCCGGCACCATGTCGAAATAACCTGCTGAAATTGTGGTGCAACTCCTCAAGTCAGATTTCCAGGGAGTTCGTCAGCCATCGACATCTTTGTCCACCATACACCTTGCATCACTTTCTGACCAATGCCTTGTGCACAATTATGGACCACTAGCAACAACATATCCTCTTCCATGGCCAGTGGGGAAAACTGCCAAAAGGATAAACATGTCCTTACATCACCCAACCCAGTGAAAGACCTTCTGTCCTTGCATCACATACCTGGTGAAAGACTGCTACTAGAAACTGGGAGTGCTCTGCCGGATAAGCCCCACACCATACCACATAGTGATTTTTTTTTTTTTTAGTAGTCAGGAGTTTTTTTTTTTTTTTTTTTTGATAGTCAATCAGCTCCTTGTGTAACCCAGATTAAATCTCCATGACTCGTACCTGTCACCACAAGCCAAACTTCTCCTCCATCAATATTCTTCTTTTCATCAAACCCTAACGAGTTTAAATACCGCCTTCAAGACGCGTCTCCTTTGCTAAACCATACTAGGCAACCATGATCATCATTATCCCAATGCCACCAAGTCCTACATACGATCTCCCGTAAAGACTTGTCACCGCCATCGCCAAAACCATATGGCTCTGATACCAATTGTTGGGGATAATCCTCTAATAACCCGATGAACGCGGAATCGCCTTGCCTAATATACGCCCATAACTCATAGCAAATAATAATGTCAATAAGCAGAAAAATAGATGAGAGAGAATAAAACAATCACAACACAAGATATACGTGGAAAACCCAAAACGGATAAAAAACCACGGGCCGTCAGGACGACAGAGAAAGTTCCACTATATGATAAATTGTTACAACCATATACTCCAGGATTCTCTCTCACACCTAACCCAAACTCCACTCACAAGATCCTCACCAAGAACCCCACAATATCCCCTAGGTCTCCCCTAAATATCACCCACGGATCTCTAACTAGATCCACCGATATTCCCTTGGATCCCTCCTCGGATATTCCTTTGGGTCTCCCCGGATCTCACTCACACTCTCTCTGATGTTTACATGGTGTTCTTTTTTGCTCCACAGCCTTCAAACTAATAACATAAATATTAGGACTATTTATACTAGTTACAAGGAGTTTAAGATAAAAGGAAATCCTACTCCTAAACGTACTAGACTTACTTGTTCCATATAGATACTATTTCCTTTTATGACAAGTCTTCTTGTAGGGAGTAAATCTTTTTCCTTCAAGCACAAGAACTTCCAGAAACAAACTACTTCCTTTTCCGCTGAAGATTTCCCGTTTCACGTATGCTTATGATTGACTACGATTCGGGTCACGGTTGTACACCCATTTCCTAAACCGTTACAAGTCACCTTAAATTATATCGCTCAGAAAACCGCGATCCATACGTTGAAACAAATTCTCATTCAGTTCTTCATGATCTTCAACCTCCCTCAAACTACACCATTCCATCTTCTAAACGTATCTCACGTCTCCAGGAAGCTCCACATCAGTTGAGTCTTTGTTTGGTTCACATTAGTTCGCTTAGGAATACAAGTCAAAACCTAACAATTCTCCCCTTTGACTTGAATTCTCAAAACCTTTGTCCATAGCCACAATTCTCATCACCGAGAATCACCATACCCCACCACAAGGTATAACCACTTAGGAACGAACCATCCTAAGATTTTTCTTCAACACATTTTTTTTTTTTTTTTTTGTGTTCATTGTTCCGGCACCATGTCGAAATAACCTGCTGAAATTGTGGTGCAACTCCTCAAGTCAGATTTCCAGGGAGTTCGTCAGCCATCGACATCTTTGTCCACCATACACCTTGCATCACTTTCTGACCAATGCCTTGTGCACAATTATGGACCACTAGCAACAACATATCCTCTTCCATGGCCAGTGGGGAAAACTGCCAAAAGGATAAACATGTCCTTACATCACCCAACCCAGTGAAAGACCTTCTGTCCTTGCATCACATACCTGGTGAAAGACTGCTACTAGAAACTGGGAGTGCTCTGCCGGATAAGCCCCACACCATACCACATAGTGATTTTTTTTTTTTTTAGTAGTCAGGAGTTTTTTTTTTTTTTTTTTTGATAGTCAATCAGCTCCTTGTGTAACCCAGATTAAATCTCCATGACTCGTACCTGTCACCACAAGCCAAACTTCTCCTCCATCAATATTCTTCTTTTCATCAAACCCTAACGAGTTTAAATACCGCCTTCAAGACGCGTCTCCTTTGCTAAACCATACTAGGCAACCATGATCATCATTATCCCAATGCCACCAAGTCCTACATACGATCTCCCGTAAAGACTTGTCACCGCCATCGCCAAAACCATATGGCTCTGATACCAATTGTTGGGGATAATCCTCTAATAACCCGATGAACGCGGAATCGCCTTGCCTAATATACGCCCATAACTCATAGCAAATAATAATGTCAATAAGCAGAAAAATAGATGAGAGAGAATAAAACAATCACAACACAAGATATACGTGGAAAACCCAAAACGGATAAAAAACCACGGGCCGTCAGGACGACAGAGAAAGTTCCACTATATGATAAATTGTTACAACCATATACTCCAGGATTCTCTCTCACACCTAACCCAAACTCCACTCACAAGATCCTCACCAAGAACCCCACAATATCCCCTAGGTCTCCCCTAAATATCACCCACGGATCTCTAACTAGATCCACCGATATTCCCTTGGATCCCTCCTCGGATATTCCTTTGGGTCTCCCCGGATCTCACTCACACTCTCTCTGATGTTTACATGGTGTTCTTTTTTGCTCCACAGCCTTCAAACTAATAACATAAATATTAGGACTATTTATACTAGTTACAAGGAGTTTAAGATAAAAGGAAATCCTACTCCTAAACGTACTAGACTTACTTGTTCCATATAGATACTATTTCCTTTTATGACAAGTCTTCTTGTAGGGAGTAAATCTTTTTCCTTCAAGCACAAGAACTTCCAGAAACAAACTACTTCCTTTTCCGCTGAAGATTTCCCGTTTCACGTATGCTTATGATTGACTACGATTCGGGTCACGGTTGTACACCCATTTCCTAAACCGTTACAAGTCACCTTAAATTATATCGCTCAGAAAACCGCGATCCATACGTTGAAACAAATTCTCATTCAGTTCTTCATGATCTTCAACCTCCCTCAAACTACACCATTCCATCTTCCAAACGTATCCCACGTCTCCAGGAAGCTCCACATCAGTTGAGTCTTTGTTTGGTTCACATTAGTTCGCTTAGGAATACAAGTCAAAACCTAACACAATATAGGGTTATTGACATTGTTTTAGAATACTCCTTTAGCAAAAATGATTGGCAATTATTCAAATACTTTTTGCTATATCTTTTGCAGAAATATGTTGATTGAAAACTTTCTTTTTCTAATTCTTAAGTTGGTAGGTTTAACATAATAATTCAAAGAATATGAGGGGATCAATTTACTCTCTGCAACATGATCAGTTTCGCCTTTTCCTTCTCTATTTTCAATCCTTTGATTGTTGTTGACAATGCTTTTGTCTTTTACATGCCTACACTTTCAAACCAATATTAGGTTCAATCTTCATTCGTATTATTTTTTTAAAAGGTCCTTCGTGGCTTTTGATTCTAAATTCCCACCCAACTAATTCAGTTGAGTCAATCAATAACAATTAATCCACGACCAATTCTTAATAGGGTGATTTCGCAAATACAATCTTATTCAGGACCGACTTGCAAAAAAAGGGGCATCTAATAGCTTATATACCCATAATTAATCTCATAATTAGCTTTTTGTAGGATGTGATCAAACAAAAATCAAGAGTTTGAGCTTTTTGGAAGCACTAAAACTTTTTTTTTTTCCCTATATTTCTTCCATTTTTACGATGCGATCATATTTAACAAAATCAGGGTAAAGTCGTAAACAATCATATTTTTACGATATGATCTATTGTCAGTTTGTCCTGATGTAAAATATATCAGGACGAAGGATGTTGACCATTGGATTTACATACTTTGATTCAAAGTGTATGCAATTGTCAAAACTTCTCCATAATCTATAGTCCACATTCTCCGTCCTGACATATTTTATGTCAGGACGAACTAACAATAGAAAGACTATATATATATATATAACATTATATAGTATAAAATTATAACTTATAATAGCCCTATTTAGTCAAGAAAAAATCATACAAAATTATGAATACCATGATTAACTATGATTCAAGAAAGCAATACATAACTATAATCACAGAAAAAGAAATTTCCATTGACAATTTTGTTTTTTCCTTTAGCAAACAACCTATACCCCACGGTCCCCACTTAACCCTGTATACCAAAAATTTAAATAAATTCTTCTTCAAAGATTAGTTGAGGTTGAGGACAATTGATCTTTATACAGTACCTCTTACTTCCGAGTTTCGATCTCTAACCAACTGAAGTACTGAACTATATCCTTTTGACATTGTCATTCACATTAATATTAAACTCAAAGTACTAATAAAATCCAAAGCACAACCAAGATAAATTGTGAAAAAATTGCCAAGTAACCATTATGTATTATTTATTTTTTAAAATATTATAATAATTCAAGGTTTGGGAGATGGGAGAGGACTCGAACCCACTACCTCATAGTGTAGTCTCATCTTGTCAAGTAATCACTGTATTAGAGCGCCATAATTTCACTTTTTGTAATTATTATTTTTTTCCCTCCGGCTGCTTTTAGATGTATCTGTATATCTTCCTTTTATTAATGAAATTATACATTCTAAGAGATTTCATAAAAATTCAACAGCTATTAAGATTTAAAATAGAAGAAGTTCTGTTTCATTTATTTAAATTTGTGGTGAATATAACTGGTATAGTTCCCTCTGAAGTAACAAACTCGACAGTACAATCAATAGCAAAGCACAAAGCTTCTTGTTCCAAGGGAAAAAGATAAATGAAATAGCAAACTTTAAGCAAATAAACAAGACAAGATTGATTTCTTCCAAAAAAAAAAAAAAAAAAAAAAAAAAAAAAAAAAAAAACATGATTGAAGCAACACTGCCATGATCTGCATTTCAGCACAGCTCCTAGCATTTGCTTCCTTCAGGACTTGAATTTTACATATTGTCAACTTGTTTATTATTCAAGGAATAGGTTGAATTATTCAGAGAATTTTGATCATCACAAAGTTGTTCATCTCCAATAGCTTGCATTTTGCTGCACACTCAGGACGAAAGAGAGAAAATTCATTAGCAAATATAAATGATATATGCTAAATTATAAAAAAAATGTGAAAAGCCAAATGAGATTATCAAGCAATTGGAGAAATTAATTAAATTACTACGTACTAAGATAAGGATTTGAGCAAGTTCTTATGATTCTCTTCAATTGAATGAATAGTGAATTATTCAAGAAATAAAAAAGATAAACTAATGATTCTAATCTTGAAATTATTATTATTATAGCCTTTTGCCCTTTTTCTATTAGCTTCTTGAAAAATGTCAATAGTATGAAAAAAAGAAGAAGAAGACAATATTAACAGAAAACAAGAAGAAAAAAAAAAGAAAAAAAAGAAAAAAACTATGATCTGTGAAGCAAAAACAACAAGCTAGCTAGAAAGACCATTGAAGCTATCCAAATATTTCTAGCCATGGAATTTAGTGACCAAGGTCTTATAGATGAGGAGAAGAAATAAACATGATCATCTATTAAAAAACATGTTCAACTGTGAAACTTCAGACTTAGTTTATAACAAGCATGACCTGTGATAAGAGTACAAGAAATACCTGGCTAAAAGTTGAGTTACATTCTTCTGCCTCCACTGATTCTTCCATCTGACATGCTCAATGTATTTCGTTGCCGTTAATAAACTTGATGGGGATGTGAAAAATCTTGTCCCAATAAATGCCTTGGTCATTTTGGCATGAGTCTGTCAGTAAAGGAGATCCGGTGATGCTCAATGAAAAAAGAGAGCTGGGCAGACTCCCCTCCGTCAAGACTTGAAGTTGATTGCATGAGTGTATTTGTAGATCTTTAAGCAAGGTGAGGTGCTGAAGCCCACTGAGATTCAATATTTCAAGCACCGGAAAATCACCAATTTGAAGAAAAATAAGCGACGCAGGCAGTAGATCCTCATCTGGAAATGAGGTCACATTAGCATATGCACATTCTATTGTCAAACAAGTGAGTGATATCATGTTTCTCAGACCCCACGCATTCTGGGGAGTGAGATTGACACAGTTCTTGATGATCAGTGTCTGCAAGCTGGGGGGTAAACCACCACCTGGAAACGACACGAGTTCTGGACAACCTGATATATTCAAGGTTTGAAGAGATCTGAGGAGTGTGTGAATCTGTTCTGGCATTGAGCTGAGTTTGACACAGTTCTGGATCGTCAGTGTATGCAAGCTCGGGGGCAAACCACCATCTGGGAACGACTCAAGTTCTGGACAATCTGATATATTTAAGGTTTGAAGAGAACTGAGGAGCTTGTGCATCTGTTTTGGCATTAACCTGAGAGTTGCAATCCGAGACTGAAAATGATGTCAGGTTAGAAGCGGGCAATCCTCCTCTAGAAAATATTTCCAGATTGGGGCATTCACTAATTTCCAACTCCTGGAAAAATTTGAGATCCTGGTGAAGATCCTTTGGGCTGTAGTATGGTGATAATGCCTATTTCTACACTTAGTGTAGCCCCATTTCCTATTCTTTTGTATCCGTTTTCCGGGTAAAAACCGAATATTTAACCTTTAAAATAAGCTTGTGCAGGTTTCTTGGCTTCCAGGGGCACTTTGGCAAAGAAAGAAGAAGTTTGGGGCAAATCTGGAATTTTAGGAAATTGAGCAGGCAAAACGGCTCTACACCCGCCCTACGTAGAGCGGGTGAACAGCCATTTTGCTCCAGAGGATCACCGCTCCCAACTCGCCCCCAAATGGCTCTACGTAGAGCCGCTGAAGAACAAAGGAGCCCAAACCGCTCTACACCCGCCCTACGTAGAGCGGGTGTAGAGCCATTTTGGTCCAGAGAGCCACCGCTCCCAACTCGCCCAAAATCCGCTGTTCGTGCAAAACAAGAAGAATGGCTCTTCACCCGCCCTACGTAGAGCGGGTGTAGAGCGGTCAGGCCAAAATTCTGGAAAATTGCCTTGGTTCTCGTGCCCTAATTCCACACACTATAAATACATTCCTTCAGCTCCTTTCTAACAACCTCTACCACGACCCTTGAAGTTCCAAACACTCCCATTTCACTCCAAACCTCCCAAGAACACATTTTTAACTCAAATCCTTCACCAAATCACTCAACTCTTCCATCAATCCACCATCTAAACACAAATCCCTCTTCACCACTTCATTCCTTCACATCCATCTACCATAAAAATCCCAACTTGGAGCTAAAGGAGTCAAGGAGAGAAGAAGCCAAGCACATCCAAGCAAGAGAGGAGGAGATCTTCACATAGTTTCTTCTAAACCTTTCTCTCTTACTTTTACTTGTTCTTTCTTATGGCTTGTACTTATTTTATATCTTTTGTAGCCATCACTTGTAATATGAACTAAATCCATCTTGGCTAAGGCCAAGATGAGACCTTTTCCATGAATTAATAATAAAGGCCATCACTTTATCTTCATTGCTTGTGTTGTGTACATTTATTTCATGCTCTTAGTGATTATTGAATGCCTAGCTAGCATTTAGTGATTATTTGGTTGTTGTGTGAAGTACCGAGAGGAGAAGCACACAACGTGCTCGATGAAATGAGTGATAGAGGATAGTAAGATAGAGATATGCGATGCTAGCCTCTAGGATTCATTTGTGTGCCATGAAACTTAATGAATTTGTATGTAGTTCGGATAACCATTGAGAAATAGGTTGTTGGTGCATATAAATATTGTCTCTTTCACTTGAGAGAGGTTAGAGATTAATTTAGGGTGTCACGAATCTACACACACACTTGCATATTTTATTTCAATGATGTGCCTAAAATTGTTAAGGATTGGATAGGTTGAATCATAGTCTTAGCCTAATTTCTCATACATATTACAATCACTTGCTTGTGTTTGGTTTAGCTTTGTTTACTTACATTGTCTTGTTTCATTGTTTGCATTAGTGGTAGTTTAATCTAATTAATTTGAGTAGTGTAATTTCATTATCAAAAATTAGCTTGTCTAAATAGTAACATAATCAATCAATTGTGGTAATCGATTTCATCAATCCTCGTGGGACGAATCTTTATTCACCATTGTACTACTCTTTCGGCTCCGTACTATTGCGGACGCTCGTTTAAAGAGTGGTCAATTTTTGGCGCCGCTGCCGGGGATTGAGCGGTTTATTGATATCACTACTAGTTGGTTTATTACTAATTTGGATTTTTCTTCTTTGTGTTTTTAGGCGGTTGCTCTTGTATGCATCATAGTACAAGGAGCAACGATTTACAGGACTTGCGTTTTGATCCGGATATAGAAACAACGGCTAGAAGAAATCGCCGTGAAGCAAGGTTGAGAAGAGCAGAGATGGGTGATCGGAATCCACAGTTAGAACACATTGATTTGCCTCCTGTGGCAAATCAAAATGAAGGGGAAGTGCATCAAGAGGAGATTCCGGTTCAAGAGGGTTTGCCTAATGTTGGAGATGAGCGCACCTTACGGGATTACACAATGCCGAGAGTCGAGCATAACATGTCATCTATCCGCCGACCAACAATTGCGGCAAATTCCTTTGAGATTAAGCCTGGGGTGATTCAGATGATTGCCACCACATGTATGTTCAATGGGTTGGCAAATGATGATCCAAATTTGCACCTTCAGAATTTCAATGAGATTTGTGACACCTTTAGGTACAATGGGATTCCCGAGGACTTTATCAAGCTGAAGTTGTTCCCATTCTCTTTGGGGAATGATGCAAAGATATGGTTGAACACCCAACCACCCAACTCGATCACTACCTTTAATCAGTTGGCCCAAGCATTTCTGAATAGATATTTCCCACCAGGGAAGGCGGCCCGCCTTAGGAACGAGATCCTTTCTTTTCAACAATATGAGAATGAGAGTATCCACGAGGCTTGGGAGAGGTTCAAGGAGCTTCAAAGGAGATGCCCTCACAATGGCCTTGCAAGGTGGCAAACTTTGCAAGCTTTCTACCAAGGAATTACGGTGTCAACAAGAAATTTGGTGGATGCGGCTGCGGGAGGTTCCTTAATGAGCAAGTCAATGGATGCGGCTCATGACCTCCTAGAAGAAATGGCACTTAACAATAGTCAGTGGGGAACCCAGAGGCAAGTGCCAAAGAAGACTCCGGGTGTGCTAGAAATAGATGAGTTGACGAGTGTGAAGGCTCAAATGGCGGCACTTCAAAATCAAATGAACAAGTTGAGTGCCGGACCTAGCAATGCACAAGTAGCCCAATGTGAGTGGTGCTTGGGGCCACACTCTAGCATGGATTGCCAAGTTGGAAGCCCATTCGCCTCAAGCTCGTCCGAACAAGTATCTTTCGTGAACAACAACCGGAACTACCAAAACCAACCCCAACAACAAGCCAACCAAAATCCCATCTTCCATCCCTACTCAAACACATACCACCCTTCATGGAAAAACAACCAAAACTTGTCATGGAAGGACAACCAACCCCAACATCCACAAAACCTCAACCAAAGACAACCCCCCGGATTCCAACAACCTCACCAACAAAACTACCCAAACCCACCCGCCAACAATCAAGTGGAGAGAAAAGCTAGACTAGAAGAGATGTTCTCTAAAATGATGGGAAAGTTAGACGCAAGGATGGAGACCCAAGACTTAGCCTTGAGGAAGCTTGATACAAAGGTTGACCAACTTGCTCAACACTCTCAAGCCGCAATTCAAAATCTCGAGACACAAGTTGGCCAACTAGCTAGGGGGGCTCAAGCTCGCCAACAAGGGACATTGCCGAGTGATACGGTGACCAACCCCAAGGAGCAATGCAAGGCAATTTCTTTGAGAAGTGGTAGAACGGTTGAGCAACCGGAGAAAGTTGACAAGAAGAAGGAAGAGGTGGTTGAAGAGGAGGTTGAAGAGGAAGAGCCTATTGAGGAGAACAAAGTGGAGGAAAGCCCATCCAAGCCATCTTGTGATCCAACACCACCCCCACCACAAGTCAAAGCCTATGTCCCTCCCATACCATACCCACAAAGATTGAAACAACACAAGGATGCTCACAACTTTGGTAAGTTTTTGGAGGTGTTTAAGAAGCTTCACATCAATATTCCCTTTGCCGAAGCACTTGCCCAAATGCCTACTTATGCGAGATTTCTCAAGGAGTTGCTATCCAACAAAAGGAAGTTGGAAGAATTCGAGACGGTTGCATTGACGGAGGAATGTAGTGCCATCCTACAAAACAAGCTCCCACCTAAACTAAAAGATCCCGGAAAGTTCACTATTCCATGCACCATTGGCCAAACGGAATTTGGGAAAGCATTGATTGACTCCGGGGCAAGTATAAATTTGATGCCATACTCGGTTTTTCAAAAGTTGGGAGTGGGGGAAGTGAAGCCTACTCATGTCACTCTACAACTAGCCGATAGGTCAATCAAATACCCAAGGGGGGTCATGGAAGACGTCTTGGTGAAGGTAGAGAATTTGTACTTCCCCGTAGACTTTGTGATTCTAGAAATGGAAGAGGATGTGGAAATACCTTTGCTTTTAGGTAGGCCTTTCTTGAAGACGGCCGGGGCTTTGATAGATGTGAAGGAAGATAAGATGACCTTGAGGGTTGGTGATGAGCAAGTGGTGTTTTACATGTCCAAGGCAACCAAGAGACCGTCGGATGAAGGTGATTGTTATAGAGTGGATGTGATTGAACCCATGATCCAAGAATTTTTGAGCAAGGAAAGTCCCAAGGAGCCGCTTGAAGCTTGCATAATGCATGGAGTAGTGGAGGAAGATGAAAATTCGGATATTGATGAATGTGCTAAACAACTCAACTCTCTACCTTTGCGGAACCTTAGAGGAAGAACGCATTTTGAGGAACTTGGTGCGAGCAAGCCTAAGCTTCCACCATCAATTGAAAAGCCCCCTACTCTTGAACTCAAGCAACTACCTCCCCATTTGAGATATGCTTTCTTGGAGGAACCATCAAGCCTACCGGTGATCATTTCATCATCTTTGAGCCGGGTAGAAGAAGAAAAGCTCTTGAGGATTCTTAGAGGGCATAAGAGAGCAATAGGGTGGTCGATCTCGGACATCAAAGGGATTAGCCCATCCTTATGCATGCACAAGATCTTGATGGAAGACAATTTCAAGCCCTCGGTAGAACATCAAAGGAGACTCAATCCCAACATGAAGGAGGTTGTGAAAGCGGAGGTGTTGAAACTCTTGGATGCGGGTATCATTTATCCAATATCGGATAGTCCTTGGATTAGTCCGGTTCAAGTGGTGCCCAAGAAAGGGGGAATGACGGTAGTGCCGAATGAGAAGAATGAATTGATCCCGATGAGGACCGTCACCGGATGGAGAGTATGCATCGATTATCGGAAGCTAAACAATGCCACCCGGAAGGACCACTTTCCGCTCCCATTCATAGATCAAATGTTGGAGAGGTTGGCCGGCCATGACTACTATTGCTTTCTTGACGGGTATTCCGGCTACAATCAAATCCATATTGATCCCGAAGACCAAGAAAAGACCACCTTCACTTGTCCTTATGGCACATTTGCTTGCCGAAGGATGCCATTCGGGTTGTGCAACGCACCGGCTACATTTCAACGGTGCATGATGGCAATATTCTCGGACATGGTGGAAAAGTACATAGAAGTCTTTATGGACGACTTCTCGGTTTTTGGATCCTCTTTTGATGGGTGCTTAGCCAATTTGGGGTTGGTGCTAGAGAGGTGTGAGGAGACAAATTTGGTTCTCAATTGGGAAAAATGCCACTTCATGGTGAAGGAGGGCATTGTACTTGGGCATAGAATCTCTTCTCAAGGCATAGAGGTGGATAGAGCAAAGATAGAGGTAATTGAGAAATTGCCACCTCCAACCTCAATCAAGGGCATTAGAAGCTTCCTTGGACATGCCGGGTTTTATAGACGTTTCATCAAAGACTTCTCCAAAATCACAAAACCCCTTTGCCGGTTGCTAGAGAAAGAAGTCCCTTTCATTTTTGATGAAGATTGCCTTCTTGCCTTTGAGAGATTGAAGAAAGAGCTCACCTCCGCTCCTATCATGTCGGCACCCGATTGGGACATCCCATTCGAGCTCATGTGCGATGCAAGTGACTACGCGGTAGGAGCCGTTTTGGGGCAAAGAAGAGATAAGAGGCTCCATGTGATCTATTATGCGAGCCAAACCTTAAATGATGCTCAAGTGAATTATGCCACCATGGAGAAGGAGCTTTTAGCCATTGTCTTTGCCTTTGACAAATTCCGATCATACCTAGTGGGATCAAAGGTGATTGTGTATACCGACCATGCGGCAATCAAGTACTTGATGGCAAAGAAAGACTCTAAGCCAAGATTGATCCGGTGGATCCTCCTCTTGCAAGAATTCAACTTGGAGATTAGAGACAAGAAGGGATCCGAAAACCTTGTGGCGGATCACCTCTCAAGACTTGAGCGGAATGAGAAGGAGGAGGAGCAAGTAGCCATAAGGGAAGCATTCCCCGATGAGCAACTTCTTGAAGTGTATGAATTATTGACTCCTTGGTTTGCCGATTTTGTGAATTTCCTAGCAAGTGAGATCATGCCGGTGGAGATGAATTTCCACCAAAAGAAGAAGTTTCTTTCGGATGCAAAGTCTTATTTGTGGGATGAGCCACTTCTATTCCGGATTTGCGGCGATGGTCTTATTAGAAGATGTGTGCCCAAGGAAGAGATGAGAGATATTCTCATGCATTGCCACTCTAAGGAGTGTGGAGGACATTTTGGAGCAATTAGAACCTCAAGGAAAGTCCTCCAATCGGGATTCTATTGGCCTACACTTTTTCGAGATGCAAGAAGCTTTGTGGAAGCTTGTGACCGGTGCCAAAGGACCGGTAATATTAGCAAAAGGGATGAGATGCCGCTCAACTTGATGCTTGAAGTAGAGTTGTTTGATGTGTGGGGTATTGATTTCATGGGACCATTCCCAAGCTCTTATGGAAACCAATACATCTTGGTGGCGGTGGACTACGTGTCTAAGTGGGTGGAAGCCATAGCCACACCAAAGAATGACGCCATTGTGGTCACAAAATTCCTAAAGAAGAACATCTTCACAAGGTTTGGTACTCCTAGAGCAATCATTAGTGATGGGGGCTCTCATTTTTGCAACAAAGTGTTTCAAGCTCTATTGAAGAAGTACGGTGTCAAGCACCGCATCACTACCCCGTACCACCCTCAAGCAAATGGCCAAGCGGAGGTGTCAAATCGAGAAATCAAAAGCATCCTAGAAAAGACGGTGGGAAGCCGGAGAAAGGATTGGGCGAAGAAACTCGATGATGCTCTGTGGGCTTATAGGACGGCCTTCAAAACCCCTCTAGGCATGTCTCCTTATAGGCTTGTCTATGGAAAAGCTTGCCACCTTCCGGTGGAACTTGAGCACAAGGCTTATTGGGCAATAAAAAAGTTGAATTTTGACATGCAAGTGGTGGGAGAAAAGAGGTTGCTTCAACTCAATGAGCTTGATGAGATCCGGCTTGAGGCTTATGAGAATTCCCGCATCTATAAGGAGAAGGCCAAGAAGTGGCATGATAGAAAGATTGCCAAGAAAGAGATTCAAGTGGGGAACCAAGTTCTCCTTTTCAACTCAAGACTCCGTCTATTTCCCGGAAAGCTCAAGAGCCGGTGGACGGGCCCTTTCACCGTCACCCAAGTGTTCCCATACGGAAGTGTGGAGATTGAGAATGGAGCAAAGGAGAGATTCAAGGTGAATGGGCAAAGACTAAAGCTCTATTGGGAGAATGCCTTGGAGGAGCCAAGGGAAAAGGTTCTCCTCATTGACCCAACTTGACCCAATCTTCAAAGGGAGGTACCTTCTTGTAAATATTAGTTAAATTAGATTGCTTTATTTTATTTTTAATTTTTGAGATTGAGTTTTTCCCTCCTAAGCTTGAATTGTGCTTTGTGATATCTTTTTGACAAATGTGAGCACTTGTGGACATTGCGCAATTTAGGTTTGGGGGTGTGGGACTCAATTGTTTTTAAAGTTATTAAGGTTTTTCTCTCTTTTGTAGCTAAATTTTTATTTTATTTCATTTCGTTTTATTTTTTATTTTATTTTTATTTTTATTTTTATTTTTATTTTTATCAAACCCATGCTTGTAACCCTTTTGGTGAGTTTTGATGTGTAGAGCTTGAATTGCCAATTGGTTGCCTTAGGGGTTAAAAAAGGAGAAAAGGGGAAATTTCCCAGAAAATGGCTCTACGTAGAGCGGTTTCTGGGCCACTTCCAAGCGGCCACCCTCTGGACTAAAACCGCTGTACAGGCGCTCTACAACCGCCTTACGTACAGCGGTCAAGGCAAAATGTGGGCAACTCAGCTACTTAACAAAACGCAGCGTTTTGGAGAGGGTGCACTAAACCGCTGTACAGGCGCCCTTCACCCGCCTTACGTACAGCGGTTTCACGCAACATCAGTTACCAACAGCCTTTTCTGCGCACAACTGCAGACAACATTCAAAGCTTCAAACGTGGTCCTCTCAAGTGCAGCTCCAAACCGGTAAGAATTTCTCCCCATATGGCCCACGCAGTTGCGCATTACATGCCCAGCGAAATAACCACTGTATATGACCAGACAGTTGAGAGATCACTAGGCTGGCATACATTGCTCATGTGGGTGTCCCAATGTACTTAATGAATCCATGCATTATGTGGATGCGATTTCTAAGACTCGAGAGAGATTAGAGATCAATTAAGGGGACACGAGCCTATGATATACTTGCACATTGAGGGACTAAGTGAGTCTAGAGCTTAATTAGGAGGATTGTCCCGGTTGAATCATTTCCCTAGTGTAACCACATTTCATGCATCTCTCCATTCCATCCTATCCATGTATATATTATGGTAGTTAGTTTATTTATTTATATTATTACTTATTTTTCCGCAACGCAACACACGAGTTCTCTCAGAGTGTTGTAATAATAGCTAGAACCGGTGATGGTCGGCGAATCCCACCTCCCTGCGGAACGATACCCTCACTTGCCGCTGTGCTAGTCCCTGTGACTCGCGCGCTAGTGAGGTCGAACTTAAATGTTCATCTTTTGACCGACACCGCAACGACGTGTCGTCAGTCAATCAAATATCCTAGAGGTGTTATGGAGGATGTCTTAGTGAAGGTGGATAGCCTATACTTTCCGGTGGACTTCGTCATCTTGGAGATGGAGGAGGATGCAGAGATACCTCTTCTCCTAGGAAGGCCGTTTTTGAAGACGGCGGGTGCTTTAATTGATGTAAGAGATGAGAAGATGACTTTGAGAGTTGGTGACGAGCAAGTGGTGTTTGACATGTCTAAGGCAACCAAGAGACCGTCGGATGAAGGTGATTGTTATAGGGTGGATGTAATTGAGCTCATGATCCAAGAATACTTGAGAAAGGAAAGTCCCAAGGAGCCGCTTGAAGCGTGCATAATGCATGGAGTGATAGAGGAAGATGAGAATTTGGATATTGAAGAATGTGCTAAACAACTCAACTCCTTACCCTTGAGGAACCTTAGAGGAAGAATGCATTTTGAGGAACTTGGTGCGGGCAAGCCAAAACTTTCACCATCCATTGAGAAGCCTCATACTCTTGAACTTAAGCAACTACCTCCCCATTTGAGATATGCTTTCTTGGAGGAACCATCAAGCCTACCGGTGATCATTTCATCATCTTTGAGTCGAGTAGAAGAAGAAAAGCTCTTGAGGATTCTTAGAGGACATAAGAAAGCAATAGGGTAGTCGATCTCGGATATCAAGGGGATTAGCCCATCCTTATGCATGCACAAGATCTTGATGGAAGACAATTTCAAGCCCTCGGTGGAACACCAAAGAAGACTCAATCCCAACATGAAGGAGGTTGTGAAAGCGGAGGTGTTGAAACTATTGGATGTGGGTGTCATTTATCCAATATCGGATAGCCCTTGGATTAGTCCGGTTCAAGTGGTGCCCAAGAAAGGGGGGATGACGGTAGTGCCAAATGAGAAGAATGAATTGATCCTGATGAGGACCGTCACCGGATGGAGAGTGTGCATCGATTATCAGAAGCTAAACAATGCCACCCGAAAGGACCACTTTCCACTTCCGTTCATAGATCAAATGTTGGAGAGGTTGGCCGGCCATGACTACTATTGCTTCCTTGACGGGTATTCCGATTACAATCAAATCCATATTGATCCCGAAGACCAAGAAAAGACCACCTTCACTTGTCCCTATGGCACATTTGCTTACCGAAGGATGCCATTCGGGTTGTGCAACTCACCGGCCACATTTCAACGGTGCATGATGGCAATATTCTCGGACATGGTGGAGAAATTCATAGAAGTCTTTATGGACGACTTCTCGATTTTTGGGTCCTCTTTTGATGGGTGCTTAGCAAATTTGGGGTTTGTGCTAGAGAGGTATGAAGAGACAAATTTGGTGCTTAATTGGGAAAAATGCCACTTCATGGTGAATGAGGGCATTGTACTTGGGCATAGGATCTCTTCTCAAGGCATAGAAGTGGATAGAGCAAAGATAGAGGTGATTGAGAAATTGCCACCTCCAACCTCAATCAAGGGCATAAGAAGCTTCATCAAGGACTTCTCCAAAATCACAAAACTTCTTTGCCATTTGCTAGAGAAGGAAGTTCCTTTCATTTTTGATGAAGATTGTCTTCTTGCTTTTGAGAGATTGAAGAAAGAGCTTACCTCCGCTCCTATCATGTCGGCACCCGATTGGGACATCCCATTCGAACTCATGTGTGATGCAAGTGACTACGCGGTGGGAGCCGTTTTGGGACAAAGAAGAGATAAGAGGCTCCATGTGATCTACTATGCGATCCAAACTCTAAATGATGCTCAAGTGAATTATGCCACCACGGAAAAGGAACTCTTAGCCATTGTCTTTGCTTTTGACAAATTCCGATCTTACCTAATGGGCTTAAAGGTGATTGTGTACACCGACCATGCGGCAATCAAATACTTGATGGCAAAGAAGAATGCAAAGCCAAGGCTAATACGATGGGTGCTACTCCTCCAAGAGTTCAACCTCAAAATTAGAGACAAGAAAGAAATCGAAAACGTGGTTGCAGACCACCTTTCGAGGCTTGAGAGGGAAGACAATGGGAGAGTGGAGGAGCCCATTAAGGAAGAGTTCCCGGATGAGCAACTTCTTGAGTTGCAAAGCCTACTAATTTCATGGTTTGTGGATGTGATGAACTACCTAGCTAGTGATATAGTGCCCCCAAAACTAAATGTGCACGAAAGAAGAAAATTCTTTGCTGAGTTGAAATACTACTTTTGGGATGAGCCGCTCTTATTCAGAACATGTGGAGACGGAGTAATTCGTAGGTGCGTTCCCGAAGAAGAGATGCTAGATATTTTGGGGCATTGCCACTCTAAGGAGTGTGGAGGTCATTTTGGTGCTTCACGAACTGCTAGGAAAGTCCTCCAATCGGGCTTTTGGTGGCCATCTCTATTCAAGGACTCGAGGAGCTTTGTAGAGACATGTGATCGGTGTCAAAGAACCGGAAACATAACTAAGAGAGACGAGATGCCGATGAATGTCATGTTAGAAGTGGAACTTTTTGATGTTTAGGGCATAGACTTCATGGGACCATTCCCAACATCCTTTGGGAAGAAGTACATTTTAGTTGCCGTAGACTATGTATCTAAATGGATTGAAGCAATAGCCACTCCAACATGTGAAGGGAAAGAAGTGACAAGGTTTTTGAAAGAGAACATCTTCACCCGTTTCCGCACACCTCGAGCAATAGTGAGTGATGGAGGTTCTCAATTTTACAACAAGAAGTTTGGGGCCTTATTGAAGAAATACGGAGTGAAACACAAGGTCACAACCCCGTATCATCCACAAGCTAACGGTAAAGCCGAAGTCTCGAATAGAGAAATCAAGAGTATCTTGGAGAAAACCGTAGGGATTAGAAGGAAGGATTGGGCCAAGAAGTTGGAAGATGCCTTGTGGGCTTATCGAACGGCCTACAAAACTCCTATTGGCATGTCTCCATTCCGGCTAGTGTATGGAAAAGTTTGTCATTTACCTTTTGAGATGGAACACAAGGCATGGTGGGCGATTAAGCTCCTCAACATGAACATGGAAGTGGCCGGTGAAAAGAGGTGCCTTCAATTGAGTGAGCTAGAGGAACTTCGGCTTGAGTCATTTGAGAACTCAATGATCTACAAGGAGAAGGCCAAGAAGTGGCACGATGGAAGAATTGCAAAGAAAGAAATTCAAGTGGGGAACCAAGTTCTCCTCTTCAACTCAAGACTCCGTTTATTTCCCAGAAAACTCAAGAGCCGGTGGACGGGCCCTTTTACCGTCACCCAAGTGTTCCCATATGGAAGTGTGGAGATTGAAAATGGAGCAAAGGAAAGGTTCAAAGTGAATGGGCAAAGACTAAAGCTCTATTGGGAGAAAGCATTGGAAGAGCCGAAGGAAAAGGTTCTTCTCCAAGAACCAACTTGATCCAATCACCCAAGGGAGGTACCTTCTTGTAAATATTAGTTGGATTTAATTGCTTTAATTTAATTTAATTTTATTTTTGAGATTGAGTTTTTCCCTCCTAAGCTTGAATTGTGCTTTGTGATATCCTTTTGACAAATGTGGACACATGTGGACATTGCGCAATTTAGGTTTAGGGGTGTGGGGAAACTCAATCGTTTTAAATTTACTAAGTTTTTCTTTCTTTTGTAGTTATTATTATTATTATTTTTTTTAATTTTTATCAAACTCTTGCATGTAATATTTGTGGTGAGTGTAGTGATGTGCAGTGAAAAAGGAAGTTATGAACAAGGTGGAGGGCAAATTGGTCCATGGGAAGACCAAATTGGAAGAAAATCAAGGTTGGCGCTGGACGACCAGCGCCTGGCACCAGCGCTGGACTAGCGGCAAACGGCTGTGGAAGTTGCGCTGGTGTCGTGCGATGATGACCAGCGCATAAGGCAAAGAAGGAAACCCTCCACTTACTGAAATGCTACCGTTTTGGAGCAAACATTGGTCGTGCGCTGGTGACCAGCGCTGAACGACCAGCGCATAGAGGAAAATTCTAGGATTAAATCCCTCGTCGACCTGCAGCAAAGAAGAACACCAAAACTCGTCAAAAACGCAGCAACCACTCTCTTAAGTCTCTCAAGAACGATATTTGGTAAGTCCCCACTCAAACTCTCTTGTTTTTAGTTCATTTGCACCCAAATCTATATCAAACCCTTCTTTACACAATCTAGGGCATAGATTTTGGGATTTTGGTGGTTAGGATTTTGAATTTGGGGGTTTTGAAGAAAAAATTTGATTTTGAGACTTGTTTGGACCGAAATTGAGTGTATTATTGCTTGGGGTTAGTTTATTTTACTTCTTTGCATTGTTGTGGAGCAATGGTGGTGTGAATTGGTTTTGGATTGGTATATTTTGGTTGATTCGGCACAGTGAAAGCTACAATTTGGGGTTTTTGTGTGGAAATTGTGCTAAAAAGTGGTGTGGGGTGTGTTATTGAAGTGTTAGAATTAAGGGTGGTTGTGCCTATTGCTTTTGTGTGGTTTGTGGGGATTGGTTTGGCGGATTTTCAACCGGATCTCTGCCCAATTTTTGTTTGATTTCACCAAGCTTGAAGATGGGTAAGTCTAGAGTTCCTGCTGGAGGCAAGGCTAAGATGCTCACTGAAGGAACATCTAAGAGCAAGAAAAAGCAAGCTCTAGAGCCACTCATTGAAAATAGAGACTACAATAAGAGGCTCCACAAGCTTTGGACCCACACCATTATCTATAAGAGAGGTATCCACCTTGCCGAACATGATTGCGGAAAGGGGTTGGGAGAGATTTGTGCAACATTCGGTTGTGGCAAATGCCACCTTGGTTAGAGAGTTCTATGCTAGCATGGTCCCGAAGACCTTTTACTCAGGAGGTTCAATTTTGGTTAGGGGGATTGAAGTTCAAGTCACAGAGAGCATCATCAACGATTATTTTGGCACAGTCCTAATCTCCCAAAATGACCTACCTTTAGGATATGAGACTTTTGAAGGATCCAATGGGTAGCTAGCGAGTCTTCTTAGGGGGAATGAGGATGATAGGTGGGACAGAAAGAATTTGTTAAAGCAATCTCAGCTGCCAAAGGACTTGGCTATCTTGAGCCTGTTCATCTCAGCATCTGACGACACGTCGTTGCAGTGTCGGTCAAAAGATGAACATTTAAGTTTGACCTCACTAGCGCGCGAGTCACAGAGACTAGCACAGCGGCAAGTGAGGGTATCGTTCCGGAGGGAGGTGGGATTCATCGACCGTTACCAGTTCTAGCTATTATTACAACACGCCGAGAGAGCTCGTGTGTTGCGGGTTCGGAAAATGTAAATAATAATATAAATAAATAAACTACAAACTATAATATGTACATGGATAGAATGGAATGGAGAGATGCATGAAATGCGGTTACACTAGAGAAACGATTCAACCGTGACAATCCTCCTAATTAAGTGCTAGACTCACTTAGTCCCTCAATATGCAAGTATGTAATAGACTCGTGTCCCCTTAATTGATCTCTAATCTCTCTCGAGTCTTAGAAATCACATCCACACATATGTATGGATTCATTAAGTACCGTGAGACACACATACAAGCCATGTATGCCGGCCTAGTGATCTCTCAACTTTCTGGTCAAATACATTGGTTATTTCGTTGGGCATGTAATGCGCAACCGCGTGGGCCATACTACAACCAATAATTCATCTACGGGGCTAACCAAATACGGGATGGCAACCAAGTGAAAGCATTAAGAATACGAGATACCCATATAACACGAATGTTATATGCTCGTGTCCCCTTAATTAATCTCTACCCTCTCTCGAGCGACATAGAGATTACATCCATGCATAAATGCTTGGATTCATTAAGGACTGTGGGACACACACACGAGCTTTACACGCCAACCTAGTGATCTCTCATCTTTCTGGTCAAATGCAGAGGATATCACGATGAGCATGTCAATGCGACACCACACAATATTTAACATACAACCTAAATATCATTCACAATGTGGCTAATCGAGTGAAAGCATTAAGCAATGAAATACCCCTACAACTACACAAGCATAAGAGGAATTTAGTGGTCTTTACTCTAGATACGGATTCGGTTTTATCAATCTCCCTAGGATGGCTAAAAATGGGAAACAAGTCCACCTAACACTAATGTGCATAAATACAAATTGTTAAACGTTAAGAACATTCAAATGAATTAAGGGTTCTCCTCTTGACTTGGGAATTTTCCCTAAATCAATTCATCACCCATTCCGGCCAAAGATGGGCAAATGTGTCTTAAAAAGACTCATTAAGCACAAGGATGTGAACCAAAGCCAATTTAGCAACTAAATGCATAAAGTAGCTTTTTCTACTCTTTGGGGATAAAATCCCTAACACTCAAATCATTCAATAAATGGTATTTTGGTCATCCATTAACATACAAACAATCATGGGAAGCTAAATTACTCTACTCCTACATTAAATTATTCTACTCCTAAACCCAATCATGCATACATATCAATTTCTAACCTCCACAAACATGAATTTCACAATAAGAGATTAAACATACATAAATCAAAGAGCAAAACAAAACTCAAATGAATTTAAGAACAAAATACATATATATAGCACATGTGAAGGTTCACAATATTCCCCAAATTGGGGTTACACATCAAAGAAACGAAAATTACAAAGAAAAGAGTAAATAAAAGCAAACCCTTGAAGACAAGCCTCCAAAGATGCTCCATATCTTTCCTAGCTCGAAATTGCTCCTAATTCCTTGAATTTTCGGTTCTAAAATGGATGGAGGAAGTGAGAAAGGGGGTTGTGGAGGTGTATGGTGTACTCCCATGGAGGAAGAACCTCTATGGGAGCATGGGTCTCTCAACTTATTGGGTAGAAGATGAAGAAAATAAAAGAAGATGGAAGAAGATTGAAGAGAGGCGTGAGAGAGGATAAGAAAAGAGAGAGAGATTTATTTGGGATTCTAGGGATTTAGATATTATGAAGCACACTTAGAAAAATTGGTAAAGTTATATATATAGGTAGGTCAAAGAGTGGGTCAAAAAGAGGAAAAATTGGTGGTGGCTGTAATCTCGTGGTACGTCTTGCAGTACGCTTTAACGAAACTATTTAAGAAACTCATCTGGACACACTGCCAAAACTCGTGATACGCATTTTTGCCTAACGTGGTACGCTTTAACGTCCAATAGCGAAAGTTGGTAGTGCATCAAGTCTTCAAAAACATGATACAACGTGATACGCCAATTTGCCTGACGTGATACACTTCGACGAAATCTGGAAATTTTCAGTGAAAACTCTTTCGTTCTTTCACGTTGCGTTTTGGCCCGGAAACACCCCATTTCCACAAAATGACTTCCCAAAACAAAATGAACCTACACAAGGCTCACAAAACATATTATATTCACAAAAACGCTCGAAAACGAAAGCAAACGATAGGAAATGGGGACCTCAAAAGGTGTATAAATCGTTCCAATCAGCATCTTTGAAGCCCGTCTCCCATATCAGCTCAATATCAGTCATGAAGGCCGAGTTATTAGCTTTCTTCATCTCTAAGGCCCCAATGGACATTGGGAGGGTTATTAAGGCCGAGATCAATGACGCAGGGGACTTTGACGTCAAGGAAAGAAAGAAGCAGGCCAAGAAACCCATTCCCTTCCCTTGCCTGATCACCCAATTGTGCAGGAATGCAGGAGTTCCAGAGTATGGTGATGATGACATCCATGGTGGTGGTTGGACGCCTGTAAGCCTCCGTTCATGGACGGATTCCATGAGCAAGGCAAGTAGGGCAAAAAGGCCGAGGACAATGGGACCTTCAGACATAGACTCCGGTCTTGAGGAGTCAGATGAGGATGACTATGATTTTGAAGAAACAGGTGATGATTTAAATGAAGATAGCACCGAGGGGAGTAAACTAATCATGGACCAGCTGAATTGGTTGGTGGATGCCTTCAAGTCGAGTAATTCCTCCCAAGAGCGCATGGAGACAAAGATTGACTCCCTCTCTCATCAGTTGGGTGAGTACTTGTTTGTTCAGTAGGAGCAGAATGCCGAGATTGAAGATGTTAGAGCTGATGTGGCTGATGTGAGGGCCCAGCTGGGGTACCAGACCTATCAGAGGAGAGAGCGCCGCAGTATACCACCTCCTCCTGCCAGTCATCAAGGGACTTCGGCTGAAGACCATGTGCCTAATGACACGACTCCTGCTGACATCGAGAGGATGAGGAAAGGAAAAGAGCCCGCGCAGTAGGATTTTCGAGGCCACCCAGTTCATACCATCGTGCTCCATGTTTTATTTCAGTACTTAGTAGTCTTTTGTTTTAGAGCATGTTGTTACTTTTGCATACTTTATCTTGGATTTCTATGGTTTGACTTTCTTTTGGTTTTTATTGCCTTTTACTTTCTCTATATAATATTTGCTTGTTTATTTATTTATTTATTTATTTTTCTTTCCTGTTTGCTTTTAGTTTTAAGTTGCGGAGTTGTATTGTGCTTAGCTTTTAGGTTTAGTTGTGTAGGGTTGCATTTTGGCTTCCCTCCCACTTCTAAGCTTACATTGTTCGATCTTTTATGTGCAACATTGGGGACAATGTTTCGTTTAGGTTTGGGGGTGCGGCCAATTAGTGACCATTTGCGATCAATGAGTAACCATTAGGTTTTAGGTGTGTTTTGCGTGAATGTCTTGTGTGCTAAATGGTAAAAAAATTTCCTTTGCATGATTGTGTGGGCTTAGAGCCAAATTTTGTCAAATTTTCTACCATTTTAGAGTCAAATTCTTGAGCAGTAAGGGCTGCTTGTTGAGATGCCTTTGGGGTGAGCCATTGTAGGCACTTTTGTATGTCATGCGTTATTAAGGGAGGCCGTGGTGGTCAAAGCTACACCACATTGCTTGCACACGTCCGGTACATTTTGTGTTTTAGTGAATGAGGTAGCGTGCTTGAGATGTCTAGATCATTAGTGGAGGCTACCCATGTGAGCTTCATTGCCCAAATATTGTGTCCACAAGAGTGATTTTTATTCCTATTCTCTAAACACTCATCATGTAGATATTAGACATAATAAAAAGGACCTCTTTTCATTGCATTGAGCATTAAAGAGCAAATCTTTAGTATTCGTGCCTCGTGTGTTGTCCCTTGTTGGCTTGTTTGACTCATACCTTTAGAGATGACGTAGGCAATGTGTGTTAGTCACTCAAAATGACCCAAACACATCCTTAAGCCTTGTGTGTGTGCTTAAATGTCCAAAGAATGTAGACCTTCACACTAAACTCTATAACCATATCCACCCATGTACATATACACCAAATTAAACCCAAACACTAGACCATCCTATAGCAATGATCATGAGAACATGAAAATTGAAGCCCAAGAAGAATATATCCAAGTAGCGTGTACTTAGGCCTTTAGTAAACTTTATACCAAAAAAAAAAAAAAGTTGCCCACATGCTAAACAACTACAAATTGTACAAATTCTCATAGTCAATAAAATGCCTAGACACTCAAAAAGGGGTTGCAAGGTGCATCAAGTAGAAGCCTCATGATCATTAGCTAGCCAATAATTCTATATCCACCAATCTCCTCTATCTCCATCCAACCATCAATCTCACTTACACTTAAAACGAAGTCCTAATTGATCTTTAGAAAGAGTCTAGCTTGAAAACAAGGGTGTTCTTAATGCTTGATTTCGTTCTTGAGGTTCATTTGCATGAAAGCTTGAGCGTTCTTGATAACACTTCATATGCGTTTTAATTTTGAAAATTCTTTGTGCATAAACTCCAACTCGCATATGTTTGATGGGTGAGCCTAGGTTCGGTGTGGTAAAATAATGAGAGAACCCAAGAGAGCCTAGGTTCGGTTCGGTGTGGTCAAAGCGAAATGTTATCTAATGACTCTTGTGTGCGATGCTTTTGATACTAAATTCACTAAGAAGTCCGGAATTGCAATAATTAGTGTTGTAGCACCTTGGCTATCACACCTTTAGATTGCACTCAATGATCTTGGCATGCTTGTGCCTACTTTATGGTTCTCCCAATGTTGCATCTCATCTTTAGTTGGCTCGGTAGAAAATACGTTTGTGGGTACCGTTCTGTAGGCCCTTACGAGACTTCACTGGTCCGCTAGGGATCGCCTAGGGGTTTAAAAGGCTTATGGCACGTGCCAAGTGTCACCGTGTCACCTACGGAAGTGGTGTTTTCCTTTCTTTATTTTTATTTATTTTAGTTTTGTTTGTTTTGATTTTGCTCGGGGACGAGCAAAAGATAGGTTTGGGGGTATTTGATAATGCCTATTTCTACACTTAGTGTAGCCCTGTTTCCTATCCTTTTGCATCCATTTTCCGGGTAAAACTACGTATTTTACGATTTAATAAGCTTGTGCAGGCTTCCTAAAGCAATCACAAGGAAATCAAGCTTGTTGGGCATCATTGGAGCAAAAAGGGACAACAATTGGAGTTGAAGAAAGGGCCAGTGCTGGCACACTAACGCCAGCACTAGCGCCACCACCAGCGCAGAAGGGGCAGAGATGTTGCACTGGTCGTGCGCTGGACGACCAGCGCCGGACGACCAGCGCAACTCCTCCAGAGAAGCAACGCTGGTCCAGTGCCTGTCAGGAGCGCTGGTCCACCAGCTCAACCACACCAGCGCCACACCAGCGCTAAGACATTCCAGCTCAGCTTTTTCTAGGTTTTCGTGCCATAATTCCACACATTATAAATACCTTCCTTTAGCTTGTTTCTAAGCACCTCTACCAAGACCATTTTATCTCCAAAACACCCCATTCTCACTCCAAACCTCCTAAGAACACATCTTTCACCCAAATCCTTCACTAAATCACTCAACACTTCCATCAAATCACCATCTAAACATAAATCCCACTTCACCTCTTCATTTCCTCACCTACATCTACCATAAAAATCCCACCTTGGAGCAAAAGAAGTCAAGGAGAGAAGAAGCCAAGCACATCCAAGCAAGAGAGGAGAAGCTCTTCACATTAGTTTACTCTACTCCTTTCTCTCTTTACTTTTACTTGTTCTTACTCATGGCTTGTACTCATTTCACATCTTTTGTAGTCATTACTTGTAATATGAACTAAATCCATCTTGGCTAAGGCCAAGATGAGACCTTTTCCTTGAATTATTAGTAAATGCCATCACTTTATCTCCATTGCTTGTGTTGTGTACGTTTATTTCATGTTCTTAATGATTATTGAATGTCTAGCTAGCATTTAGTGATTATTTGGTTGTTGTGTGAAGTACCGAGAGGAGAAACACACAACGTGCTCGATGAAATGAGTGATAGAGGTTGGTAAGATAGAGATATGCGATGCTAGCCTCTAGGATTCATTTGTGTGCCATGAAGCTTAATGAATTTGTATGTAGTTCGGATAACCATTGAGAAATAGGTTGTTGGTGCATATAAATATTGTCTCTATCACTTGAGAGAGGTTAGAGATTAATTGAGGGTTTCACGAATCTACACACACACTTGCATATTTTATTTCAAAGATGTGCCTAAAATTGATAAGGAATGGATAGGTGGAATCTTGGTCTTAGCCTAATTTCCCATACATATTACAACCACTTGCTTGTGTTTGGTTTTGTTTTGTTTACTTGCTTTGTTTAATTTCATTAGTTGAAATCATAGTTGTAATCTAATTTAGCTAACTTTGAGTAGTATAATCTTATCATGAAATATTTGCTTGTCTAAAAAGTAACCAAATCAATCAATTGTGGTAATCAATTTATCAATCTTTGTGGGACGAATTCTATTCATCATTGTACTACTCCCTCGGCTCCATACTATTGCGGGTGCTCGTTAAAAAGAGTGGTCAATAACCATTGAGAAATAGGTTATTGGTGCATATAAATATTGTCTTTATCACTTGAGAGATGTTAGAAACTAATTGAGGGTATCACGAATCTACATACACACTTCATATTTTATTTCAATGATGTGCCTAAAATTGATAAGAATTGGATAGGTGGATTCAAAGGTCTTAGCCTCACTCACATATATATAACCAAGTGTTTGAGTTTGTTTGCTTGCTTGTTTAGTTTCATTTATTGCATTATAGTTGTAGTTTAATTTAATTAATTTTGAGTAGTGTAATTCAACCATCATACATTTGCTTGTCTAAATAGTAGTTTAATCAATCAATTGTGGTAATCAATCCATCAATCCTTGTGGAACGAATCTTTTTTATCGTTGTGCTATTCCCATGGCTTTGTACTATTGCGGATGCTCATTTATGAGTGATCAATAGCACGAAATTAGTGAGTTTGATTTACAATAGAGTCAACACATTCAACCCATTAAATAAATGGGTCATGTTTTGGTTGAACTCATTCTAATCCATTGAGTTTGATACTTTGATTTATTATCGAGTCAACACATTCAACCTATTAAATAAACAGATCGTGTTTTGGGTGAACTCATTATATAATCCATTAACCCGTCTGACACGATTAGTTCAATATAGAATATTTTATTTTGAAAAATTGTATTAACTTTCCATCATACTTTTGTTTTAAATTTATTTTGGTTGGAATCATATTATAATTGGTTAATTTTATTTGTTGAAAAAAAAAAATTGGTGTAATTAAGTTAAAAAGTGATTTAATGTTTTTAACAAATTAAATAGCTGAATTGACAACTAAGAGCATTTTCAAGGCAAGAGTGGCTTGTGAAAAAAAAAAAAAAAGGACGTCACATAGGATAAATAGACAATCTATTAAAAAATGTATCTCAAATACAGTCATACATATTCAACCTCACACTAATTAAATTAACATTAATTTTTCATCTATTTTTGGTAACGAAATAAAATAAAATAGAAAAAAAGGAAAAAATATTGGACACGTCATTAAAAATAAATGTATTTTAAACAAAATTATTGGAGACCAAATTTTAAGTTAATTGTCTATCAAATCTATCTTTATGCCACATAAAAAGTAAGTCTCTTAACATTATTGTAATGTCAACGATTTTTGGTATGCAAACCACTTATACATTGGAGATACTCTAAAAATGAAAAGTTATAAGTTGAGGTGGTATAAAGCTTGGGGACATTTTTTGTCCAAAATCTTCTTGATTATATTTTGGCTAAAAAAAAACTTCTGAAGGACTATTTTTAATTTACCAATAATTTGAGAGCTATTTTGAAATTTGGCCCTTGACGCTAACTAACCTGAAGGAATCAATTTGCTTCCTTTCCATCTGTTTTAGGAGAAATTGCAGAAACTTTCACAGTGAAAACTCCATCATCATTAACATCGCCTTCTTCTCTTCCTGTTATTACTTCTTTTTTATTTGTGTTAAAAGATAGTAACAAAGAGGATGTCTGAGATAATACTGAAGAAAAAGAAAGAGATTGCTGAGGAAATGATAACAGAGAGGAAGTCTGAGATAATACCGAAAAAAAAGAAAAAGATTGCTGAGGAAACAAAGTCAGAGATAACCTCTGCTGAGGAAAGCGAATCATTAACCTCTGCTGTTTTTCAACCGCTGGTTGACAGGATCTCTTCCCTTCCGATTTCAGAATTCACTCATAGACTGAAACTGGGTAAGATGGCTTACAGGATCTCTTCCCCTCCGATTTCAGGATTCATTCATAGACTGAATCTGGGTAAGACGTGGCTTGATGATTTCAAGAGAAATCTGCTAAGTCTTGATGCGATTCTTAATGATGCTGAGTTGAAAGCATATGAGAACAAACAAGTGAAAACGTGGATTGACAAGCTCAATGAAGTTAGCTACGATATCAAGGGTCTGCTGAACGAGATTTCCAATAATCCTCAGAGTTCTAAGACTTGGTTTCGGGTAATAAACTTCTCTGCTATATTCAATCCACCTAAATACAAACAGCGGCTGATAGCGATAGCAACAAAAATAAAAGATCTTCAACCAAAGGGAGAGGCACTTGGATTAAGGGAAGCTTCTCAGATAATAAGGGAACCTTTTCAACTATCAGTTCGCAGAGAAGATTTTGAAGATGAATCTCAAGTATTTGGTAGGGATGAAGATAAGGAGGCTATACTTAAGTTGCTGTTTTTGGATGATGATCATCAGACACATGCTATTACTATGGTGGGTGAGGGTGGAGTTGGCAAGACCACCCTTGCTCAGCTTATATACAACGATGAAAAAGTGGTGAAACAGTTTGACTTCAAAGCCTGGATCCACGTTTCAGAGGATTTTGATGATCTCTTGTTGACCAAAGCTATTTTGCAAGCCTTTACTTACCGGTCAGATACTGAAGATCTAGATTCCCTCCGAAATAATTTGAAGTATTATCTCCAGGGGAAGAAATTTCTACTTGTTTTGGATAATCTTACTACGCGTTCTGATTGGAGAAACCTTCAAAAGGTTCTTACAGCTGGGGAAAACGGAAGCAGGATTATTGTCACTACATGTCATCCACAGCTTGAAGAAACCATGGGTACTCTTCCTGCATTCACTCTAAGGTCTTTAACAGACCAAGAAAGCTGGATGCTGTTTGCAAAACATGCCTTTCCAGATAAAGATTCTAGTTTACATCCCGAACTAGAAGACATTGGAAAAAAAATCGTGGAGAAGTGTCATGGGCTGCCTTTAGCAGCAAAAGTACTCGGCTCAGTCCTGCGCTTTAAGCCAGTTGAAGAATGGCTTGCACTATTGAACAATAACAGCATATTGAAGTGGGATGAGGAGGATCCCATAACCTCATTTCTTGAGATGAGCTACAATGATCTTCCTATACATCTAAAGCGATGTGCTGCTTATTGTTCAATGTTTCCCACGCATCATGAATATGAAGAGGAGAAGTTAATTCTACTATGGATGGCAGAAGGGTTTCTGCAACAGAAGTTTGGTACAAGAATGGAAGAAGTAGGCCATGAGTATTTTCGTACTTTGACTGATAGGTGCTTTTTTCAGCCATCTGGTGCCAATAAATCATGTTTTACAATGCATGATCTTTTGAAAGATGTGATTCATTCAAAATCTGGATTTATATGTTCCAGAATGGGGAATGATGGATATTTCAAAGTGTCAAGCAAACCTTGGCATTTGTTTATTTCTGGAGGCAAAGATATTGCTGAGAGAAGCAAGGAAGCTAAGTTCTTAAGGACCCTCATACTTTATAAATCCTCACGGGAGAAAGAATTAAGTGGTGAGCAACTGAACAATTTGTTTGAGGCACTACAAAGGTTAAGAGTACTTTCTCTGTCTGGTTATGATATCACCAAGTTGCCTGATTCGATTGGAAAATTGCAACGTTTACGGTTTCTAGACCTCTCTCACACTGCAATTACTCAGTTATCTGACAGTGTAAGTTCTCTCTCCAATTTGCAAACATTGTTATTGTCAAATTGTTATTGGCTCACTGAGTTGCCTGATTCCTTTCGAAATCTGGACAAGCATTTACAGTTCCTTGACCTCTCTCACACTGCAATTACCAAGTTACCTTACAGTGTAGGCTCTCTCCACAAGTTGCGAACATTGTTGTTGTCACATTGTACTCATCTCACTGTGTTACCTGATTCGTTTCACAACTTGAGCCAGTTACAGTTCCTTGACCTCTCTCACACTGCAATAACCAAGTTACCTGGCAGTGTTCGGCATTTCAGGAGTTTGCAAAAATTGTTGTTGTCAAATTGTTACGGTCTCACTAAGTTACCTGATTCGTTTTACGACCTGCGTAATATACAGTTACTAGACCTCTCTCACACTGCAATAACTCAGTTACCTGACGGTTTAGGGAATTTGAAGAATTTGCAAAAATTGTTGTTGTCACATTGTACACGTCTCACTGAGTTACCTAAATCGTTTAGTCACTTGACAAATTTACAGTTCTTAGACATCTCACACACCCCAATAAATGAGTTACCTAAAGTTCAACCCAAAGTGCAAGTTAAAGGACGTGAATTAGGTAACACGCAGTTACATGATAAGGTAGCTGATGTTTCAATAACATCAAAAATCCCACCCCCAGAATCCTCCAAACTGCACGGAGGTTCATCAGATAACTACTCAGCTGCAACTGAAATTTCATCATCTGATACTGATAATGATAATCCAATCAATGCTGAAGAAAGTTTGGAGGACATTGAAACATCAAAAAGCCAGCCCCCAGAATCCCCCAAGCACATGACTGAGGATTCAAGTGCTAAGCATGGAGGTGTATCAACTGCAACTGAAATTTCATATGATATTGTTCCAATCAATGCTGAAGAAAGTTTGGAGGACATTGAAACATCAAAAAGCCCACCCCCAGAATCCCCCAAGCATTTGACTGCGGATTCAAGTGCTAAGCATGGAGGTGCATCAGCTGCAACTGAAATTTCATCATCTGATACTGAAAATCCAATCGATGCTGAAGAAAGTTTGGAGGACATTGAAATATCAAAAAGCCCACCCCCAGAATCCCCCAAGCATTTGACTGAGGATTCAAGTGCTAAGCATGGAGGTGCATCAGCTGCAACTGAAATTTCATCATCTGATACTGAAAATCCAATCGATGCTGAAGAAAGTTTTGAGGACATTGAAACATCAAAAAGCCCACCCCCAGAATCCCCCAAGCATTTGACTGAGGATTCAAGTGCTAAGCATGGAGGTGCATCAGCTGCAACTGAAGTTTCATCTGATACTGATACGGATGATCCAATCGATGCTGAAGAAAATTTGGAGGACATTTCTAGTCCTGAACAAGAGAGCTTGGATGTTTCAGAAATTTCACAATTAAAAAGGTTGCCTCCAAAACTGTACAGCCTTAAAATTGAAGGTTGCGATGCCCTCAAGTCTCTTCATGGGAAATTAAAGCATGACAATCCTTATCTCCAACATTTGTACATCATTGATTGTCATTTTCTAGAGTCCATTCATGAAAGCCATTTACCCATTGCTTTGAAAACTCTGTATATCTCTAAATCTAAGAAATTAGAGTTAGAGTTTCTCTCCTCTGAGTATACATCAATTGAACACTTGTGCATAGAAAGTAGCTGTGATTCTCTCGAGTCCTTTCCATTATCCTCCTTTCCAAAGCTTAGAAATCTTTCTATTCGAGATTGTGCAAATTTTACTTCCATCTCGATTGGATTAAAAGATCACATGTCCCTAGATGCATTGGAAATCCGAGATTGCCCTGAATTGACATCTTTCCCGGTGCGTATCCCCAATCTGACATCAATTCTGCTATCCAATTGCAAGAATCTCAAGGAGCTTCCAGACCAGCTGCACGGGCTCACATCTCTTCAGTCGCTATTTATGAAGGAGTGCCCAGAACTTGAGTCAATTCCAGGGGGTCTTCCATCGAGCTTAAATTTACTGTGCATCGGTTCATGCCACAAACTCACGCCTCGTGTTGATTGGGGATTGCATAAGCTAAATAGTTTCAGTTGTATCGAGATTGAAGGTGGATGTAGGGACTTGGAGTCCTTTCCAGAGCAGAACCTGCTTCCAATGAATCTCACCTCTCTACGAATCAGCAGACTCATGAATCTCAAATTTCTGGACTACAAGGGGCTTGAACACCTAACATCTCTTGAAACATTGAAGATCAATAGCTGTGGCAAGCTTCAATCCTTCCCTGCAGAGGGTCTGCCTTCTTCTCTAAGTTATTTGTACATCAGTGACTGTCCCCTGCTGAAATCAAAACTTCAAAACAGGAGAGGGAAAGAGTGGTACAAGATAGATCATATTCCTCACATACAAATTGACATGGAAGTAATCTCTTAAGTAAGTCAGTTTACAGTGATTTTTACCTTCTCATTTTCAATTTCCACAACCATACAAATTTAGAAAGTTTGTAACAAAATGCACAACTTGCAGTATAAGATTTCACAATTTTAGTTCTGTGCACGGATTTGTCATCCATTGATCCTATCCAAATGATGCAGGGAAATGAAGACTTCTTCTGTAAATAGAACTGAAAACAGAAGCACTTTCTAGTTGCCAGTTACCAAATTTCTCAGCACGTTTGTACATACAGATGCATGGTTTTAGTTGTGTTTGTGTTCCTGTCAACATTCAATCTACAGCAGAGAAATTGCTTGGAGGCTTGGTAAATATGTATTTGCTTTTGCAACTTCCTTTTCTATCATAGAGATCCAATTGCATGTTGATATATTAGTACTTATAATGCTTATGCCATCATAAAATTCACATGAATTGACAGTCGTAAAATTTCACTTAGATATTTAAGTATGCATGAGAATTATGTATTGTCGAACTCTAGCATGATGTAATTGCATAAAATCAGAAGATTTCTAGAATTTTTTTGTGTATTTCAAACTCTTGATCTTGTCAATGCTAATTACAATTTCAGGAGATTTGCTCAATTACCTTTGATCGAATTGTTATTATCAGTATTTCTAAACATCACATTACTACTTTCATTCTGCTGGTCATGTGCAGTTATGTTTTTGGTTACTTGGTGCCTACTACTTTCCTGGCCAACTTCAAAGGTACTTATATATCTAATAACATAATTTGATTTCCGTTTATCTATCATTGTTTGATCAAATGTCTATTATTTGTGAAATTTACAAAACTGTCTCAAAAGAATACTGATAAAAAAAGAAAGTTTCATGTCAAAACAAATGGAATAGCTTCACCAAGATATTTAATGTTGTTAGAGAGCTTAAAGACTTTTGTTAGATTATTTCCTATTAACTTAAGTTTTTGGATGACTTTTATATTTAGCGGTTATTCACAAAATAATGGAGCCAATTTTACTAGGACTGCTGGGTTCGAATCCCATGTTTGGTCTTGCACATAAGGCCAGGCATTGTGTTGGAGTTTTAAGTGTTGTGTTTTTATTTGGGTTTGAACCACTTGGCAAGCTCGTTATCTTGCAATATTTAAGCAGTTGTGTTTGATCTTTTCTCAAAAGCTAAAGCTTTTGGATTTAGTAGTTAATTAACAATCATGTCACTAGATATACCAACAAAACTTCAAAATTTTAAAGAAAAGTGGCACAGAATAGCTTACATTTCCCATGTACAAATGGATGGTGAAGTAATATCGTGAATATGTCCGGAATAGCTCTGGTTTCATCTGCAAAATATATTGATGCTATCAAAAAATAAATGTTATCTATTGACTTTTAACTTTTTTTTTCTTCGATTATAATTAATGAATTTGTATCGGTATGAGTGCAGACTAAAGAGAAAACGACCGATATATATATATATAGAGAGAGAGAGAGAAATACATGTTGGTTTTTAGTTGTGTACAGCTTGTTATCTATTGATCATCTTCCCCAAATGATGCAGATGGATGCAGACTTCTCCAATAGATGGAAATAAAGACAATTTCTTTCTTTGCACGCGAGAGATGTTTCAATGTATTACAGTGGATCCGTAGGGACACATCCTTCACGGTTCTGTTCCTCTCACCGTTTGTTCTACGATGGAGGCTTAACAAATATGTACTTGCTTTTGCATTTTCTTATTCTAGAGACTACGATATGTCAATTGTTGTTTGTAAATTAGTGGTGATGTTACGACTGTTATTGTGTAAACGGTGAAGTACACACGATTTGGTAGCTGTTGTTAAATTTCATGGTGGTGTGTTTTTCTATGTGATCTCCTGATTTACTCCACATGGCATCTATAACAGGGCATTCTCTCAATGTGAATTGTATTTCTCAATAATTGCTTACCTTGTTGAAGGTGATGCTCCTCATTTTGTGCTGAAGGTTATGCAACTCTGCTTGGAAACTTGTTGCAGGGTCACATATGTAGTCTCCAGTTTCTGTTGATAGATATATCGAGGTCGAAATTTAAGTATCAGGAGAGTATCAGAATACTTGGGGAATTTCGGACGCAGTAATCAGGTGAGGTCGATTCATGTAACATGGAATTTACATGTTTATTGATGATAGGTTCAACAAATCTGCCACTTAAAGCTCAAAATTAGCAGCAATAACTCAAATACTATCTTAACTCATGGTTAATACACTAGTAATATAGTCAAATTCACTGTTAATCAGAGAGTAATGATAGAAGAAAAATTCACCAAGGTAAGCACTATACATAAACGTAACATCTTCCGGATTTCTCCTGTCACATAAGATACAGCTGAAGCATCAAGCATGGTTTGTGTTCTGTAAGTTTTTTAAAAGTTTTGATTATTGAAGAAGCTTTAGTCCATGGACATAGTGATGCATCCAAATTCCAAAACGAGTTTGAGATTTGATGTGACATTTTGGGTATTTGAGTCCATGGATACAGCATTTGGTATACTGTAGAACAAATTGTTAATGGTTTTGATTTTTGAAGAAGCTTTCAACGGTTCAACCCCGATACATAGTTCAGACGGAGTCCATGGACATAGTAATGCATCCAAAATGAGTTTGAGATTTGATGTGACATTTTGGGTTGGGCTTGATGTCCAGCAGATTTGAGTCCATGGATTACAAAACCAGTTTGGGCATGGGCTTGGGCCTCCAAACCCTTGTACCAATTGGAACTTTACCCTAAGATTTATACCTCTTTAGGTTGATAATGAGCATTCTATTTTCTGGTTTCATAAACCATATAATATTGGTTCATTATTGTATAATTTTGTGTAATTGACCATTCTAATTGATCCTCTTTTTCCCTGTCCATGTTACAGGTTACAGATAAACTTATAGTAATAGTTGATCAGAGTTCAGCCCAGATCGAATGGGGACATGAACACAACCAAGAAGCAAAAATGATTAAGTGCTTATTTGGTTGAGCTTTCTACTGACTTAAAATGTCTACCAACGTCTATTTGAGTTTTTTAGAGTTGTTTGGTTGGGCTTTTGAGATTATCTATTTTAAATTGAGTAGAGGCTGGTAGAGTTTAAACCTCTACTGAGCAAAAGCTCATGAGAAAGTGCTTATTCAAATAGATTTTTTTAAAAAAAAATTCTACCAACAAAACATCTATGATTTTTTTTTTTTTCAAAAACTCTATTTCTAATAGATCTACTTTCTACTACAAGTAGATCTTTTACCAAAGCCGTCTAACTTATACTTGCTGTTGATCGAGAATTGTGACCATCTCACTCCTCAGAAAGATCGGGGTCTGAAAAAAATGACGTCACTCACTCGTTTGACAATCATAGGTGGATGTAGTGATTTGAAGTTGTTTCCATAGGAGGGTCAGCTGCCTGCCTCTCTTATTTCTGTTCAAGTTAGTGAATTACCGAAGCTTGAAATGTTGAATCTCAAGGGGCTTCAATTTCTCACCTCCATTAAAGGGCTGCATATCAACAGCTGTAGTAAGCTTCTCTGTTTGTCAGAATGGAGGTTACCCATCTCACTTTCTTCTCTGAGCATCACTGGATGCTTGTTGCTGTCAGAGTGGTGTCAACAGAACCAAGGGGAGGATTGGCCCAAGATTTCTCACATCGCGTACAAGGTAATCAATGGCAAAGTATCTTAATGAGCTCTTTAGATGGAATAGAATTGGATAGAGGCTGAATCCTATCACACAGTCTGGCCTTTCAAATTCAATGTAAACAAAGAAAATACAATGATTGGTGTTGCTAGTGTATGATTGTTCATTTGGGCTCGATTACATTTTTTTTTTGCAGCTAGCACTTTTAATATGGCTTATGAAATCCACCCACCTCTCTTTTTGCTCGTTAAAATTCAACACTGAAGCTCTCACAATTCAACAGCCACTTGCATTCATATATATTATAGAACATTTAGATCTTGTCCAGTAAAAAAGAAAAAGATAGAGAGTAAAAATGTCCAAAGCTTATATGATTATTATCACCACTACCAGCTTTGTTTTTTTATTGATTATTATCACAAACTTGAACCTGATCCAAAGCTTGAAGTACTAAACAATTCACCAGAAAAATAAAAACAAAAACAGAAAAATGTCCAAAGCTTTGTTTGTTGGTATTTCTTTTGTTTTGTTTAATAGATTACAAATTAAGGTCTTTCAAGTTTGGCACAGAAGTATAAATTATGATCATCAAAGTTGTTTACTTTATCAAACCTTGACTACATAGCTAAATTTTGACACTGTTATTTTCAACCATTTCCTGCAGACTTCATGAATAGTCCTGATTTTCCCAGCAACCAAACATTACAAAAGAAATTTCTTTTTTTTGAAAATAAGTAAATATGAAGATAGTAAAGTGAAATCCCTACCAAAAATCTATACAACAAGCAATGCAGAAACTTAGACCATCATTTACACATAATAATCAAAACTTTTTGAACACACGTAAATTCACAAGATACATGCCTTTTGTTGAGGATCCAACTCTATACTGCTGACAGTCAAAGCATCCCAGATTGAAGAAACAGGAAGGAAGGAGCAGTCTTCTGGAGAGAATTGGAGGTGGGTTTTGAAGACTGTGAATTATTGATTCAAGCCCAGTTTAGTGTAGTGAAAATCTAAGCAGAAGAGAAGCTTAGATTTATTGATCGTCGCCGGAGTTGGATCGCTGAGTTTTTTGCATTGCAGGAACCAAAATAAAAAGGACTAATTGCACAAACATCCCTCAAGTTTCGGTGTAATTGCAGCTATCTGGAACTTTTAATTTAAATTACACAAAGATCCCCTGCTGTAAGCGGTCAACGGTTAAAACAAACCTTTGACTGTCTTCATGGTTTAAAAGGTCTAAAAAGCCCCTAGTTATTATTTTATCATTTATTTGATCAAAACAAATTCAATTAATTTTTTTATTATGTTAAAAAAAAAAAAAAAAAAAAAACTAATTAATCAATATAATAAAAATGATTAAGTATTAACAATTAAAAAAAAAAAAACAAAGATAAACTCACAAATCTGGAAAACTCTACCACCTCCACAGCCACTTTTCAAGTTGGAGAGTCTGTCTCCTCTCGCCGTTCACCTTCTCCAGCGGATCTCCTCCGTTTGAAAGAGATCTGATGTTCTCCAATGGGAGGAAGAGATCGTACCACCTCTCTCTCTCTCTCTACTGTCACATTCACATCAAATTAAAAGGCAAAACAAGGTTTGAAAAAACATTTTTGGGTTTTGGTGATCTGGTCTGATTCTTTAATGGCGGATACTGGTGGATTTGAGAGTGGCATGAGCAAGCCCCTGACGCCGGTGAGTGGAGTTGCGGGCTGCATCTGACGCCGGCGGAAGGAGTCGCAACACCATCTGGAGCAAATATGGGGTTCCATCAGTGCTCCATCTCAGATGCATCCTCGTCTCCATCTGACGTTGGCGGTTGGAGCACCGGTGATAGGAAGGTGATTGAAGAATGCCCGCATGGTCGGCTTGAAGAGACGAAGGATGTGGCACCAGTTGTTGGGTTCCTGGCTACTGATGCCAGTGAATGGATTAATGGGCAGGTGATTTGTGTTAATGGTGGTTATGTCTAGTATGAGGCTTGTTTATTGTTACCCATTTTTAAGACAATTGAAAGTTTATTAGGGGAATTGATATTTTATTAAAGAATTGAAATAACCATATATCCTTCATTGTTACAAGTGTGTATCAATCACAAAATCTAAATAAATAAAAAACAGTCATAATCACCAGAGTCTTCTTCACTCACTCTATCTCAAGTTGGTTCTTCTTGTTTTCAGAAATTGAAGACCAATTTTTGCCTATCACTCGTTTCTTCAATTCCAGATTATTTGTTTTGTCAAGACAAGGCTCTATGCCTCTATAATTGAACCCTTTACTCCATTTTCTTCCAATTTGTTTCTCTCCTCCTCTGTCAAAAACCCATTCCTTATCTTTCCTCTCGGCACCGATAACCGATTTTGGGGCATGTCCAAATCAGTGGGGGTCAGTTTCTTCTGCATCACCAAAACAACATTTCTGCCCTTCATTCTCTCAATGTGACTTCTCCATATTATTTTTTTTGTTTAGAAAAGAATTATTGAATTATTTTATCAGTCTGGTGTTTTATTCTTCTGATTTTTTTCTTTTCTGGGATTGGTTTAAGTCTTGTTATGAGTTAAATATTTGTAATGTGGATCTTGTGGTTTGGTAAGTGATTTTGTGTTTTGTTTGGTTGATGAGAAATACAGAAGCAAGAGGATGAAATTTTTTGAAGAAAAACTGGAACTGGCTTAAAAAAATAAAAAATAAAAAATAATTTTAGTCTAATCTGCCTTCATGGCTGATGGCTCCATCAACGGAGGAGATGAGAACATGTATGGAGGTATTTTTTTTACAATAATATATTATTTACTTTATCTTATTAATTTGTCAGAAGACCTTTTTGCCCCTCAACCGTTAAGTTCTAACAGAGCATCACTAACGGCAGGGGATCTTTGTGTAATTTAGATTAAAAGTTCCATATAACTGCAATTATACCTAAACTCGAGGGATGTTTGTGCAATTAGTCCAAATAAAAATGGGAAAGGAAACAAGGAAATGACATCGTCAGTGTGCACGTCATTAAAAAATGCTGACGTGCCAATAACTTCCGCGTACTGTGGCTGACATGTCTCAAAAGGTATGCAAAATCCGATGACGTGCCTAGACAAGTCAGTCAACGAACACTAACGTTCCGGACACGTCAGCCTTTCTACCCTGATCTAACGGGACACATTTCCGCCAGGTCACCCACTTTCGCTGACGTGCTCGGTCACGTGAGCAAAGAGTGGCTGAGGTCCCTAGTGGAAATTTATTAGTTCTTGTGCTGTAAACCCTAAAATCGCAAAATCACAGTGAAGAAGAAGGAGGAGGAGGAGGAGAAGAAAGAACCCAGAAGCGAAATCATGTTGGTAATCGTGTCGGTCGGTTGATTGATTGATTGATAATGTTAGCTTCAAACATCCTATTGATTCTCATTTGCTGTTATGGCATTTTGATACTTGAAGAAGCACCCACCACATATATGAAGAATGGTCTCTTATATAAACCGATGATAACTTATCTTTTTGGTGCCGGAAAAACATCAAGTTTCCACCTTTATGTTGTCAGAATTGGACAACAATTATTAAAGAGATGGGTGGCTTACTGGCTTGTCTGGTATGTTGCTGCCGATGTTTATTTCTGATAACACAGAAATTAATGATGTATCTCTATCAGCCAGGTGCTTCTCTAAGCATTGTGTCTTATCTTATCATCCAAAGCTTGATTCATTTCCAAAGATTGGTACAACATAACTCATGTTCCCCGCATTCAAATTTATGAAGAAATCATGTCCTGACTAGTCAACAAGATCAAATCCATCAAATACCGCAAGATCTGAACTATTTTGAGATAAAAATATCAAAAGTGGTGGAAGATATTTGCACATGCCTACTTGAAAGAAACGAATTTACGCTGAAAAAACAAATGTTGTTGAAAGTGATGCCCCTCATTTTGTGCTGAAGGATAGATATGCAACTCTGCCTGGGAACTTGTTGCGGGGTCATACGTAATCTTTAGTTTCTGTCTTGCCTTGGTAGGATAATTGAAAGTGACTTTGAAATGATCTGCTGGATCAAACACTGCACTTGTAAAAGCTAGAGTTGATGGTCCAGATTTCTCTGGATTTTCTTCTCCCTATGTTGTTCTTGTTGGTGGGATGGGAATGTTTGAGGTCACTAGTGGTGCACCTCTGAGAGAAAAAACGAACACTCAAAAAGAAAGAAGGAGAAGCTTTCAAACTTTTATTTCTCTCTAATTTTCTTACACCACTCCACACACTTACAATCACAATCTGAATCCCTTTATATAGGGAAATAAGATGAGATACAAACAAACCCATTAAATGCAGAACAATAAAAACGATCAGGTTGTAGATGGGAGATGGCAGTTGGGAGATGGCTGGTTGAAAATTTTCTTTGGACGGTGGCAGTTGTCAACAATGGCTGCTTCTAGAATTCGGTGGCTGACTGGAGGTGAAGGTGGCTGACTGATCAAGTTTAGTTTCCAACATCCCCCCTTAAACTTGACTCTCCGTGTTCCGTCATACCGAGCATTGTCTTTAGTCTTGAAAACACGTCATGTTTGAGCGGCTTGGTGAAAATATCAGCAGCTTGATCATATGTCCTGCAAGAGACTAGTTCCACCTCTTTATTCTTCACATGCTCTCTGATGAAATGATACCGCGTATCAATATGTTTGCTCCTTTCATGGAATACTGGATTCTTTGCTAGCGTAATCGCTGACCGATTGTCGATGTAGACCTCTATGGGATTAACTTGTGGAAATCCCAAGTACTGCAACACATTCCTGATCCAGATACCATGACAAACAGCTGAGCAGGCAGCAACATACTCAGCTTCACATGATGACAATGTCACAATAGCTTGCTTTTTGGATGACCATGTGAACGTTGTATCTCCCATAAAAAACGTAAAACCTGTCGTGCTTTTACGTTCATCCAGATCTCTTCCCTAATCACTATCTGAATAGCCAATCAACCTGCACTCTTCACATTTGGTATATAAAATACCATCATTAATAGTACCTTTTATGTAACGGAGTATTCTCTTTGCTGCATTCAGGTGAGATTGGTCAGGAGTCTCCATGTATCTCCTGACTAGTCCAACTCCATAGAGTATATCTGGCCTGGTACATGTCAAGTATCTCAAGCTTCCAACCAAGCTCTTGAAATAGGTTGGATCAACATCTCCTCTTTCATTCTTTCTTAACTCTAATCCTGTTTCCACTGGAGTTTCCACTGGAGTTGTGACAAGATTGCATTTTTCCATACCAAATCTTTTCAGAATTTCTTTTGCATAAATACTCTGGGAGATGAAAAATACCTTTTTTGCTTTGCACAACTTCAATACCGAGAAAATGAGCCATTAGACCAATGTCAGTCATCTCAAATTCTTTCACCATTCTCCTCTTGAAATCTTCAAACATGGTTGGATTGTTCCCAGTGAAGATCAAGTCATCAACATATAGGCATGCATTTAACAAGCTTCCGTCAGACTCCTTCTTCATATACAGTGCATGCTCATACGAACATTTCTCAAATTTTTTATGTTGGAAGTAATCATCTATCCTTCTGTTCCATGCACGAGGTGCTTGCTTCAAACCATAGAAGGCTTTCTTCAGTCTGTATACTTTATCTTCTTTGCCTTTCTTCACATATCCAGGGGGTTGTTCCACATAGATTTCTTCTTCAAGAAAGTCATTCAGGAATGCTGACTTTACGTCAAGTTGGTAAATTTTCCAACTTTTCTGGGCTGCCAATGATATTAGCAATCTAATGGTCTCTAGTCTGGCAACCGGGGCAAAGACTTCTCCGTAATCAACTCCTTCCTTCTGTTTATAGCCTTTCGCTACAAGTCTTGCCTTATATCTTTGGACTTCTCCTTTCGCATTTCTCTTGGTCTTATAGACCCATTTCACTCCGATGGTTTTTCGGCCTTTTGGAAGATTAGTCAACTCCCATGTCTTGTTCTTTTCAATGGATCGAATCTCTTCATCCATTGCGCTTCTCCATTTTTCTTCTTGGTTAGCCTCTTCAAAGCTAACTGGATCACTTGTCATCAGCAGACAATACAGAGTAATATCTTCTTCCACTTGTTCTGTATTTTCATACAGATCTTCTAAGCTACGTGTCCCTCTAGGCCTCATATCCGGAAAGTCACTTTCAATTGATAATGGAGCATCATACCTTTGTGGTGAAGGGGAACCACGTTGAGGAGTTTGCTGATCTCTGGGTATTTGTGGCTCTGTAGCCATTTCTCTCGTCTCTTCTTCATGTATCAACTCTGCACTTTTGGAAGCTTTGGTTTGATCCCAATTCCAGGATTCATTTTCTTCAAAAATGACATCCTTACTGAAGATCACTTTCTTGGTGACGGGGTTGTATAGCCGGTACCCCATAGTTCTGTCACCGTATCCAACAAGGATACACTTCTCTCATTTATCTTCAAGCTTGGTTCTTCTCGCTTCTAGGACCTTGATGTAGGTAATGGAGCCAAAAACTCTAAGGTGGCTCACACTTGGCTTGTGAGTGCTCCATGCTTCTTGCGGTGTCTTTGTATCAAGACTCTTCGTGGGACATCTGTTTTGTAGATATACTGCACACAAGACTGCTTCGGCCCAAAAACTTCTAGGCATGTTTTTATCCTTTAACATGCTTCTGACCATGTTAAGGATTGTTCGATTCTTCCTTTTAGCTACACCGTTTAACTGAGGAGTATAAGCTGGTGTAAACTGATGTCTGATTCCTTGTTGCTTAAGGAATTCCTGGAAAGCACCTGCAGTGTATTCTCCACCTTGATCTGATCTCATTGTTTTGATATAATAGCCACTCTGCTTCTCCACAAGAGTTTTGAACTCTTTGAAATAACCAAATACTTCAGACTTCTCTTTTAGGAAATAGACCCAAGTCTTCCTACTGTAGTCGTCAATGAAGGTAAGGAAGTATTTATTCTGTCCATTTGATACCGGCGTCAATGGACCACACACATCTGTGTGAATGAGCTCAAGCGGCATGGTTGCTTTCCAATTTGCCTCCTTTCCGAAGCTATTTCTGTATTGTTTACTGAGAACACAGCTTTCACACATCTTATTTGGGTGATGGATGTTTGGCAATCCGTTCACCATCTTCTTACTTCCCAGTTGCTTTAAACTTTCAAAATTGAGATGTCCATACCTAAGATGCCACAACCAGTCTTTGTCATCGATAATAGCTGTCAAACACCTTGATGTATCATGATGAATTTCGAGAGGAAACATCCTGTTCTTCGTCATCTGGACCAGAGTAACCAGCTTTCCTCGAGCATCTGTAATGGTGAGTTGCATATTTTGAAGGCTGATATGATAGCCTTTCTCCAAGAGTTGTCCGAGACTTAGGATGTTTGTCTTCATGTCTGGAACATAATAAACATTGGAGATGAAAGCATGATCTCCATTCTTTTGCTTGATCATGACATCTCCTCTTCCTTGGACAGAGATTTTAGAGAGGTCGCCAAATGAAATTTCTCCTTGAACTTTCTCATTAAGTTCAATGAACAAGTCTTTCCTGCCAGTCATATGATTGCTGGCTCCAGAATCAAGAAACCAATCATTTTGATTTTGATAGGTTGAGTTGTGTGCCATCAACATCAATGATTCTCCTTCAACTTGCTCTTTCTCTGCAAAGTTAGAATTTCCATTTACCTCATTTGGGTTACTTCTGCACTCGTTGCTATAGTGGCCATATTTATGGCAGTTATAGCATTGAACATTTCTTTTGTCAACATTTGGACGATTGTTGTAACCGCCTCTTCTTCCTCGTCCTCTTCCTCGTGGGACATAGTTCTGTTGTCCACGTCCTCCTCTATTTGCATCTCTTCCTCCTCTGCCTGTGCCTCTACCTCTGGTTTCGGCATTTCCAAAACCTCTTCCACGAGATCCTCTACCTCGTTCTCTTCCTTGTTGTGAGGTCCCCCTTTGCTCGTATCTTTTCTCATTGAGGGAGAGCTTTGACTGAAGTGCTTGCTCCAACACTCTGTCGTCACTTCTTTTACTGACTTTCTGCTCATGGGATTGCAATGATCCCACTAGTTCTTCAACAGATATCGTCTCCAGATCTTTTGTTTCTTCCAGGGCCACAACTATAAAATTAAACTTTGGATCTAATGATCGTAAAATTTTCTTCGAAATTCTCATGTCTACAAGAGTTTCTCCATTTCTTCTTAGCTGATTCACAACGACCATAACTCGTAGAGTTTGAAGACGGATCCTTTTTACTTTGTCGGCACCTTTGTAGGTCTTCTGAAGGGTGTCCCAGACTTCTTTCGACGACTTGCAGGATGCTATGATCTCGAACGTGGCTTCGTCTAGTCCTTGGTAGATTATGGACTTTGCTTTACAATCCCTCTTTCGATCTGCTTTGAGAGTTGTTGTTTGAGCTTCTGTCAGGGTTCCTTCAGCTTCTTTAGATATGGGTTTTGTGTATCCATCTTCCACAATATCCATAACATCTTGAGAACCTAGTAGGGCTCTCATTTGTATGCATCAATTGTCATAGTTGTCTTTGGTGAGTTTCGGGATGACAACTTGAGCGTTTCCGTTGGCCATCGAGCTTGAAGTGCTTAGAACACAAATCTGGAGTCTGAATTTGCAAAAACAAAGTGCACGGTTGCGTTTGGAATGGTCCAAAACATTGGAAACCAGTCCGAGTTTGTTACAAAACGAGTTCGAAAACGTCCGAAATGAGCAGTCAAACTTTGGCAAAAGTCAACCAAAGATAACGGAATATTCCTTTTGCTGACGGAATATTCCAGCCGTTAAAATGGCGTTAGTTATGTCAGCATAGAACAGTGTCGGGTCACGGACCGGGTCGTGGGACCGGGTGATTTCACCGGATCTCGGGTCGGTTTGGATCTGCTGGACCGGGTCAGATCTTCGGTCGGATCTTCGGGTCGGACCTGCAGAACGGGTGAAGAAGACGACTGGCGCGTGTTGGTGACGCGCCGGAGGGGTTGCTGCGCGTGGACGGCGCGTGACTTCACTCTCCAACTTCAGGCGGCGCGTGCAGCCTATCTGGAGCTCCGATTTGGGTGAAATTTTCACTGTTGCACTCCTTACGACGATTACAACACACTGGTATGCTCAAATATCTGTTTTGAGCACTTTGATTTCTGGGCCAATTTGGCTTTGGCCTCTGTTTCTCGAATTTCTGGTTCTCCTGGGCTCTGATACCACTGTTGGTGGGATGGGAATGTTTGAGGTCACTAGTGGTGCACCTCTGAGAGAAAAAACGAACACTCAAAAAGAAAGAAGGAGAAGCTTTCAAACTTTTATTTCTCTCTAATTTTCTTACACCACTCCACACACTTACAATCACAATCTGAATCCCTTTATATAGGGAAATAAGATGAGATACAAACAAACCCATTAAATGCAGAACAATAAAAACGATCAGGTTGCAGATGGGAGATGGCAGTTGGGAGATGGCTGGTTGAAAATTTTCTTTGAACGGTGGCAGTTGTCAACAATGGCTGCTTCTAGAATTCGGTGGCTGACTGGAGGTGAAGGTGGTTGACTGATCAAGTTTAGTTTCCAACAGTTCTTGCTTTCACAGGTTTCACAATCAGAAACTGAAGCCTACTTATCATTTCAAAATCACTTTCAATTCTACCAAGGTATAAGACAGAAACTAAGCCTACATATGAACCTGCAATAAGTTTCCAAGCAGAGTTGCATATCCTAAAGATGCGAACTATCATGATGAGGATTTGGTAGACGAAATTACTTACGTGGGTGGGTTTAGCTAGAGGTCATACGGGGGGGTAGAAAAAATTCAACAGAGAATTTTGAAGTTAGGTTTGAATAGATGATTTTGAAGGTGGAAATTGTGGTGAAACAGAGATATATTTTTATATGATGAAAAACAGTGTTAGGTCTTGCTTGAAAGTAGTGTATGGTGGTATTACACTTGATGAACTTGGTGCATGTCCGAAATTGAATTCCTGCCTTGAGTTAACATACGTCAAACATATTGGGATAATGGCTTACTAGTTTCCTGAGATGGAAAAGAAAAATTCAACCTTTGTGGCAATCTTCTCTTGTATTTTGTAGTTTGTGTTCATCAAAATTAATGTTCAATAGATTGATTCGTATTGGTCTATATATAGTATCAAATTCTTCTCTTTACTGATACGTCAATGCCTAATTTAGCTTCCAGGCAGAAACTTGAAAATGCATGTGTTTATGCATACATAAGGTGCTTGCTCATGTGTCACTCTCACACTCGGTACAAAAAATGTGGCGATTTGATCAACAAATTTAAACGATAACATTTTGATGCAAAGAATTTGGATCATCTCAGAGTTTGTTCATCTCCAATAACATTTTGATGCGAACATGAGATTCTACTAAAACAACTAAATCAAACCAGACCTTAAGTTGCTACTGCTACTATTTCACTAAATTACAAGATCAAATCAATTCAATTCATGGCATTATAAAGAAGTTGGAGGAGAAATGAACATGATCATGAATAAAAGAGAGGAGCTATATATATTGTGCAGAAAATATATTGGCAATGACTTAATGATTCAAAATTATCATGTAACTGCTTCTAAATTCTAATAAATAGATATGCATATCTAATGTATCACATTGCTAAGCCAACATCAAAAAGAAAATAAATGTTATTAGTAACAGAGATCACGATTATTGCATAAATTATGAGATAATACGTTCAAATTAAAGCAAGCAAATAGGTGGGCGGAATTCTTGATTACTCCTGCAAAACAAAACCGTGAGGACACTAGATCAACAAGTATAAACCAGGAAGGCGCGCTAATGATTGTTTGTGATGATGAAGAAGTAATTTTCCATGCATGTGTTCCAAGCATTCAAGAAGTACCTGGCTAAAAGTTCCTTCCACCGCTTCTCTTCCATCTAATTGCTCATGGCATTCATTGTCATTTATTACCTTGATCGATTTGAAGTCTATTACAGTTGATTTGCAGATCCTTAAGCAAGGTCAGGTGCTGAATCCCACTCAAATTCAATATTTCAAACACAGGAAATTCACTGATTTGAAGAAAAGTAAGGGAGGCTGGCAATAGACCCTTGTCCGGAAATGAGATCACATTGCTCTATAGTCTATAGTCTATATGCACGTTCAATTTGACTAGTTTCCTGTTGTTGGACCTCTATGTAGGTTGTGGCTGTATATATTTTTGAAGACCAGCTATAGAATAAAGTATGGTATTTAAGTTGATGAACTCAAGTGTCATCTGTGTTATTTTGATAATCTTGCATGTTTGATATTGAATTATAATATTTGTAATAAGTCTAAACTAAATTACACACGAGTTGAATCCTTTTCGGATCTTGAGTTAACATATTGGTAGCGTGGCACATACTGGTCCTTTGAGACGGAAAGGAATAGCGTGGCACATACTGCTCTCACGTCTCCAGGAAGTCTCCGCATTGGTAAATCGTGTTTAGTAATCATTGGTAATTCGAGCCATATCCAACAGAGAAATGAACATGATCATGAATAAAAGAGAGGAGCTATATATATTGTGCAGAAAATATATTGGCCATGAATTAATGATTCAAAATTATCATGCAACTGCTTCTAAATTCTAATAAATAGATATGCATATCTAATGTATCACATTGCTAAGCCAACATCAAAAAGAAAATAAATATTATTAGTAACAGAGATCACGATTATTGCATAAATTATGAGATAATGCGTTCAAATTAAAGCAAGCAAATAGATGGGCGGAATTCTTGATTACTCCTGCAAAACAAAACCATGAGGACACTAGATCAACCGTGATTACTCTATGTAGGTTGTGGCTGTATATATTTTTGAAGACCTGCTATAGAATAAAGTATGGTATTTAAGTTTATGAACTCAAGTGTCATCTGTGTTATTTTGATAATCTTGCATGTTTGATATTGAATTCTAATATTTATAATAAGTCTAAACTAAATTACACGCGAGTTGAATCTTTTTCGGATCTTGAGTTAACATATTGGTAGCGTGGCACATACTAGTCCTTTGAGATGGAAAGAAATAGTTCAATCTTTTGGTTGTCTCTTACGTATTTTGTGGTATGCCTTTATCAACAAATTATGGCTATGGAGTTGTTTGAAATAGTTCAATCTTTTGCCAACTATCAATCATACATCATGATTTTTATGTGTTTGTCTTCCTTATGCAACTCAAATTGTGTATTCTTTTATATTTTATATTTTTATTTCCTTCTTTATTTATTTTCTTATACCGAAAGGCAAAAGTTCACCTCGTTTTTTACTTTTTTTTGGCAGAATATAAACGGAAGAAGGAAGAGGAGGAAGGGAGAATAAAGATCAAAGTAATGCTACTTTACCCAAATTCAATATCCAAATATGGTGTTTAAATGATATGGTATCACTATAATCTATTCATTTAAATCATACAAATTTAATACAATTTAAATAAATGAATTACAGTGATACAATATCATTTAACACTAGATTTGAACATTAAATTTGAGTAACGTAGTGTTATTGTAAAGATTAGAACAAGTAAAATCGCTTTCAAACAACAAAAACTTATTTAAGTAAGAGTAGTTGTAATGTATATATATTTTTTATCAGTCTCTAGATTCTAGATGTCAAATTCGAATTGTTAGATGTAATAATACAAAATGAAATGAGTTGCCCAAAAAATTCAATAAAACTTGGGTCGTTTAACCTCTTGGACTTTTTGGTCTGGTCCATAGTTTCAAAATGAGCCTACATTTGAATGAATTTATTAAGCCCAGGCCGAGCCCAAACCTTCATAACATAAATAACACAATTCTGAGCAAACATAACAATATTAATATGATTATATGAATACGAATTTTTGATTAAAAAGCTTACGTGATAATAAATGAATTTGTAAGAAAAAAAAAAGGGTTGAGGGATAGTTAATTCATAAATAATAATAAAAAAGAATAGTTAATTAATTATCCGAAAATATTTCTAAAAAAATTAGGATACGCTTTGATATTTTATGAAATAATAATTTTTTGATAGATCATTTTATGAAATAATAATACTAATAATAATAATAATAATACTAACAATAATAAATACAAACGTCCCTATGCCCATTAAGAACTGATCGGAGTTCAATATGGATTGTTAATCCTTCTGGCTTGGGCATGGGCTTGGGCTTGGGCCTCCTAACCCTTGATGGTATTATTATGATTATCTATATCTTTCGTAGATATATATTAATTGAGAAGTTTTGTTTTTGAAAATGTTTAAGCTGGTAGATTTTAACTTAATAAATAGTATCATAGGGACAGCAGCCGAGAGTAAATTGAGCCCCAGGTTATCTTTATTCTTATTATTTTTTATTTTATTTTTTTGAAAAGTCCTAAAGGAGACAAGCTACCAGCAGGAAACTTGTCTATTTGTTCGTTTTTAATGTAAATAGAAAATACTAATTTCAAATGACAGTCAAACACAATATCGATTAGATTTATGTGGTTGTCACCTAAGTAGATAAAAAATAAATAAATATAAGGTGGTCAATAAAAACACGCCAGTCATATGATGTGATCAACCAGTAATATTGAATGAATACGTCAGTGTGTGGGATACTAATTCAATAGATGAATACCGTAAGCAACCATTTACCAAGATAATTTGCCCCATTAAAATAAACTAGTGGCCGGAATTTGGACACTATAGTTATGCCAATTTGATAGAACAACTTAATCAATTAACTAGTTCCAAAATTTACAATATTCTACATATATATAATTTCTTATTAAATTTGTAAAGGAATAATATTCTTACATCCTAAGCCATTGCAAATTTACAGCCAAGCTACGTTACAAGGAATATAAGTGGTTTGTTTGATTTTGTTTTTAATGTAAATAGAAAATATTCATTTCAAGTCCCAATCAATCACGATATAAATTAGATTTCTGTAGTTGTCATCTAATTAGCAAGGAAATATTTTAAAGATAGGGTGGGTAATAAAAACACGCCGGCCATATGATGTGATCGATCAACAACGTTAAATGAATATGTGTCCAGTTATAACCCTTTAAAAAATATGTGTCCAGTTACTCAGTACTAACAAGAGACAATTTACATGCAAATTAATTAAGGTTTATATATATGTATTTATATACTATGCAAATTAAGTTATAAAATAATCTTTTTAAAAATCATGATAAATTTAGGCGAATATATTGATAATGAAAAAGACAACTGCAGCAATATGAATACATCATACGTGTAACATATCAGTTTCGGCCTGCCTTCATACATAATATTGAATAAATACGTCAGTGCGTGGGATACTAATTCAATAGATGAATATTGTAAGCAACCATCTACCAAGACAATTTGCCCCATTAAAATAAACTAGAGGCTGGAATAAATTAGATTTCTACAGTTGTCATCTAATTAGCAAGTAAATAATATATATATATATTGACAATATTTATTAATCCAGGATCAAGTATTTTTTTTGAAAGCTTTCGTAATTGATAAGATTCGAGTTGCTAACCTGTGAGTCATTAGCCCAAGCCCCAAGCTCGTTCATTTACCAGCTAAGCTACGCCCTGTTGGCGTATAATTTTGTGTAATTAACCATTCTAATTGGTCCTCTTTTTCCCTGTCCATGTTATAGATATAGTTATAGCAACAGTTGTTCAGCCCAGATCGAATGGGGACATGAACACAACCAAGAAGCAAAAATGAATGACAATTATTCAAATCTATTTTGGTAAATCTTGTGTAGAAATAAGTTAATTGAGAAATTTTGTTTTTGAAATTTGTTAAGATGGTAGATTTGAACTTAATGATTAATATCATAGAGATATCAGTCAGTAAATTGAGCTCCAGATTATCTTTCTTTTTTTAAACACTTTCAAAAGTCTTAAGGCAGACAAGCTACAAGGAAAGCAAGGGGGATGCTGTTGTTGTTTTTTCTCTAATGCAACGAATATAAAATATTCATTGCATGTCCCAATCAAACACAATATTAATGATATTTCTGTATTTTATCATCTAAGATAGTGGAAAACATGTAAATGAGGAGGACAATAAGAACACGCCGGCTGTATGATATGATCAACCAATAATATTGAATGAATATGTCATATTGGTGTGTACCGATTCAATATGTCAACAATCATCTACAAAAACAACTAGGTTAATTGTTTTGGAAACTACATACAATACGGATATTTGTTAGTGGCGGATTCAATATAGGGTTATTGACATTGTTTTAGAATACTCCTATAGCAAAAATGATTGACAATTATTCAAATACTTTTTGCTATATCTTTTGTACAAATATGTTGATTGAAAACTTTCTTTTTCTAATTCTTAAGTTGGTAGGTTTAACATAATAATTCATACTAGAAGGGTAGCAGACAGTAAATTGATCCCCTCGTATTCTTTGAATTTTAAAATTCTTGAAAAGTCTTAAGGCTAAATGGAAAGAAAGTGGGATTTTTTTTTTTTTTTAATAATGTAATATATAAAATATTCATTTCTAATTCCAAACAAACACAATATTAAATAGATTTCGGCTGTTGTCAACCCTTGTTATACATGTTATTTATTCAGGAGAAAATTTAAAATGAAACACATGATCATATGCGCTCAAATACCAATCACATACAATGAACATGCCATAGTAGCGTGTTGTTTCTGTAGGTAAACTCCGTATAATTAGCAACCATCTAATTTTTTTTTAGTAATTTACTAGTGACTCGTTCAACATATTTCAGTTTTTAAAGTTTCTATAAGCAATTTGCCCCATTAAAATACAGAATAGATAAGTCAACTTGGCTAAGCCAATTCTTCAAGTTGCAAATGGTATAGGAACTTTTAATATTTTTGTCAACTTAATTAGTCAACGCCTTTGTGCAAGCATGTATTCTCCATTCAAATTGCAAATGGTGTACTTTAAGAGCAAGTTGGCCGAAGAAGATTTAGGAGAGTTTTGATTTTTTATTTTCAGAGTTCAGACCAAACAGAAATCATACATAATATATTAATGTGTCCACTGGCAAGAGTAAATAGACAACTCATGACTTGTTCCATGGAAATTAAGTTAAATAATCCTTTTTGAAACCATAAATTTAGGCGAATATATTATTGAAAATGTAAAAGAATTGCAGCATGATCAGTTTCGGCTTTTCCTTCTCTATTTTCAATCCTATTATTGTTGACAATGCTTTTGTCTTTTACATGTCCACACTTTAATTTCAAACCAATATTAGGTTCAATCTTTATTCGTATCATATTTTTTTAAAGGTCCTTCGTGGATTTTGATTAGAAATTCCCACCCAACTAATTCAGTTGACTCAATCAATAACAATTAATCCACGACCAATTCTTAATAGGGTGATTTCGCAAATACAGTCTTATTCAGGACCGACTTGCAACAAAAAGGGGCATCTAATAGCTTATACACCCATAATTAAATCTCATAATAAGCTTTTTGTAGGATGTGATCAAACTCAAATCAATTAGACACATGGTTGGCAGTCTACCGGAAGTATTAGAACTATTTTTTTTGAATTTTCCTTTATTTTTTCCATTTTTCTGATATCTTCATATTTAGCAAAATCGAGATATATAAATAGTTTTAGTGCTTGAAAAATTCTAATTTTATTTGTAGGTAGATTTCATTAAACTCAACATCAAAAAAAAAAAAAAAAAAAAAATCAAATTAATTTTTTTTTTTTTTTGAAAACTGCATTCTTTATTCAAAAAGAGAGTTTCTCCTTGCAATCCACAAATTATCTATTCACACTCCAATTTAATTTTTTTTATTAATGACAGTTTTAACCTAAATTAAAATTACTATAAAGGACAAAAAAAAAAAAAATTAAAGACATTCCAAACTAATTAAATTATTAAAAATATATATTCTCTCTCCTAAATCATTATATTTAATACTATGTATTAAACTCTTTCTCTTATATCTGTTATTACCATATTAAACATTCTCTCCTACTTTATCTCTCTCCATTTTTTCAAAAAAAAATTTTTTTTTAAAAAAAAAATCATATTTTCATACTTTCTGATTAATAGTTAAAGAAAAAAAAAAAACTTATGAATATTTTAGTTTTTTACTAACAGTAATATATATATAAATTTATTGTTTTTTTTTTTTTTAAATATATACATACATATGATTCCTAAAAATCAAGTTTATTAGTAAGTTTTTTTTTTTTTTTTCTTAACTGTTAGTTTTGTTTGAGAAAGAATGGAGATAGGAAATTAGAGATATGTATTGGAGGGGAGAGAGTTTAATATGGTAATTAAAAATTTAGGAGAGAGTATTTAATATGTAATAATTAATACAATGATTTAAGAGAGATAATTTCCTTTTTTAATAATTTAATTAAAAAAAGATAAAATGGATAATTTTGTAACAAAATGAAGTGTCTTTAGAATTTTTTAAAATTTAAATTTTGAAGATGGAGTGTTTTTAGAAAAGAAGTGTAAAAAGAAACAATTGGATTATCAAAAGAAGCTCTCATTCAAAAAGCAAAACAGAACAAACACACAGCCAGCAGACCAAGGCACAAGGCACAACCATAGCCAACAAGCCAAAAAACAACAGCAAAAAGCAGAAAAACCACAACACATGAAAGTAACTAGAAAAGAAAAGAAAAGAGAAAGCCACGACAACCCAAACCCATAAACAAAACAGCACAAAAAACAGCAGCTACAAACTAAGAAGACCTAGCGACCAATAGACTACACACCCCTCCACTCAATAACATCCCCATCCGTTAAAGAAGAGGCTCCCTTCTTAGCTAAACTGTCAGCATCAGAATTTGCAGCTCTAGAAATGTGATGAACCGAAAAATTCTTCATAAGACGCAAACACGATCGAATGTCATAGATAATATCAACAAGGTTTAAATTTTCGAAATCTTCGTCATTCACCCAAGAGACCGCTTCCAAGGAATCACTCACAATAAGGATTTTCCTCGTCTTCAAGACAACCTTGGGCTCATATAAATTGCAAGCTTTGAGGATAGCCAATAGTTCAGCCATGGGAGCATCAACACTTCCCACATAAGCTGAGAAAGAGCACAAAACCTCCCCCTTAGAATTGCGAAGAATCCCCCCAATCCCTGCCCTACCAAGATCTCTACTAAACTAACCGTCAACGTTGAAAGTCATAGACTCACTATTGGTAGGGGGCCTAGCCTCCATTCTTTTCTTCTTCTTAACACTATTGTCCACACAACAAATTTGTAGGTTCTCAATAATGGTAGTGATCGATTCCGACGAGCCTTTCCCATGGTGTTTAAACCACCAAGCCACTCTAAAACGAACCAAGTCTGAGAAGTAAGCAAGGTCAGCCTCTATTCCTTTAAAGATAAGCAAATTCCTTGCTTCCCAAATCGTCCACACAATGGCGTGGAAGAGTGTGGAAGAGAGTTGCCCACACTCTTCCACATTTAGGATTCGGACAGATACCATACCAGCCCCTCCTTCACTCATTAACATTAGAACTGCAGCAGCCCTTGACCGACCACCAACCCAAACACACAAACCATAAAGACCAAGACCACGAACAAAGTAAAAATAAATGATCGAAAGATTCTTCGAAACTACTGTAGATCGGACACTCCTTACTTTCAGAGGACATAACACTAAACCGATGAAGTACACTTCTCACCAACATCCTATCTCTTAGCAGTTGCCACACTAGAAACTCAACCTTTGGAGGATTGATCCCTCTCCAAATAGACTCCAGCTCTGAATCAGGATCAGCCATAACATCTTCAACCTATCTTCTAAAAGACCTCACAGAGAAAGCTCCGTTTGGACACAAGGACTAGGCAAGTGAATCTGAAACTGATCTACGAACTTTTATTCTATTAAGAGCAGACAAGAATATGATCCACCGATCCCATTCCCAATCAAAAAGACACCGACGGAGCTGCACATCCCAAACCCAACGCTCCCCTTGCCACCTCCCAAAGTCTTTGATTATTCCATTTTTTTTAACAGCTAACGCATATATTCTCGGGAAAGCCACATTTAACGGGCAAGCATCCCACCGTCTCTTGTTCCAAAAACAAACACGATCCCTACAGCCCACCACCACCACCTTGAAGCCATCCTCCATAATTTTCTTCAAAATGGATCCTTCCCGAAAAAGACTTCTAACCGCTTTAACAAACGGTGAGGATGTAGAAGAGGCGTTCCATTTCCAAAACATACTACTAAGTTTCACACCATACTTGGCACAAACAACCTTCTTCCACAAAGACTCCTTTTCCTTACCTAAATGCCACACCTACTTAGAAAGTAAGCCATTATTCGTACCCACAATCCTACCAATTCCCAACCCTCAATTTCTTTTACTTTGACAAATAGACCCTAGTCTATCGCATGAAGTTTTCTTTTCTCCACCCTATCATCCTATAAAAAAACCCCTCTGTAACCTTTCTATGGCATGCGCCACACTAACTGGAGCTTTAAAGACAGATAAATAGTAGGTTGGATGCTTGAAAGAACTTATTTGATCAAAACCAATCTTCCACCTTTACTCATGACTTTTTGTTTCCAAGGAGCCAACTGTTTTGCCACACGAATCAACACATAATTCCAAAAAACCTTAGAGCTAGGCCGTGCACCAAGAGGCATTCCAAGGTATGTAATTGGGAGATCTTCTTTTTTGCATCTAGAAAAAGCCGCCCACTCCTCCTCACCCACCACTTTTTTTCCTAATTTCACCATGCATGACTTATGGAAATTAATACTCAGCCCTGATGCCATCTCAAAACACCATAAGATTCTTCTAGTGTTGACTAGGTACTCCACCTTTGGTTCTAAGAACATAATGGTATCACCCGCAAACTGAAGATGAGAAATATGGATCTCTTCGTTGCCAAAAAAGACACCCTTCAACATATCCAAATCGAAAGCTTTGTTGAAGCAACAACTCAGACTTTCTAACACAATATTAAAGAGGAAAGGTGATAACGAATTACCTTGGCACAAACCTCTCTCCACCCCAAATTCCGCTGTAGGACTACCATTAACTAAAAATGACATACTCGGCGTCGAAATGCAACATCTCATCCAATGTCTCCATTTAGGCCCAAATCCCATATCCTCCAAAGTGGCATCCAAAAAAGAGTGATCCACTGAGTCATAAGCTTTCTCAAAATTCAGCTTCACAATAAGGCCTCCTACTTTGTCATTTCTCCAAGAATGGATGATTTCCTTCGCTATCATAAAACTATCCAAGATTTGACGATTTTTAACAAAGGCCATTTGATTCTCTCATATTACCGAGTTCATCACCTTCTTCAAATGATTGGCTAGCACTTTAGCCAAAATCTTATACATAGCCCCCACTAAGCTAATCGGCCTAAACTCCTCATAGACTACGGATGAACACTTTTCGGAATGAGAGCTATAAAAGTCTTATTCAACTCTTTAACAATGCTTTCATTATCGTGAAACTCAAGTAAAAACTTCATGTAGTCCTCTTGAATCACATCCCAATTGGATTTGATGAAATTTAGATTCAAACCGTCTGGGCCTGGGGTTTTATTCCCATCACAATTACATACGGCTTCCCACACTTCTTCCTTGCTAAAAGCACTTTCTAAGGCTTCCTTTTCAGTCACTGAAATCTTTTTAAACTCAAGACCTTCGGTTCCATTTCACATTGGAATAATGGTCTTTAAAGAACTTCAAAACCCCTTCCCTAACCTGACAAGGCTTCGACACCTTGGCTCCTCCAAAAGAGATGTCATCAATGAAATTCTTTCTCCTTCTTCCATTAGCCAAAACATGGAAAAACTTCGAGTTTTTATCACTTTCCTTCAACCAAATCACCCTTGAGTTTTACCTCCACAATTGCTCTTCTCTTCTTAGATCCATCCAATACTTAGAAAGGAGAGACAATCGTTCCTTCCTCAAAGAATCAGACCAACCTTCCACACTTGCCTTTCTATCCAACAAGGCCAAACTATCCTTATAAGCTTTAGAAGGAAACGATTCCTTCTTGTTAGCTCTCAACCAATTATTAATACTACCTTTAGAAGATTTACTCTTTGCTGCCAATGAAAGGTTGCTGGAACCCACCACCTTGCACCACCTCTTCATCGCCTCCTTCATCAAAGCTTTTTCCTCCAACCAACAGTTAAAAAAATGAAACGGACTTGGACCCCAGTCAACTCTATTTTCACTAATCATTATAACGTTGTGGTCTGAAAGGTACTGACGTAGTCCAATTTGCTTCAAAGTTGGAAACCAAGACAGAATTTCCGGCGACAGGAGAAAATGGTCCAACCTAGCCCAAGACTCTTTATCTCTATTGTTTGACCAAGTAAAGGGACTCCCTCCAAGAGGAATGTTAACCACCCTAGCTTTAAGCACAAAAGAATTGAAATTCTAAATCGACCCTAAATTACACCCCTCCCTTTTCCTTTCAGAAGGATCTAAAATCACATTAAAATCTCCTCCCAAGTGCCATGGGATCGGGAACGAATTTTGTACATCAACAATGTAGTCCCATAAAATCTTCCTTTCACTTTCAACATTTGCCGCATAAATATTGCAAAAAATCAACTCTTTCTTTAGGCCCACCAACTCACCCACCATAATAATGCTTCTCCTAAAAGGGATGCACGCCAACACCTTAAAGAACTCCTCATTCCATAAAGAAATCAAACCACCCGATGCTCCTTTGGCATCAACCCCAACTCCTCTAGTTAAAAGATTACCATCTAGAGACCTAATGGTTTCACTATCAAAAGACCCCAATTTAGTTTCTTGTAAAAGTAACATTGTTGGTTTATATCTAAGCACCAATTTCCTCACTACCTTTCTCTTTTCCGGTCTCCCAAAACCTCTCACATTCCAAGATAATACTATCATAAAAAAATGACAAACCAAACAACACAAAACAAAAGGCGACTAACCAGATAAATCTCTGTATCTAGAAATGTCCTCCATTTCTCTTCTTTTGATAGCTTCCACCACTTCGTCAGACATCCCTTCGAAATCAAAACCTATCGCCGTACCGGATTCCATAATCTTCAAGACTTCTTCCTCTACCAAACCCTCCATACTCTGAACATGTAACTTAGATTTTCTGGTTGTCATATTGTGTTTTGAAGTGGAACTTGATCTGCTTTTCGTATTCTTCCGAAGAATAGGCCTTTGATGACGAACCTCACTACCCATCACTCCCTTTTCCACCCCATCAATGACCTACACCGAATCAGCCCCTTTGTTTTCCACTGTAGCCGGATTTGCTTTAGGAAAAGCCTTGCTATTCTCCATTAATTCCTCAACCGCAATAGTAGCCTTAACCATGATCTCTTTAGACATCGTTCTATCACTTACAATTTCCGCTTTATCAGAGAACATCTGGCCTTCATCAATCTCTGAAATAATATGACTAGACTCACCTCTAGTGTGTCTCTTCTCAGCAACAACAATAGACTGAACCACAACTTCTTTATTAATAATCACCAAATTCTCATCTGCAGCAATCATATCCCTCACCATAATCTCTTTAGACTTTGGATTATCGCTCGACGACTCAGACTTTTCAACTTGCACTAGATCCTCCTTCCGATTTGGATCACCTACTCTACAAATGACCACTGCTTGTTCCATATCGGCCTCAATTGTGGCCTGCACTAAAGTATCCTCAGAATCACTATCATCTCTACAATGAGTCACCAAGGCACTTTTTCCCTCAAGATTGCTTGATCCAACACTCTTAGATTGAGTCTTCCCACTCAATTCACCCTTATGAAGAGCTAAAATCTGGCCGTTAAGAGGCCTACATTCTACAGAAGGTTGTTCCAATAAAGAACCCAAGTCCACACATAATTTCAGATTGTCCCTGCAGCTCACTTTCTTGGATCTAATTGGGCCTGGACAAGAATGATTGAATGACACTTTCTTGGGCCTCAAAAGATCCATATCCCTTGATTTCAGCCCACTTACAATCCTCCATTCTGACCCATTGATGCTTCCAATCTTCTTAGAGCATTCTCCTCTCACTCTATGTGAATCCAAAAATGGCATTTCCAAAGCATCTTCTTTTGATGAAGAAGATGTTGGGGTTTTTGCCCTAAAACTTGTAATTTATAAATGTGAATTGAACATAAATAAAAGAAGTAGTTTATTCATTCAAATTGTCTCATACATTTATTTATATCATGTGTACTTAACATCCAAGACTGCCAGATGTAATCTCTAACTGAGTATATGAGTGTCATATATAGAGGTATTCAGTTTGAGATGAGCAATCTAAAGAGTCCGTAGATAGCAAATAGAGTTGGGTACTTTATTTATGGTTAATCTACAGTTGCGGTCCATTTTGTAATGTACGATGGTCTTAACCTGGACTATTGATAACTCTTATTTTTACACGTTGTGTAGCCCCTTACTTTTATCTTTTATGCTTGTTTCCCGGGTAAAACCGGGTATTTAATGGCTTAAATAAGTGTTTCAGGATTTCTTCCAGGTGAGGGGTGTTTTTGCAAAAATATGGAAATTCTGGGGCAAAAGCGTAATTTTTAAAAGTAGGATTATGTACCCTATTTTGCGTTTAGGGGCCTCATAAAAGGGCGCCAATTTCTTGGCAGAGGATCAGATTTGTGTAATTCTACGGCCTAGGGCGCAGAATAGGGCGCATAAATCATGATTTGCGTTTGGTGAAAGTTTCCTGCAGAAGGCTCAACTTGCAGGGGCCATATCTCTTATCTCAGAATGAATTAAGTTTCGTGCTACATATGGTTGGAAAGATCCAGAAGTCTTCTTTCCAACAGTTCTTCAAGATCACTATTCCGATTTTTGTGGAGGAAGTTATGCCCATTTCCGTAACGGTGCGCGCTGCTGGAAACCCATCCGCGAGAGGCCCAATTTTCAGCCACTTTTGCAGGGGCATTCTCGTCCTTTCACCTTATTTCTGCCCTAAGACCCCTACCCACTATATATATCCCCTTTTCTTCAGTTTTTTCAGGATCCCCAACTTCCCCTCTCTCTCTCTTCAGCCCCACTCTCTCTCTCTTCCATCCTCTTCATCTTCTTCATCTCCTTCACCAAATAAGGAGAGCATCCAAGCTCCCATGGAGGTTCTTCCTCCATGGGAGCTCACCATACACCTCCACCACCATTTTTGCACCACATCCACCCATCTAGGAGTAGATTACAAGAAGAATGGAGTGGTCTTTGGACCAACTCCGAGCTAGGAAAGCTAGGAGCTTCTTTGGAGGGTTTGTCTTCAAAGGTTGTCTCCTTTTTACTCATTTCTTTGTATTTCTTGCTTCTTTGATGTGTAACCCTGATTTGGGGAATATTGTAAACCCTACACTTGTGTTATATATGTTGTTTGTTCTTAAATTTATGTGGGTTTTGTTTAACTCTTTGCTAATTACATGTTTTAAGCTTTAATTACAATATCCATGTGTGTAGAGGTCTGAAATTGATATGTGTCCATGATTGGGATTAGGAGTAGAGTAATTTAATGTAGGAGTAGTGTAATTTAACATCCCATGATTGTTGATTGATTGATGGATGACCAAAATGTCATGTTTAGAGTAATTGGAGTGTTAGAGATTTAGCTCCAAAGAGTGGGAAAGGTTTCAGTTCAGGCATTTAGTTGCTAAATTGGCCTTGGTTCAAATCCTTGTGCTTAATGAGTCTTTTTAAGACACAATTATCCATCTTTGACCGGATTGGGTAGTAAATTGATTTAGGGATAATTCCCAAATCAAGAGGATGAACCCTTAACCTATATTGAATGTTCTTAATTCATAACAATCAACTTGTTGCACATTGTTGTTTGGTAAACTTGTTTCCCATGTCTAGCCATCCTAGGGAGATTGATAAAACCGAATCCGTATCTAGAGTAAAGACAAACCGAATTCCTCTTATGCTCGTGTAGTTATAAGGGTATTTCATTGCTTAATGCTTTCACTCGGTTGGCCACCTTGTGGATGATATTTAGGTTGTGTGTTATATATTGCGTGGTTCACATTAACATGTCCAACGTGATATCCTCTACATTTGACCAGTAAGTTGAGAGATCACTAGGCTGGCGTGTAGAGCTCGTGTGTGTGTCCCACAGTCCTTAATGAATCCAAGCATTTATGCATGGATGTAATCTCTAAAACATCGAGAGAGATTAGAGATTAATTAAGGGGACACGAGCATATAACATACGTGTTGTATGGGTATCTCGTATTCTTAATGCTTTCACTTGGTTGTCATCCCGTATTTTGTTAGCCATTATGAATGAATTATTGGCTGTAGTATGGCCCACGCAGTTGCGCATTACATGCCCAACGAAATAACCACTGTATATGACCAGACAGTTGAGAGATCACTAGGCTGGCCTACAGAGCTTGTGTAGGTGTCCCAAAGTACTTAATGAATCCATGCATTGTGTGGATGTGATTTCTAAGACTCGAGAGAGATTAGAGATCAATTAAGGGAACACGAGCCTATGATATACTTGCACATTGAGGGACTAAGTGAGTCTAGAGCTTAATTAGGAGGATTGTCATGGTTGAATCATTTCCTTAGTGTAACCACATTTCATGCATCTCTCCATTCCATCCTATCCATGTATATATTATGTTAGTTAATTTATTTATTTATATTATTTACTACTTTTCCGTAAACGCAACACACGAGTTCTCTCGGAGTGTTGTAATAATAGCTAGAATCAGTGACGGTCGGCGAATCCCACCTCCCTGCGGAACGATACCCTCACTTGCCGCTGTGCTAGTCCCTGTGACTCGCGCCCTAGCGAGGTCGAACTTAAATGTTCATCTTTTGACCGACATCGCAACGACGTGTCGTCAACTATTCATATGGTGATATAAGAATGGAGGCACCTTATATGATGTGATCATATACGACTGGGTCATGATCTATATGAATCTCTCACCAAGATCCGTTACAAGATGAGATTCATATATATCAACAAATGATGACTATATATGGGTGATCTTAATCCTGAGTGTCTTATCAACTCATTTAGGTTAGATTATGGTTTTTGATATACCATAGGTGAGATCAGAGTTGCATTCCTGGTCAATAACTCTGTATGTTGGAATCGCGGTTTGGCTTAGGCTAGGAAGGTCTGCACACAATAATGGAATCCACTCCTTCTTGTGAGAAGTAGATAGTAGTTTCCTTAAGGGTTGATTCGGGGCTTTTACAATATGAGCGCTCTCCTAATTCCATGAGGAATGTAGGATTTATTGTTCATTAGAGAATCAATGGTACTTAATGGAAAGATGTAATTAGAGGGGTATAACGGACATTATGACCCAGCTCTAATTATGAATTACTTGTGAAGGATCATACCATATGTAATAGTTATATCGATGGACACCAAGAGTTATTGGTTTGTGTAAAAATGTCTACAGTTGAGAGAGTGCAGTTTCGGGTTTTTAGTGGAATAACACCGAAGTTAATAATCATAAAATATTGATTAAAGAGTTTAATTAATTATTTCTAAGGATTATTGGAGCTCAAAATACTGTGGGTCCATTAGGTCCCCTTGCTAGCCCGATCGATTAAGGTAACAAGGGTCACGGTTAATTAATTGGATTGTCCAATTAATTGTGTTATGAAAGTGACACGTATCTATTCAGGAATTAATTGAATAATGAGATTATTTAATTAATGAATATTAATGATTATGTCAATTAAATAATTAGATTATTTAATTGTGTAATTAATCATTAGATGGAAGGTGTTGATTGATATTTAATTTTGAATGAATATAAGATAATTTGATTATTTTATTTTCATTAAATTAAATATTTAAATTTGAATTTAAAAGAGTTTGAATTCAAAATCAAATCAAATAAATTAATATTAATATATATCTTTAAAGATATTAGATATCTTAAAAGATTTAATTAATTAGTTTATTTTAAAAAAATATATATGATATATGTTTTTTTTTTTTTTTTTAAAGAGACAAAGAATTGTATCAGATACATACAACGAAACAAAAAGAAAAGAGAAACAGAGGGTGCGGCAAACAAGAAAAAAAAAAGGGTTTTGTTTTTATTTTAGGCTTGCTGCATTCTATACACAAAAGCAAAAGAGTTGTTTATTGTGTCTCTTCATCCTCCTTGTTCCTGAGTACCGTGACGCGCCCACACACAGTTACCAATCCCGAGTCATAGCGAGAAAAATCTTGTGGTTCAAATTAGGAAGCAGATTGAAAAGAAGAAGGAGCCTACAAACGTTGGTATGAAATAGTTTCTTCTCCTTCTTATTGCATTTGATTATTACTGTACAAATATGTTAGTTTATGATTGCATAAATTTTTTTTTTTAAAACCTTTCTGCTGCGCAATCTGTAACCATGAGTTCCAACAGAAGAACTGTCTTCAAAGAACCTATCAGCTACACTGTCACTTCCTTTCTTTTTTTCCAAATTCAATTTTCCATTTTGCAGCCTGAACGACAGAGGCTTTACTATAGCCTTTTTTTTTTTTTTTTCAAGAGCCAGAAGCCACCCACAGAGCAGCCCCGACCCAAATTTATTAAAAGCCCTCACTTAAGGCGGAGGAATACCAAGAACCCAACAAACGGACAAAAAAGGGAGCCAGAAACAACACGAACCAAGAAAGAAAACAACCTAAACAAACCATAAACAACACAAGAATGAAGAAAAAAAATTAAACATGCCTAACATAAGCTGTACCCAATTTATCCAAATGAAGCAAACCTTTTATTACTCCAGGAAGCTGACTAGAACTTGAAAACACATTATCCCTACCACTAGCACCATAACGCTACAAAGCATCAGACACTTTATTACCTTCCCTATACAAATGATGAATAGAGAAATCAAATCCTTCCAATAAATATGTAAGTTGGTCTCAAAAATCCCATAAATATCAAAGATTACATGTCCGGGCCCGGATCCAAGAGACCACAACATCATAATCACACTCAATGTCAATACCATCATGACCCAAATGCTTACAAATAGTAATTCCTTCCACCACTGCCCGCAGCTCAGCTTCATTATTAGAACAAGAGCCAAAAAATTTGGAAAAACCAAAAATGAAATTACCTGCACTGTCACGAAGAACGCCACCTCCACCAGCGGGACCCAGGTTCCCCAAACTGCTCCCATCCAGGTTGAGTTTTAATTTACCTAGACCCGGTTTAAGCCATCTCAGAACTTGAATTTTCTTCTACTTCTTTAATAAAATCTGCACCTCCATGTTTCTTAGAACATGATCATCATTAGAATTCCAATGACGCACCTCTATCAAAGAATTGCTTAAAATCTGAACCCAACGCTTAATGGAAAACCAGACATCAGAAATGCTCTCCAACTTCCCTTTAATTCTTGCCGCACATCTTCTTCTCCACAACCTCCAAATAACTAAACAAGGAATTAATCCCAACAAATTTCCTAATTGGGAAGACCGGCCAGCTCTATTAAACCACTGCTGGACTCTCTCCTTCCAACTCAGATGGGCGAGGCACTCCTACCTCAGCCGAAACCTTTCTCCATAAATTGGAAGCAAAATAACCTTTATTCAAGATATGATCCAGGTCCTCAATGCCTCTAATACTACAACAATTGCAAGCCGAAACAATAGGAATCCCCACACTCCTCACCTTCTCATCAACACTTAAAAAATTAAACACAGCCTTCCACATGCACACATCAATTTTTTTCGGTAAACACTTGTGTCAAATCCATTTAACCCACTCAAACTTTGGAAGCCTAACTCTGACCACATCCCAACCAGATTTAGTATTGAAGCAACCATTCTTCTCAGGGATCCATAACAGAACATCTTTAGAGTTTCGAAACTTTCCAACCCTTCCCATAACTTCATCCGCTTTTTCCAAAACCAAAAGCCTTTGTAACTCCTCAACATCCCACACATTATCGATAACTAAATCCTTCAACTTGATTTGAGAATGTTCGCCCTCCGGAAACCTAACATTACCTTCTCTAACCTTCTAGTTGGAATTGTTCAACAAAACTAGGATACACCTCATGATTTTCCTCCAAAACTGAGAATCAGAATTATGAGCTTTACAAACCACAACATGACCCTTTTTAAAATACTTAGCTTTAAAAAATCTGACCCATAACGAATTTTGCGTCAGTAAATGCCAGCCAAACTTCATGAACAAAGACGTTTGAACATCAAAGATATTCCTCACGCCTATACCTCCCTCCTCAACAGGGATACATAACTTCTTCCAAGCCTTCCATTTCTTTTTATCTTTCCCTTCATTTTGACCCCAGAAAAAAAAGAGAACATACCTTGGATTTTGTTGAAAACCGATTTAGGCGTGCTAAACACAGATAACAGATGCAGCGACATACTAGACAAGACATGTCTCAATAGCACTAACCGACCACCCTGAGGCAACAAACGACTCTTCCAACCCTTAATCTTTTTTCTAATTTTTTGAATCAAGGGATCAAACTGACTAACCTTCAGCTTACCATCCACTATTGGAACTCCCAAATAAGTAAAAGGAAATTTTCCTTCAGTAAAGCCCGTATCATATAAAATCTCATTTTTTTCTCCTCAAACATAGATGCTTAGAGAAAAAAATAGCCAACTTCTCCTGATTAACTCTTTGCCCAGTCCAACTTTCATATTTCTTAAGGACCCTTATCAAACCACGAACAGATGTTTTACTGGCATTGGCAAACAAAAAAAAAACAATATCGTCGGCATAAAGCAGATGGGATATGACAGGGGCATCGCACGGGGTGGGAAAATGGCAAAATGCACCTCTCAGACATCTCAATATTAATCATTCTATATAGGACTTCTTCCATTAAGATGAATAAGTACAGAGACAGAGGATCCCCCGATCTCAACCCCCATTCTAACTTAAAAAAACCCTTGTAAGTACCATTCATCATGATAGAGAACCGCGGAGTAGAAATGCAATTTTGAATCAGCTTACAAAAGAAATCCGAAAAACCAAAAGCATGAAGAGTCTGATCAATAAACTTCAACTCAACACGATCATAAGCTTTACTCATGTATATTTTTAGAATAACATTACCACCTCTAACCTTCCGATGTAACATTTTAGTCATCTCTTGAGTAAGAGTAACATTTTCAAAAATGCTCATTCCCCTCACAAAAGCCCCTTGCTCCGGGGAGATTAAATCGCCAATCATTAACGATAACTTGTCAACCAGAATTTTAGAGAAAGCCTTATAAATCACATTGCAGAGGCTTGTAGGACAAAATTTATCAAAAGACTAAGGATCCTTCACCTTTGGAATAGGAACAATAAAGGAGGAACAATAAAAACGAGGCAAAACATCACCTCTGAAAAACTCCTTCACTGTTGCCATCACATCATTTTTTATAATCTTCCAACACGTGAGGTAAAAGGAGGATCCGAAGCCATCCGGACCAGGGCTACTATCAACCGAAATAGACTTCAACACATCATAAACTTCTTCCTCTATCGGCTCTTCTTTCAACTGATTAGTGATCACCTCCGAGATACTTGGTTGAATAAAATTCTCCAAGACAGCACCCTGCACCGTAACACTTATGCCCATAAATTGTTCAAAATAATTAACAACACCATTATGAACCATCTCCATATTATCAAACAAAGTACCATCAGGAATAACCATGGGTTTGACACAAGAATTACGCCTTCTTTGCGCAATATCCACATGAAAAACTTTTTTTTGATTGATTTTGTTCTTTGTTCTTTGTTCTTTGATGGAGATCCAATCTGGATCTCCACCAAAATCAAAGTTTGAATTTAAATTTTATTTAAATTTTATTTCTATTTTTTAATTGGAAACAGACGTAATGACTTTTCAACCCTCCTAAACGTTAGTTGACCGTTAGTTTGACTAACCTTAGGACCAATTTGATATATTTTGAATTATATTAGGACCAATTTGTTGTATTTTGAATTAACAAGTAAAAAAGTGATGTTTCCCAATTAGACTGGGACCAAATTGTAAAAACCCCTTTATTTAAATTTGTGGTGAATATAACTGGTACAGTTCCCTCTCAAGTAACAAACACGACAGTACAATCAATAGCAAAGCACAAAGCTTCTTGTTCCAGGGGAAAAAGAGAAATGAAAATATGAAATAGCAAACTTTAAGAAAATCAACAAGACAAGATAGATTTCTTCAAAAAAAAAAAAAAAAAAAAAAAAAAAAAAAACAGGATTGAAGCAACATGATCTGCATTTCAGCACAGCTCCTAGCATTTGCTTCCTCTGGAACTTGAACTTTACATATTGTCAACTTGTTTATTATTCAAGGAATTGGTTGAATTATTCAGAGAATTTTGATCATCTCAAAGTTGTTCATCTCCAATAGCTTGCATTTTGCTGCACACTCAGATGAAAGAGAGAAAATTGATCATTAGCAAATATAAATGATATATGCTAAATTATAACAAAAATGTGAAAAAGCCAAGTGAGATTATCAAGCAATTGGACAAATTAAATTACTACTAAGATAAGGATTTGAGCAAGTTCTTATGATTCTCTTCAATTGAAAGAATAGTGAATTATTCAAGTATACACTAATGATTATAATCTTGAAATTATTATTTTTATAGCCTTTTGCACTTTTCTATTAACTTCTTGAAAAATGTCAATAGTGGCAGGTGAATACTGTGAAAAAAAGAAGACATTATTAACAGAAAACAAGAAGTAAAAAAAATAAAAATAAAAAAAAAACTATGATCTGTGAAGCGAAAACAAGAAGAAATTAGATCATTGAAGCTATCCAAATATTTCTAGCCATGGAATTTAGTGACCAAGGTCTTATAGATGATGGAGAAGAAATAAACATGGTCATCTATAAAAAAAAAAACATGTTCAACTGTGAAACTTCAGACTTAGTTTCTAACAAGCATGACCTGTGATAGAGAAGAGTACAAGAAATACCTGGCTAAAAGTTGAGTTACATTCTTCTGCCTCCACTGCTTCTTCCATCTGACATGCTCAAAGTATTTGGTTGCCGTTAATAAACTTGATGGGGATGTGAGAAATCTTGTCCCAATAAATGCCTTGGTTTTGGCACAGGTTTCTCAGTGAAGAACATCCACTGATTCTCAGAGAAGAAAGAGAGCTGGGCAGCCTCCCGTCCGTCAAGCTTTGAAGTTGATTGCATGAGTGTATTTGCAGATCTTTAAGCAAGGTGAGGTGCTGAAGCCCGCTGAGATTCAATATTTCAAGCACCGGAAAATCACTAATTTGAAGAAAAATAAGTGACGCGGGCAGTAGATCCTCGTCCGGAAATGAGGTCACATTAGCATATGTACATTCTATTGTCAAACAAGTAAGTGATGTCATGTTTGTCAGACCCCACGAATTCTGGGGAGTGAGATTGACACAGTTCTTGATGAACAATGTTTCCAAGCTCAGGGGCAAACCACCACTTGGAAACGACACGAGTTCTGGACAACCTGATATATTCAAGGTTTGAAGAGATCTGAGGAGCGTGTGAATCTGTTCTGGCATTGAGCTGAGTTTGACACAGTTCTGGATCGTCAGTGTCTGCAAGCTCAGGGGCAAACCACCATCCGGGAACGACACAAGTTCTGGACAATCTGATATATTTAAGGTTTGAAGAGAACTGAGGAGCTTGTGCATCTGTTTTGGCATTAACCTGAGAGTGTTGCAATCCGAGACTGAAAAAGATGTCAGGTTAGAAGCGGGCAATCCTCCTCCAGAAAATAGTTCCAGATTGGGGCATTCACTAATTTCCAACTCCTGGAAAAAATTGAGATCCTGGTGAAGATCCTTTGAGATTTTAATAAATCTGAGATATCCGTAATCATGGATTTGAAGAAATTTAAGCTCGCCGGAGAAGTTTAATGTGAACTTCTTTAGATAATTACAGCTGCTTATGCGCAGATCCTGGAGTTTTGGGTAATCCATGATATCATCAAATTGCAATTGCCAACACTCATTGATACAGAGTAATACCAACGAAGGCAGACAGGTTGGTATCTCAATCAGATTTTTACATTTCTTTATATGAAGCTCTTGGAGCAAAGGAAATCCTCCATGATGCAGCAGCCATGGCATTGGACTACATGGAGGGGTTGGATATGAAAAAGACCAAGGAAAAAGGCCATTTCAATCCTACTAATCCGGGCGACGGAGTCGGATTGATTTGAAACTTTTACTGTTCAAGCAAATCGGTGAGAGCTTTCAAAGTCACAAGCTTTTCTTGTGAGGCATGCCCAATTTTAGCCGAATTCCATCGTTTAGGCCCTGAAAAGGCCGTGTTTGCCGTTTTAGGAAAGTTTCGTTTTTGCAATAACTTTTGTTTTCCAAGTCCGAATCGACTTCCGTCAATTCCGGCTTTCTTAGGATTGTTAGCTTTATTCGTTTTTGCATTTAACTCAAATTTTCCATTTTTGGTAATTTTCGTTATTTAGGGTTTTTTAGGCCGTTCCTTGCTCATCAAGGATTCGGATTAGGGTTAGGGTTTGTTTTCTTTAAATAGACCTGTATGCCGTCATTATTTTTCAGTTTTTGATTCAATAAAATTTCAGAGAATTCATTCTCCAACTATCCAATCACACATCCTTCGTGCGCGAAGATAGTCGTATTGAAGCCTGATATTCTGGCATCCGTGCGCGGATCAACAGAATATTAGTAGGTTGAACTAATTGTTTCTTGCAGGTTTTTCTCGTAGAGCTTCCGCTACACCAGTTGGTATCAGAGCTGTGTTGGTTCGGGACATCACCATGCCGCCGAAGAGACGATAACCTAACCGGATCCCTGTAGAAGAGGCCGTCTAACGTGACCGTACGACGCAATTAGAACAGCAAGTTGCGCAATTAGCCGAGCAGATGGCAAGGGTAATCGCCAACTTAGAAACTTTAAACTTACCAACTCGAAACCCTCGCTTGAGTGGAGACGAAGAGGAAAGTACTAAGGACAGTGAACAAGAGGAAGAAGTTCCGCAGCCAGAAATTCCGCAGCGGAGAAGACCAGTTCGTGACCACAGGGAGGAAGAGATTCCGCTCCCTAGGCGACCAGTGCGAGAGGTTGAAGAGAACCGTCGATGGGAGTTAGGTATGAGGACAAAGGTTCCTGAGTTTCAAGGAAATCTGACACCGGAAGAGTTCCTAGAGTGGCTTGGAATCGTGGAAGAGATTTTGGAGTTTAAAAACGTTCCGGATAATACGAAAGTAGCCCTGGTAGCGACTCGACTTCGAGGACGCGCAGCCGCGTGGTGGCAGCAGCTCAAACTCACCCGGAATCGTTCTGGAAAGAATAAAATATCGGATTGGGAGAAGATGAAAAGGAAGATGCGAGCGGAATTTTTACCCCATAATTTTCAAAGATTATTATACCAGAAATTGCAGAATTTGAGACAGGGATTACGCTCAGTCGATGACTATACAACAGAATTCTATCAGTTGCTGGTGTGCAACGATATTCAAGAAACCCCAGATCAGTTAGTATCCAGGTATTGTGGAGGATTACGACCCCAAATTCTAGACGTGGTGAACCTTTTTGACCCGGTTACGGTTTCAAAGGCACACCAACGAGCTTTGCAGATAGAAAAAAATTTGGTTCGAAGAACGGGAGGTGGGCCAATAACAGGGAACAATACAGGTTCAATAGGAAGGACAGGAGCCAGCAGTAATAACCCGAGATGGCAGCAGCGAACCGCGGCCAGTAGCAGCAGCGGAAGTGGTCTGCGCTTACCCACCAATCAGACCCAACAGCCCATTACCAATCAGTTCCAGCAGCCGCGCACAGTGACAGGGGGTGTGCGATGTTTCAGCTGTGGAGAAGTTGGACACCACCAATCGGAGTGTCGAAAATTAGGAAAGAGGTCAGCCTTGTTTAATGAAACGGATGACAGTGGCGAAGGAGATGCAGAGGTTGGAGAAGAGGCAGAGTTTGATGTCGAAGTCGTCGTCGAAGAAGACCATGTAAATGGCGATTCTGGCCCGCTATTAGTGGTAAGACGTGCTTTCTTGACACCACGAGCTGAGGAGAGCGACTGGCTTCGAAATAATGTGTTTCAATCAACGTGTAATATTTTAGGCCAAGTTTGTCGATATGTGATCGACGGGGGAAGTTGTGAGAATATTATAGCAGTCGAAGCTGTTCGAAAATTGGGAATGAAAACAGAAAAGCACCCAAGACCGTACAAGCTGGTATGGTTGCAAAAGGGAGGGGAGATAATGGTGTCACAAAGAGTTCTTGTGCCGTTTTCGATGGGAACGAACTATAAGGACCAAGTGTGGTGCGATGTGGTTCATATGGACGCCTGCCACCTATTGCTCGGAAGACCATGTCAATATGACCGAAAAGTGAAGCATGATGGGTTTCTGAACACATACACCTTGCGATTCAACAACACCAATATAGTGTTATTACCTGGTAAGAATTCGGAAAAACCTAAATCACCCGATAGCACAAATCTTCTTTCTTTTGCTAGATTTGAATCGAAAATGAAGGAGGCAGAGACAATCTTTGTGTTGCTAAACAAAGAAAAGACAGCCAAGGTTGAGCTTCCACAAGACGTCGTTCCACTGTTATCAGAATTTCCAGAGGTGTTTCCTGAAGAGCTACCTGAAGGGCTGCCACCCTTAAGGGACATTCAACACCAAATCGACTTGGAACCGGGAGCAGTCCTACCAAACCGCCCACATTACAGGATGAGTCCCGTAGAGCATGAGGAGTTACGGAGACAGGTGGAAGACTTGTTGGCTAAGGGTCACATTCATGAGAGTCTTAGTCCGTGTACGGTACCGGCCCTTCTAATTCCAAAAAAAGATGGGTCCTGGAGGATGTGTGTGGACAGCCGTGCGATCAACAAAATCACGGTGAGGTATAGGTTCCCTATTCCCCGACTAGATGACTTACTTGATCAAATTAGTGGAGCAACTGTGTTCACTAAATTGGATCTAAAGAGCGGATATCATCAGATCCGAATTCGACCTGGAGACGAATGGAAAACCGCGTTTAAGACGCATGAGGGTCTGTATGAATGGATGGTCATGCCCTTCGGCCTGTCTAATGCACCGAGTACGTTTATGAGAGTGATGAACCAAGCTTTACGGCCCTTCATCGGAAAATTCGTGGTCGTATACTTTGACGATATCCTGATCTACAGTGCACACCGGGAGCAACACAAGCAACACATTCGTGAGGTGTTGACAGTCCTACGCGCTTAGAAATTAGTTGCAGCCACAAGTAAGTGCGTTTTCATGACTGCCAAGGTGTTATTTTTAGGGTATGTTATTTCGGGAGAAGGGTTGCAAATGGATGAGTCGAAAATCGAAGCCGTAAAACAGTGGCCACAGCCAAAGACTGTCACGGATGTCAGGAGTTTTCATGGTTTGGCAGCCTTCTATAGACACTTCATCTCCCATTTCAGTAGCATCATGGCACCCATTACGGACTGCATAAAGAAAGACAAGTTTATATGGACTCCGGAAGCTGAAGAAGCATTCAAGCTCATCAAATTGCGGTTGACAATAGCCCCCATCTTAATTCTTCCAGATTTTTCGCAGCCTTTCGAGCTTCACAGTGATACATCTAAGCTGGGCATCAGAGCAGTGTTGAGGCAAGCTAGCAAACCAGTGGCATTTTTTAGTGAGAAGCTGTCCGGAGCGAGGTCGCGATATAGCACCTACGACGTTGAGTTCTATGCAGTGGTCCAAGTCGTAAAGCATTGGAGACACTATCTCTTCCATCGGGAATTCGTCCTCTATACGGATCACGAGGCATTGAAGCACCTCCACAGCCAGGACAAAATTTCAACTAGACACGCCTCTTGGTCAGCTTACCTTCAGCAGTTTACGTTCGTCCTGAAACATAAAGCGGGCACCTCTAATAGAGTTGCGGATGCGTTAAGTCGACGAAGTAATTTGCTGTCCACCATGAGTCTCACAATACCAGGTTTCGAATTATTTCGTGATTTACTAGCAACAGATCCTTACTTCTCAAACATCATGACAGCCTTGCAAACTGGGGAAAAATTGGATTTTCTGCTGGTAGATGGGTTCCTATTCCGAGGGAATCAGTTGTGCATTCTGGACTGTAGCTTACGGTTGCAAATCCTCCAAGAACTTCATGGAGAAGGACATGTGGGCAGAGATCACACCCTACAATTGATCAAGGCGAGCTATTTTTGGTCGACAATTCGAAAAGAGGTGGAGCGATATGTAGAGCGTTGTCGAATTTGTCAAGTTTCGAAAGGAAAAGCAACTAATGCGGGGTTGTACTTGCCGCTGCCAGTCCCAGTTGAACCATGGGCGGAAATAAGCATGGACTTTGTCGTCGGATTACCAAGGACTCAACGTGGATTTGATTCAATATATGTGGTCGTTGACATGTTTTCGAAGATGGTCCACTTCATTCCGTGCAAGAAAACCATGGACGCGGTTAGTGTTGCTCAACTTTTTTTCAGAGAAATATACCGCTTGCATGGGCTGCCGAATTCAATTGTGTCCGACAGAGATACACGCTTTCTTAGCCATTTTTGGCGAAGTTTGTGGAAACTGGTGAACACTCGCCTGGATTTCAGCAGTGCCTATCACCCGCAGACAGACAGGCAGACTGAAGTCGTCAACCGGTCACTGGGAAACTTGTTGCGCTGTCTAGTGGGAGAGAATACTCGTGTAATATCCGTAATGTTCAAGAATGCATGGTATCATGTACATATGTCCCTACCAAATCTTTTCTATGTACTTATAGTACTATATCTCATAAATAATTGTATTGTAAAGATAATGGGAGGCAAGGGCCCCACGTCGTGCACAATTTTCTTCCTAGGGGCACGACTTAAGGCATGGGTCAAGGCCAACAACCCACTTACATTATTATAATAATATAATACACCTATTTCTTTTAAACCCTCATTCTTATTCTTCTCATGTAAGCCAAATTTTTTAGAACAAATTCCTCTCCCTTTCCTACTTAATTCTACTCTTCTTTTCTCACCAAAAATAGGAGCATATCACTAGTTTGAAGAACTTGATTCCAAGTAAGTGTTCTTCTTCTTCTCAAGTATTATTCTCATGTCATAGACTCTCTATCTACTGTAGGCTGTTCTTGGATGAATTATTTATGAGCATGAGCATGATTTTAATTAGATTTTTCGGACCATCATAGAGATTTCTAGAGATCCTCTGTTTTTACAAAACTAGGCAGATTTCGTATAATTATTTTGGGTTGGTGGATAATCGTTAAATATTATGAAATTATATGTAGGTATATGTATATGTCTTCTATCACTCTGGAAAGTTTCATGATTTTTAAGTGTGTAAAAATATTGTTATGATTTTTGATATAGGAAGAGGTCAGTAATTGAACTCTGCTGGACAATTTGGGGAAAACCAGGAAAGATCAGTATTTTTGTATGTTCTAATGACTTCGTATTGATCTGAAAATTTTACTGTGGTATTTCCTATATGTCTAGATCATCCATGAAAAATTTCGTAATATTTGGAGTTGTAGAGAATGAATTAAAAATTGAGATCAGAGGATGGTCAGTGGAGATAATTAGCTGTGAAAGAGATTTCTAAGTTTAGTTATATACGTGTGAAGCTTATGTTGATTTAAATGGCTGTGATGATGAGATTATGACAGTTAATCCAAATTAATATTTGATAGGTTTGAGTGATCGTTGAGTTTCTAAAGCTAGAACGGATTTGAACGGGTTCGAGGTAAGTAAATTCATTCATGGTGTGTTACGTTTGAAATACCAAAATTACTGTTTTCTCTATTGTATTTCACTCTATTATATTTGTCAAAGATATTACTGGCTTTGATCAAGTATTTACGTTGTTTAAGACTGATACATAAACTGTTTTGAAATTGATCTATTTCTTATATACCGTCAAATACCTTTTGATCACTATTATTTAAACTTAAAGTTTTACTAAAATACTACTGTTATATTATACTAATAGTTTTATAAAAATGCTACCGCTACCGCTACCGTTTATACTGTTATATGAAAATGCTACTGATTTAAATATATGTGAATTTATAAAACCGTTTTGGCTCATCGTTCTGTAGTTACCGTTATTGTTACTGGCCCAGCTGGGATTCTGTGTGCACACATACTGTTATTGCCGCGTCACTTGGGTTAATTGTGACATACCGTTACCGCGTCACACGGGTACTTGTGACACTATGGAACATGAGCTAACTAATATATTGATTTTGTTATTATTACTGTACTTATTACTGTATATAGATGCGTATACGGTATTTTAAAGGAAGCTTTTATTCACTACTTTGCTTACTATTAATGTTTGTGAAAATGATACTGAATTTGGTAGTTGAAAATGTTGTAATATGTTCATAAACTTATACTACAGTATATAACTGTATTTTCATCAATATCAAATGTCATGCATGAATTTATTTACCGAGTTGACGGCTCACCCCTCGTCACTACTATTTTGCAGAGTAGTACCGGTTTATGGGAGATAAGTATTTAGAGTCCTGGAATTTGCTTCAGTATTGGATTCGATCTCTAAGGAACCTTTTGTCTTATATTATGTTGCTTGGAGAACGTTGTTAGTCTCCCTAACTGGATTTTTGTATTGTAAGGATTGAACTTTATTAAAAAGTTATTTTGGAGGTTGTATGTAAATTATTCAGGATTAAATCCTCTCTTTTGGGAATGTATTATATTTATAGTATAGTTGGTAATTCTTGGAAGATTTGCAGAATTTTGACCGAGTAGCATTCTAATCCGTTGGTATCGGATTTGGGGTGTTACAACTCGAGCTTGGGATCAAAAGCTCAGCCAGGCAGAGTTCGCCCACAATCATGCAATCAACCGGAGCATAGGTTTCAGTCCTTTTCAAGTGGTTTATTCAGAGGTCCCTCGTGGTCCGCTCGATTTAATTCCCCTTCCAAACAAGACTCGAATTCAAGGTAAGACAGCAGATTTTGTTCACCATTTACAGGAGACACATAAGCAGGTCCATGAGAATTTATTGAAGTCGACAGCCAAGTATAAAGCGGCAGCGGACAAGAAACGCCGTCTGGTGGAGTTCGAAGTAGGGGATTTTGTGTGGGCTGTCTTGACTAAAGACCGTTTTTCAGTTTGAGAGTACAACAAACTTGCAGCGAAAAAAATTGGCCCACTTGAAGTGATCGAGAAGATAAATTCGAATGCCTATCGGTTGAAACTTCCTAGCCACATTCGTACAGCTGATGTGTTTAACGTGAAGCATTTGGTGCCCTATTTTGAGGATTCTGCGGAGGAGGATACCACGTCGAGGTCGACGTTTTTCTACCCTGGAGGGGCTGATGCAGCAGCCATGGCATTGGACTACATGGAGGGGTTGGATATGAAAAAGACCAAGGAAAAAGGCCATTTCAATCCTACTAGTCCAGGCGATGGAGTTGGATCGATTTGAAACTTTTACTGTTCAAGCGAATCGGCGGGAGCTTTCAAAATCACAAGCTTTGCTTGTGAGGCATGCCCAATTTTAGCCGAATTCCATCGTTTAGGCCCCGAAAAGGCCGTTTTTGCCGTTTTAGGAAAGTTTCGTTTTTGCAATAACTTTTGTTTTCCAAGTCCGAATCGACTTCCGTCAATTCCAGCTTTCTTAGGATTGTTAGCTTTATTCGTTTTTGCATTTAACTCAAATTTGCCATTTTTGGCAATTTTCGTTATTTAGGGTTTTTTAGGCCGTTCCTTGCTTATCAAGGATTCGGATTAGGGTTAGGGTTTGTTTTCTTTAAATAGACCTGTATGCCGTCATTATTTTTCAGTTTTTGATTCAATAAAATTTCAGAGAATTCATTCTCCAACTATCCAATCACACATCCTTCGTGCACGAAGATTGTCGTATTGAAGCCTGATATTCTGGCATCCGTGCGCGGATCAACAGAATATTAGTAGGTTGAACTAATTGTTTCTTGCAGGTTTTTCTCGTAGAGCTTCCGCTACACCACTCCATCAGTAACTGCCGATGTAATTGCCAATGGTGACCAATTTTTCCACTCCGGCAAGTTGTCAAACTTCAAAATGCGTAGAGATGTGAATGGAATGATTGAAGAGCCATTCCCGTAGAAATCAATGCCAATATTAAATAATGGCATGTTTTTCACATGGAGTTGTTGGAGAGATGATAGTTGCCCCAGTGATGGCAATGATGAGCAATTTGAACGGTCACTAAGCCGTAGGATCACCATATTAGAAAACGATGAATTTCCCAACCAATCTGGTAATCTTGTACCACTATAACCCGTAATAGAGAGTTTTTCTATATTTTCATGAGGGCGTAGCCTGTCAAGAATAGGTTCCTGATCGTGAAGACCATTATTGCTCCAGTTGAATTCCAACTCTTTGACATTCTTCTTATCCTTCAGTTTGGCATTCTCAGCGTCTTTATCTTGCCTTACATTCTGCAGCTCTAAAATGGAAAGTTTGCCACGGAGAAGTGACAGTTCACCCAACTCACTAATGCTCGAACATCCAGGACTATTGCTCACAACAAAGTTGGTGAGTATTTGAAGACTCTTTAATTTACCAAATGCAGGTGGCATCATTTTCAAGGACCTGGTTCTGTTCAAATCAAGATGACCTAAATTTTTTAGGTTTTTCATGTCTGCTGGAAACTTAATAAGTTGAATACAATGTGATAAAATCAATGTCTGTAAGTTACACAAACTAACTATTGAACTTGGTAATTCTCTGATTGCAATGTAAGAAAAGTCCAAGTAGCGTAAATGTAACAAGCTTTTAAAGACATCAGGCAATATATGGATATTCCCAAAATGAGAAAGAGATAACACCCGCAACCGCTTCTGTTTCAATACTAAATCACTGACAACCTTCATATCAATGGTACATAATCCACTAGAGCTTGAACAGCTCAATGGTAGGAAGGTTCATAGAAAATTTGCCCTAGTCAAGGCATTAAATATGTCAGGACCATTGTCAAATTGGTCCCTTACATACGAAAAATGACGAGCCTTTTTAGAAATACTACGTGGCTTGCCCTTTTCAAACAAGAAGCAAAATTCAGCGGATGCAAACTGAGCTAACTCATTGATAAGGTCATGCATTATGAAACATGATTTATCACGATCATTTGCTTGTTGAAAAAATGACTTTGATAATAATTCATGAAAGTATTCGATGCCTACCTCTTCCATTGTTCTATCACCTCTTGGCTGCAACACAAAACCTTCGGCCATCCACAACAGAACTAACTTCTTCTTGTCAAATATGTAACCTTTCGGAAATATTGAACAATAAGCAAAACATTGCTTTAGATGAGAAGAAAGATAGTAGTAGCTCAATCTTAAAGAAGAGAGAATATCGCTCTTATCGTTCGGCAGATCCCATATATTGCTGTTTAAAATATTTTCCCATTCATGGGCTTCTGCTTTAGAGTAGAGTAGACTCCCTAATACTTTTGCAGCTAAAGGGAGACCTTGACACTTCTTCATTATTTCTTGACCAATTAACTTCAGTTTTGGAGGTGCAGAAGCGTGATGACTCCCAAATGCATGATTTGCAAACACCAACCAACAATCTTCATCTTCTAATGGCTGAAGATGACAATTATGAATGGCACGCACCGTTGATGCAACACCTTGATTACGTGTAGTCACAATAATTCGACTTTCTGAAGACCCAGCTTTTAAGAAATGTCGCAAAACATCCCATTTACCGTAATACTCATTCCAAACATCATCTAAAACGAATAGAAATTTCTTTCCTTTGAGTAGATTCTTCAACATAACTTGGAGTATATTTAGATCTGATATGTCACAATGCTGCAAAGTGACTGGCTCATAAATGGTTTTAGTCACCTTGAACACATCCAAATCTTCGGAAAGATATACCCAAGCTCTTGTTGTGAAACGCAACTTGACAATCGGGTCATTGTACAAAAGCTAAGCAAGGGTTGTCTTCCCAACTCCAGCAATTCCTATTATTGCAACTGTCGGGATGTCATTTCCATCTACATCACCGGACAGCAAAAAAATTCAGAATCTTCCGTTTATCATTTTCTCTACCATGTACCTCAGATTCCTCCACCAAAGATGTTGATTGCAATCTCGGAGATGGTTTTCCGCTGTAACTTTCTTTCAAACCAAGGACATCTTTGTGCTTAGTTATGTTTTCTAGCTTCAAAGTCATCTTTTCAAGCCCAGACTTTAACTTCTTAATACTTCCGTCGAGTACAGATTTGTCTTCTTCTCGCGTCTTAGATTCAGCCAATGCCAGAGAATTGATCTCATCCAATAAGTCGGCAGTATGGTAGGCAGCATCTGTAAGCTCATCAAGCCACTGTCTCACAAACAGGTTTGTAATCTGCTTCTCGTCTGCATCACTAAGCATGGCGTTGACTTGCAGCAGTGTTATCTTCAGCTTCTCTAGTTGAATCTCATAGAATTTGTTCCTCTGAAAGAACTCGAAAAGATTCGTTCGAGGAGCTATTCTGTCAAACACAACTTGAAGGGAAGCTGATAGCAGAGCACTTATTATTGCTTCTACGATGAACACCATAATCTCTTGATCTTTGCGGACAGCAAAAAAGAAACAGGTTTCAATAAAACCGAATTATGAGAAGAATAGCCCAGATGAACTGCGCTTTGAAAGTCAGAGAGTTATGTAACATTTGGAAGATCCACAAACCCAATTTTATTTTAAGGAAAAAAAAAAACAGAGATATTGATACTAATACCTATCAGAGAGTATTTTAGTCTTATTAGCTAGCTGACTATGTAAATAGGATTAGTTTGGTAATTTTGTTGTAATATGCCACCGTTGGCATCTTATCTGTTTGGCTATATATATAGCCCCTGTTACTTTTTCATTAATAAGAAAAATGAAATAAAACGAGATACATTTTTCCCTCTTCTCAATTCTTCTTTCATTTATGTAATATGGTATCAGAGCAACATTTAACAGATGCTGGTGCTTCCTTTCCACCACTGAATTCTGTTCAGGCCTTTCAATTACCGATATTTTCTTCATTGCTTATTTTTATCTTCTTCAATAATAGAAAAATCAGTCTGCAGACTCAAAGACTTATTTTTCATCGACAAACTCAAGCTTTCCTTTTCATCAAACACCTTAGTTTTCATCAAATATTTTTGGCTTGTATCTTTACAAAAATTTTCTCGAATGAAAGATGCTTTTTTGGGTTTTAATCGAAGTTGAAATAAATTAGTAAAACTAACAAGGAATATCTTGGAATTATGAGAAGTGGTGAGTGCATCCAATTAATATTTCAATTTGTGGGTAATAGTTGACATAGCTGACAGTGCCCATTTGTACACTCGGTGTAGCCCCCATTTCTTATCAATTGCGTCCGTTTCCTAGGTAAAAGCAAGTATTTTACGGTTTAATTAGCTTGTGTAGGCTCCCTTAGCAATCCAGGGGAAATCAAGCAAAGTTGGGCAATGCTAGATCGAAAGCGAGTAACCGAGGAATTGAAGATGGAGAGAAGAAGTACAGGCGCATGACCACCAGCACCACACAACCAAGCGCAAATTAGGCAGAGGAGCACCGCTGTTCGTGCACCTAACGACAAGCACCACACCATCACAAATGTGGCAGAGGAGCGCTGCTGTTTGTGCGCTTGACGACAAGCGCAACACTAGCGCATAGGTACTCTAGCTCAGCTCTTTATGGGGTTTTGTGCCCTAAAATCCACACACTACAAATTCCTCACTTCCCTTCTTTTCTCACTAACTTTTACACGACCTCTCAACTCCAAACACTCTAAGAACACATTTTTATCTTCCAAACCCACAAAATTACTACTTCTAACCTCCATCATCCAAACTTCAAATCCACTTCACCAAACACCAAATATCCAACTTTCCCACCATTACCCACCACCAAAACCCAAACTTGGAGCACAAAGGGGAGCATCAAGAGAAGGAGTAAGCCAAGCACATTCAACCAACCAAGAGAGAGGAGATCTACACTTAGTTTATTCTTAACATTTCTCTCTTTCATTTAGCACTTGTATCTTGTTATGGCTTGCATAAAAATCATACCTTTTGTAGCCATTTCTTGTAATATGAACTAAATTCACCTTGGCTAAGGCCAATATGAAACCTTTTCCATGAATCATCAATAAAGGCCATCACTTTATCACTATTGCTTGTGTTGTGTACATTTATTTCATGCTTTTAATCATTATTAAGTGTGTAGCTAGCATTTGGTAATTGTTTGGTTGTTGTGTGAAGCACCGAGAGTAGAAGCACACAACGTGCTCGATAAAATGAGTGATAGGAGTTGGTAAGACAGAGATATGTGATGGTAGCTTCTAGGATTCATTTGTGTGCCATAAAACTTAATGAATTTATATGTAGTTCAGATAACTGATAATGCCTATTTCTACACTTAGTGTAGCCCCGTTTCCTATCCTTTTGCATCCGTTTTCTGGGTAAAACTATGTATTTTACGGTTTAATAAGCTTGTGCAGGCTTCCTAAAGCAATCCCAAGGAAATCAAGCTTGTTGAGCATCATTGGAGCGAAAAGAGACAACAATTGGAGCTGAAGAAAAGGCCAACGCTGGCACACCAGCGCCACCACCAGCACAGAAGGGGCAGAGATGTTGCGCTGGTCGTGCGCTGGACGACCAGCGCCGGACGACTAGCGCAACTCCTCCAGAGAAGCAGCGCTAGTCCAGCGCCTGTCAGGAGCACTGGTCCACCAGCGCAACCACACCAGCGCCACACAAGCGCCAAGACATTCCAGCTCAGCTTTTTCTAGGTTTTCGTGCCATAATTCCACACATTATAAATACCTTCCTTCAGCTTGTTTCTAAGCACCTCTACGACAACCATTTTGGCTCCAAAACACCCCATTCTCACTCCAAACCTCCCAAGAACACATCTTTCACCCAAATCCTTCACTAAATCACTCAACACTTCCATCAAATCACCCTCTAAACATAAATCCCACTTCACCTCTTCATTTCCTCACCTACATCTACCATAAAAATCCCACCTTGGAGCAAAAGAAGTCAAGGAGAGAAGAAGTCAAGCACATCCAAGTAAGAGAGGAGAAGCTCTTCACATTAGTTTACTCTACTCCTTTCTCTCTTTACTTTTACTTGTTCTTACTCATGACTTGTACTCATTACACATCTTTTGTAGTCATTACTTGTAATATGAACTAAATCCATCTTGGCTAAGGCCAAGATGAGACATTTTCCATGAATTATTAGTAAAGGCCATCACTTTATCTCTATTGCTTGTGTTGTGTACATTTATTTCATGTTCTTAATGATTATTGAATGTCTAGCTAGCATTTAGTGATTATTTGGTTGTTGTGTGAAGTACCGAGAGGAGAAGCACACAACGTGCTTGATGAAATGAGTGATAGAGGTTGGTAAGATAGAGATATGCGATGCTAGCCTCTAGGATTCATTTGTTTGCCATGAAGCTTAATGAATTTGTATGTAGTTCGGATAACCATTGAGAAATAGGTTGTTGGTGCATATAAATATTGTCTCTATCACTTGAGAGAGGTTAGAGATTAATTGAGGGTTTCACGAATCTACACACACACTTGCATATTTTATTTCAAAGATGTGCCTAAAATTGATAAGGAATGGATAGGTGGAATCTTGGTCTTAGCCTAATTTCCCATACATATTACAACCACTTGCTTGTGTTTGGTTTTGTTTTGTTTACTTGCTTTGTTTAATTTCATTAGTTGAAATCATAGTTGTAATCTAATTTAGCTAACTTTGAGTATTATAATCTTATCATGAAATATTTGCTTGTCTAAATAGTAACCAAATCAATCAATTGTGGTAATCAATTCATCAATCCTTATGGGACAAATTCTATTCATCATTGTACTACTCCCTCGGCTCCGTACTATTGCAGGTGCTCGTTAAAGAGTGGTCAATTTTTGGCGCCGCTGCCGGGGATTGAGCGATTTATTGATATCACTACTAGTTGGTTTATTACTCATTTGGATTTTTCTTCTTTGTGATTTTAGGCGGTTGCTCTTGTATGCATCATAGTACAAGGAGCAACAACTTACAGGACTTGCGTTTTGATCCGGATATAGAAACGACGGCTCGAAGAAATCGATGTGAGGCAAGGTTGAGAAGAGCAGAGATGGGTGATCGGAATGCACAGTTAGGACACATGGGTTTGCCTCCTGTGGCAAATCAAAATGAAGGGGAATTGCATCCTGAGGAAATTCCGGCTCAAGAGGGTTTGCCTCATGTTGGAAATGAGCGCACCCTATGGGATTACACAATGCCTAGAGTTGAGCGGAACATGTCATCTATTCGCCGACCAATAATTGCAGCAAATTCCTTCGAGATAAAGCCTGGGGTGATTCAGATGATTGCAACTACATGTATGTTCAATGGTTTGGCGAATGATGATCCAAACTTGCACCTTCAAAATTTCAACGAGATTTGTGACACCTTCAAGTACAATGGGATTCCCGATGATTTTGTCAAGTTAAAGTTGTTCACATTCTCTTTGGGGAATGATGCAAAGATATGGTTGAACTCCCAACCACCAAACTCAATCATTTCCTTTGATCAGTTGGCCCAAGCATTTATGAATAGATTTTTTCCACCAGGGAAGGCGGCCCGCCTTAGAAATGAGATCCTTTCTTTTTAACAATTTGAGAATGAGAGTATCTACGAGGCTTGGGAGAGGTTTAAGGAGCTTCAAAGGAGATGCCCTCACAATGGCCTTGCAAAGTGGCAGACTTTGCAAGCTTTCTACCAAGGACTCACGGTGTCAACAAGGAATTTGGTAGATGCGGCTCATGATCTCCTAGAAGAAATGGCACTCAACAATAGCCAGTGGGGAAGTCAGAGGCAAGTACCAAAGAAGACTCCGGGTGTGCTAGAAATAGATGAGTTGACAAATGTAAAGGCTCAAATGGCGGCACTTCAAAATCAAATGAACAAGTTGAGTGCCGGACCTAGCAATGCGCAAGTAGCTCAATGTGAGTGGTGTTTGGGGCCACACTCTAGCATGGATTGTCAAGTTGGAAGCCCGTTTGCTTTAAGCTCGTCAGAACAAGTATCCTTTGTGAACTACAATCAAAACTTCCAACCCCAACCCCAACAACAACATGCCAACCAAAATCCCCAAAACAATCCCTACTCAAACACATACAACCCTTCATGGAGAAACAACCAAAACTTGTCATGGAAGGACAACCAACTCCACCATCCCCCACATCCGTAAAACCTCAACCAAAGACAACCCCCCGGATTCCAACAACCTCACCAACAAAACTACCCGAACCCACCCCCTAACAATCAAGTGGATAGAAAGTCTAACCTAGAGGAAATGTTCTCTAGATACATGGGCAAGTTAGACACAAGGATGGAGATCCAAGACTTAGCCTTGAGAAAGGTTGATACAAAGATTGACCAACTTGCTCAACATTCTCAAGCCGCAATTCAAAATCTCGAGACACAAGTTGGCCAATTAGCTAGGGGGTCTCAAGCTCGCCAATAAGGGACATTGCCAAGTGATACGGTGATCAATCCCAAGGAGCAATGCAAGGCAATATCTTTGAGAAGTGGTAGAACGGTTGAGCAACCGGCAAAAGTTGACAAGAAGAAGGAAGAGGTAGTTGAAGACGAAGTGATTGAAGGGGAGGTTATTGAGGAAGAGCTTATTGAGAAGGATGAGGTGGAAGAAAGCCCACCCAAGACATCTTGTAATCCACCACCACCCCCACCGCAAGTCAAGGCATACGTGCCTCCAATCCCATACCCCCAAAGGTTGAGGAAACACAAGGATGCCCATCAATTTGTAAAGTTCTTGGAGGTGTTTAAGAAACTCCACATCAACATACCATTCGCCGAAGCCCTAGCACAAATGCCCACTTATGTCAAGTTCTTGAAGGACTTACTCTCCAACAAACGGAAGCTTGAAGAGTTTGAAACGGTGGCACTAACGGAGGAATGTAGTGCTATTTTACAAAACAAGCTCCCTCCCAAGTTGAAGGACTCGGGAAAATTTATAATACCATGCTCCATTGGAACTTCGGAATTTAGCAAGGCTTTGGTCGATTCGGGGGCAAGCATAAATTTGATGCCCTACTCGGTGTTCAAAAAGTTAAATGTTGGAGAAGTAAAGCCCATACATGTCACTCTCCAATTGGCGGACTGGTCAATCAAATATCCTAGAGGTGTTATGTAGGATGTCTTAGTGAAGGTGGATAGCCTATACTTTCCGGTGGACTTCGTCATCTTGGAGATGGAGGAGGATGCAGAGATACCTCTTCTCCTAGGAAGGCCGTTTTTGAAGACGGCGGGTGCTTTAATTGATGTAAGAGATGAGAAGATGACTTTGAGAGTTGGTGACGAGCAAGTGGTGTTTGACATGTCTAAGGCAACCAAGAGACCGTCGGATGAAGGTGATTGTTATAGGGTGGATGTAATTGAGCTCATGATCCAAGAATACTTGAGAAAGGAAAGTCCCAAGGAGCCGCTTGAAGCGTGCATAATGCATGGAGTGATAGAGGAAGATGAGAATTTGGATATTGAAGAATGTGCTAAACAACTCAACTCCTTACCCTTGAGGAACCTTAGAGGAAGAATGCATTTTGAGGAACTTGGTGCGGGCAAGCCAAAACTTTCACCATCCATTGAGAAGCCTCATACTCTTGAACTTAAGCAACTACCTCCCCATTTGAGATATGCTTTCTTGGAGGAACCATCAAGCCTACCGGTGATCATTTCATCATCTTTGAGTCGAGTAGAAGAAGAAAAGCTCTTGAGGATTCTTAGAGGACATAAGAAAGCAATAGGGTAGTCGATCTTGGACATCAAGGGGATTAGCCCATCCTTATGCATGCACAAGATCTTGATGGAAGACAATTTCAAGCCCTCGGTGGAACACCAAAGAAGACTCAATCCCAACATGAAGGAGGTTGTGAAAGCGGAGGTGTTGAAACTATTGGATGTGGGTGTCATTTATCCAATATCGGATAGCCCTTGGATTAGTCCGGTTCAAGTGGTGCCCAAGAAAGGGGGGATGACGGTAGTGCCAAATGAGAAGAATGAATTGATCCCGATGAGGACCGTCACCGGATGGAGAGTGTGCATCGATTATCAGAAGCTAAACAATGCCACCCGAAAGGACCACTTTCCACTTCCGTTCATAGATCAAATGTTGGAGAGGTTGGCCGGCCATGACTACTATTGCTTCCTTGACGGGTATTCCGGTTACAATCAAATCCATATTGATCCCGAAGACCAAGAAAAGACCACCTTCACTTGTCCCTATGGCACATTTGCTTACCGAAGGATGCCATTCGGGTTGTGCAACTCACCGGCCACATTTCAACGGTGCATGATGGCAATATTCTCGGACATGGTGGAGAAATTCATAGAAGTCTTTATGGACGACTTCTCGATTTTTGGGTCCTCTTTTGATGGGTGCTTAGAAAATTTGGGGTTTGTGCTAGAGAGGTGTGAAGAGACAAATTTGGTGCTTAATTGGGAAAAATGCCACTTCATGGTGAATGAGGGCATTGTACTTGGGCATAGGATCTCTTCTCAAGGCATAGAAGTGGATAGAGCAAAGATAGAGGTGATTGAGAAATTGCCACCTCCAACCTCAATCAAGGGCATAAGAAGCTTCATCAAGGACTTCTCCAAAATCACAAAACCTCTTTGCCGTTTGCTAGAGAAGGAAGTTCCTTTCATTTTTGATGAAGATTGTCTTCTTGCTTTTGAGAGATTGAAGAAAGAGCTTACCTCCGCTCCTATCATGTCGGCACCCGATTGGGACATCCCATTCGAACTCATGTGTGATGCAAGTGACTACGCGGTGGGAGCCGTTTTGGGACAAAGAAGAAATAAGAGGCTCCATGTGATCTACTATGCGATCCAAACTCTAAATGATGCTCAAGTGAATTATGCCACCACGGAAAAGGAACTCTTAGCCATTGTCTTTGCTTTTGACAAATTCCGATCTTACCTAATGGGCTTAAAGGTGATTGTGTACACCGACCATGCGGCAATCAAATACTTGATGGCAAAGAAGAATGCAAAGCCAAGGCTAATACGATGGGTGCTACTCTTCCAAGAGTTCAACCTCAAAATTAGAGACAAGAAAGAAATCGAAAACGTGGTTGCAGACCACCTTTCGAGGCTTGAGAGGGAAGACAATGGGAGAGTGGAGGAGCCCATTAAGGAAGAGTTCCCGGATGAGCAACTTCTTGAGTTGCAAAGCCTACTAATTCCATGGTTTGTGGATGTGATGAACTACCTAGCTAGTGATATAGTGCCCCCAAAACTAAATGTGCACGAAAGAAGAAAATTCTTTGCTGAGTTGAAATACTACTTTTGGGATGAGCCGCTCTTATTCAGAACATGTGGAGATGGAGTAATTCGTAGGTGCGTTCCCGAAGAAGAGATGCTAGATATTTTGGGGCATTGCCACTCTAAGGAGTGTGGAGGTCATTTTGGTGCTTCACGAACTGCTAGGAAAGTCCTCCAATCAGGCTTTTGGTGGCCATCTCTATTCAAGGACTCGAGGAGCTTTGTAGAGACATGTGATCGGTGTCAAAGAACCGGAAACATAACTAAGAGAGACGAGATGCCGATGAATGTCATGTTAGAAGTGGAACTTTTTAATGTTTAGGGCATAGATTTCATGGGACCATTCCCAACATCCTTTGGGAAGAAGTACATTTTAGTTGCCGTAGACTATGTATCTAAATGGATTGAAAGTGACAAGGTTTTTGAAAGAGAACATCTTCACCCGTTTCAGCACACCTCGAGCAATAGTGAGTGATGGAGGTTCTCACTTTTACAACAAGAAGTTTGGGGCCTTATTGAAGAAATACGGAGTGAAACACAAGGTCACTACCCCGTATCATCCACAAGCTAACGGTCAAGCCGAAGTCTCGAATAGAGAAATCAAGAGTATCTTGGAGAAAACCGTAGGGATTAGAAGGAAGGATTGGGCCAAGAAGTTGGAAGATGCCTTGTGGGCTTATCGAACGGCCTACAAAACTCCTATTGGCATGTCTCCATTCCGGCTAGTGTATGGAAAATTTTGTCATTTACCTTTCGAGATGGAACACAAGGCATGGTGGGCAATTAAGCTCCTCAACATGAACATGGAAGTGGCCGGTGAAAAGAGGTGCCTTCAATTGAGTGAGCTAGAGGAACTTCGGCTTGAGTCATTTGAGAACTCAATGATCTACAAGGAGAAGGCCAAGAAGTGGCACGATGGAAGAATTGCAAAGAAAGAAATTCAAGTGGGGAACCAAGTTCTCCTCTTCAACTCAAGACTCCGTTTATTTCCCAGAAAACTCAAGAGCCGGTGGACGGGCCCTTTTACCGTCACCCAAGTGTTCCCATATGGAAGTGTGGAGATTGAAAATGGAGCAAAGGAAAGGTTCAAAGTGAATAGGCAAAGACTAAAGCTCTATTAGGAGAAAGCATTGGAAGAGCCGAAGGAAAAGGTTCTTCTCCAAGAACTAACTTGATCCAATCACCCAAGGGAGGTACCTTCTTGTAAATATTAGTTGGATTTAATTGCTTTAATTTTATTTTATTTTATTTTATTTTTGAGATTGAGTTTTTCCCTCCTAAGCTTGAATTGTGCTTTGTGATATCCTTTTGACAAATGTGGACACATGTGGACATTGCGCAATTTAGGTTTAGGGGTGTGGGGAAACTCAATCGTTTTAAATTTACTAAGTTTTTCTTTCTTTTGTAGTTATTATTATTATTTTTTTTTTAATTTTTATCAAACTCTTGCATGTAATATTTGTGGTGAGTGTAGTGATGTGCAGTGAAAAAGGAAGTTATGAACAAGGTGGAGGGCAAATTGGTCCATGGGAAGACCAAATTGGAAGAAAATCAAGGTTGGCGCTGGACGACCAGCGCTGGACTAGCGGCAAACGGCTGTGGAAGTTGCGCTGGTGTCGTGCGATGATGACCAGCGCTGGACGACCAGCGCATAAGGCAAAGAAGGAAACCCTCCACTTACTGAAATGCTACCGTTTTGGAGCAAACATTGGTCGTGCGCTGGTGTCGTGCGCTGGTGACCAGCGCTGAACGACCAGCGCATAGAGGAAAATTCTAGGATTAAATCCCTCGTCGACCTGCAGCAAAGAAGAACACCAAAACTCGTCAAAAACGCAGCAACCACTCTCTTAAGTCTCTCAAGAACGATATTTGGTAAGTCCCCACTCAAACTCTCTTGTTTTTAGTTCATTTGCACCCAAATCTATATCAAACCCTTCTTTACACAATCTAGGGCATAGATTTTGGGATTTTGGTGGTTAGGATTTTGAATTTGGGGGTTTTGAAGAAAAAAATTGATTTTGAGACTTGTTTGGACCGAAATTGAGTGTATTATTGCTTGGGGTTAGTTTATTTTACTTCTTTGCATTGTTGTGGAGCAATGGTGGTGTGAATTGGTTTTGGATTGGTATATTTTGGTTGATTCGGCACAGTGAAAGCTACAATTTGGGGTTTTTGTGTGGAAATTGTGCTGAAAAGTGGTGTGGGGTGCGTTATTGAAGTGTTAGAATTAAGGGTGGTTGTGCCTATTGCTTTTGAGTGGTTTGTGGGGATTGGTTTGGCGGATTTTCAACCGGATCTCTGCCCAATTTTTGTTTGATTTCACCAAGCTTGAAGATGGGTAAGTCTAGAGTTCCCGCTGGAGGCAAGGCTAAGATGCTCACTGAAGGAACATCTAAGAGCAAGAAAAAGCAAGCTCTAGAGCCACTCATTGAAAATAGAGACTACAATAAGAGGCTCCACAAGCTTTGGACCCACACCATTATCTATAAGAGAGGTATTCACCTTGCCGAACATGATTGCGGAAAGGGGTTGGGAGAGATTTGTGCAACATCCGGTTGTGGCAAATGCCACCTTGGTTAGAGAGTTCTATGCTAGCATGGTCCCGAAGACCTTTTACTCAGGAGGTTCAATTTTGGTTAGGGGGATTGAAGTTCAAGTCACAGAGAGCATCATCAACGATTATTTTGGCACAGTCCTAATCTCCCAAAATGACCTACCTTTAGGATATGAGACTTTTGAAGGATCCAATGGGCAACTAGCGAGTCTTCTGAGGGGGAATGAGGATGATAGGTGGGACAGAAAGAATTTGTTAAAGCAATCTCAGCTGCCAAAGGACTTGGCTATCTTGAGCCTGTTCATCTCAGCATCTGACGACACGTCGTTGCAGTGTCGGTCAAAAGATGAACATTTAAGTTTGACCTCACTAGCGCGCGAGTCACAGAGACTAGCACAGCGGCAAGTGAGGGTATCGTTCCGTAGGGAGGTGGGATTCATCGACCGTTACCGGTTCTAGCTATTATTACAACACGCCGAGAGAGCTCGTGTGTTGCGGGTTCGGAAAATGTAAATAATAATATAAATAAATAAACTACATACTATAATATGTACATGGATAGAATGGAATGGAGAGATGCATGAAATGCGGTTACACTAGAGAAACGATTCAACCGTGACAATCCTCCTAATTAAGTGCTAGACTCACTTAGTCCCTCAATATGCAAGTATGTAACAGACTCGTGTCCCCTTAATTGATCTCTAATCTCTCTCGAGTCTTAGAAATCACATCCACACATATGTATGGATTCATTAAGTACCGTGAGACACACATACAAGCCATGTATGCCGGCCTAGTGATCTCTCAACTTTCCGGTCAAATACATTGGTTATTTCGTTGGGCATGTAATGCGCAACCGCGTGGGCCATACTACAGCCAATAATTCATCCACGGGGCTAACCAAATACGGGATGGCAACCAAGTGAAAGCATTAAGAATACGAGATACCCATATAACACGAATGTTATATGCTCGTGTCCCCTTAATTAATCTCTACCCTCTCTCGAGCGACATAGAGATTACATCCATGCATAAATGCTTGGATTCATTAAGGACTGTGGGACACACACACGAGCTTTACACGCCAACCTAGTGATCTCTCATCTTTCTGGTCAAATGCAGAGGATATCACGATGAGCATGTCAATGCGACACCACGCAATATTTAACATACAACCTAAATATCATTCACAATGTGGCTAACCAAGTGAAAGCATTAAGCAATGAAATACCCCTACAACTACACAAGCACAAGAGGAATTTAGTGGTCTTTACTCTAGATACGGATTCGGTTTTATCAATCTCCCTAGGATGGCTAAAAATGGGAAACAAGTCCACCTAACACTAATGTGCATAAATACAAATTGTTAAACATTAAGAACATTCAAATGAATTAAGGGTTCTCCTCTTGACTTGGGAATTTTCCCTAAATCAATTCATCACCCATTCCGGCCAAAGATGGGCAAATGTGTCTTAAAAAGACTCATTAAGCACAAGGATGTGAACCAAAGCCAATTTAGCAACTAAATGCATAAAGTAGCTTTTTCTACTCTTTGGGGATAAAATCCCTAACACTCAAATCATTCAATAAATGGTATTTTGGTCATCCATTAACATACAAACAATCATGGGAAGCTAAATTACTCTACTCCTACATTAAATTATTCTACTCCTAAACCCAATCATGCATACATATCAATTTCTAACCTCCACAAACATGAATTTCACAATAAGAGATTAAACATACATAAATCAAAGAGCAAAACAAAACCCAAATGAATTTAAGAACAAAATACATATATATAGCACATGTGAAGGTTCACAATATTCCCCAAATTGGGGTTACACATCAAAGAATCGAAAATTACAAAGAAAAGAGTAAATAAAAGCAAACCCTTGAAGACAAGCCTCCAAAGATGCTCCATATCTTTCCTAGCTAGAAATTGCTCCTAATTCCTTGAATTTTCGGTTCTAAAATGGATGGAGGAAGTGAGAAAGGGGGTTATGGAGGTGTATGGTGTACTCCCATGGAGGAAGAACCTCTATAGGAGCATGGGTCTCTCAACTTATTGGGTAGAAGATGAAGAAAATAAAAGAAGATGGAAGAAGATTGAAGAGAGGCGTGAGAGAGGAGAAGAAAAGAGAGAGAGATTTATTTGGGATTCTAGGGATTTAGATATTATGAAGCACACTTAGAAAAATTGGTAAAGTTATATATATAGGTAGGTCAAAGAGTGGGTCAAAAAGAGGAAAAATTGGTGGTGGCTGTAATCTCGTGGTACGTCTCGCAGTACGCTTTAACGAAACTCATCTGGACACACTGCCAAAACTCGTGATACGCATTTTTGCCTAACGTGGTACGCTTTAATGTCCAATAGCGAAAGTTGGCAGTGCATCAAGTCTTCAAAAACGTGATACAACGTGATACACTTTAACGTCCAATAGCGAAAGTTGGCAGTGCATCAGGTCTTCAAAAACGTGATACAACGTGATACGCCAATTTGCCTGACGTGATACACTTCGACGAAATCTGGAAATTTTCAATGAAAACTCTTTCGTTCTTTCACGTTGCGTTTTGGCCCGGAAACACCCCATTTCCACAAAATGACTTCTGATAATGCCTATTTCTACACTTAGTGTAGCCCCATTTCCTATTCTTTTGTATCCGTTTTCCGGGTAAAAACCGAGTATTTAACCTTTAAATAAGCTTGTGCAGGTTTCTTGGCTTCCAGGGGCACTTTGGCAAAGAAGGAAGAAGTTTGGGGCAAATCTGTAATTTTAGGAAATTGAGCAGGCAAAACGGCTCTTCACCCGCCCTACGTAGAGCGGGTGTAGAGCCATTTTGCTCCAGAGAGTCATCGCCCCCAACTCGCCCCCAAATGGCTCTACGTAGAGCCACTGAAGAACAAGAAGAATGGCTCTTCACCCGCCCTACGTAGAGCGGGTGTAGAGCGGTCAGGCCAAAATTCTGGAAAATTGTCTTGGTTCTCGTGCCCTAATTCCACACACTATAAATACATTCCTTCAGGTCCTTTCTAACAACCTCTACCACGACCCTTGAAGTTCCAAACACTCCCATTTCACTCCAAACCTCCCAAGAACACATTTTTAACTCAAATCCTTCACCAAATCACTCAACTCTTCCATCAATCCACCATCTAAACACAAATCCCTCTTCACCACTTCATTCCTTCACATCCATCTACCATAAAAATCCCATCTTGGAGCTAAAGGAGTCAAGGAGAGAAGAAGTCAAGCACATCCAAGCAAGAGAGGAGGAGATCTTCACATAGTTTCTTCTAAATCTTTCTCTCTTACTTTTACTTGTTCTTTCTTATGGCTTGTACTTATTTTATATCTTTTGTAGCCATCACTTGTAATATGAACTAAATTCATCTTGGCTAAGGCCAAGATGAGACCTTTTCCATGAATTAATATTAAAGGCCATCACTTTATCTTCATTGCTTGTGTTGTGTACATTTATTTCATGCTCTTAGTGATTATTGAATGCCTAGCTAGCATTTAGTGATTATTTGGTTGTTGTGTGAAGTACCGAGAGGAGAAGCACACAACGTGCTCGATGAAATGAGTGATAGAGGATAGTAAGATAGAGATATGCGATGCTAGCCTCTAGGATTCATTTGTGTGCCATGAAACTTAATGAATTTGTATGTAGTTCGGATAACCATTGAGAAATAGGTTGTTGGTGCATATGAATGTTGTCTTTATCACTTGAGAGAGGTTAGAGATTAATTTAGGGTGTCACGAATCTACACACACACTTGCATATTTTATTTCAATGATGTGCCTAAAATTGTTAAGGATTGGATAGGTTGAATCATGGTCTTAGCCTAATTTCTCATACATATTACAATCATTTGCTTGTGTTTGGTTTAGCTTTGTTTACTTACATTGTCTTGTTTCATTGTTTGCATTAGTGGGAGTTTAATCTAATTAATTTGAGTAGTGTAATTTCATTATCAAAAATTGGCTTGTCTAAATAGTAACCAAATCAATCAATTGTGGTAATCGATTTCATCAATCCTCGTGGGACGAATTCTATTCACCATTGTACTACTCTTTCGGCTCCGTACTATTGCGGACGCTCGTTAAAGAGTGGTCAATTTTTGGCGCCGCTGCCGGGGATTGAGCGGTTTATTGATATCACTACTAGTTGGTTTATTACTAATTTGGATTTTTCTTCTTTGTGTTTTTAGGCGGTTGCTCTTGTATGCATCATAGTACAAGGAGCAACGATTTACAGGACTTGCGTTTTGATCCGGATATAGAAACAACGGCTAGAAGAAATCGCCGTGAAGCAAGGTTGAGGAGAGCAGAGATGGGTGATCGGAATCCACAGTTAGAACACATTGATTTGCCTCCTGTGGCAAATCAAAATGAAGGGGAAGTGCGTCATGAGGAGATTCCGGTTCAAGAGGGTTTGCCTAATGTTGGAGATGAGCGCACCTTACGGGATTACACAATGCCGAGAGTCGAGCATAACATGTCATCTATCCGCCGACCAACAATTGCGGCAAATTCCTTTGAGATTAAGCCCGGGGTGATTCAGATGATTGCCACCACATGTATGTTCAATGGGTTGGCAAATGATGATCCAAATTTGCACCTTCAGAATTTCAATGAGATTTGTGACACCTTTAGGTACAATGGGATTCCCGAGGACTTTATCAAGCTGAAGTTGTTCCCATTCTCTTTGGGGAATGATGCAAAGATATGGTTGAACACCCAACCACCCAACTCGATCACTACCTTTAATCAGTTGGCCCAAGCATTTCTGAATAGATATTTTCCACCGGGGAAAGCGGCCCGCCTTAGGAACGAGATCCTTTCTTTTCAACAATATGAGAATGAGAGTATCCACGAGGCTTGGGAGAGGTTTAAGGAGCTTCAAAGGAGATGCCCTCACAATGGCCTTGCAAGGTGGCAAACTTTGCAAGCTTTCTACCAAGGAATCACGGTGTCAACAAGAAATTTGGTGGATGCGGCTGCGGGAGGTTCCTTAATGAGCAAGTCAATGGATGCGGCTCATGATCTCCTAGAAGAAATGGCACTTAACAATAGTCAGTGGGGAACCCAGAGGCAAGTGCCAAAGAAGACTCCGGGAGTGCTAGAAATAGATGAGTTGACGAGTGTGAAGGCTCAAATGGCGGCACTTCAAAATCAAATGAACAAGTTGAGTGCCGGACCTAGCAATGCACAAGTAGCCCAATGTGAGTGGTGCTTGGGGCCACACTCTAGCATGGATTGCCAAGTTGGAAGCCCATTCGCCTCAAGCTCGTCCGAGCAAGTATCTTTCGTGAACAACAACCGGAACTACCAAAACCAACCCCAACAACAAGCCAACCAAAATCCCATCTTCCATCCCTACTCAAACACATACCACCCTTCATGGAAAAACAATCAAAACTTGTCATGGAAGGACAACCAACCCCAACATCCACAAAACCTCAACCAAAGACAACCCCCCGGATTCCAACAACCTCACCAACAAAACTACCCAAACCCACCCGCCAACAATCAAGTGGAGAGAAAAACTAGTCTAGAAGAGATGTTCTCCAAAATGATGGGAAAGTTAGACGCAAGGATGGAGACCCAAGACTTAGCTTTGAGAAAGCTTGATACAAAGGTTGACCAACTTGCTCAACACTCTCAAGCCGCAATTCAAAATCTCGAGACACAAGTTGGCCAACTAGCTAGAGGGGCTCAAGCTCGCCAACAAGGGACATTGCCGAGTGATACGGTGACCAACCCCAAGGAGCAATGCAAGGCAATTTCTTTGAGAAGTGGTAGAACGGTTGAGCAACCGGAGAAAGTTGACAAGAAGAAGGAAGAGGTGGTTGAAGAGGAGGTTGAAGAGGAAGAGCCTATTGAGGAGAACAAAGTGGAGGAAAGCCCATCCAAGCCATCTTGTGATCCAACACCACCCCCACCGCAAGTCAAAGCCTATGTCCCTCCCATACCATACCCACAAAGATTGAAACAACACAAGGATGCTCACAATTTTGGTAAGTTTTTGGAGGTGTTTAAGAAGCTTCACATCAATATTCCCTTTGCCGAAGCACTTGCCCAAATGCCTACTTATGCAAGATTTCTCAAGGAGTTGCTATCTAACAAAAGGAAGTTGGAAGAATTCGAAACGGTTGCATTAACGGAGGAATGTAGTGCCATCCTACAAAACAAGCTCCCACCTAAGCTAAAAGATCCCGGAAAGTTCACTATTCCATGCACCATTGGCCAAACGGAATTTGGGAAAGCATTGATTGACTCCAGGGCAAGTATAAATTTGATGCCATACTCGGTTTTTCAAAAGTTGGGAGTGGGGGAAGTGAAGCCTACTCATGTCACTCTACAACTAGCCGATAGGTCAATCAAATACCCAAGGGGGGTCATGGAAGATGTCTTGGTGAAGGTAGAGAATTTGTACTTCCCCGTAGACTTTGTGATTCTAGAAATGGAAGAGGATGTGGAAATACCTTTACTTTTAGGTAGGCCTTTCTTGAAGACGGCCGGGGCTTTGATAGATGTGAAGGAAGATAAGATGACCTTGAGGGTTGGTGATGAGCAAGTGGTGTTTTACATGTCCAAGGCAACCAAGAGACCGTCGGATGAAGGTGATTGTTATAGAGTGGATGTGATTGAGCCCATGATCCAAGAGTTTTTGAGGAAGGAAAGTCCCAAGGAGCCGCTTGAAGCTTGCATAATGCATGGAGTAGTGGAGGAAGATGAAAATTCGGATATTGATGAATGTGCTAAACAACTCAACTCTCTACCTTTGCGGAACCTTAGAGGAAGAACGCATTTTGAGGAACTTGGTGCGAGCAAGCCTAAGCTTCCACCATCAATTGAAAAGCCTCCTACTCTTGAACTCAAGCAACTACCTCCCCATTTGAGATATGCTTTCTTGGAGGAACCATCAAGCCTACCGGTGATCATTTCATCATCTTTGAGCCGGGTAGAAGAAGAAAAGCTCTTGAGGATTCTTAGAGGGCATAAGAGAGCAATAGGGTGGTCGATCTCGGACATCAAAGGGATTAGCCCATCCTTATGCATGCACAAGATCTTGATGGAAGACAATTTCAAGCCCTCGGTAGAACATCAAAGGAGACTCAATCCCAACATGAAGGAGGTTGTGAAAGCGGAGGTGTTGAAACTCTTGGATGCGGGTATCATTTATCCAATATCGGATAGTCCTTGGATTAGTCCGGTTCAAGTGGTGCCCAAGAAAGGGGGCATGACGGTAGTGCCGAATGAGAAAAATGAATTGATCCCGATGAGGACCGTCACCGGATGGAGAGTATGCATCGATTATCGGAAGCTAAACAATGCCACCCGGAAGGACCACTTTCCGCTTCCATTCATAGATCAAATGTTGGAGAGGTTGGCCGGCCATGACTACTATTGTTTTCTTGACGGGTATTCCGGCTACAATCAAATCCATATTGATCCCGAAGACCAAGAAAAGACCACCTTCACTTGTCCTTATGGCACGTTTGCTTACCGAAGGATGCCATTCGGATTGTGCAACGCACCGGCCACATTTCAACGGTGCATGATGGCAATATTCTCGGACATGGTGGAGAAATACATAGAAGTCTTTATGGACGACTTCTCGGTTTTTGGATCCTCTTTTGATGGTTGCTTAGCCAATTTGGGGTTGGTGCTAGAGAGGTGTGAGGAGACAAATTTGGTTCTCAATTGGGAAAAATGCCACTTCATGGTGAAGGAGGGCATTGTACTTGGGCATAGGATCTCTTCTCAAGGCATAGAGGTGATTGAGAAATTGCCACCTCCAACCTCAATCAAGGGCATTAGAAGCTTCCTTGGACATGCCGGGTTTTATAGACGCTTCATCAAAGACTTCTCCAAAATCACAAAACCCCTTTGCCGTTTGCTAGAGAAAGAAGTCCCTTTCATTTTTGATGAAGATTGCCTTCTTGCCTTTGAGAGATTGAAGAAAGAGCTCACCTCCGCTCCTATCATGTCGGCACCCGATTGGGACATCCCATTCGAGCTCATGTGTGATGCAAGTGACTACGCGGTGGGAGCCGTTTTGGGGCAAAGAAGAGATAAGAGGCTCCATGTGATCTATTATGCGAGCCAAACTTTAAATGATGCTCAAGTGAATTATGCCACCACGGAGAAGGAGCTTTTAGCCATTGTTTTTGCCTTTGACAAATTCCGATCGTACCTAGTGGGATCAAAGGTGATTGTGTATACCGACCATGCGGCAATCAAGTACTTGATGGCAAAGAAAGACTCCAAGCCAAGATTGATCCGGTGGATCCTCCTCTTGCAAGAATTCAACTTGGAGATTAGAGACAAGAAGGGATCCGAAAACCTTGTGGCGGATCACCTCTCAAGACTTGAGCGGAATGAGAAGGAGGAGGAGCAAGTAGCCATAAGGGAAGCATTCCCCGATGAGCAACTTCTTGAAGTGTATGAATTATTGACTCCTTGGTTTGCCGATTTTGTGAATTTCCTAGCAAGTGAGATCATGCCGGTGGAGATGAATTTCCACCAAAAGAAGAAGTTCCTCTCGGATGCAAAGTCTTATTTGTGGGATGAGCCACTTCTATTCCGGATTTGCGGTGATGGTCTTATTAGGAGATGTGTGCCCGAGGAAGAGATGAGAGATATTCTCATGCATTGCCACTCTAAGGAGTGCGGAGGACATTTTGGAGCAATTAGAACCTCAAGGAAAGTCCTCCAATCGGGATTCTATTGGCCTACACTTTTTCGAGATGCAAGAAGCTTTGTGGAAGCTTGTGACCGGTGCCAAAGGACCGGTAATATTAGCAAAAGGGATGAGATGCCGCTCAACTTGATGCTTGAAGTAGAGTTGTTTGATGTGTGGGGCATTGATTTCATGGGACCATTCCCAAGCTCTTATGGAAACCAATACATCTTGGTGGCGGTGGACTACGTGTCTAAGTGGGTGGAAGCCATAGCCACACCAAAGAATGACGCCAATGCGGTCACAAAATTCCTAAAGAAGAACATTTTCACAAGGTTTGGTACTCCTAGAGCAATCATTAGTGATGGGGGCTCTCATTTTTGCAACAAGGTATTTGAAGCTCTATTGAAGAAGTACGGTGTCAAGCACCGCATCACTACCCCGTACCACCCTCAAGCAAATGGCCAAGCGGAGATGTCAAATCGAGAAATCAAAAGCATCCTAGAGAAGACGGTGGGGAGCCGGAGGAAGGATTGGGCAAAGAAACTCGATGACGCTCTATGGGCTTATAGGACGGCTTTCAAAACCCCTCTAGGCATGTCTCCTTATAGGCTTGTCTATGGAAAGGCTTGCCACCTTCCGGTGGAGCTTGAGCACAAGGCTTATTGGGCAATAAAAAAGTTGAACTTTGACATGCAAGCGGTGGGAGAAAAGAGGTTGCTTCAACTCAATGAGCTTGATGAGATCCGGCTTGAGGCTTATGAGAATTCCCGCATCTATAAGGAGAAGGCCAAGAAGTGGCATGATAGAAGGATTGCCAAGAAAGAGATTCAAGTGGGGAACCAAGTTCTCCTTTTCAACTCAAGACTCCGTCTATTTCCCGGAAAGCTCAAGAGCCGGTGGACGGGCCCTTTCACCGTCACCCAAGTGTTCCCATACGGAAGTGTGGAGATTGAGAATGGAGCAAAGGAGAGATTCAAGGTGAATGGGCAAAGACTAAAGCTCTATTGGGAGAATGCCTTGGAGGAACCAAGGGAAAAGGTTCTCCTCATTGACCCAACTTGATCCAATCTTCAAAGGGAGGTACCTTCTTGTAAATATTAGTTAGATTAGATTGCTTTAATTTATTTTATTTTTAATTTTTGAGATTGAGTTTTTCCCTCCTAAGCTTGAATTGTGCTTTGTGATATCTTTTTGACAAATGTGAGCACTTGTGGACATTGCGCAATTTAGGTTTGGGGGTGTGGGACTCAATTGTTTTTAAAGTTATTAAGGTTTTTCTCTCTTTTGTAGCTAAATTTTTATTTTATTTCATTTCGTTTTATTTTTATTTTATTTATTTATTTATTTATTTATTTTATTTTATTTTTATCAAACCCATGCATGTAACCCTTTTGGTGAGTTTTGATGTGTAGAGCTTAAATTGCCAATTGGTTGCCTTAGGGGTTAAAAAAAAGGAGAAAAGGGGAAATTTCCCAGAAAATGGCTCTACGTAGAGCGGTTTCTGGGCCACTTCCAAGCGGCCACCCTCTGGACTAAAACCGCTGTACAGGCGCTCTACAACCGCCCTACGTACAGCGGTCAAGGCAAAATGTGGGCAACTCAGCTACTTAACAAAACGCAGCGTTTTGGAGAGGGTACACTAAACCGTTGTACAGGCGCCCTTCACCCGCCTTACGTACAGCGGTTTCACGCAACATCAGTTACCAACAGCCTTTTCTGCGCACAACTGCAGACAACATTCAAAGCTTCAAACGTGGTCCTCTCAAGTGCAGCTCCAAACCGGTAAGAATTTCTCCCCATTTTCTTCTCCTTTCGCTTCCTCATCCCCTCACATGTATTCCCCATCATCCCCATTCCCATTACACACACTCTAGAGCACAATTTTTGGAAGATTTTCACCCTAGGATTTAATTTGGGGGTTTTTCGGTTTGGCCATAATCAGGGAATTTTGTGCATCTTTTGGGCGTAATATTGATGGTTATTGCATGGGTTACTTAATTTAGTTAGTATTTTGCCCTTTGATTTGTTTTTTGGAGCAATGTGAGTGATTTTGGTGTGAAAATTGGTCCAAATTTCGTGATTTTCGGGCAGCTGTGGTATTATTATTGTTGTTGGCACATTGGTGGCCCTTGGTAGTGGAGAAAAATTGTTTGAAGTGCTTTAGAAGTGTTTGTGTATTTTTTGTGTGCTTTGGTGTGTTGGGAATATCCGATTTCCAAAGGAAACTCTGTCCGAGTGTTGAAAAATGGGCAAGGCCAAGCAAGCTAATCCGAAAAATGGCACTTCTAGAGGTACCAGGGCGACACAGGGGTTAGGTCCATGTGTGCAGAACAGGGATTTTGTTGCTAGGTTGAGGGCTCTGAGGGACCGGACCATTATTTTTGAGAGAGGCATTCAGCTGGACAGCCTCATTGACACCTCCATCCCTAGGATTGTGAGAAACCACAAATGGGAACGCTTTGTGCAAAATCCGGGTGTAGCCAACCTCACAGTTGTTAGGGAGTTCCTAGCAAGCATGGTTCCGAGGTATTTCATGAGTGGAGGAGCTGTTATGGTGAGAGGAGTTCCAGTTCAGGTCACTGAAGACAGAATCAACAATCTCTTTGGTACAGACCCAATCCCGCAGGATGAGGCGCCCTATGGTTTTACTGCATACAGTGGGAGTTCAGAGGCGTTAGCTAGGCTGCTGAGAGGGAATAATGATGGAAGATGGGATTTGGAGCACCCGATTAGGCAGTCTGATTTGCCTAAGGATTTGGCGCTGATGAACCTGTTCACTTGTGCCTCGTTGAGACCTGTATCTCACCACAGTTCGCTCGCCATCAAGAGAGCCGAGTTATTGGCGTGTTACCTTGTAGAGGGCAGCCAGATTGATATTGGGAGGATTATCAAGGCAGAGATTGGCGCAGCTGGAGATGTGGACATCAAGGGCAAGAGCAAGTCCGCTCAGAAGACTATTACATTTCCATGCCTTATTACGAAGCTTTGCCGTCAGGAGGGTGTCATGGATCTCCCTAGTGATGAGATGGCAATGGGTGACAAAGGAGACATAAATCATCGATCTTGGAAGGATTCGGCTAGCAAGACAAAGGGAAGGAAGAAGCCGAAGAGGGTGAGGGATGACACACAGGGTGAGGAGGAGCAGGATCCCTACTCTGATCTTCCAGGAGAGGATGAGGGCCCACAGGCTGAGGGTTCGAGAGATAGCTCCGTTTCGAGCCAGTTGGATTGGATTATCAGGCACCTGAAGGCTAGTCAGGTTACTCAGGAGCGAATGGAGGCTACTCAGATTAGGATGGAGCAGAAGATAGATGCCCTCGCTCTACAGCAGTATGAGGATAGGCAGGACCAAGAGGCCGAGGATGATGATGTCAGAGCTGATATAGCCGATGTGAGGACCCAGCTGGGGTACCAGACATACCAGAGGAGAGAGCGCCGTAGGAGGCCGCCACCACCATCATCCTCCAGTCGGGGTGCTGCTAGTGAGGGCACCGTTCCAGATGACATGGGCCCAGAGGATGCTGTCAGGAGGATCCGTGGCAAGGCCCCCATGCCGTAGGATTCTCCAGTTTGGCTATCATTTTTCACCATATTTACTCTGCTTGCTCCAATTTTATTTTAGTGCTTTAGTAGTTTTTATTTTCGAACTTCTTGTTACTTTTTGCTTACTTATCTCGGATATCTTTGTTTTTCATGGTTTGACTATCTTTTGACTTTTATTGCACTTTACTTTCTAGTTAGTCGTTTCCATATTTTTTTTTTTACTTTGGCTTGTAGTTTTAGGTTGCGGTGTTGTATTGTGCGTAGCGTTTAGGTTTGGGTTGTGTTAGGGTTACCTTTTGGCTTCCCTCCCGCTTCTAAGCTTACATTGTCCGATTTTTCTATATGTGCGAACATTGAGGACAATGTTTCGTTTAGGTTTGGGGGTGCGGCCAATTAGTGACCAATTTTGGGTTTTATTTATGTTTTGCATGATTGATTTGTGTGCAAATTAAAAAAAAAATATATATATATATATAAAAAATTAAAATAAATTCTGCATGATTGTGTGGGCTTAGAGCCAAATTTTGTCATTTTTTCTACCATTTTTGAGCCAAAAATCTTGAGCAGTAAGGACTGCTTGTTGAGATGTCTTGGGGTGAGCCATTGTAGGCACTTTTGTTGCCATGCGTTAGTAGGGAGGCCGTGGTGGTCAAAGCTACACCACATTGCTTGCACACATCCTACCGGACTCAAATTGTGTTTTAGTGAATGAGGTAGCGCGCTTGAGATGTTTAGATCATTAGTGGAGGCTACCCATGTGAGCTTCATTGCCCAAATATTGCGTACACAAGAGTGATTTTTATTTATATACTCTAAACACTCATCATGTAGATATTAGGCATAATAAAAAGAACCTCTTTTCATTGCATTGAGCATTAAAGAATTTATCTTTAGCATTCGTGCATCATGTGTTGTCCCTTGTTGGCTTGTTTGACTCATACCTTTAGAGATGATGTAGGCAATGTGTGTTAGTCACTCAAAATGACCCAAACACATCCTTAAGCCTTGCGTGTGTGCTTAAATTTCCAAAGAATGTAGACCTTCACACTAAACTCTATAACCATATCCACCCATGTACATATTCACCAAATCAAACCCAAACACTAAACCATCCCATAGCAATGATCATGAGAACTTAAAAAGTGAAGCCAAGAAGGAAATTTATCCAAGTAGCGTGTACTTAGGTCTTTAGTAACCTTTTTATCTTCAAAAAAAAAAAAAAAAAAAAAAAAAAAAAAGGGACATGTTAAGCAACTACAAATTGTACAAAATTCTCATAGTCAATAAAATGCCTAGACGCTAAAAAGGGGCTCAAATGTGCATTAAGTAGAAGCCTCATGATCATTAGCTAGCCAATAAATCCATATCCACCTAACCCCTCCATCACCATCCAACCTCACTTGCACTTAAAAAGAAGTCCTAATTGATCTTTAGGAAGAGTCTAGCTTGAAAACAAGGGCATTCTTAATGCTTGATTCCATTCTTGAGGTTCATTTGCATGAAAGTTTGAGCGTTCTTGATAACTTGTCATATGCGTTTTAATTTTGAAAATTTTTTGTGCATAAACTCCAACTCGCATATGTTTGATGAGTGAGCCTAGGTTTGGTGTGGTAAAATAATGAGAGAACCCAAGAGAGGCTTAGAGTCAAAGCGAAATGTTATCTAATGACTCTTTTGTGCGATGCTTTTGATACTAAATTCACTAAGAAGTCCGGAATTGCAATCATTAGTGTTGTAGCACCTTGGCTATCACACCTCTAGATTGCACTCAATGATCTTGGCATACTTGTGCCTACTTTTTGGTTCTCCCAATGTTGCATCTCATCTTTAGTTGGCTCGGTAGAAAACACGTTTGTGGGTACCGTTCTGTAGGCCCTCACGAGACTTCACTCGTCCACTAGGGATCGCCTAGGGGTTTAAAAGGCTTGTGGCACGTGCCAAGTGTCACCGTGTCACCTACGGAAGTGGTGTTTTCTTTTCTTTATTTTGATTTATTTTAGTTTTGTTTGTCTTGGTTTTGCTCGGGGACGAGCAAAAGATAGGTTTGGGGGTATTTGATAATGCCTATTTCTACACTTAGTGTAGCCCCATTTCCTATTCTTTTGTATCCGTTTTCCGGGTAAAAACCGAGTATTTAACCTTTAAATAAGCTTGTGCAGGTTTCTTGGCTTCCAGGGGCACTTTGGCAAAGAAGGAAGAAGTTTGGGGCAAATCTGTAATTTTAGGAAATTGAGCAGGCAAAACGGCTCTTCACCCGCCCTACGTAGAGCGGGTGTAGAGCCATTTTGCTCCAGAGAGTCATCGCCCCCAACTCGCCCCCAAATGGCTCTACGTAGAGCCACTGAAGAACAAGAAGAATGGCTCTTCACCCGCCCTACGTAGAGCGGGTGTAGAGCGGTCAGGCCAAAATTCTGGAAAATTGTCTTGGTTCTCGTGCCCTAATTCCACACACTATAAATACATTCCTTCAGGTCCTTTCTAACAACCTCTACCACGACCCTTGAAGTTCCAAACACTCCCATTTCACTCCAAACCTCCCAAGAACACATTTTTAACTCAAATCCTTCACCAAATCACTCAACTCTTCCATCAATCCACCATCTAAACACAAATCCCTCTTCACCACTTCATTCCTTCACATCCATCTACCATAAAAATCCCATCTTGGAGCTAAAGGAGTCAAGGAGAGAAGAAGTCAAGCACATCCAAGCAAGAGAGGAGGAGATCTTCACATAGTTTCTTCTAAATCTTTCTCTCTTACTTTTACTTGTTCTTTCTTATGGCTTGTACTTATTTTATATCTTTTGTAGCCATCACTTGTAATATGAACTAAATTCATCTTGGCTAAGGCCAAGATGAGACCTTTTCCATGAATTAATATTAAAGGCCATCACTTTATCTTCATTGCTTGTGTTGTGTACATTTATTTCATGCTCTTAGTGATTATTGAATGCCTAGCTAGCATTTAGTGATTATTTGGTTGTTGTGTGAAGTACCGAGAGGAGAAGCACACAACGTGCTCGATGAAATGAGTGATAGAGGATAGTAAGATAGAGATATGCGATGCTAGCCTCTAGGATTCATTTGTGTGCCATGAAACTTAATGAATTTGTATGTAGTTCGGATAACCATTGAGAAATAGGTTGTTGGTGCATATGAATGTTGTCTTTATCACTTGAGAGAGGTTAGAGATTAATTTAGGGTGTCACGAATCTACACACACACTTGCATATTTTATTTCAATGATGTGCCTAAAATTGTTAAGGATTGGATAGGTTGAATCATGGTCTTAGCCTAATTTCTCATACATATTACAATCATTTGCTTGTGTTTGGTTTAGCTTTGTTTACTTACATTGTCTTGTTTCATTGTTTGCATTAGTGGGAGTTTAATCTAATTAATTTGAGTAGTGTAATTTCATTATCAAAAATTGGCTTGTCTAAATAGTAACCAAATCAATCAATTGTGGTAATCGATTTCATCAATCCTCGTGGGACGAATTCTATTCACCATTGTACTACTCTTTCGGCTCCGTACTATTGCGGACGCTCGTTAAAGAGTGGTCAACTTCCCAAAACAAAATAAACCTACACAAGGCTCACAAAACATATTATATTCACAAAAACGCTCGAAAACGAAAGCAAACGATAGGAAATGGGGACCTCAAAAGGTGTATAAATCGTTCCAATCAGCATCTTTGAAGCCCGTCTCCCATATCAGCTCAATATCAGTCATGAAGGCCGAGTTATTAGCTTTCTTCATCTCTAAGGCCCCAATGGACATTGGGAGGGTTATTAAGGCCGAGATCAATGACGCAGGGGACTTTGACGTCAAGGAAAGAAAGAAGCAGGCCAAGAAACCCATTCCCTTCCCTTGCCTGATCACCCAATTGTGCAGGAATGCAGGAGTTCCAGAGTATGGTGATGATGACATCCATGGTGGTGGTTGGACGCCTGTGAGCCTCCGTTCATGGACGGATTCCATGAGCAAGGCAAGTAGGGCAAAAAGGTCGAGGACAATGGGACCTTCAGACAGAGACTCCGGTCTTGAGGAGTCAGATGAGGATGACTATGATTTTGAAGAAACAGGTGATGATTTAAATGAAGATAGCACCGAGGGGAGTAAACTAATCATGGACCAGCTGAATTGGTTGGTGGATGCCTTCAAGTCGAGTAATTCCTCCCAAGAGTGCATGGAGACAAAGATTGACTCCCTCTCTCATCAGTTGGGTGAGTACTTGTTTGTTCAGCAGGAGCAGAATGCTGAGATTGAAGATGTTAGAGCTGATGTGGCTGATGTGAGGGCCCAGCTGGGGTACCAGACCTATCAGAGGAGAGAGCGCCGCAACATACCACCTCCTCCTGCCAGTCATCAAGGGACTTCGGCTGAAGACCATGTGCCTAGTGACACGACTCCTGCTGACATCGAGAGGATGAGGAAAGGAAAAGAGCCCGCGCAGTAGGATTTTCGAGGCCACCCAGTTCATACCATCGTGCTCCATGTTTTATTTCAGTACTTAGTAGTCTTTTGTTTTAGAGCATGTTGTTACTTTTGCATACTTTATCTTGGATTTCTATGGTTTGACTTTCTTTTGGTTTTTATTGCCTTTTACTTTCTCTATATAATATTTGCTTGTTTATTTATTTATTTATTTATTTTTCTTTCCCGTTTCCTTTTAGTTTTAAGTTGCGGAGTTGTATTGTGCTTAGCTTTTAGGTTTAGTTGTGTAGGGTTGCATTTTGGCTTCCCTCCCACTTCTAAGCTTACATTGTCCGATCTTTTATGTGCAACATTGGGGACAATGTTTCGTTTAGGTTTGGGGGTGCGGCCAATTAGTGACCATTTGCGATCAATGAGTAACCATTAGGTTTTAGGTGTGTTTTGCGTGAATGTCTTGTGTGCTAAATGGTAAAAAAATTTCCTTTGCATGATTGTGTGGGCTTAGAGCCAAATTTTGTCAAATTTTCTACCATTTTAGAGTCAAATTCTTGAGCAGTAAGGGCTGCTTGTTGAGATGCCTTTGGGGTGAGCCATTGTAGGCACTTTTGTATGTCATGCGTTATTAAGGGAGGCTGTGGTGGTCAAAGCTACACCACATTGCTTGCACACGTCCGGTACATTTTGTGTTTTAGTGAATGAGGTAGCGTGCTTGAGATGTCTAGATCATTAGTGGAGGCTACCCATGTGAGCTTCATTGCCCAAATATTGTGTCCACAAGAGTGATTTTTATTCCTATTCTCTAAACACTCATCATGTAGATATTAGACATAATAAAAAGGACCTCTTTTCATTGCATTGAGCATTAAAGAGCAAATCTTTAGCATTCGTGCCTCGTGTGTTGTCCCTTGTTGGCTTGTTTGACTCATACCTTTAGAGATGACGTAGGCAATGTGTGTTAGTCACTCAAAATGACCCAAACACATCCTTAAGCCTTGTGTGTGTGCTTAAATGTCCAAAGAATGTAGACCTTCACACTAAACTCTATAACCATATCCACCCATGTACATATACACCAAATTAAACCCAAACACTAGACCATCCTATAGCAATGATCATGAGAACATGAAAATTGAAGCCCAAGAAGAAATATATCTAAGTAGCGTGTACTTAGGCCTTTAGTAAACTTTATACCAAAAAAAAAAAAAGTTGCCCACATGCTAAACAACTACAAATTGTACAAATTCTCATAGTTAATAAAATGCCTAGACACTTAAAAAGGGGTTGCAAGGTGCATCAAGTAGAAGCCTCATGATCATTAGCTAGCCAATAATTCTATATCCACCAATCTCCTCTATCTCCATCCAACCATCAATCTCACTTACACTTAAAACGAAGTCCTAATTGATCTTTAGAAAGAGTCTAGCTTGAAAACAAGGGTGTTCTTAATGCTTGATTTCGTTCTTGAGGTTCATTTGCATGAAAGCTTGAGCGTTCTTGATAACACTTCATATGCGTTTTAATTTTGAAAATTCTTTGTGCATAAACTCCAACTCGCATATGTTTGATGAGTGAGCCTAGGTTCGGTGTGGTAAAATAATGAGAGAACCCAAGAGAGCCTAGGTTCGGTTCGGTTCGGTGTGGTCAAAGCGAAATGTTATCTAATGACTCTTGTGTGCGATGCTTTTGATACTAAATTCACTAAGAAGTCTGGAATTGCAATAATTAGTGTTGTAGCACCTTGGCTATCACACCTTTAGATTGCACTCAATGATCTTGGCATGCTTGTGCCTACTTTATGGTTCTCCCAATGTTGCATCTCATCTTTAGTTGGCTCGGTAGAAAATACGTTTGTGGGTACCGTTCTGTAGGCCCTTACGAGACTTCACTGGTCCGCTAGGGATCGCCTAGAGGTTTAAAAGGCTTATGGCACGTGCCAAGTGTCACCGTGTCACCTACGGAAGTGGTGTTTTCCTTTCTTTATTTTTATTTATTTTAGTTTTGTTTGTTTTGATTTTGCTCGGGGACGAGCAAAAGATAGGTTTGGGGGTATTTGATAATGCCTATTTCTACACTTAGTGTAGCCCCGTTTCCTATCCTTTTGCATCCATTTTCCAGGTAAAACTACGTATTTTACGGTTTAATAAGCTTGTGCAGGCTTCCTAAAGCAATCACAAGGAAATCAAGCTTGTTGGGCATCATTGGAGCAAAAAGGGACAACAATTGGAGCTGAAGAAAGGGCCAGCGCTGGCACACTAACGCCAGCACTAGCGCCACCACCAGCGCAGAAGGGGCAGAGATGTTGCACTGGTCGTGCGCTGGACGACCAGCGCAACTCCTCCAGAGAAGCAACGCTGGTCCAGTGCCTGTCAGGAGCGCTGGTCCACCAGCTCAACCACACCAGCGCCACACCAACGCTAAGACATTCCAGCTCAGCTTTTTCTAGGTTTTCGTGCCATAATTCCACACATTATAAATACCTTCCTTTAGCTTGTTTCTAAGCACCTCTACCAAGACCATTTTATCTCCAAAACACCCCATTCTCACTCCAAACCTCCTAAGAACACATCTTTCACCCAAATCCTTCACTAAATCACTCAACACTTCCATCAAATCACCATCTAAACATAAATCCCACTTCACCTCTTCATTTCCTCACCTACTTCTACCATAAAAATCCCACCTTGGAGCAAAAGAAGTCAAGGAGAGAAAAAGCCAAGCACATCCAAGCAAGAGAGGAGAAGCTCTTCACATTAGTTTACTCTACTCCTTTCTCTCTTTACTTTTACTTGTTCTTACTCATGGCTTGTACTCATTTCACATCTTTTGTAGTCATTACTTGTAATATGAACTAAATCCATCTTGGCTAAGGCCAAGATGAGACCTTTTCCATGAATTATTAGTAAATGCCATCACTTTATCTCCATTGCTTGTGTTGTGTACGTTTATTTCATGTTCTTAATGATTATTGAATGTCTAGCTAGCATTTAGTGATTATTTGGTTGTTGTGTGAAGTACCGAGAGGAGAAACACACAACGTGCTCAATGAAATGAGTGATAGAGGTTGGTAAGATAGAGATATGCGATGCTAGCCTCTAGGATTCATTTGTGTGCCATGAAGCTTAATGAATTTGTATGTAGTTCGGATAACCATTGAGAAATAGGTTGTTGGTGCATATAAATATTGTCTCTATCACTTGAGAGAGGTTAGAGATTAATTGAGGGTTTCACGAATCTACACACACACTTGCATATTTTATTTCAGATGTGCCTAAAATTGATAAGGAATGGATAGGTGGAATCTTGGTCTTAGCCTAATTTCCCATACATATTACAACCACTTGTTTGTGTTTGGTTTTGTTTTGTTTACTTGCTTTGTTTAATTTCATTAGTTGAAATCATAGTTGTAATCTAATTTAGCTAACTTTGAGTAGTATAATCTTATCATGAAATATTTGCTTGTCTAAAAAGTAACCAAATCAATCAATTGTGGTAATCAATTTATCAATCTTTGTGGGACGAATTCTATTCATCATTGTACTACTCCCTCGGCTCCATACTATTGCGGGTGCTCGTTAAAAAGAGTGGTCAATAACCATTGAGAAATAGGTTATTGGTGCATATAAATATTGTCTTTATCACTTGAGAGAGGTTAGAAACTAATTGAGGGTATCACGAATCTACATACACACCTCATATTTTATTTCAATGATGTGCCTAAAATTGATAAGAATTGGATAGGTGGATTCAAAGGTCTTAGCCTCACTCACATATATATAACCAAGTGTTTGAGTTTGTTTGCTTGCTTGTTTAGTTTCATTTATTGCATTATAGTTGTAGTTTAATTTAATTAATTTTGAGTAGTGTAATTCAACCATCATACATTTGCTTGTCTAAATAGTAGTTTAATCAATCAATTGTGGTAATCAATCCATCAATCCTTGTGGAACGAATCTTTTTTATCGTTGTGCTATTCCCATGGCTTTGTACTATTGCGGATGCTCATTTATGAGTGATCAATAGCACGAAATTAGTGAGTTTGATTTACAATAGAGTCAACACATTCAACCCATTAAATAAATGGGTCATGTTTTGGTTGAACTCATTCTAATCCATTGAGTTTGATACTTTGATTTATTATCGAGTCAACACATTCAACCTATTAAATAAACAGATCGTGTTTTGGGTGAACTCATTATATAATCCATTAACCCGTCTGACACGATTAGTTCAATATAGAATATTTTATTTTGAAAAATTGTATTAACTTTCCATCATACTTTTGTTTTAAATTTATTTTGGTTGGAATCATATTATAATTGGTTAATTTTATTTGTTGAAAAAAAAAATTGGTGTAATTAAGTTAAAAAGTTATTTAATGTTTTTAACAAATTAAATAGCTGAATTGACAACTAAGAGCATTTTCAAGGCAAGAGTGGCTTGTGAAAAAAAAAAAAAAAAGGACGTCACATAGGATAAATAGACAATCTATTAAAAAATGTATCTCAAATACAGTCATACATATTCAACCTCACACTAATTAAATTAACATTAATTTTTCATCTATTTTTGGTAACGAAATAAAATAAAATAGAAAAAAAGGAAAAAATATTGGACACGTCATTAAAAATAAATGTATTTTAAACAAAATTATTGGAGACCAAATTTTAAGTTAATTGTCTATCAAATCTATCTTTATGCCATATAAAAAGTAAGTCTCTTAACATTATTGTAATGTCAACGATTTTTGGTATGCAAACCACTTATACATTGGAGATACTCTAAAAATGAAAAGTTATAAGTTGAGGTGGTATAAAGCTTGGGGACATTTTTTGTCCAAAATCTTCTTGATTATATTTTGTCTAAAAAAAAACTTCTGAAGGACTATTTTTAATTTACCAATAATTTGAGAGCTATTTTGAAATTTGGCCCTTGACGCTAACTAACCTGAAGGAATCAATTTGCTTCCTTTCCATCTGTTTTAGGAGAAATTGCAGAAACTTTCACAGTGAAAACTCCATCATCATTAACATCGCCTTCTTCTCTTCCTGTTATTACTTCTTTTTTATTTGTGTTAAAAGATAGTAACAAAGAGGATGTCTGAGATAATACTGAAGAAAAAGAAAGAGATTGCTGAGGAAATGATAACAGAGAGGAAGTCTGAAATAATACCGAAAAAAAAGAAAAAGATTGCTGAGGAAACAAAGTCAGAGATAACCTCTGCTGAGGAAAGCGAATCATTAACCTCTGCTGTTTTTCAACCGCTGGTTGACAGGATCTCTTCCCTTCCGATTTCAGAATTCACTCATAGACTGAAACTGGGTAAGATGGCTTACAGGATCTCTTCCCCTCCGATTTCAGGATTCATTCATAGACTGAATCTGGGTAAGACGTGGCTTGATGATTTCAAGAGAAATCTGCTAAGTCTTGATGCGATTCTTAATGATGCTGAGTTGAAAGCATATGAGAACAAACAAGTGAAAACGTGGATTGACAAGCTCAATGAAGTTAGCTACGATATCAAGGGTCTGCTGAACGAGATTTCCAATAATCCTCAGAGTTCTAAGACTTGGTTTCGGGTAATAAACTTCTCTGCTATATTCAATCCACCTAAATACAAACAGCGGCTGATAGCGATAGCAACAAAAATAAAAGATCTTCAAACAAAGGGAGAGGCACTTGGATTAAGGGAAGCTTCTCAGATAATAAGGGAACCTTTTCAACTATCAGTTCGCAGAGAAGATTTTGAAGATGAATCTCAAGTATTTGGTAGGGATGAAGATAAGGAGGCTATACTTAAGTTGCTGTTTTTGGATGATGATCATCAGACACATGCTATTACTATGGTGGGTGAGGGTGGAGTTGGCAAGACCACCCTTGCTCAGCTTGTATACAACGATGAAAAAGTGGTGAAACAGTTTGACTTCAAAGCCTGGATCCACGTTTCAGAGGATTTTGATGATCTCTTGTTGACCAAAGCTATTTTGCAAGCCTTTACTTACCGGTCAGATACTGAAGATCTAGATTCCCTCCGAAATAATTTGAAGTATTATCTCCAGGGGAAGAAATTTCTACTTGTTTTGGATAATCTTACTACGCGTTCTGATTGGAGAAACCTTCAAAAGGTTCTTACAGCTGGGGAAAACGGAAGCAGGATTATTGTCACTACATGTCATCCACAGCTTGAAGAAACCATGGGTACTCTTCCTGCATTCACTCTAAGGTCTTTAACAGACCAAGAAAGCTGGATGCTGTTTGCAAAACATGCCTTTCCAGATAAAGATTCTAGTTTACATCCCGAACTAGAAGACATTGGAAAAAAAATCGTGGAGAAGTGTCATGGGCTGCCTTTAGCAGCAAAAGTACTCGGCTCAGTCCTGCGCTTTAAGCCAGTTGAAGAATGGCTTGCACTATTGAACAATAACAGCATATTGAAGTGGGATGAGGAGGATCCCATAACCTCATTTCTTGAAATGAGCTACAATGATCTTCCTATACATCTAAAGCGATGTGCTGCTTATTGTTCAATGTTTCCCACGCATCATGAATATGAAGAGGAGAAGTTAATTCTACTATGGATGGCAGAAGGGTTTCTGCAACAGAAGTTTGGTACAAGAATGGAAGAAGTAGGCCATGAGTATTTTCGTACTTTGACTGATAGGTGCTTTTTTCAGCCATCTGGTGCCAATAAATCATGTTTTACAATGCATGATCTTTTGAAAGATGTGATTCATTCAAAATCTGGATTTATATGTTCCAGAATGGGGAATGATGGATATTTCAAAGTGTCAAGCAAACCTTGGCATTTGTTTATTTCTGGAGGCAAAGATATTGCTGAGAGAAGCAAGGAAGCTAAGTTCTTGAGGACCCTCATACTTTATAAATCCTCACGGGAGAAAGAATTAAGTGGTGAGCAACTGAACAATTTGTTTGAGGCACTACAAAGGTTAAGAGTACTTTCTCTGTCTGGTTATGATATCACCAAGTTGCCTGATTCGATTGGAAAATTGCAACGTTTACGGTTTCTAGACCTCTCTCACACTGCAATTACTCAGTTATCTGACAGTGTAAGTTCTCTCTCCAATTTGCAAACATTGTTATTGTCAAATTGTTATTGGCTCACTGAGTTGCCTGATTCCTTTCGAAATCTGGACAAGCATTTACAGTTCCTTGACCTCTCTCACACTGCAATTACCAAGTTACCTTACAGTGTAGGCTCTCTCCACAAGTTGCGAACATTGTTGTTGTCACATTGTACTCATCTCACTGTGTTACCTGATTCGTTTCACAACTTGAGCCAGTTACAGTTCCTTGACCTCTCTCACACTGCAATAACCAAGTTACCTGGCAGTGTTCGGCATTTCAGGAGTTTGCAAAAATTGTTGTTGTCAAATTGTTACGGTCTCACTAAGTTACCTGATTCGTTTTACGACCTGCGTAATATACAGTTACTAGACCTCTCTCACACTGCAATAACTCAGTTACCTGACGGTTTAGGGAATTTGAAGAATTTGCAAAAATTGTTGTTGTCACATTGTACACGTCTCACTGAGTTACCTAAATCGTTTAGTCACTTGACAAATTTACAGTTCTTAGACATCTCACACACCCCAATAAATGAGTTACCTAAAGTTCAACCCAAAGTGCAAGTTAAAGGACGTGAATTAGGTAACACGCAGTTACATGATAAGGTAGCTGATGTTTCAATAACATCAAAAATCCCACCCCCAGAATCCTCCAAACTGCACGGAGGTTCATCAGATAACTACTCAGCTGCAACTGAAATTTCATCATCTGATACTGATAATGATAATCCAATCAATGCTGAAGAAAGTTTGGAGGACATTGAAACATCAAAAAGCCAGCCCCCAGAATCCCCCAAGCACATGACTGAGGATTCAAGTGCTAAGCATGGAGGTGTATCAACTGCAACTGAAATTTCATATGATATTGTTCCAATCAATGCTGAAGAAAGTTTGGAGGACATTGAAACATCAAAAAGCCCACCCCCAGAATCCCCCAAGCATTTGACTGCGGATTCAAGTGCTAAGCATGGAGGTGCATCAGCTGCAACTGAAATTTCATCATCTGATACTGAAAATCCAATCGATGCTGAAGAAAGTTTGGAGGACATTGAAATATCAAAAAGCCCACCCCCAGAATCCCCCAAGCATTTGACTGAGGATTCAAGTGCTAAGCATGGAGGTGCATCAGCTGCAACTGAAATTTCATCATCTGATACTGAAAATCCAATCGATGCTGAAGAAAGTTTTGAGGACATTGAAACATCAAAAAGCCCACCCCCAGAATCCCCCAAGCATTTGACTGAGGATTCAAGTGCTAAGCATGGAGGTGCATCAGCTGCAACTGAAGTTTCATCTGATACTGATACGGATGATCCAATCGATGCTGAAGAAAATTTGGAGGACATTTCTAGTCCTGAACAAGAGAGCTTGGATGTTTCAGAAATTTCACAATTAAAAAGGTTGCCTCCAAAACTGTACAGCCTTAAAATTGAAGGTTGCGATGCCCTCAAGTCTCTTCATGGGAAATTAAAGCATGACAATCCTTATCTCCAACATTTGTACATCATTGATTGTCATTTTCTAGAGTCCATTCATGAAAGCCATTTACCCATTGCTTTGAAAACTCTGTATATCTCTAAATCTAAGAAATTAGAGTTAGAGTTTCTCTCCTCTGAGTATACATCAATTGAACACTTGTGCATAGAAAGTAGCTGTGATTCTCTCGAGTCCTTTCCATTATCCTCCTTTCCAAAGCTTAGAAATCTTTCTATTCGAGATTGTGCAAATTTTACTTCCATCTCGATTGGATTAAAAGATCACATGTCCCTAGATGCATTGGAAATCCGAGATTGCCCTGAATTGACATCTTTCCCGGTGCGTATCCCCAATCTGACATCAATTCTGCTATCCAATTGCAAGAATCTCAAGGAGCTTCCAGACCAGCTGCACGGGCTCACATCTCTTCAGTCGCTATTTATGAAGGAGTGCCCAGAACTTGAGTCAATTCCAGGGGGTCTTCCATCGAGCTTAAATTTACTGTGCATCGGTTCATGCCACAAACTCACGCCTCGTGTTGATTGGGGATTGCATAAGCTAAATAGTTTCAGTTGTATCGAGATTGAAGGTGGATGTAGGGACTTGGAGTCCTTTCCAGAGCAGAACCTGCTTCCAATGAATCTCACCTCTCTACGAATCAGCAGACTCATGAATCTCAAATTTCTGGACTACAAGGGGCTTGAACACCTAACATCTCTTGAAACATTGAAGATCAATAGCTGTGGCAAGCTTCAATCCTTCCCTGCAGAGGGTCTGCCTTCTTCTCTAAGTTATTTGTACATCAGTGACTGTCCCCTGCTGAAATCAAAACTTCAAAACAGGAGAGGGAAAGAGTGGTACAAGATAGATCATATTCCTCACATACAAATTGACATGGAAGTAATCTCTTAAGTAAGTCAGTTTACAGTGATTTTTACCTTCTCATTTTCAATTTCCACAACCATACAAATTTAGAAAGTTTGTAACAAAATGCACAACTTGCAGTATAAGATTTCACAATTTTAGTTCTGTGCACGGATTTGTCATCCATTGATCCTATCCAAATGATGCAGGGAAATGAAGACTTCTTCTGTAAATAGAACTGAAAACAGAAGCACTTTCTAGTTGCCAGTTACCAAATTTCTCAGCACGTTTGTACATACAGATGCATGGTTTTAGTTGTGTTTGTGTTCCTGTCAACATTCAATCTACAGCAGAGAAATTGCTTGGAGGCTTGGTAAATATGTATTTGCTTTTGCAACTTCCTTTTCTATCATAGAGATCCAATTGCATGTTGATATATTAGTACTTATAATGCTTATGCCATCATAAAATTCACATGAATTGACAGTCGTAAAATTTCACTTAGATATTTAAGTATGCATGAGAATTATGTATTGTCGAACTCTAGCATGATGTAATTGCATAAAATCAGAAGATTTCTAGAATTTTTTTGTGTATTTCAAACTCTTGATCTTGTCAATGCTAATTACAATTTCAGGAGATTTGCTCAATTACCTTTGATCGAATTGTTATTATCAGTATTTCTAAACATCACATTACTACTTTCATTCTGCTGGTCATGTGCAGTTATGTTTTTGGTTACTTGGTGCCTACTACTTTCCTGGCCAACTTCAAAGGTACTTATATATCTAATAACATAATTTGATTTCCGTTTATCTATCATTGTTTGATCAAATGTCTATTATTTGTGAAATTTACAAAACTGTCTCAAAAGAATACTGATAAAAAAAGAAAGTTTCATGTCAAAACAAATGGAATAGCTTCACCAAGATATTTAATGTTGTTAGAGAGCTTAAAGACTTTTGTTAGATTATTTCCTATTAACTTAAGTTTTTGGATGACTTTTATATTTAGCGGTTATTCACAAAATAATGGAGCCAATTTTACTAGGACTGCTGGGTTCGAATCCCATGTTTGGTCTTGCACATAAGGCCAGGCATTGTGTTGGAGTTTTAAGTGTTGTGTTTTTATTTGGGTTTGAACCACTTGGCAAGCTCGTTATCTTGCAATATTTAAGCAGTTGTGTTTGATCTTTTCTCAAAAGCTAAAGCTTTTGGATTTAGTAGTTAATTAACAATCATGTCACTAGATATACCAACAAAACTTCAAAATTTTAAAGAAAAGTGGCACAGAATAGCTTACATTTCCCATGTACAAATGGATGGTGAAGTAATATCGTGAATATGTCCGGAATAGCTCTGGTTTCATCTGCAAAATATATTGATGCTATCAAAAAATAAATGTTATCTATTGACTTTTAACTTTTTTTTTCTTCGATTATAATTAATGAATTTGTATCGGTATGAGTGCAGACTAAAGAGAAAACGACCGATATATATATATAGAGAGAGAGAGAGAGAAATACATGTTGGTTTTTAGTTGTGTACAGCTTGTTATCTATTGATCATCTTCCCCAAATGATGCAGATGGATGCAGACTTCTCCAATAGATGGAAATAAAGACAATTTCTTTCTTTGCACGCGAGAGATGTTTCAATGTATTACAGTGGATCCGTAGGGACACATCCTTCACGGTTCTGTTCCTCTCACCGTTTGTTCTACGATGGAGGCTTAACAAATATGTACTTGCTTTTGCATTTTCTTATTCTAGAGACTACGATATGTCAATTGTTGTTTGTAAATTAGTGGTGATGTTACGACTGTTATTGTGTAAACGGTGAAGTACACACGATTTGGTAGCTGTTGTTAAATTTCATGGTGGTGTGTTTTTCTATGTGATCTCCTGATTTACTCCACATGGCATCTATAACAGGGCATTCTCTCAATGTGAATTGTATTTCTCAATAATTGCTTACCTTGTTGAAGGTGATGCTCCTCATTTTGTGCTGAAGGTTATGCAACTCTGCTTGGAAACTTGTTGCAGGGTCACATATGTAGTCTCCAGTTTCTGTTGATAGATATATCGAGGTCGAAATTTAAGTATCAGGAGAGTATCAGAATACTTGGGGAATTTCGGACGCAGTAATCAGGTGAGGTCGATTCATGTAACATGGAATTTACATGTTTATTGATGATAGGTTCAACAAATCTGCCACTTAAAGCTCAAAATTAGCAGCAATAACTCAAATACTATCTTAACTCATGGTTAATACACTAGTAATATAGTCAAATTCACTGTTAATCAGAGAGTAATGATAGAAGAAAAATTCACCAAGGTAAGCACTATACATAAACGTAACATCTTCCGGATTTCTCCTGTCACATAAGATACAGCTGAAGCATCAAGCATGGTTTGTGTTCTGTAAGTTTTTTAAAAGTTTTGATTATTGAAGAAGCTTTAGTCCATGGACATAGTGATGCATCCAAATTCCAAAACGAGTTTGAGATTTGATGTGACATTTTGGGTATTTGAGTCCATGGATACAGCATTTGGTATACTGTAGAACAAATTGTTAATGGTTTTGATTTTTGAAGAAGCTTTCAACGGTTCAACCCCGATACATAGTTCAGACGGAGTCCATGGACATAGTAATGCATCCAAAATGAGTTTGAGATTTGATGTGACATTTTGGGTTGGGCTTGATGTCCAGCAGATTTGAGTCCATGGATTACAAAACCAGTTTGGGCATGGGCATGGGCTTGGGCCTCCAAACCCTTGTACCAATTGGAACTTTACCCTAAGATTTATACCTCTTTAGGTTGATAATGAGCATTCTATTTTCTGGTTTCATAAACCATATAATATTGGTTCATTATTGTATAATTTTGTGTAATTGACCATTCTAATTGATCCTCTTTTTCCCTGTCCATGTTACAGGTTACAGATAAACTTATAGTAATAGTTGATCAGAGTTCAGCCCAGATCGAATGGGGACATGAACACAACCAAGAAGCAAAAATGATTAAGTGCTTATTTGGTTGAGCTTTCTACTGACTTAAAATGTCTACCAACGTCTATTTGAGTTTTTTAGAGTTGTTTGGTTGGGCTTTTGAGATTGTCTATTTTAAATTGAGTAGAGACTGGTAGAGTTTAAACCTCTACTGAGCAAAAGCTCATGAGAAAGTGCTTATCCAAATAGATTTTTTTAAAAAAAAATTCTACCAACAAAACATCTATGATTTTTTTTTTTTTTTTCAAAAACTCTATTTCTAATAGATCTACTTTCTACTACAAGTAGATCTTTTACCAAAGCCGTCTAACTTATACTTGCTGTTGATCGAGAATTGTGACTGACGTCACTCACTCGTTTGACAATCATAGGTGGATGTAGTGATTTGAAGTTGTTTCCATAGGAGGGTCAGCTGCCTGCCTCTCTTATTTCTGTTCAAGTTAGTGAATTACCGAAGCTTGAAATGTTGAATCTCAAGGGGCTTCAATTTCTCACCTCCATTAAAGGGCTGCATATCAACAGCTGTAGTAAGCTTCTCTGTTTGTCAGAATGGAGGTTACCCATCTCACTTTCTTCTCTGAGCATCACTGGATGCTTGTTGCTGTCAGAGTGGTGTCAACAGAACCAAGGGGAGGATTGGCCCAAGATTTCTCACATCGCCTACAAGGTAATCAATGGCAAAGTATCTTAATGAGCTCTTTAGATGGAATAGAATTGGATAGAGGCTGAATCCTATCACACAGTCTGGCCTTTCAAATTCAATGTAAACAAAGAAAATACAATGATTGGTGTTGCTAGTGTATGATTGTTCATTTGGGCTCGATTACATTTTTGTTTTGCAGCTAGCACTTTTAATATGGCTTATGAAATCCACCCACCTCTCTTTTTGCTCGTTAAAATTCAACACTGAAGCTCTCACAATTCAACAGCCACTTGCATTCATATATATTATAGAACATTTAGATCTTGTCCAGTAAAAAAGAAAAAGATAGAGAGTAAAAATGTCCAAAGCTTATATGATTATTATCACCACTACCAGCTTTGTTTTTTTATTGATTATTATCACAAACTTGAACCTGATCCAAAGCTTGAAGTACTAAACAATTCACCAGAAAAATAAAAACAAAAACAGAAAAATGTCCAAAGCTTTGTTTGTTGGTATTTCTTTTGTTTTGTTTAATAGATTACAAATTAAGGTCTTTCAAGTTTGGCACAGAAGTATAAATTATGATCATCAAAGTTGTTTACTTTATCAAACCTTGACTACATAGCTAAATTTTGACACTGTTATTTTCAACCATTTCCTGCAGACTTCATGAATAGTCCTGATTTTCCCAGCAACCAAACATTACAAAAGAAATTTCTTTTTTTTGAAAATAAGTAAATATGAAGATAGTAAAGTGAAATCCCTACCAAAAATCTATACAACAAGCAATGCAGAAACTTAGACCATCATTTACACATAATAATCAAAACTTTTTGAACACACGTAAATTCACAAGATACATGCCTTTTGTTGAGGATCCAACTCTATACTGCTGACAGTCAAAGCATCCCAGATTGAAGAAACAGGAAGGAAGGAGCAGTCTTCTGGAGAGAATTGGAGGTGGGTTTTGAAGACTGTGAATTATTGATTCAAGCCCAGTTTAGTGTAGTGAAAATCTAAGCAGAAGAGAAGCTTAGATTTATTGATCGTCGCCGGAGTTGGATCGCTGAGTTTTTTGCATTGCAGGAACCAAAATAAAAATGGGAAAGGAAACAAGGAAATGACATCGTCAGTGTGCATGTCATTAAAAAATGCTGACGTGCCAATAACTTCCGCGTACTGTGGCTGACATGTCTCAAAAGGTATGCAAAATCCGATGACGTGCCTAGACAAGTCAGTCAACGAACACTAACGTTCCGGACACGTCAGCCTTTCTACCCTGATCTAACGGGACACATTTCTGCCAGGTCACCCACTTTCGCTGACGTGCTCGGTCACGTGAGCAAAGAGTGGCTGAGGTCCCTAGTGGAAATTTATTAGTTCTTGTGCTGTAAACCCTAAAATCGCAAAATCACAGTGAAGAAGAAGGAGGAGGAGGAGGAGAAGAAAGAACCCAGAAGCGAAATCATGTTGGTAATCATGTCGGTTGATTGATTGATTGATAATGTTAGCTTCAAACATCCTATTGATTCTCATTTGCTGTTATGGCATTTTGATACTTGAAGAAGCACCCACCACATATATGAATAATGGTCTCTTATATAAACCGATGATAACTTATCTTTTTGGTGCCGGAAAAACATCAAGTTTCCACCTTTATGTTGTCAGAATTGGACAACAATTATTAAAGAGATGGGTGGCTTACTGGCTTGTCTGGTATGTTGCTGCCGATGTTTATTTCTGATAACACAGAAATTAATGATGTATCTCTATCAGCCAGGTGCTTCTCTAAGCATTGTGTCTTATCTTATCATCCAAAGCTTGATTCATTTCCAAAGATTGGTACAACATAACTCATATTCCCCGCATTCAAATTGATGAAGAAATCATGTCCTGACTAGTCAACAAGATCAAATCCATCAAATACCGCAAGATCTGAACTATTTTGAGATAAAAATATCAAAAGTGGTGGAAGATATTTGCACATGCCTACTTGAAAGAAACGAATTTACGCTGAAAAAACAAATGTTGTTGAAAGTGATGCCCCTCATTTTGTGCTGAAGGATAGATATGCAACTCTGCCTGGGAACTTGTTGCGGGGTCATACGTAATCTTTAGTTTCTGTCTTGCCTTGGTAGGATAATTGAAAGTGACTTTGAAATGATCTGCTGGATCAAACACTGCACTTGTAAAAGCTAGAGTTGATGGTCCAGATTTCTCTGGATTTTCTTCTCCCTATGTTGTTCTTGTTGGTGGGATGGGAATGTTTGAGGTCACTAGTGGTGCACCTCTGAGAGAAAAAACGAACACTCAAAAAGAAAGAAGGAGAAGCTTTCAAACTTTTATTTCTCTCTAATTTTCTTACACCACTCCACACACTTACAATCACAATCTGAATCCCTTTATATAGGGAAATAAGATGAGATACAAACAAACCCATTAAATGCAGAACAATAAAAACGATCAGGTTGTAGATGGGAGATGGCAGTTGGGAGATGGCTGGTTGAAAATTTTCTTTGGACGGTGGCAGTTGTCAACAATGGCTGCTTCTAGAATTCGGTGGCTGACTGGAGGTGAAGGTGGCTGACTGATCAAGTTTAGTTTCCAACATCCCCCCTTAAACTTGACTCTCCGTGTTCCGTCATACCGAGCATTGTCTTTAGTCTTGAAAACACGTCATGTTTGAGCGGCTTGGTGAAAATATCAGCAGCTTGATCATATGTCCTGCAAGAGACTAGTTCCACCTCTTTATTCTTCACATGCTCTCTGATGAAATGATACCGCGTATCAATATGTTTGCTCCTTTCATGGAATACTGGATTCTTTGCTAGCGTAATCGCTAACCGATTGTCGATGTAAACCTCTGTGGGATTAACTTGTGGAAATCTCAAGTACTGCAACACATTCCTGATCCAGATACCATGACAAACAGCTGAGCAGGCAGCAACATACTCAGCTTCACATGATGACAATGTCACAATAGCTTGCTTTTTGGATGACCATGTGAACGCTGTATCTCCCATAAAAAAACGTAAAACCTGTCGTGCTTTTACGTTCATCCAGATCTCTTCCCTAATCACTATCTGAATAGCCAATCAACCTGCACTCTTTACATTTGGTATATAAAATACCATCATTAATAGTACCTTTTATGTAACGGAGTATTCTCTTTGCTGCATTCAGGTGAGATTGGTCAGGAGTCTCCATGTATCTCCTGACTAGTCCAACTCCATAGAGTATATCTGGCCTGGTACATGTCAAGTATCTCAAGCTTCCAACCAAGCTCTTGAAATAGGTTGGATCAACATCTCCTCTTTCATTCTTTCTTAACTCTAATCCTATTTCCACTGGAGTTGTGACAGGATTGCATTTTTCCATACCAAATCTTTTCAGAATTTCTTTTGCATAAATACTCTGGGAGATGAAAATACCTTTTTCGCTTTGCACAACTTCAATACCGAGAAAATGAGCCATTAGACCAATGTCAGTCATCTCAAATTCTTTCACCATTCTCCTCTTGAAATCTTCAAACATGGCTGGATTGTTCCCAGTGAAGATCAAGTCATCAACGTATAGGCATGCATATAACAAGCTTCCGTCAGACTCCTTCTTCATATACAGTGCATGCTCATACGAACATTTCTCAAATCTGTTATGTTGGAAGTAATCATCTATCCTTATGTTCCATGCACGAGGTGCTTGCTTCAAACCATAGAGGGCTTTCTTCAATCTGTATACTTTATCTTCTTTGCCTTTCTTCACATATCCAGGGGGTTGTTCCACATAGATTTCTTCTTCAAGAAAGCCATTCAGGAATGCTGACTTTACGTCAAGTTGGTAAATTTTCCAACTTTTCTGGGCTGCCAATGATATTAGCAATCTGATGGTCTCTAGTCTGGCAACCGGGGCAAAGACTTCTCCGTAATCAACTCCTTCCTTCTATTTATAGCCTTTCGCTACAAGTCTTGCCTTATATCTCTGGACTTCTCCTTTCGCATTTCTCTTGGTCTTGTAGACCCATTTCACTCCGATGGTTTTTCGGCCTTTTGGAAGATTAGTCAACTCCCATGTCTTGTTCTTTTCAATGGATCGAATCTCTTCATCCATTGCGCTTCTCCATTTTTCTTCTTGGTTAGCCTCTTCAAAGCTAACTGGATCACTTGTCATCAGCAGACAATACAGAGTAATATCTTCTTCCACTTATTCTGTATTTTCATACAAATCTTCTAAGCTACGTGTCCCTCTAGGCCTCATATCCGGAATGTCACTTTCAATTGATAATGGAGCATCATACCTTTGTGGTGAAGGGGAACCACGTTGAGGAGTCTGCTGATCTCTGGGTATTTGTGGCTCTGTAGCCACTTCTCTCGTCTCTTCTTCATGTATCAACTCTGCACTTTTGGAAGCTTTGGTTTGATCCCAATTCCAGGATTCATTTTCTTCAAAAATGACATCCCTACTGAAGATCACTTTCTTGGTGATGGAGTTGTATAGCCGGTATCCCATAGTTCTGTCACCGTATCCAACAAGGATACACTTCTCTCCTTTATCTTTAAGCTTGGTTCTTCTCGCTTCTAGGACCTTGATGTAGGTAATGGAGCCAAAAACTCTAAGGTGGCTCACACTTGGCTTGTGAGTGCTCCATGCTTCTTGCGGTGTCTTTGTATCAAGACTCTTCGTGGGACATCTGTTTTGTAGATATACTGCACACAAGACTGCTTCGGCCCAAAAACTTCTAGGCATGTTTTTATCCTTTAACATGCTTCTGACCATGTTAAGGATTGTTCGATTCTTCCTTTTAGCTACACCGTTTAACTGAGGAGTATAAGATGGTGTAAACTGATGTCTGATTCCTTGTTGCTTAAGGAATTCCTGGAAAGCACCTGCAGTGTATTCTCCACCTTGATCTGATCTCATTGTTTTGATATAATAGCCACTCTGCTTCTCCACAAGAGTTTTGAACTCTTTGAAATAAACAAATACTTCAGACTTCTCTTTTAGGAAATAGACCCAAGTCTTCCTGCTGTAGTCGTCAATGAAGGTAAGGAAGTATTTATTCTGTCCATTTGATACCGGCGTCAATGGACCACACACATCTGTGTGAACGAGCTCAAGCGGCATGGTTGCTTTCCAATTTGCCTCCTTTCCGAAGCTATTTCTGTGTTGTTTACTGAGAACACAGCTCTCACACATCTCATTTGGGTGATGGATGTTTGGCAATCCTTTCACCATCTTCTTACTTCCCAGTTGCTTTAAACTTTCAAAATTGAGATGTCCATACCTGAGATGCCACAACCAGTGTTTGTCATCGATGATAGCTGTCAAACACCTTGATGTATCATGATGAATTTCGAGAGGAAACATCCTGTTCTTCGTCATCTGGACCAGAGTAACCAGCTTTCCTCGAGCATCTGTAATGATGAGTTGCATATTTTGAAGGCTGATATGATAGCCTTTCTCCAAGAGTTGTTCGAGACTTAGGATGTTTGTCTTCATGTCTGGAACATAATAAACATTGGAGATGAAAACATGATCTCCATTCTTCTGCTTGATCATGACATCTCCTCTTCCTTGGACAGAGATTTTAGAGAGGTCACCAAATGAAATTTCTCCTTGAACTTTCTCATCAAGTTCAATGAACAAGTCTTTCCTGCCAGTCATATGATTGCTGGCTCCAGAATCAAGAAACCAATCATTTTGATTTTGATAGGTTGAGTTGTGTGCCATCAACATCAATGATTCTCCTTCAACTTGCTCTTTCTCTGCAAAGTTAGAATTTTCATTTACCTCATTTGGGTTACTTCTGCACTCGTTGCTATAGTGGCCATATTTATGGCAGTTATAGCATTGAACATTTCTTTTGTCAACATTTGGACGATTGTTGTAACTGCCTCTTCTTCCTCGTCCTCTTCCTCGTGGGACATAGTTCTGTTGTCCACGTCCTCCTCTATTTGCATCTCTTCCTCCTCTGCCTCTGCCTCTACCTCTACCTCTGGTTTCGGCATTTCCAAAACCTCTTCCACGAGATCCTCTACCTCGTTCTCTTCCTTGTTGTGAGGTCCCCCCTTGCTCGTATCTTTTCTCATTGAGGGAGAGCTTTGACTGAAGTGCTTGCTCCAACACTCTGTCGTCACTTCTTTTACTGACTTTCTGCTCATGGGATTGCAATGATCCCACTAGTTCTTCAACAGATATCGTCTCCAGATCTTTTGTTTCTTCCAGGGCCATAACTATAAAATTAAACTTTGGATCTAATGATCGCAAAATTTTCTCCGAAATTCTCATGTCTACGAGAGTTTCTCCATTTCTTCTTAGCTGATTCGCAACGACCATAACTCGTAGAGTTTGAAGACGGATCCTTTTTACTTTGTCGGCACCTTTGTAGGTCTTCTGAAGGGTGTCCCAGACTTCTTTTGACGACTTGCAGGATGCTATGATCTCGAACATGGCTTCGTCTAGTCCTTGGTAGATTATGGACTTTGCTTTACAATCCCTCTTTCGATCTGCTTTGAGAGTTGTTGTTTGAGCTTCTGTCAGGGTTCCTTCAGCTTCTTTGGATATGGGTTCTGTGTATCCATCTTCCACAATATCCATAACATCTTGAGAACCTTGTAGGGCTCTCATTTGTATGCATCAATTGTCATAGTTGTCTTTGGTGAGTTTCAGCATGACAACTTGAGCGTTTCCGTTGGCCATCGAGCTTGAAGTGCTTAGAACACAAATCTGGAGTCTGAATTTGCAAAAACAAAGTGCACGGTTGCGTTTGGAATGGTCCAAAACATTGGAAACCAGTCCGAGTTTGTCACAAAACGAGTTCGAAAACATCCGAAATGAGCGGTCAAACTTTGGCAAAAGTCAACCAAAGACAACGGAATATTCCTTTTGCTGACGGAATATTCCAACCGTTAAAATGGCGTTAGTGATGTCAGCATAGAACTGTGTCGGGTCACGGACCGGGTCGTGGGACCGGGTGATTTCACCGGATCTCGGGTCGGTTCGGATCTGCTGGACCGGGTCAGATCTTCGGTTGGATCTTCGGGTCGGACCTCGGGTCGGACCTGCAGAATGGGTGAAGAAGACGACTGGCGCGTGTTGGTGACGCGCCGGAGGGGTTGCTGCGCGTGGACGGCGCGTGACTTCACTCTCCAACTTCAGGCGGCGCGTGCAGCCTATCTGGAGCTCCGATTTGGGTGAAATTTTCACTGTTGCACTCCTTACGACGATTACAACACACTGGTATGCTCAAATATCTGTTTTGAGCACTTTGATTTCTGGGCCAATTTGGCTTTGGCCTCTGTTTCTCGAATTTCTGGTACTCCTGGGCTCTGATACCACTGTTGGTGGGATGGGAATGTTTGAGGTCACTAGTGGTGCACCTCTAAGAGAAAAAACGAACACTCAAAAAGAAAGAAGGAAAAGCTTTCAAACTTTTATTTCTCTCTAATTTTCTTACACCACTCCACACACTTACAATCACAATCTGAATCCCTTTATATAGGGAAATAAGATGAGATACAAACAAACCCATTAAATGCAGAACAATAAAAACGATCAGGTTGCAGATGGGAGATGGCAGTTGGGAGATGGCTGGTTGAAAATTTTCTTTGGACGGTGGCAGTTGTCAATAATGGCTGCTTCTAGAATTCGGTGGCTGACTGGAGGTGAAGGTGGTTGACTGATCAAGTTTAGTTTCCAACAGTTCTTGCTTTCACAGGTTTCACAATCAGAAACTGAAGCCTACTTATCATTTCAAAATCACTTTCAATTCTACCAAGGTATAAGACAGAAACTAAGCCTACATATGAACCTGCAATAAGTTTCCAAGCAGAGTTGCATATCCTAAAGATGCGAACTATCATGATGAGGATTTGGTAGACGAAATTACTTACGTGGGTGGGTTTAGCTAGAGGTCATACGGGGGGTAGAAAAAATTCAACAGAGAATTTTGAAGTTAGGTTTGAATAGATGATTTTGAAGGTGGAAATTGTGGTGAAACAGAGATATATTTTTATATGATGAAAAACAGTGTTAGGTCCTGCTTGAAAGTAGTGCATGTCCGAAATTGAATTCCTGCCTTCAGTTAACATACGTCAAACATATTGGGATAATGGCTTACTAGTTTCCTGAGATGGAAAAGAAAAATTCAACCTTTGTGGCAATCTTCTCTTGTATTTTGTAGTTTGTGTTCATCAAAATTAATGTTCAATAGATTGATTCGTATTGGTCCATATATAGTATCAAATTCTTCTCTTTACTGATACGTCAATGCCTAATTTAGCTTCCAGGCAGAAACTTGAAAATGCATGTGTTTATGCATACATAAGGTGCTTGCTCATGTGTCACTCTCACACTCGGTACAAAAAATGTGGCGATTTGATCAACAAATTTAAACGATAACATTTTGATGCAAAGAATTTGGATCATCTCAGAGTTTGTTCATCTCCAATAACATTTTGATGCGAACATGAGATTCTACTAAAACAACTAAATCAAACCAGACCTTAAGTTGCTACTGCTACTATTTCACTAAATTACAAGATCAAATCAATTCAATTCATGGCATTATAAAGAAGTTGGAGGAGAAATGAACATGATCATGAATAAAAGAGAGGAGCTATATATATTGTGCAGAAAATATATTGGCAATGACTTAATGATTCAAAATTATCATGTAACTGCTTCTAAATTCTAATAAATAGATATGCATATCTAATGTATCACATTGCTAAGTCAACATCAAAAAGAAAATAAATGTTATTAGTAACAGAGATCACGATTATTGCATAAATTATGAGATAATACGTTCAAATTAAAGCAAGCAAATAGGTGGGCGGAATTCTTGATTACTCCTGCAAAACAAAACCGTGAGGACACTAGATCAACAAGTATAAACCAGGAAGGCGCGCTAATGATTGTTTGTGATGATGAAGAAGTAATTTTCCATGCATGTGTTCCAAGCATTCAAGAAGTACCTGGCTAAAAGTTCCTTCCACCGCTTCTCTTCCATCTAATTGCTCATGGCATTCATTGTCATTTATTACCTTGATCGATTTGAAGTCTATTACAGTTGATTTGCAGATCCTTAAGCAAGGTCAGGTGCTGAATCCCACTCAAATTCAATATTTCAAACACAGGAAATTCACTGATTTGAAGAAAAGTAAGGGAGGCTGGCAATAGACCCTTGTCCGGAAATGAGATCACATTGCTCTATAGTCTATAGTCTATATGCACATTCAATTTGACTAGTTTCCTGTTGTTGGACCTCTATGTAGGTTGTGGCTGTATATATTTTTGAAGACCAGCTATAGAATAAAGTATGGTATTTAAGTTGATGAACTCAAGTGTCATCTGTGTTATTTTGATAATCTTGCATGTTTGATATTGAATTATAATATTTATAATAAGTCTAAACTAAATTACACACGAGTTGAATCCTTTTCGGATCTTGAGTTAACATATTGGTAGCGTGGCACATACTGGTCCTTTGAGACGGAAAGGAATAGTTCAATCTTTTGGTTGTCTCTTATGTATTTTGTGGTATGCTTTTATCAACAAATTATGGCTATTGAGTTGTTTGAAATGTGCAAGGTCACAAATGTACAACTTTTGCCAACTATCAATCATACATCATGATTTTTATGTGTTTGTCTTCCTTATGCAACTCAAATTGTGTATTCTTTTATATTTTATATTTTTATTTCCTTCTTTATTTATTTTCTTATACCGAAAGGCAAAAGTTCACCTCATTTTTTTTTTTTTATACAGAATATAAACAGAAGAAGGAAGAGGAGGAAGGGAGAATAAAAATCAAAGTAATGCTACTTTACCCAAATTTAATATCCAAATATGGTGTTTAATGGATACGGTATCACTATAATCTATTCATTTAAATCATACAAATCTAATATAATTTAAACGAATGAATTATAGTTATGTAATATCATTTGACACTAGATTTGAACATTAAATTTGGGTAACGTAGCATTATTGTAACAGTAATGCTACACATCCCACCTAAAATCCCACATTTTTCATCCCACTACATGTGGCATGTGAGGTGTCAAATTGTGAGTGGATATATGGGGTAGGTGAGATAAATCATCATTAATGTGTATCCACTCACAAGTTGACACCTCACATGCCACATGTAGTGGGATGAAAAAGATGAGATTTTAGGTGGGATGTTTAGCATTATTGTTATTGTAAAGATTAGAACAAGTAAAATCGTTTTCAAACAACAAAAACTTATTTAAGTAAGAGTAGTTGTAATGTATAGATTTTTTATCTTAGTCTCTAGATTCTAGATGTCAAATTCGAATTGTTAGATGTAATGCAAAATGAATTGAGTTGCCCAAACAATTCAATAAAACTTGGGTCGTTTAACCTCTTGGACTTTTTGGTCTGGTCCATAGTTTCAAAATGAGCCCAAATATGAGTGAATTTATTAAGCCCAGGCCGAGCCCAAACCTCCATAACATAAATAACACAATTCTGAGCAAACATAACAATATTAATATGATTATATGATTAAAAAACTTACGTGATAATAAATGAATTTGTAAGAAAAAAAAAGGGTTGAGGGATAGTTAATTCATAAATGATAATATAAAAAAAAAATAGTTAATTAATTATCCAAAAATATTTCTAAAAAAATTAGGATACGCTTTAATATTTTATGAAATAATAATTTTTTGATAGATCATTTTATGAAATAATAATAATAATAATAATAATAATAATACTAATAATAAATACAAACGTCCCTATGCAACCTAAAGAATATGTCGGGGCCAATAATACTATTCATATCAGTTTCAAAAAAAAAAAAAAAACCATTTATATCAGAAACTAAAAATTATAAATAACAAAAAACATTAATGGGGAGAACTAATTAAAAACATAAATGGTGTACATATTGAACCCAATAATGATTATTATTTTTTTTTGCAATTATGTGAATTGGATGCGATTGGATGAAAGTAGATTTGTAGCATGCCCGCTATAATTGGATGAAATTATAAGTTCTCTAAGCCATAAATTATAGAGAGAAAGCCATAACTAACCATAGGAAATATTAAACTTTTGTCACTAACCACTTTTGAAACTTTAATTGTTAATAACCACTTTCCGTAAATTACAAGAGTACCCCTGAAATTAGTTTTTTTTTTTAAAAAAAAACCTCAAACTTGAAATCATCACTAAAAACTTGAATGTTGAAACTTGAAATCATGACTGAAATGAAATTTGAAACTTGAAATCATGCCTAAAATGAAATATGTGAAACTTGAAAACATGCCTAAAATGGAATATGTGAAACTTGATGTCTTCTTCCCCAATTTTCTTTCTCGCTCCTATGGTCTCTCTCCCTGATTTGCCTCTCTCTTTCCCCGATCTGCCTCTCTCTCTCTCTCTCTCTCCCGATCTGCCTCTTGCCGGGGTGATGAAGGGTCGCCGAGCGACAGCGACAGCGCCGTGCGCTGTTGGTTTCGTGAAGCAACAGCGCTCGGCAACGCCTTCGCCGGCACCCGGCGACCCTCTATCACGCCGGCGAGAGGTAGATCGGAGAGAGAGAGAGAGATCGGGGAGAGAGACCAGAGGAGAGAGAAAGAAAAAAAGAGAAAAAAAAGAGAGATAGAGAGAGAGAGAGAGGGCTGATTTGGGGGTTCTTATATGAGAGCTTTCCAGTAATTTCTCAAAAATATGGTTATTAACAATTAAAATTTCATTTGTGGTTAAAAACGAATTTCCCATAATATATGTGATCATTTTTTATAATTTCCACTAAATTATAACAGTTAAGAGAGAGAGAGAGAGAGAAAACCATTAAGAACTTATTGGAGTTCAATATGGATTGTTAATCCTTCTGGCTTAGGCTTGGGCTTGGGCCTCCTAACCCTTGATGGTATTATTATGATCATCTATATCTTTCGTAGATATATATTAGGGTGAAATTCATTTTAGTCCCTCTAGTTTGACCTATTAGCTAAACTGGTCCCTCGGTTTTCAGCTTTATCTTGACAGGTCCTGCTAGTTTCCAAAAATACGTATTTCAGTCCCTGCCGTCCAATTCCGTTAGGGTTTCTCAGAATTCCGTCAGGTCAACGAGGGTAAAAGGGTAAAACAACATCAAATTGATAAATATTAAATTAAATAATAAATATTATTAAATAATAAAATGATAAATAATAAAATATTAAATAATACATATTTATAGAAATTAAAAATAACAAAATAACAAAATAACAAAAAAAAAAACAAAAAACAAAAAACGCATCAGATATTCTGATGCTTTCAAAAAAAAAAAAAAAACCTAATCTCAATTCTTTCTCTCTCTATCTCCCGCCGCTCTATCTCTCTCTTCTTCTTCTTCTTCATCTCCTTCATCCTTTCATCCTCTTCTTTTTCTTCTTCATCTTTGTGCCGCCACCGTTGCCACCCAAATACCACACCATTCTTTCTCCTTTCTCGATCCCTCTCTTCTCTCTCTCTCTCTCTCTCGATTTCTCGAAACCAACCGAAATCGCCACCACTTCACCAGATTACACAGCCACTACCACCATTTTTTCCCTTCGTCCTCTGGTGCAGATCGAACGACCTAAGGTCTGGTACAGATAGATCAGTTTAGGTGCAGATAAATCGGTTGGTGTGGGTTTATTCGACCGCCGATGGTGGTTTAAGTCGACCGGTGTTGGTTTGATTCGGCTGGTGGTGGTGGTTGGTTTGTGTGGGTTTGAGGGAGATGAATAGATTATGTTTGTGGCAGTGGGTTTTGATGGCTAGGGTTTGGTAATGGTGTGTGATGTGGAAGATATGGTGTAATGGTGGTGGGTTTGAGTGGCGGTTTGGGTGGCAATGGGCTAGGGTTTGTCGTTGTTTGTTGGGTTTGGAATTGGTTGAAGATGATAATGGTTGGTGTTTGGTTATTTCTGGGTTTGGTGCTGTTAATGATGATGGTTGAAGAAAGGGGGATTTCTGGGTTTGGAATTTGCTGTTTCTAGATATATGGGTTTAATTTTATTGGTTGTTTGATTTATTGATGAGAGCCTGGTGGATTTTGATTGAAGATGAAGAAGAGGTTTGGATCTGTATTGGTGAAGGTCGATTGATTTTGAGTTTTTTTGATTAATTTCTGCATTTTTTGAAGTAGCAGATGAAGAAAACAAAGAGATGAGTGAAATGTTTTTTGTTTATATTTTTAATTATTTATTTTATTTTTAAATTGTTTTTAATTTTTATTATTTAATTTAATTAAAGAGGGCCATTTTGGTCTTTCAATTCATTTTAACAGTTATAAGGGGCAGCAGGGTCATTTGACCCTCTGACCCTGTCAGTTTACACTTTTTCAATGGAATAGTTAACAGAAGGACTTAACGAGACAATTCTCAAAACCGGGGGACCAGTTTGGCTATTAGGTCAAACAAGAGGGACTAAAATGAATTTCACCCTATATATTAATTGAGAAGTTTTGTTTTTGAAAATGTTTAAGCTGGTAGATTTTAACATAAGAAATAATAGGGATAATATCGTTTTAGTCCCTATGGTTTACCATATTATCCATTTTAGTCCCCGTTGTTCCAGTTTTGACCACTTTAGTCCAAACGTTTTCAATTAATTCCTCTTCTAATCCCTACCGTCCAATTCCGTCAGGAATTTTGAAACTGACGTTAATAGAGTGAGGGTAAAATGGTAAAATCATCCCTACCCCTTCCAGAATGTTGTATAAGAAGGGCAAAACTGTAACTAATTAAATTTCTAATTCATTATTAAATTAAATAAAAAAAAACTAAATAAAAAATGAAAAAAAAAAAACTAATTAAATTTATAATTAATTAAAAATAAAAATTAAATAATTAAATTTATAATTAATAATTAATAAATATAATAAAATTAAATAATAAAAACAATAAAAACAATAAAATTAAATTAATATGTTAAGAGAAATTTATTAGGGAAAGCATGGTTTATTAAATTAAATAAATTTAATAAAACATATTTATTAAATAAAATAATAATTAATTAAAAACAAAACAAAACATCAAACCCTACCGATCCACTCCATCCACTTATCATTTTCTTCTTCATCTTCTTCACCAGCCACCCATCTCATCATTTTCTTCACCAAACCCTATTTCGTGGCGGCCACTGTGGCGCTCTCTCTCTCTCTCTCTCTCTCTCTCTATTTCTCTCTCAAGGTCAATCTCCGTCGATTCCTTTATTTTTCTCTTCTCCTTCTCATTTCCCTTGTCAGGAAGAGGTGTCGCACGAGCCCAGTTTTGTTTCGATTTCTTTTCTAGGTCGAACCTAGCTGTGTGTTTGTGTGTGAGAGTGATGATGGTGGTGGTGTGTTGGTCTGATTCTAGGTTTGGGGGTTAGGGATTTGGTGGTGATTGGATTTGGGGGTTAGGGATTTGTTGGTGGTTGGATTTGGGGGTTAGGGTTTCTGAGATTGAATGGATGTTTGAATGATTTTCAAATGGTCTGAATGTGGTGGTGTGGTTGTTATTGATCTGGGTTTATCTATTGGTGAAGTGTGTGGAGGAAGACGGTTGTGGTTTGATCAGAGACGGAGAGCTGCTCGCCGGCGGCAAAAGGAAATCGGTGAAGTGTGTGTGGAGGTGAGCAATGTTGGTGGAGAGATTTGCGATGTTGGTGGCCGGATATTATTCAAAGGTTTTTAATTTTTTAATTTTATTTTTTTGTATGTAAAATCTGGAATTTGTGAAAAAGATGAACTAGTTCTGTGTCTGTGGGCTTGGCTGTGTGAAGAAGATGAATTGTTTATGGGTGAAGTGGTTGTGGTCCGGTTGGAGATGTTGAAGATGATATTTAATTACTGTGTGAAAATCTGGGTGAAGTGGTGGCTGTGTGAAAATATGGAATGTTGAAGATGATGATGTTGCAGATGGAGATGTGTGTGGTTCGATTGTGTGTAATTTTTAAATTGTTTTGTTTATTTTTTATTTTTAAATTGTTTTATTTAATTGAATATATTTATTAATTTGATTAAATTATTAACGATTCATTTATTAATCAGAAATAATTAGGGGTATTAGGGTCTTTTAACTGGTATCAGAAATAATCAGGGGCAGTAGGGTCATTTGACCCTCTGTCCCTGTCAGAACCCATTTTATTAATGGAAAACGTAACAGAAAGATTAAAGTGGTCAAAACTAAAACGATGGGGACTAAAATGGATAATATGGTAAACTATAGGGACTAAAACGATATTATCCCTAAATAATATCATAGGGACAGCAGCCGACAGTAAATTGAGCCCCAGGTTATCTTTATTCTTATTATTCTTATTATTATTATTATTTGAAAAGTCCTAAAGGAGACAAGCTACTAGCAGGAAACTTGTCTATTTGTTTGTTTTCAATGTAAATAGAAAATACTCATTTCAAATCACAGTCAAACACAACATCGATTAGATTTATGTGGTTGTCATCTAAGTAGGTAAAAAATAAATGAATATAAGGTGGGCAATAAAAACATGCCAGTCATATGATGTGATCAACCAGTAATCTTGAATGAATACGTCAATGTGTCAGATACTAATTCAATAGATGAATACAATAAACAACCATCTACTAAGACAATTTGCCCTATTAAAAATAAACTAGAGGTTGGAATTTGGACACTACGGTTATGCTAACTTGATAGTGGTTGTGAAAAACTTGATCAATTAACTAGAACCAAATTTTACAATATTCTACATATATAATTTCATATTAAATTTGTAAGCACATCCTAAGCAATTACATATTTTCATCCAAGCTGCGTTACAAGGAAAATAAGTGGGTTGTTTGTTTTTGTTTTTATTGTAAATAGAAAATATTCATTTCAAGTCCCAATCAGTCACGATATAAATTAGATTTATGCGGTTGTCATCTAATTAGCAGGGAAATATTTTAAAGATAGGGTGGCTAATAAAAACACTCCGGCCGTATGATGTGATTGATCAATAACGTTAAATGAATATGTCATGATGGATTATCATTTCATCAGGCGCGTATCGTAAAGTACATCTACTAAGACAATTAGGGCAATTGTTTTGGAATTGAAACTATATATGTATAATTTATTAGTGATTAATTGATCAACATAGTTACATAGGAGTTATTGTTTAGGATATTCCTTTAGCACAAAAATGATTGACAATTAGCACAAAAATGGCCAAGAAGACGAAAGTAGGAGAGTTTTGATTCTTTCAAAGTTCAAACCAAACAAAAAAACATACGTAATTATATTAAATATGTAAATTCATATTAAATTTGTAAGGGAATAATATTCTCACATCCTAAGCAATTACATATTTTCAGCCAAGCTGGAAAATAAGTGGGTTGTTTGTTTTTGTTTCTAATTTTGTATCGTGACCATATGATGTGATCGATCAATAACGTTAAATGAATATGTCATGATGGATTATCATTTCATCAGGCGCGTATTGTAAAGTACATCTAATAAAACAACTGGGGCAATTGTTTTGGAATTGAAACTATATATGTATAATTTATTAGTGATTAATTGATCAACATAGTTACATAGGAGTTATTGTTTAGGATATTCCTTTAGCACAAAAGTGATTGACAATTAGCACAAAAATAGCCAAGAAGACGAAAGTATGAGAGTTTTGATTCTTTCAAAGTTCAAACCAAACAAAAATACATACGTAATTATATTAAATTTGTAAATTCATATTAAATTTGTAAGGGAATAATATTCTCACATCCTAAGCAATTACAAATTTTCAACCAAGCTGCGTTACAAGGAAAATAAGTGTGTTGTTTGTTTTTGTTTTTAATGTAAATAGAAAATATTTTAAAGATAGGGTGGCTAATAAAAACACGCCGGCCATATGATGTGATCGATCAATAACGTTAAATGAATATGTCATGATGGATTATCATTTCATCAGGCGCATATCGTAAAGTACATCTACTAAGACAACTGAGGCAATTGTTTTGGAATTGAAACTATATATGTATAATTTATTAGTGATCAATTGATCAACACAGTTACATAGGAGTTATTGTTTAGGGTTTTGATTCTTTCAAAAAAACATACATAATTATATATATATATACTAATTTGTCCAGTTATAACTCTTTAAGAAAAAATGTGTCTAGTTACTCCAGTAATTACAAGAGACAACTTACATGCAAATTAATTAAGGTTTATATATATACACTATACAAATTAAGTTATAAAATAATCTTTTTTAAAATCATATAAATTTAGGCGAATATATTGATAATGAAAAAGACAACTGCAGCAATATGAATACATCGTACATGTAACATGATCAGTTCGGCCTGCCTTGATACATAATATTGAATGAATACGTCAGTGCGTGGGATACTAATTCAATCGATGAATATAGTAAGCAACCATCTACCAAAACCATTTGCCCCATTAAAATAAACTAGAGGTTGGAATTTGGACACTATGATTATGCCAATTTGATAGTAGTTGTGAACAACTTGATCAATTAACTAGATCCAAATTTTACAATATTCTACATATATATATATATAATTTCATATTAAATTTGTAAGGGAATAATATTCTCACATCCTAAGCAATTGCATATTTTACAACCAAGCTACGTTACAAGGAAAATAAGTGGTTTGTTTGTTTTTGTTTTCAATGTAAATAGAAAATATTCATTTCAAGTCCCAATCAGTCACGATATAAATTAGATTTCTATAGTTGTCATCTAATTAGCGAGAAAATATTTTAAAGATAGGGTTGCTAATAAAAACACACCGGCCATATGATGTGATCGATCAATAACGTTTTTGTTTTTTTGAACAGCTGGTTTTATTAAGGACAAAGGCAGAAACAGGCCACAAACACACCCCAAAACAGGGGCAACAAAAACGCACAGCAAAGAGCCAGCAGAGGGTAGAAAAACAAAACAGAAAAGAAACCAACGCAGGAAAATAGGGTAGGACAGCACAAGAACCAAGCAAAAAGAAACCAAGAGAAAGAATCGTCAATCCACCTCCCACATAATCAAATCCCCCTCATTATTCGAGCCTTTCTTCGCCAAGGAGTCAGCAAAATTGTTGCTAGACCTCGGGTTGTGAATCACAGACGTTCTACCGAGAATGCTCAGAAGAGTGCGAATGTCATAAATGTAGTTGACGTGCTTTAGGCTTCCAAAACCAGACCCATTCACCCAGAAAACAACCACCGTTGAATCACTTATAATGGTGATTTGTTTTCCAAAAAGGATGGGCGAATCAGCACACAAGACACATGCTTGATGTAAGGATTGGATCGAAGAAATTGTAATCCAATCCGATCCAAATTTATAGCGGGATCGGATCCGATCCGAGATCCGATCCAATTACTATTTGATCCGATCTGATCCGATTATAAAATACTTCAATCCAATCCGAGATCCATTAATATAAAGTCATTCGTAATATATAAAAGTTATAATCTAAAATAAATAAAATCAAATAAATTATTCAAACATTACTAATTAATTCAAATAAAATTAACATTAAAAAAATACATGACATAACTTGTAAACTTTATATAATTCAAAAAGTTTATAAACATTATACATCAACTCCAAATGTAAACTTAATAAGTCGTGATGTTGATGAAGAAGAATAGAAGAAAAGAAGATGGTGGATTGTTGGCTGTAGAGAAATTGAGAAAGAAAACCCAAAATAGTAACATTAAAAATTGTATTTTGGTTGGGCCTTTATATTCGAAAGCAGTGGATAAAATAAATTGCCCAATATAAAAATAAGGCCTAATATTTTAGCTGGATTCGGCGGATTTTCAAACGGAAATCCAAGATCCAATCTAATCTAATGGATTTTAGAATTTATGATCCAATCTGATCCAATCACCTCTCTAGATCCAATGGATCGGATCTGATCCAATGGATTGTATTAGATTGGATTGGATCCTGCACACCCCTAGCCTGATGGATTGCTATGATCTCCACCGTATTTGTGTCTGCAATTCCAACAAATCTGGAGAAAGATCCAAGAACCTTACCTTTGTGATTACGCATGACGTTAAATGAATATGTCATGATGGATTATCATTTCATCAGGTGTGTATCGTAAAATACATCTACTAAGACAACCGGGACAATTGTTTTGGAATTGAAACTATATATGTATTATTTATTAGTGATTAATTGATCAACATAGTTACATTTGAGTTATTGTTTAGGATTTTCTTTTAGCACAAAAATGATAAAAATTAGCACAAAAATGGCCAAGAAGACGAAAGTAGGAGAGTTTTGATTCATTCAAAGTTCATACCAAACAAAGAAAAACATAAATATATATATATATATATATTGTTGGGATTATTTTTGTGAAGACTTCAAAGTCAAAGAATTTAATTAAGCATTAAAGTGGTTTTTTTGTCCTTTTGTGCAATCAATTAAAAGGCAAAGTAAATTGGGTTGGTGAATTGTAAAGGCAAAGTCAAGAAACAAAGAAGAGAAATTGAATTTGCACCACTGTGTCTTTGGCAGCGTAATGTACAGCGGCCCAAATTGTGGTGACCGCTGCGCATTGCGCTGTGCATTCGGCAGCGGTCGGGCAGTGGTCTTACGCTATGCATTGTGCTGCTATTTTCTCGACAACGGTTTGGCAGCGGTATTGTCTTCAGAGGTTCACGCTGTGTGAAGCGCTGTGCGAGCACTGTGACACCGACAGCGGTCCTCTACAAATCCGCGTGAAATAAGACTTGCACAATAAAGAAAGAGCAAAAAGAAAATAGATCTCAATTAGGATTTGGCCAACCCTAGTGCTCCCATATAAATACCACCATTATGTAAACCTTAATGTGTGTGAGAAAAAAATTGCTAGAGAGATAGAGAGCAAATTGTAGAGAGACAGAAAGAGAGACAGAGAGATTGTAATCAACTCTGAAAGTAGTGGATTGAGTGCGGTGCGTTCCGTGGACGTAGGCAAATTGCTGAACCACGTAAAATCTTTGGTGTCGTCTTTTTCATCTTATTGCTTTCATATTATCTGTGTGTTTAGATTTGTGTGTGCGCGATTTTTTCTTACAACAATTGGTATCAGAGCCCTAGGTTGGGGCAAGTTATTTTTCACACAAATCTAGGTTATCTCGAGGTCAAGATTTTATTGCAGGGATGGGATCTGAGAAAGATTCTCATAAGATTGAGAAATTCGATGGGATGAATTTTAGTTTCTGGAAGATGCAGATGGAGGATTATTTGTACCAGAAGGACCTGCATTGGCCGATAAAAGAAAAGCCGACAATCATGACCGATGCAGATTGGTCAAAGAAGCGGATGCCAAAGAACATGGATGAAGAGGAGTTCGAACTGCTGGACAGGAAAGCATTAGGAGCAATTCGTCTCGGTTTGACGAAGCATGTCACTTTTAACGTAAAGGATCAGTTATCTGCCAGAGATCTAATGAAGACTTTATCAAACCTATATGAACAGCCTTCTACGGTAAGGAAGGTCCATCTTGTCAAGAAGCTATCAAATTTAAAGATGACGGAAGGTCAGGGTTTTAAAGAGTATCTAAACCAGTTCAATGAAGTGAAGGATGGGTTAACTTCTGTGTCTATGGGTTTCGATGAAGAATTCTTGATGGTGTTTATGCTCACCCAATTGCCAGAAAGTTGGAAGATGACATGTCAGTCAATTGCCAACTCGTTTGGAAAAGAGAAATTGGATTTCTCACAGGTTGTGAACACGATCATGACCGAAGAGATTAGGATGCGTGAAGAGAGATTTGGAGTGTCTACATCTTCAGTATTGAATATGGAAGGTAGAGAAAGCAGAAACAGAAATCGGAACACGAATGAACGAGGAAGATCAAAGTCAAGAGGTAAGTCTAAATCCAGGTATCAGGTCAATTATTTGGGAAATCAGCAACGAAACAAGAAAGATGTAGAGTGCTGGAACTATGGTAAGAAAGGCCACTTCTCGTATGAGTGTAGATCTGAAAAGAAAGATAAGGGCAAAAGCAGTGCGAACTGTGTGTCAGAGGAGTCGGATGACTGCCTCATCTGCTCGTTGGAAAGTAAGACGGAGTCTTGAGTTCTGGATTCGGGAGCGTCTTTCCATGCCACACCTCATAGGGAGTTATTTGAGAATTACGTCTCTGCAAATTTGGGTAAGGTGTATCTTGGTGACGATCAAGCATGCAATATTACCGGGAAGGGAGATATGAAGATTCAGCTGAAAGGGTCAGCTTGGAAACTCAATAACGTGAGGTATATACTGGATTTGAGGAAGAATTTGATCTCCATTGGGCAACTGGCGTCAGAGGGTTACATGACAACTTTCACAGATGATAAGTGGAAGATTTCGAAGGGTATTATGACAATCGCCAGAGGAAATAAGAATGGATCGATTTACACAACAACGGATGGTTGTGGCTCAATCGTTATGGCGGAAGGTAAAGATGATCCGAACTTGTGGCACCAGAGGTTTGGGCACATGAGTAGTTAAGGGCTGAAGTGTCTACATTCGAAAGGTAAGTTACCAGATTTGAAGAGTGTTGAGGTTGATTTTTGTGAGAGCTGCGTATTGGGAAAACAGAAGCGAGTGAGGTTCAAGAAGACCGAAAGGGTACCGACAAAGGAGAAGCTGGAACTAGTGCACACCGATGTTTGAGGTCCAGCTTCAGTCTCGTCAACCGGAGGTAAACAGTATTTTGTCACATTTATTGATGATCACTCCAGGAAGGTATGGGTTTATTTTTTGAAACATAAGTCTAAGGTGTTTGATGCTTCAAGAGATGGAAAGCTAGGGTTGAGAATGAGACAGGATTAAAGATCAAAAAGCTGCATTCAGACAATGGTGGAGAATATGAAGACAGTGAGTTCAAGAGTTTTTGCTATCTGAGCGGGATTAAACTCAGTAGAATGGTTCCTGAAACCCCACAGCAGAATGGAATAGCAGAACGGATGAACAGATCATTGACTGAAAGAGCCAGAAGCATGAGGTTACATTCAGGGTTACCAAAACAGTTCTAGGCAGAAGCAGTCAATACAACATCATATTTGATCAACAGAGGACCATCAAAGCCTTTGGACCTCGCTATACCAGAAGAGATCTGGACTGAGAAAGAGGTAAAACTTTCTCATCTTAAAGTGTTTGGGTGTGTTTCTTATGTACATATAGGTGATCATGCGAGGAATAAGCTAGACGCCAAGTCAGTGAAGTGTACCTTGGTGGGCTATGGAGAAGAAGAATTTGGTTACAAGCTATGGGATGACCAAAACCGTAAGATGATCAGATGTAGAGATGTTGTCTTCAATGAAAAGGTTCTGTACAAAGACAGAAACACGTAGGTGTCTAAGCCAGAAGAGCCAGAGTATTTTGGGCCGAATGATGTGTCAGAGAACAAGGTCGTGGAACCAGTTATTCAGAATGATGAAGAACAAGGTGTGTCGCTCCAGGTTATAGATCATATCCCACATAGAGACGTTCTAGCGACACAGGATCAGAGTGTAGTGAGAAGATCAACTCGAACTCCTATACCAAATAGGAAGTACTTGCAATATATGTTGTTGACATATGCAAGGGAACCTGAGTGCTATGATGAAGCATATCAAGGAGAAGATGCGAGCAAGTGGGAGCTTGCAATGAAGGATGAGATGAAGTCGTTGATTTCAAATCAAACTTGAGAGTTAGCCAAGTTGCCTGAAGGAAAGAAAGCCCTACAGAATAAGTGGGTGTTTTGGATCAAAGAGGAATATGATGGTTCCAAGAGATACAAGGCACGACTATTGGTTAAAGGCTTCTAACAAATAGAAGGTATTGACTACTCTGAAATTTTTTCTCCTATTAATTGTTAAACTAACTACGATTCGGTTAGTGTTAAGTATTGTCGCAGCAAAGGGGTTATATCTTGAGCAGTTAGATGTGAAGACTGTCTTTCTTCATGGAGATTTGGAGGAAGAGATATAAATGCAGCAACCAGAAGGGCTCGTAGAAGATGGCAAGGAAGAGTTGGTATGTAGGTTGACAAAGAGCTTGTATGGTTTAAAACAAGCTCCCCGACAGTGGTACAAAAAGTTTGATGAGTTTATGCAAGGCACTGGATATTTGAGATACAATGCTGACCACTGCTATTACTTCAAAAAGGTTAAGTCAAGTTTTATTATTCTGCTACTTTATGTTGATGACATGTTAGTAGCTGGTGCATATTTAGAAGAGATTAACAATTTGAAGAAGCAACTCTCGAGTGAGTTCGAGATGAAGGATTTAAGTGCAGCAAAATAGATTCTTGGAATGAGAATTAACAGAAACGAACAAGAAGGTACATTGAAGCTTTCAGAAGCAGAGTACGTTCGGAAGGTTTTGTAGAGATTCAGCATGGGTGATGTAAAATCGGTAAGAACACCTTTGGTTAGTCATTTCAGGTTGTCCAAGGACCAAAGTCCAAAGACGGAAGAAGAGAAGGACTTCATGGCTAAAGTTCCTTATGCTTCAGCCATTGGAAGCCTAATGTATGCCATGACTTGCACAAGACCAGATATTTCCCATACAGTGGGAGTTGTGAGCCGTTACATGTCAAATCCAGGCCAGCTTCACTGGGAGGATGTGAAGTGGATCCTAAGATACATGCGGGGTACGACAGAGAGATGTCTAACCTTTATAAGAGATGAACTCAAGCTGGAAGGTTATGTGGATTCAGATTTTATTGGGGAGATGGATCATAGAAGAAGTACCACCGGATATGTGTTTACAATGGCTGGTACCGCAATTAGTTGGATGTCCCAGTTGCAGAAGATAGTGACAATCTCTACAACTGAAGTAGAGTATGTGGCTGTAACAGAATCAAGCAAGGAGCTGATATGGTTACAAAGTTTGTTAACTGAGTTGGGATTCGATCAAATGATGAATGTGTTGCACAATGACAGTCAGAGTGCAATACACTTGGCCAAGAATTCGGCGTTCCATTCTTCGACCAAACATATAGATCTTCGCTACCATTTCATCCGATTGTTAGTCGAAGAAGGTGTGTTAAAGCTTGTGAAGATAGCAGGTAGCAAGAATCCGGCCGACATGTTAACAAAGCCAGTCACTACTGAGAAACTGGAGTTGTGCGCAGCTTCAGTGGGTCTTCAAGAGTGAAGACATGGGGGATGAGCGCACCGTTATTTATCCACTAAGTCATCGAGGAATGATGGAGAAAGTCTCTTGGGTTTCAGTCTTCAAGTGAGAGATTGTTGGGATTATTTTTGTGAAGACTTCAAATTCAAAGAATTTAATTAAGCATTAAAGTGGTTTTTTGTCCTTTTGTGCAATCAATTAAAAGGCAAAGTAAATTGGGTTTGTGAATTGTAAAGGCAAAGTCAACAAACAAAGAAGAGAAATTAAATTTGCACCACTGTGTCTTTGGCAGCGTAATGTGCAGTGGCCCAAATTGTGATGATCGCTGCGCATTCGGCAGTGGTCGGGCAGCGGTCTTGCGCTGCTATTTTCTCGGCAGCGGTATATTCTCCAGAGGTTCACGCTGTGTGAAGCGCTGCGCGAGCTCTGTGACACCGACAGCGGTCCTATACAAATCCGCGTGAAATAAGACTTGCACAATAAAGAAAGAGCAAAAAGGAAATAGATCTCAATTAGGATTTGGCCAACCCCAGTGCTCTCATATAAATACCACCATTATGTAAACCTTAATGTGTGTGAGAAAAAAATTGCTAGAGAGATAGAGAGCAAATTGTAGAGAGACAAAGAGATTGTAATCAACTCTGAAAGTAGTGGATTGAGTGCGGTGCGCTCCGTGAACGTAGGCAAATTGCTGAACCACGTAAAATCTTTGGTGTCGTCTTTTTCATCTTATTGCTTTCATATTATCTGTGTGTTTAGATTTGTGTATGCGATTTTTTCTTACAACATATATAGACTAATGTGTCCAGTTATAACTCTTTAAAAAAAAAAAAAAATGTGTCCAGTTACTCAATAACATATATAGCAAACGTTGTTATTGATATTTCAATCAAATTCAAATCTGTTCATATTATAGATAGAAAACAAGTTAAGCACGCCTATTGAAAGAAAAAAAAAAAAAAAACCAACAACATCAAGCACACCTGAAAACATAACAGGTCCTTCCAAAAAAAAAAAAAAAAAAACATAACTGGTGCTGGTCCCGCAAAGTAACAAATCTAACGGTACAAGTAATATCAAAGCTGTAGGAGTTTTCTGTTGCCATTACAAAAGAAAACAGAATGAGCAGAAGACCACAGATTGCTTCTTTCAAACTTGGATTGTGCGGTCAATTGGTTGAATGCAGAGAATTTTGATCATCCCAGATCATCTCCAATAACATTTTCTGCACACTCTCAGGTGAAAGAAAGAAAAATCATCAGATAATATAAATGATATATGCTAGGTCTAAACGAAAATGTGTAAATTAAACCAGGTGAGATAGTGAAGGATTTCAAGATATTCATTTAGGAGTTAGGACCAAGATAAGGTTATGAAATATACAAACCTAACAAATTAACAAATAAGAAAAATGCACACGAAAGGAGAGTACATGAGATTTTAGGTTTGCAATTAATGCGATCTTTATATCGATGGAGTACACCGAAACTCAATTTCCACTATCAGATTATTGTTTTCGGCTCTATATTTTTTACTTTCTATGTTACACACTAAAATCAAAGCGCAATACATTAATGATTCAAGCTTCACGTTCCAATAGATAAGGATTTGAGCAAGTTCTTGTAATTCTCTTCAATTGAATGAACATTGAAAAGTGACATATTCAAGGTATAAAATGATTCTAATCTTGAAATTATTATTATTATTATAGCCCTTGTCTATCAACTTCTTGAAAATTGTTAATAATGGGCAAGTAAATGGTATTAAAGGAGACATTCTTAAAAGAAAAGAAAAGGAAAAAAGTCTGTGAAGTTATCCAAATATTTCAATCCATGGCATTTAGTTTGTGCAGGACCAAGGTTTTCCTTCCTACATGAGATGTTAGAGGATAGAAAACATGATCATCAAAAAAAGAAAAAAATGTTCTACTGTGAAAATAACTGGGTCCTAATTTCTAATAAGCAAAGAGAGTGAGGAATTAATCATTAATCGTGCAAAACTAAAATTGTGACCTGGACTATTATAAACCAGAAAGGCTAATGGATTTTTGTGTTAATAAGCTGTGTATGATGCGTGATAGAGAAGCATGCAAGAAGTACCTGGATAAAAGTTGGGTTCATGTCTCTTCCTCCATTATAGACTGGGTGGGGATGTGAGAAATCTTGTCCCAATAAATGCCTCGGTCCCTTTGGCACCGGTCTGTCAGCCGTAAAGAACATCCTGCGATTGTCAGTGAAGAAAGAGAGCTGGGCAGACTCCCGTCCGACAGGATTTGAAGTTGACTACATGAATGTATTTCCAGACTTTTAAGCAAGGTGAGGTGCTGAAGCCCGCTGAGATTCAATTTTTCAAGCTTTGGAAATTCGCTGATTTGAAGACAAGTAAGGGATGGGGGCAGTAGACCCTCATCCGGAAACGAGGTCTCATTGGCATTTGCACATTTTATTGTCAAACAACTGAGCGAAGTCATGTCTCTCAGACCCCACTTGCTCAGGGGAGTGAGTTTGACACAGTTCTGGATCGTCAGTGTCTGCAAGCTTGGGGGCAAACCACCAACCGTGAACGACACAAGTTCTGGACAATCTGATATATCCAAGGTTTGAAGGGCGGGGAGAATTTGCATCTGTTCTGGCATCGACTGGAGTTTGACACAGTTTTGGATCGTCAGTTTCTGCAAGCTCGGTGGCAAACCACCGTCCGGGAACGACACAAGTTCTGAACAACCAGATATATTTAAGGTTTGAAGTGAACTGAGGAGTTTGTGCATCTGTTTTGGCATTGAGATGAGTTTGACACAGTTCTGGATCGTCAGTGTCTGCAAGATCGGGAGCAAACCACCATCCCGGAAAGACACAAGTTCTGAAAAACCAGATATATTTAAGGTTTGAAGTGAACTGAGGAGCGTGCACATCTGTTCTGGCTTTGACCGGAGATTGATTTTATTAAAAAGGCACCAAAAGAACAGAAACAACAGAACACAACCAACAGGGGCACAAACCTGCCACTCCAAACAAGAAACACAGAAACAAAGGGCAGCACCGCCCGCAGAAGACAAAACAAAAAACAACCCACAACCAAAAAGAAGATTGCAATCCGACACTGAAAAGGATGCCAGGTTAGAAACGGGCAATCCTCCCCCAGAAAATATTTCCAGATTGGGGCATTCACTAATTTCCAACTCCGGGAAAAATTTGGGATCCTGGTGAAGATCCTTTGAGATTTTAATAGATCCGAGTTTTCCGCAATCATGAATTTGAAGAAATTTAAGCTCGCTGGAGGATTTTAATGTGAACTTCTCTAGATGATTACAGCTTCTTATGCGCAGATCCTGGAGTTTTGGGTAATCCATGTTATCATCAAATCGAAATTGGCCACACTCGTTGATACAGAGTAGTACCAACGAAGGCAAACAGTTTGGTATCTTTTTCAGCTTTTCACATTTCTTTATATGAAGCTCTTGGAGAGAAGGAAATCCTCCATCAGTAACTTCCGATGTAACTGCCAATGGTGACCAATTTTCCCACTCCGGCATGTTGTCAAACTTCAAAATGCGTAGAGATGTGAATGGAATGATTGAAGAGCCATTCCCGTAGAAATCAATGTCAATCTTTGATAATCGCATGCCTTTCACATGGAGTTCTTGGAGAGATGATAGTTGCCCCAGCGATGGCAATGAAGTGCAATTTGAACAGTTACTAAGCCGTAGGATCACCATATTAGAAAATGATGAATTTCCCAACCAATCTGGTAATCTTGTACCTCTGTAACCCGTAATAGAGAGTTTTTCTATATTTTCATGAGGGCGTAGCCTTTTAAGAATAGGTTTCTGATCTAGAAGATATTTCTGATCTCGAAGACCATTATCGCTCCAGTTGAATTCCAACTCTTTGACATTCTTCTTATCCTTCAGTTTGGCATTCTCAGCGTCTTTGTTTTGCCTTACATTCTGCAGCTCTAAAATGGAAAGTTTGCCACGGAGAAGCGACAGTTTACCCAACTCACTAATGCTCGAACATCCGTCACTTTTGCTCACAACTAAGTTGTCACTTTTGCTCACAACAAAGTTGGTGAGTATTTGAAGACTCGTTAATTCACCAAATTCAGGTGGCATTCCTTCTAAGGACCTGGTTCCGTTCAAATCAAGATGACCTAATTTTTTTAGGTTTTTCATGTCTGCTGGCAACTTGTTGAGTTGAGCACAATGTGATAAAATCAATGTCTGTAAGTTACGCAAACCAACTATTGAACTTGGTAATTCTCTGATTGCAATGTAAGAAAAGTCCAAGTAGCGTAAATGTAACAAGCTTTTAAAGACTTCATGCTTCAAGTTATGGATAACAAAATGAGAAAGAGATAACACCCGCAACCGCTCTTGCCCCCATACTAAACCACTGTGGACAGCCATCATATCATCGTCGGGAGGAAATCCCCTAGAGCTTGAACAGCTCAATGGTAGGAAGGTTCGTAGAAACTTTGCCTTTCGTAGAGAATTTGCCATAGTCAAGGCATTATTGTCATGTTGGTCCCTTACATACGAAAAATAACGAGCCTTTTCAGAAATACTATGTGGCTTGCCCTTTTCAAACGTGAAGCAAAATTCACCGGATGCAAAATGAGCAAACTCATTGATAAGGTCATGCATTATGAAACATGATTTATCACCATCATTTGCTTGTTGAAAAAATGACTTCGATAATAATTCATGAAAGTATTCGATGCCTACCTCTTCCAGTGTTCTATCACTTCTTGGCTGCAACACAAAACCTTCGGCCATCCACAACAGAACTAACTTCTTCTTGTCAAATTTGTAACCTTTCGGAAATATTGAACAGTAAGCAAAACATTGCTTTAGATGAGAAGAAAGATGGTAGTAGCTCAATCTCAAAGAAGGGAGAATATTGATCTTATCGTTCGGCAGATCCCATATATTGCTGTTTAAAATATTTTCCCATTCATCGACCTCTGCTTTTGAGTAGAGTAGACTCCCTAATACTTTTGCAGCTAAAGGGAGACCTTGACACTTCTTCATTATTTCTTGACCAATTAACTTCAGTTTCGGAGGTGCAGCAGCATGGTGACTCCCAAATGCATGATTTGCAAACACCAACCAACAATCTTTATCTTCTAATGGCTGAAGATGGCAAGAATGAATGGCACGCACCGTTGATGCAACACCTTGACTATGCGTTGTCACAATAATACGACTTTCGGATGCCCCAGCTATTAAGAAATTCTTCAAAACATCCCATTTAATATAGTACTCGTTCCAAACATCATCTAAGATGAATAGAAATTTCTCACCATTGAGTTCTTCCTTCAACTTAACTTGGAGCATATTTAGATCAGTTGTGTCACATTTCTGATTTGTGACAGACTCATAAAGTGTTTTAGTCACCTTGAACACATCAAAATCTTCAGAAACATATACCCAGGCTCTTTTCGGAAAATGCTTTTGTACATTTGAGTCATTGTACAAAAGTTGAGCAAGGGTAGTCTTCCCAACTCCAGCGACCCCAATTATTGCAAGTACTACTGGGATGTCCATTCCATCTGCATTATTATCAGATAGCAAGAACTTCAGAATCTTCTCCTTGTCATCTTCTCTACCGTATACCTTAGATTCCTCCACCAAAGATGTTGATTGCAATCTCGGAGATGGTTTTCCGCTGTAACTTTCTTTCAAACCACTGACATATCTGTGCCCCACTATGTTTTGGAGCTTCGAGGTCATTTCTTTAAGCGTAGACTCCGACGCCTTGATCCTTTCTTTCAAAACATTGACATCTTCCTGCTTCTTTTTTTTTTCCAGCTTCAAAGTCTGATTTTCTTTTTTAGACTTTGACTCCTCAATAATTTCGTCGAGTTCAGATTCAGCCAAGGCTAGAGAGTTGATCTCATCAAATAAGTCGGCAGTATGGTAGGCAGCATCTCTAAGCTCATCAAGCAACTGTCTCACGAACAGGTCTGTAATCTGCTTCTCCTCTGCATCACTAAGCACGGCATTGACTTGCAGCAGTGTTATCTTCAGCTTCTCTAGTTCAACGTCATCGAACTTGTGCCTCTGAAAGAACTTGAAAAGATTCGTCCGAGGAGTTATTCTGTCAAACAGAACTTGAAGGGAAGCTGATATCAGAGCACTTATTATTACTCCTTCGATGAACAACATAATCTCTTGATCTTTGCGGATAGCAAAAAAGAAACAGGTTTCAATAAAACTGAATTATGAGAAGAATAGCTCAGATGAACTGCGCTTTGAAAGTCAGAGAGGTATGTAACATTTGGCAGATCCACAAACCCAATTTTTTTTAAAGAAAAAAATAACAGAGATTTTTATTTTTTATTTTTTTTACATATATATTATATTTATATACGGGAGGATTGGACGATCTAATTTTTGACACGAGTTTATAACTATTGAATCTGTGAGATTTAATGGTTAGAATTTAATAATCTTCTCTCCATTGATAATAGGGTCATCAAAGTGACAAAATAATATTATGACATATTATTCAGCAAATATTAAACATATGAAGTGAATTTCATAATGTTAAATATAGTATTAAAAAGAAAGAAACATATGAGAAAAGTATTAGAGAAATTATACGAGTATAATTGTAGATTGATAAACCGTTACAAACATATATAAACTCTATTGTTAAAAAAAATACTTGGTCATAGATTAATAGATATTGTCCAAAAAAAAAAAATAATAAATAAATAAAATAAAATAAGCGGAAATTGCATGAAATGATCAAAAAGTTTATGGATTTATTGTTTTTAGCCACAAGTGTATTTTTGATTATATTTGTCACTTTTATGTAAGAACTGACAAGTATACCCTTGTTTTTGTCTTTTTTTCACCCAAAATTTCCCCCCAAAACTTCCCTCTCTTATATCTGAAACCCCATCAACTTTTTTTTTTTTTCATTTAAGATACTCTCTCTCTCTCTCTCTCTCTCTCTCTCTCTCTCTCTCTCTCTCTCTCTCTGTCTCTCTGTCTCTCACACACACACACAACCAAACGGATTCTGACTTGAACCCGGTGACGGCGACGGCAGCAACCCGGCGACGGCGACGGCGACGGCAGCACCGACGGACTCTGACCTCCATTTCGTGGTCTCTTCTCTCTCTTGAAGTAGATTTCGTGACCTAGAATGTATGTATCCCCTTCCCAGTTATTTTTTTTACAATTATATGGTGTTTGATATGAAGATTAAGAGAGTGGATTCGATTTTTAGTGAAACCCCGATTTTTTTATTTTCTGGTACGAACTTACATGCCCGTTTTTTTTAATATTACATGCCCGTTGTTTTTATTTTACATGCCTGTTTGTTTTAATTTTACATGTGATTTGGTAATTTTATTTTATAGTGAAATCAATCTCCTGTTGTTTTTTTTTACAATTATAACTTGTTGATATGAAGATTAAGAGAGTGGATTCGATTTTTAGGGAAACCCGAATTTTTTTATTTTCTATTATGAACTTACATGCCCGTTTGTTTTAATTTTACATGTGATTTGGTAATTTTGTTTTATAGTGAAATCAATCTCCTGTTGTTTTTTTTATAATTATATGTTGTTTGATATGAAGATTAAGAGAGTGGATTCTATTTTTAGTGAAACCCAGATTTTTTTAGTTTGTTTTAAAGTTACATGCCAGTTTGTTTTAAAGTTACATGCCTGTTTTTAAATTTACATGCCTGTTTGTTTTAAAGTTACATGCCAGTTTATTTCTAACTTACATGTGATTAGGTAATTATGATTTATAGTGAAATACTTGACATGCAGGAATATGGATACAAAGAGATTGGTCATCTATCCGCCTCCTTTTCGTGCGCAAGCTGGAAGGCCAAAAAAGAAGAGATATAAATCCGTTGGGGAACATAGAAATGGAAAGACAAGAAATTGCACGATTTGTGGTAAATCCAATCACAATCGACAAAATTGTCGGAATGTACAACCATGTCAGATTCCTGTACCATATGCAATATCTGCAACATCAAAGCAACCACGTAGACCGTACAGGTGCAAGAAATGTGGAGAAGAAGGCCACAATTCACAAAAATGTCCATTGACACCGAAAGTTAGTGGTACAACTTAGTTATTAGCAATAATGTTTTAATTCTTAAATGTATTGATGAAATACTATATTTCATAATGTAGCTTTTTTGAAGTTACATAACAATATTGAATTCATGTATTTTTTTTTTTATCAAATTCCAGTAGTTTTACATGCCAGGACCTTAACAACTTACATGCCAGTGTTTTTTGAAGTCACATGCCAGTGTATCTTGAAGTTACATGCCAAGTGTATTTTTAATGATGTATCTATTTGAATGACTCAATTGAAAACTAAGCATTCTAGTATTGTTATATGACAGGACCTTCACAAGTTACATGCCATTGTATTTTGAAGTTACATACTTGTGTATTTTGAAATTATATGCCCGGATATTCTTGTTTCCCTACTTGAAAAACACCCACTTAAATGATCAAATTACAGTATTGTTACATGGCAGCACCTGTTAACTAGTTAATTCTTCAGGAATATCAACTAAGTGCCCAAAATAGGTGCTACGAAACTCATTTAATTGTCTAACTTCCAACAAAACAGAGAACCCTTACATGGAATAAAGAAATAATAATATTTACCTACAAAATGAATATCATTTCTTGGACCAAAGAAATGATTGGTTTTTGATACCCCTTTCATAGTATAAAGAAACAATAATAAAATGTAGAGATAGTAACAAGGATAATTGAAGTTTTTGTTGAGAATTGCCTTGAATAGTAGTCAATAGCCACATTTTTTTTTTTTTTGAACACTAAAACACTAATTTGATTGAGCAAATAATTAACCGTAGGTTCCACAAATGAACCAGCTAATAAAAAGGAAGATTTGTTATTTTGTTGTAGCAATTCATCTCATAGAAGAAATTGGCACAACTACAACTAAGATTTACAAAACAAAAGAACAGATTAGTGCACATATTTATTCTGCTCTTGAATCAAAGAAACTGCTTGGATACAACCATATCTCATTACAAAACCAGCATATGTCCAACATGTGTTTCAAATTCAAATATCGAAACTATAAAAGGACATCAGATGAACCCTGGAACTGCTCCAGCAATAGTGTGTGCAAACAGACCATCGCAGCATTGCACTTTTACTTGGCAATTGAAGTAGAGATAAGAAGGGACACTGGCTGCAGTCTTCCACTTTAAAACTCACTCAAAGCCTCTAGAGCAAACAGAAACTGAACCTCTAAACTAAACCCTGAAAATTTTTCAAAGGGGAAACAACAAAGAAAAACCAAATATGCTTTTAGAACTTCAATTATTGCCCAAACAGAGTGTGATAGAAAAAGATTTATGCATACAATATTTAATACAGAGAATGATTAAAATATATATATATAGACACATCTCCATTCAATGTCCATTGCATCCACCTCGTGTTTGAGAGAAAAGAGTTGAACCGAGGCACATCAAATGCATTACTGGAATATGTGGGAAATTTTTTAGCAGATGGCAACTACGAGCTAATAACATTCTCTAAATGAAACATCAAACATGTACTACCCGCACACTACATGTATTGATTTTATTGACAAAAATGTTCAGTAAAGATTTCATAGAGACATACATAAATAGTTGAGTGTCACTGCACCCAACAAAACAATAATTGAATCGGAACATCAATCTACAGTTTATGCATGGTCCTTAAGGCATTAAGGGGAGATCAACTCAAGTTTAACCGAAGTCCTGTCATTTTAGACAGAGCCCTAGTATATTAATTGATGTTACATTGTTACCTAGCCTGCCTCCCTCAGTACTATTTCGACCAAACAAGACAGCAAGATGTGTGCATTCATCCCATCTGAAGTATAAACCTTTTATTCTATGAAATTGTTTTGCATCAGTTTAAACTTGTGTCGTAGCATGAATGTCTGAGGAGTTATGAGCAAAAAAAATATTCAAAAATGACACTTTTAAGCTTATCTTGGACCTTTATTGGCTCATTTTCATTATCAGAAATGGTGGATACAAATATCCCAAGACAATATTTTCCATGCTATTTTTTAATACTATATTTTATCAGAGCTATATTTGAATTCAATTGACCTTACAATAAATATTGCTCAGCAGCTTTAAACCTAACTAATTGAACAGAAAGCCAAAAGAAGCATAGAACATCTAGCAAGCCTAAAGAAGAAAAACAAAACAAAACAAAAGACAGACCGAACAGGACAAATCCACAAGATGAAAATCCTAAGAGATTGTTAAAAAAAAGGATTGTTTTACTTTCTTATGATCACTAGCACCATCTTGTCAAGACAAAGAGATAAATTAATTATACATATATATAAAAAGGAATTTAATAGAATTATTATGTTGTATAGGTAGTAGCTACTATAAAGACATGAGCAATGACAAAGAATAAAGGCAATGACAAAATGCGGAAACAAAGAATAAAAAAATTGTGAATAATTTTTAAAAGCAATGACACAGAAAGTTTTACATAGGGAAAGTTAACTTTTAGTGAATAATTGAAGGAATCTGATAGTGAATATGCTGAGTACCGACAAAATGTTATACAATCAAAAAGATTGTTACTAGGATATATGTACAGTAACTCATGTTGGTCGTCTGTGTACAGTTTTACCAAACAATCTACAAACACCCAGTTTTCTGTAAATTGAGTCTCAGACAATATATGTATAGTTTTACCAAAATAATTGAGTTTTACTCAAAATAATTGAGTCTTAGACAATATATGTACAGTTTTACCAAATAATCTACAAATTCAATAGTAAAACAAGATATATCATATGAAAACAATACCACGTTTTCTTTTGCTTTCTTGGCAACCAAACGGGCTAATTAGGCCTGATTAACACCCAATTTCAATGGACCAAACATAATGTATATTTAGAGTCTCAGACAATATAAAATAATTGAGGGTTTTGATTATACTGAAAAATAGATAACAATTTTCAAGAAGATTACATATTTACAACGATTAATTCGAATATTAATTATAAATGATCTGGGTATCATAACAAATCTTCTGTGTCATTGCTTCAATTATTCACTTAAAAGGAGATGATGAAGATAAAGTGAAGAAAACAAAGAATAAAAAAAGAAAACCTGGAAACAAGCAAAAATTGTGGATTTGGCGACAGCGACAACGATGGGGAGGGGTGGCGATCTTCTGTTCCTTTCTCTCTCTACAGCGACGACAAGAGAGATGCGAGCCGACGACGAGCAGCACCGACGGCGATCTCTTCTCTTCCTTCCTCTCTCTTCTCTTTCTTGTGTTTTTACTTCTGATCAATTTTACAGATGTAAAAAATCCATAACTCCTTTTCTCTCTCTTCTGTCCTCGTTTTTAGCACCCACTTACTACTTTTCTCTTTTTTTTTTTAATTTCAAATTTAGGGGTATTGTTGTCCAAAAATGGTCAAAAATGACAAAAACAATAAAAAATAAATCTGTGGCTAAAAACAATAAACCCATAAATTTTTTGGCTCTTTATGAATTCACCCCATAAAATAAACTCTATTGGATTTACTATGTGAGTATATTTTTTTTTGAAAGACATCAAACAACATACACGTGGCATATTAATGTGTTTCGAAAACTATGCAAGCTCATTTTTCTAGGAAAATTATTGTTTGAATTAAAATGAAAATATACCTTATGTCTTGAACAACTAATGAATTCATTTTTGTATTAAATTTAAGACATGCAATGTATGATAAAATCATGAAACTATATTTTTTATGATAATTTTATTTATTAAATATTTAACTTCTTTATATTATATATAATATTGTAAAAGTGAAACAAAATATTATTCTATTAAATACTTAATTTAAAAATTTATATATAGACTCTATCTATATTATAATTTATAATAAGTTCATAATTATGTTTCAAAACATGATTAATTTGATGTATAATTACTTGTTTAAAATTAACCTAAAATTTTGCACATCACCTCTTAGTATAGATGATAGTGCACCTCCCTTCCAAAATGGTGGTGAGGTGGTCGAGTTTCATCATCTATATTTTACAAGCATGTGTAGAGAGGTCTCCCGGTTTGTGGGAGTAATTATCCGAACCGTACATGTATTGTCTGATCTTAGCAGGTCAATTATAATATTTGTAATACTTCAAAAAAAAAAAAAAATAGTCCTAAAATTTTATAAAATATTCCTAACCTTAGATGCAAGTATCCTTATTTAAAAATAAAAAATAAAAAAGTTAACGGAATATTCACTGTTATTGATACTATATCCTAAATATCCATAAGAAGTCCAATTCCGATATCGATACCAATATTTTCTTCCTTTTTATTATTATCTTCGTCTGTAATAGGAAAATCAGTCTGCCGACTCCATTAAAGACTCATTTTTCTTCAGTCAAGCTTTTCCTTTTCATTAAAGACTCATTTTTCATCGGTCAAGCTTTTCCTTTTCATCAAATGCCTTAGTTTTCATCAAATATTTTTGGCTTGTATCGTTACAAAACTTTTCTCGTTTAAAAGATGCTTTTTTTTTTTTTTGGGTTTCAATTGAAGTTGAAATAAATTAATAAAACTAAGAAGGAATATCTTGGAATTATGAGAAGTGGTGAGAGCATCCAATTAATATTTCAATTTGTGGGTAATTGTTGACACAGCACGAAATAAACGGATCGTGTAAACACATTCAACCCGTTAGTGAGTTTGATTTACTATCAAGTAAACACATTCAACCCGTTAAATAAACCGATCGTGTTTTTTGGTTGAACTTATTCTAATCCATTGAGTTTGATTTAATATCTAGTCAACACATTCAACCGGTTAAATAAACAGGTCATGTTTTGGTTGAACTCTTTATATAATCCATTAACCCGTTTGACACGATTATTTCAATATAGGATATTTTATTTTGAAAATTTTTATTAGCTTTTCATCAGAGTTTGGTTTTCAATAATGCTAAACATCCCACCTACAATCTCACCATTTTCATCCCAACACATGTGGCAGATGACGTGTCATTTGGTGAGTGGACACACATTAATTGATACTTATCTCTCTTACCCATGTATTTACTCACCAATTAATGTGTGTCCACTCACCAACTGACACATCAACTGCCACGTGTGTTGGGATGGAAATGGTGGGATTGTAGGTGGGATGTGTAGCATTACTGGTTTGTTTTAAAGTAAATTACAACTAACCTCCATGAGGTTTGACTTTTGATAATTAAAAACAACTTTATCATTAATTGACAATGGTCTCCCATATTGTTACTCAAAGCTGGTTAAATTTAACCATTAACGGGTTTGAGCGCTACAAATACCAAAGTGTCCCTGAATAAATAAATATATGAAAACTAAAAAAAAAAAAAAAATGGCTCATCTAAATTTAATCTAACAATATTTTCTTTTTCCATTAATGTATCTTTAGATTTTTCTTCAGACTCAAGTTTTTCATATCTTTTCTAAAATAAAAAATAAAATGTGTGGCTCACCTAAATCCAATCCTACAACATTTTATTTATTATTATTATTATTGTTCTTCCATGTTAGTAAAACTTGAGAAGAAAAAAGAAAGGAAAAGAAAAAACTTGAGAAAACTTGAGATCAGTAAATTACTTGATTATTTACTTTTATAATCCTAATAAAAGAATAGATCGTCTTTTAAAAAAAATAAAAAATCAAAGCCTTGTTCACTAAAAAAATCTTCATCTTCTTTCTCTAAAAAAAAAAAAAAACCAGATTCGTCATCTCTAAAAGTAACCCAGATTCATCTCTCTGAACCTCTCCGTCTTATCTCTAAAGCCACAAGTTTTGTTAAAGTGGTCATGTTTCATCTTGACTGAACATCTCCATCTTCTCTCCCTAAGAAAAAACAGATCTCGTTGAAACTTGTTTGGTCTGACAGTGGGATTGGCTTGGTTTTTGGATGATGTTGAATCTGGTTTGGGTTTAATGATGAAGAATCTGGTATCTGGGCTGGGTTTCATTTGGGTTTGAATCTGAATGATGATGATGGATTTGGGGTTGGCTTCAACTGAATTTGATGGAGTTTTTGTTTTTTCAATTATTGATTTGGGTTTGAATCTGAATGAAATATAATGGTGATTGTGTTTTTGTTTTAAAATTTATTTAAATTCTGTTTGGATTCCACTGCAAACTGTAGGAAATCTGAGTGTGGATTCCACCATTTCCATGCCTGCAACAATTGGAAGGAAGCCATTTAACAAATTTGTGTGATTTGTTTGTTATATTTTTTAACCCTTTTTTTTCCTCGTCTTGGTGTTTATTTGATTGACTGTATGAAGATGTTGAATTACAAAATTTACTGATGTAAGATAACGAAGAAACATAGGAAGTGATGATTTGAACGTAACTGGATTTGCTTTTTAACTTTTTTATTTTTTTTTATTCAAAGATATCTTGATTTTGAACTTGGGTTTCTTCAATAATTCCAACTTGTGTTTTAATACATTCAAAGCAGCTTTTGGTACTATTATGATCAATAGAAGCTGCTTCTCAGCAGTCTCAACTCTCTTCATATCTGCAGACTTCCGAATCTCAAATTCCTAGACTACACGGGGCTTCAACACCTCACATTTCTTAAGACATTGGAGATCAACTGCTGCAACAAGCTTCAGTCGTTGCCTGAAGAAGGCCTGACTTCTTTATATATCAACGATTGTTCTGTACTGGCACCAAAACTTCAGAAGAGGAAAGGGAAAGATTGGTACAAGATAGCTCATATTCCCCGTGTACAAATTGATGAAGAAATCACATCATGAGTAAGTCAACTAGAGCCTTTTTTCACAATAGTTTTGTGCTGATTGTATATTAATAACAAAACATGTCAACTTTCAGTTTTTCCAGGACTTAACAAATGTTGGAAATTCATCAGACATTAAGATCTCTCAGCCGAGGCTCACTAGGGCACTTTAAATTTAAGTTCTGTGCACAGCTTATTCATCTTATCTATGAATCTGTAATTTCACTTACTCTTTAATTATTTTTTTTGTGCGATATCGAATTTAACCGGTTTACACTCTATATTATTTTTATTTATTTTATTTTTTTATGAGTTGAATCTGAAGCAATTTGTATAGTTACCTAATTTGTATTTAAAAAAAATAAATTATTTTTGGACATAGATTGATCCTTGGCACCGGTATGGACACAATTTGCATATGTATTATGAAGAATGGTATGAGTCAACCATTTTTCTACTGGTGAGCTAATTTTGTTTATGATTCTATGATACTGGGACTTTATGCGTTTGAAGTTGTTTTTTGACGTTAAGAGAGATACTAGTTTATTACGTCAAGAACGGTGCGAATTTAATCAACGAAAATAAAAATTAAAGAAAGGAACAGTGCATATATCAGACTGGGGATTTAGAAGCTTTATGTTGCCTAGATTCCCTGATATAAGTTAAAGATTTTATATATGTTCAAATTAGTTATGGGTGATAGTTTTAGGTTGCTGGCTGGGTTTGTTTTTGATTTATGACGGCTGAATTGGCAAGACCCTCTATATGCCTCTGAAATCAATTTTGTTGCATGAAAGGGTAATGATTTTATGTTAGAAAGAATGGTTTAAATTTGAAGGATGTTTGTCTTCTAACCATTCCTATTAATAATACATTTTAGCAATTCTTCTCTGATTGTAGAAAAATCCTCATTAGCTTCATCAATCAATGCTGCTACACCTTCAATAGCTTCATCTAAGCTTTATGTTGCCTAGATGCCAAAGATGATTGGCTGAGTTTAATTTTAATAAGATTGATAATGGGAAGTGTAAAAGAAACTAGAGAAAGGAAGAAAATGATTAGATACATAGTTTTTTCCTGTCGACCTTTACAACCTCAATTCTGCAAAGGTAAAGTGGTTGATTGCTAAATCCTTTGTTTTTATTTTCTGCAGGTTGGATGTAGGCGATGGCAAACAGCTTGATCTCAAAGAATGCTGCAGGTCCAAGCTTCAAAAACAATGCATTAGATATCTTCGACCTGTACGTGCTCATATAATCCATTATTAAATTATGTGTATTTGATATTATGGAAAATGCATTGTTTTTAATAACATAAGACATAGTCGAGTTATGGCAATACTGACAAGCTTTTTGCTCTGTGTCTCTGCCTCCCCTTGTTTGCTGAAATTAGAAAGAGGGAAAATTATGAATACACTATTGTTGATGGGAAGTTTATCCACAAACAAACTGGAGATCTCTTTGACACAAAGAAAGGATTAGCTGGGGCCAAGTGGATATTCGTCGTGAGCACCTCAAAGAATCCATATGTTGGTGTGGTAAGAGTTAAAACAAACTTATAAACAACTTTTTTGATCACCTTCTCCTTTCTAAATGGTCTTAACTTTTCAAATTCAAAATAAGTGATCCACGTTTTATATCTTCCAGAAGAAGACAGGACATTCCATCATTCAAGTTTCTTGGCCGGAGGAGCTACAATAGCTGCTGGAAGGCTTGAGGCAGAGCAGGGAATTCTTAAGGCATGGTTCTATAAAATTGGGAAAAGTTTTTGGGAATCTGTGTGAGGTAGAAAATTTATGCCCCCCCCCCCCCCCCCCAGGCATTGTAAATGTATGAGCCATACAAAGAGATGGCATGGGATGTATGGATAATGTTTTAATAAAATACTTTTTCAGCAAATATTTTCTTATGTTTTCATTTACATGATGTTTATTGATGTTTATTGATGTTTTTATGGATCATGGTGAGACTTTCCAATAGAGGCATCACCCTTGGTGAGACTTGACCCAATGAGACAGCAGCCATGGCGAGAATGTCCAGAGAAAGCAGCCATGATATATGCACGATTTATTGATGGATTTATGGATGTTTATTTTCATTGATTTTATGTATGTTTATGTTTTATTTTTCAAAACGGTTTATTTTCATGGTATTTTATTTTTTATGTTATTGATGTATTTTTCAAAATGGTTTTTATGGTTTTCTATGTGTGATGGCATTTCATGGACTCAATTTTTATTTTTTATTTTTTAAATTTTCAATAGTTTATTGAGTGGGGATTGCATCAGCTAAATACTTTCAGCTGTATCGAGATCGAAGGGGGATGTAGAGACTTGGAGTCATTTCCAGAGCAGAACCTGCTTCCAATGAAACTCAACTCTCTACAAATCAGCAGATTCCCAAATCTCAAAATTTTGAACTACAAGGGGCTTCAACACCTAACATCTATTGAGACATTGAAGATCACCGGCTGTGGCGAGCTTCAATCCTTGTCTGAAGAGGGCCTGCCTTCTTCTCTAAGTTATTTGTACATCAGTGACTGTCCTCTGCTAAAATCAAAACTTCATAACAAGAGAGAGGAGTGGTACAAGATAGCTCATATTCCTCACATACAAATTAACGGGAAAGTAATCTCATAAGTCTGGAATATCCTCCATTTCTAAGTGCAATACATATTTATGCTTATCATATGTGAACTATAGAATTTATTAACTATCAGTTTACAGAGATTTTTTCATTCTCGTCTTCAATTCCCCCCTTGATATAGAAATGGAATATCCTCCATTTCTAGGTGCATGAAGACTTCTGCTGTAAATAGAACTAATAACAGAAGTTCTTACTAGTTACTACATTTGTCAGTGGTAGCTGTTCTTGACTACTTGTGTACTTACAGATGCATGGTTGTGGTTGTGGTTGTGTTCCTGTCAACATTCAATCAATGACAGAGAAATTGCTTGGAGGCTTGGTAAATAAGTATTTGCTTTTGCAACTTCCTATTCTATCATAGTGATCCGATTTCATGTTGATTAGTACTTATAATGCCATTACTGAAATTGTACCATCCTAAAATTCGCACAAATTGGCAGTTGTAAAGTTTCACTTGGATAAATAAGTGTGCATATGATTTATATTTTGCAGAACTCAAGCATGATGTAATTGAATAAAATCCGAAGATTTCTACTATGTTTTTCTGTTCTATAAGACTTTAATGAACTTCTGTCTTGCCTTGGTAAAATTGAAAGTGATTTTGAAATGATATATGTGCTGATTTTTTTCTCACATAAATTTACACAATTGCTGTCTTTTTTTTTTTTTGGCAGTTGAGTGTTGAGTTGCCTTGCTGTTTTTTTGGCAGGAGTTGCTGTCTTTTCTTGGCAGAAGGTTAGAGACTTAGAGAAAAAGAGGTTTTATTTAGGACCAAAGTTGAAGCATTTCTCTCTTATATTCTTTTTTGGACATGATGATATATAGAATTTAATTCAATTCTATCCATTGTCAAAAGGGAAATGAAAAAGAAATAAAAAATAAAAAATCAGACCAGTAATTATCATCTCATTATATGCTTTTATTACTAAAAATGAAGAAGAAAACAAAATAAAGACAATCCAAATTTGGTACTGGTGACTGGTGTTGTAAGAAAAATCGCACACACAAATCTCAACACACAAATAATATGAAAGCAATAAGAAGAAAAAGAAGACACCAAAGATTTTTACGTGGTTCAGCAATTTGCCTACGTCCACGGAGCGCACCGCACTCAATCCACTACTTTTAGAGTTGATTACAATCTCTCAGTCTCTCTCTCAGTCTCTCTACAATTTGCTCTCTATCTCTCTAGCAATTTTTCTCACACACCTTTAAGGTTTACATAATGGTGGTATTTATATGGGAGCACTAGGGTTGGCCAAATCCTAATTGGGATCTATTTCCTTTTTACTCTTTCTTTATTGTGCAAGTCTTAATCAGATGCGTATTTGTGTAGGACCGCTGTCGGTGTCACAGCGCTCTCACAGCGCTTCGCACAGCGTGCTCCTCTGTGATAAATACGCTCTCAAACCGCTTCCGAAAAAATCACAGCGCTTTCGCAGCGTTCTTCCCTGACGCCTGACCGCTGCCTTTCCGCTGTCAAATGCGCAGCGCAATGTGCATCGCTCTTCACAAAATTAGAAACGCTGCATATACGCTGCCAATTCAACAGCGTTTCACTCAATTTCAATTTGCTTCTTTGTTGACTTGTACTGCACAAACTACCAACCTCAATAAATGCAATTCACTTTGCATATTCACTAGAGACAAAAAGACAACTTTAACTTGCTTTAATTAATTTGTCTTATTTAAAATTGAGGTCTTCACCAATAATCCCAACAATCTCCCACTTGAAGACTGAAACTCAAGAGACGTTCTCCATCCTTCCTCGATGACTTAGTGGATAAATAACGGTGCGCTCATCCCCCACGTCTTCACTCTTGAAGACCCACTGAAGCTGTGCACAGCTCCAGTTTCTCAATAGTGACTGGCTTTGTTAACATGTCGGCCGGATTCTTGCTACCTGCTATCTTCACAAGCTTTAACACACCTTCTTCGATTAACGATCGAATGAAATGGTAGCGAAGATCTATATGTTTGATCCTAGAATGGAACGCCGAATTCTTGGCTAAGTGTATTGCACTCTGACTGTCACTGTGCAATACATTCATCACTTGATCGAATCCCAACTCAGCTAACAAACTTTGTAACCATATCAGCTCCTTGCTTGATTCTGTTACAGCCACATACTCTGCTTCAGTTGTAGAGATTGTCACTATCTTTTGCAACTGAGACATCCAACTAATTGCGGTACCAGCCATTGTAAACACATATCCGGTGGTACTCCTTCTATGATCCACCTCCCCAGTAAAATCTGAATCCACATAACCTTCCAACTTGAGTTCGTCTCTTCTGAAGGTTAGACATCTCTCTGTCGTACCCCGCAGGTATCTTAGGATCCACTTCACAGCCTCCCAGTGAAGCTTGCTTGGATTTGACATGTAACGGCTCACAACTCCCACTGCATGGGAAATATCTGGTCTTGTGCAAGTCATGGCATACATTAGGCTTCCAATGGCTGAAGCATAAGGAACTTTAGCCATGAAGTCCTTCTCTTCTTCCGTCTTCGGACTCTGGTCCTTGGACAACCTGAAATGACTAGCCAAAGGTGTTCTTACCGATTTTGCATCACCCATGCTGAATCTCTGCAACACCTTCCGAACGTACTCTGCTTGTGAAAGCTTCAATGTACCTTCCTGTTCGTTTCTGCTAATTCTCATTCCAAGAATCTGTTTTGCTGCACCTAAATCCTTCATCTCGAACTCACTCGAGAGTTGCTTCTTCAAATTGTTAATCTCTTCTAAATCTGCACCAGCTACTAACATGTCATCAACATAAAGTAGCAGAATAATAAAACTTGACTTGACCTTTTTGAAGTAACAGCAGTGGTCAGCATTGCATCTCAAATATCCATTGCCTTGCATAAACCCATCGAACTTTTTGTACCACTGTCGGGGAGCTTGTTTTAAACCATACAAGCTCTTTGTCAACCTACACACCAACTCTTCCTTGCCATCTTCTGCGAACCCTTCTGGTTGCTGCATGTATATCTCTTCCTCCAAATCTCCATGAAGAAAGGCAGTCTTCACATCTAACTGCTCAAGATATAACCCCTTTGCTGCGACAATACTTAACACTAACCGGATCGTAGTTAGTTTAACAACAGGAGAAAAAATTTCAGAGTAGTCAATACCTTCTATTTGTTGGAAGCCTTTGACCACTAGTCGTGCCTTGTATCTCTTGGAACCATCATGTTCCTCTTTGATCCGAAATACCCACTTATTCTGTAGGGCTTTCTTTCCTTCAGGCAGCTTGGCTAACTCCCAAGTTTGATTTGAAATCAACGACTTCATCTCATCCTTCATTGCAAGCTCCCACTTGCTCGCATCTTCTCCTTGATATGATTCATCATAGCACTCAGGTTCCCCTGCATCTGTCAACAGCATGTATTGCAAGTACTTCCTATTTGGTATAGGAGTTCGAGTTGATCTTCTCACTGTACTCTGAGCCTGTGTCGCTGGAACGTCTCTATGTGGGATAGGATCTGTAACCTGGAGCGGCACACCTTGTTCTTTATCTTTCTGAATAACTGATTCCACGACCCTATTCTCTGACACATCATTCGGCCCAAAATACTCTGGCTCTTCTAGCTCAGACATCTGTGTGTTTCTGTCTTTGTACATAACCTTTTCATTGAAGACAACATCTCTACTTCTGATCATCTTGCGATTTTGGTCATCCCACAACTTGTAACCAAATTCATCTTCTCCATAGCCCACCAAAGTACACTTCACTGACTTGGCGTCTAGCTTATTCCTCGCATGATCACCTATATGTACATAAGAAACACACCCAAATACTTTAAGATGAGAAAGTTTTACCTCTTTCCCAGTCCAGATCTCTTCTGGTATAGCGAGGTCCAAAGGCTTTGATGGTCCTCTGTTGATCAAATATGCTACTGTATTGACTGCCTCTGCCTAGAACTGTTTTGGTAACCCTGAATGTAACCTCATGCTTCTGGCCCTCTCAGTCAATGTTCTGTTCATCCGTTCTGCTATCCCATTTTGCTGTGGGGTTCCAGGAACCGTTCTACTGAGCTTAATCCCGCTCACATAGCAAAACCTCTTGAACTCACTGTCTTCATATTCTCCACCATTGTCTGAATGCAGCTTTTTGATCTTTAACCCTGTCTCATTCTCAACTCTAGCTTTCCACCTCTTGAAAGCATCAAACACCTCAGACTTGTGTTTTAGAAAATAAACCCATACCTTTCTGGAGTGGTCGTCAATAAATGTGACGAAATACTGTTTACCTCCGGTTGATGAGACTGAAGCTGGACCCCAAACATCGGTGTGCACTAGTTCCAGCTACTCCTTTGCCGGTACCCTTCCGGTCTTCTTAAAGCTCACTCGCTTCTGTTTTCCTAATATGCAGCTCTCATAGAAATCAACCTCAACACTTTTTAAATCTGGCAACTTACCTTTCGAATGCAGACACTTCAGCCCCTGACTACTTATGTGCCCAAACCTCTGGTGCCACAAGTTTGGATCATCTTTACCTTCCGCCATAGCGATTGAACCACAACCATCCGTTGTAGTGTAAAGCGACCCATTCTTATTTCCTCGGGCGATTGTCATAATACCCTTCGAAATCTTCCACTTATCATCTGTGAAAGTCGTCACATAACCCTCTGACGCCAGTTGCCCAATGGAGATCAAGTTCTTCCTCAAATCCGGTATATGCCTCACGTTATTAAGTTTCCAAACTGACCCATTCAGCTGAATCTTCACATCTCCCTTCCCGGTAATGTTGCATGCTTGATCGTTACCAAGATACACCTTACCTAAATTTTCGGAGACGTAGTTCTCAAATAACTCCCTATGATGTGTGGCATGGAAAGACGCTCCTGAATCCAGAACCCAAGACTCTGTCTTACTTTCCAACAAGCAGATGAGGCAGTCATCTGACTCCTCTGACACACAGTTCGCACTGCCCTTGCCCTTATCTTTCTTTTCAGATCTACACTCATACGAGAAGTGGCCTTTCTTACCACAGTTCCAGCACTCTACATCTTTCTTGCTTCGTTGCTGATTTCCCGAATAATTGACCTGATACCTGGATTTAGACTTACCTCTTGATTTTGATCTTCCTCGTTGATTTGTGTTCCGATTTCTGTTTCTGCCTTCTCTACCTTCCATATTCAATGCTGAAGATGTAGATGCTCCAAATCCCTCTTCACGCATCCTAATCTCTTCGGTCATGATCATGTTCACAACCTGTGAGAAATCCAATTTCTCTTTTCCGAACGAGTTGGCAATTGACTGACATGTCATCTTCCAACTTTCTGGCAATTGGGTGAGCATAAACACCGCCAAGAATTCTTCATCGAAACCCATAGACACAGAAGTTAACCCATCCTTCACTTCATTGAACTGGTTTAGATACTCTCTAAAACCCTGACCTTCCGTCATCTTTAAATTTGATAGCTTCTTGACAAGATGGACCTTCCTTACCGCAGAAGGCTGTTCATACAGGTTTGATAAAGTCTTCATCAGATCTTTGGCAGTGAGTTGATCCTTTACGTTAAAAGCGACCTGCTTCGTCAAACTAAGACGTATTGCTCTCAATGCTTTCCTGTCCAGCAGTTCGAACTCCTCTTCATCCATGTTCTTTGGCATCCGTTTCTTTGACCAATCTACATCAGTCATGGTTGCCGGCTTCTCTTTTATCGGCCAATGCAGGTCCTTCTGGTACAGATAATCCTCCATCTGCATCTTCCAAAAACTGAAATTCGTCCCATCGAACTTCTCAATCTTATGAGAATCTTTCTCAGATCCCATCCCTGCAATAAAACCGTTGACCTCGAGATAACCTAGATTTGTGTGAAAAATAACCTGCCCCAACCTAGGGCTCTGATACCAATTGTTGTAAGAAAAATCGCACACACAAATCTCAACACACAAATAATATGAAAGCAATAAGAAGAAAAAGAAGACACCAAAGATTTTTACGTGGTTCAGCAATTTGCCTACGTCCACGGAGCGCACCGCACTCAATCCACTACTTTCAGAGTTGATTACAATCTCTCTGTCTCTCTCTCAGTCTCTTTACAATTTGCTCTCTATCTCTCTAGCAATTTTTCTCACACACCTTTAAGGTTTACATAATGGTGGTATTTATATGGGAGCACTAGGGTTGGCCAAATCCTAATTGGGATCTATTTTCTTTTTACTCTTTCTTTATTGTGCAAGTCTTAATCAGATGCGTATTTGTGTAGGACCGCTGTCGTTGTCACAGCGCTCTCACAGCGCTTCGCACAGCGTGCTCCTCTGTGATAAATACGCTCTCAAACCGCTTCCGAAAAAATCACAGCACTTTCGTAGCGTTCTTCCCTGACGCCTGACCGCTGCCTTGCCGCTGTCAAATGCGTAGCGCTCTTCACAAAATTAGAAACGCTGCATATACGCTGCCAATTCAACAACGTTTCACTCAATTTCAATTTGCTTTTAATTTGCTTCTTTGTTGACTTGTACTGCACAAACTACCAACCTCAATAAATGCAATTCACTTTGCATATTCACTAGAGACAAAAAGACAACTTTAACTTGCTTTAATTAATTTGTCTTATTTAAAATTGAGGTCTTCACCAATAATCCCAACAACTGGTGAGTGTAATTGATACATATGATTTGTAGAATTTTAGTGGTAGAGAGGTCTTCATGAAGATGTCAAACACTCTGATTGTTTTTCTTGTAAACTCTTTAGAACATAGAAGTATAGAACAAACACTCACTTCTGTGTCCTATGATCCCTTCAGGAATATAAGCATCAAAGGACAAACCTGTTAGCGAACAAACCTTTCACTATACGCGCGGAAGCGTTGCCGGATAGAACACAAACAAACAACAATAACAAAGAAAAGATAGATGAAGAGAATTAATCAAATCCAAGCACACACAACACAAGAATTTACGTGGAAACCCAAATCAGGGAAAAAAAACCACGGCTGTCAGGACGACAAGAGAAAGTTCCAATATGTAGTAAATTGTTACAACCACACACTCAGGATCTCTCTCTAAATAATACCCCAAACCCAATTACACCCAATGCTCACTTTGAGATCTCTCTTGTATTTGCTATTATGCTCCACACTAATAACCTAGTTATTATGGTCTATTTATATGTATTACAGAGAGTTTAAACTAACAAGGAAATCTGTCTCCTAGTCATACAAGATTTACTTGTTCCACATAAATACTATTTTCTATTTATAACAAGTCTTTACTTCAAGGAGAAATCCTTTTCCCATTCGAACTCTAGAAGCAACATATTTCCTCTTCCATGCATATTTCCTGATTCAACGCGTGCTTGTGATTAACTACGACTCAAGTTGCAGTTGGCCACCTGCTTCCTAAACCGTGTTGAACTTGACCACTCAGAAGACCGTGATCCACGCGTCAAACCTTGTCGAACCGCTGTCGGACCGCTGTGAAAGCCACAGCGCTTTCCACAGCGTGAAACACTGGAATTGGAACCGCTGTTGATGCGCTGCTGAAAAATAGCAGCGGTGTCAAACTGCTGCGGACAGCTGCCGCACAGCTGCCACTACCGCTGCCTAAATTGTGTCACTCCACTGCAAACAGTTGCCGGACAGCTGCCGGACAGCTGCCGAACAGCTGCCGGACCGCTGCCGGTACCGCTGCCAAAATGGCAGCTGCGCGGCAGCGGTTTGAGCTGTCCGTTGCTTCTCTTCATCTCTTTTCCAAGCCTCTCTCAAACATAACCTCATACTCCCAAACGCTCTCACGTCTTCAGGAAGTCTCCGCATTGGTAAATCGTGTTTGGTAACCATTGGAAATACGAGCCATATCCAACAAAACCAAATTTCATTCTTCTTCTTTTATATGCTTAGCTACATAAAAGACAAAAATAGCTAATGTGATTCGAAATAATATCCTTCACACGAATTGGCAGTTGAGTGTTGATAGATATATGATATATTGATTTCAAAAATTATGCTTCAGGAGAGAATACTTGGGGAATTTGGACCTAGTGATCGGGTGAGGTCGATTCATTAACACGGAGTTTACATGTTTATTGATGATGATTGGTCCAACAAATATGCCACTTATAATTCAAAATTTGCAGCAATAATGCAATACTATCTTAACTCAATAACACAATTTACATCATCTTTTTTCTTTCCTCATAGTTAATATACTAGTAGTACAGTCAACTTCACTAAGGTAAGCACTGTACGTCAACATAACAACTTCCAGTTTTCTCTTGTCGCATAAGATACAGCTGAAGCATGGTTTGTGTCCTGTAAGTTTTTAATGGTTTCGAAGAAGCTTTCAACCCCAAGATAGATGAATTATATAAAAATCTTGTCGTTCACCACAGATACCGGTGAAACCAAGCTTCCATGTTCTGTATTTGTGAAGTTTGTCTAGCTGGAGTGGTGCTTTCTGTAGTTTCAGTAAAGAAAAATCACGTTGGAAGCTATCTGCTCTGTCTTAGATCGAAGGTGGATGCAGGAACTTAAAGTCATTTCCAGAGCAGAAGCTGCTTCCCAGCAGTCTCAACTCTTTAAGTATCTTCAGACTTCCAAATCTCAGATTCCCAGACTACACCGGACTTCAACACCTCGCATTTCTTAAAAGTTAAAACATTGGAGATCAACAGCTGCAACAAGCTTCAGTCCTTGCCTGAAGAAGGCCTGCCTTCTTCCCTGAGTTCTTTATATATCAACGAGTGTTCTTTACTGAAACCAAAACTTCAGAAGAGGAAAGGGAAAGATTGGTACAATATAGCTCATATTCCCCGCATACAAATTGATGAGCAAATCATTTCATGAATAAGTTGACAAGAGCCTTTTTTTCACAATAGTTTTATGTTGATTGTATATTACGTAGGACACAATATGTCAACTTTCAGTTTCCAGGACTATGATATGTATTGGACAAATGTCGGAAATTCATCGGACATTAAAATCTAGGACACTTTAAATTTTAGTTCAAAGCAACATGTACATATTATATTTAATTTGTGGACAGCTTCTTCATCTGATCTATTAATCCTATCCAAATGATGCAGGTGCATGCAAACTTCTGGTGTAAAGGAACTATTAACATAAGATATTACTACACATTTGAGCCCAAAAATTTGAACTTTGCTTGTTTTATTGCTCAAACTAAACTACATTCAACTATTATACTGTATGTAGTCTTTAGTTTCTGTCTTGCCTTGGTAGAATAATTGAAAGTGATTTTGAAATGAAATATGTGCTGATTTTTTTTTCCTCGCTTAAATTTACACGTTTGAATTTCTGGCTAATAGGTGGCTTTTTCCATTCTTCCTCTTCTTTAATTTCCTTTTGTTAGGTAGCAGTTTTGTGAAGACATACTCACTTGTAGAGAAATTTTATTTTATTTTTTCTGCTGGGAATCTGGGATTGAATAATATATGATAGCATTTTAGATTGGGCTTGGATGTCCAGAAGATTGAGTCCATGCCTCCATGGACAGAGTGATGCATTCAAAATCGTAGTTGCATAATATATGGCTTTTTGGGTTGGGCTTGGTTGTCCAGCGGATTGAATCCATGGACATAGTGATGCATTCAAATTCACAGCTGCAGTTAACAATTCACTTTATAGCTTATACATTGTTTGGATAAATTTTTGAGCAAAGACTTGGGTTGTATATATATATATATATATATCTCGATCTCGAATGTAGGGATGATAAAATTATCGATGAATATTTAGAGGATAAATACTAAAACTCTTGAAGGTAAAGCTGTGTCTCCACAATGTAAATTATAATTAAAATTTTGCTCTTGATACGACGTGTTGCTTCTACATAGCATAGCATTGTTGATTCACATTTGACAAGCATCCAAAAGAAATTAATAAATAACGGATTAATCACTTTACCATCCTCGATATTTAACTGACATACGCTTATTAGTTCCCACAGGTTTTGATATTCATCTCTAATCTCTTCAGAAATTCAAATATCAATTATTGTAAACCTAGCTCATGTAATACTTTATTATAAATCTATAATCTTTCTCAACAAAGGAGATGGATGATGAATTTCAAAACATGTGAAAGATTAGGGCTTGTTTGTTTTTTCCCATTTGAAAACCTAGGTGAATGCCTTAGATGAATCGGCAATTCAGGTGCAGTTCCTAATGCAGAACAACTGCTTCCTTATGAGTTATGATTAAAAAATAATAATAATAAATGAAAATTTGGGGTTTTATCATGGCCCCCCATAACACATAGTGCTTGATAGCTTTTGATTGCATTAATCAATCACTTTTGTTCTACTTTTTGACTAAAAATAGTAGTCATTGCATGATGTAGCGGAAGCTCTTTCGAGAAAAACCTACGTAAAACGATTAGAAACAACCTACTAACAATCCGTTGATTTGCGCACAAATACCGGACAATTAGGCTTCAATTCGTTGATTCACGAAGAATACCGAAATTGGAATAATTAGAGAAAACTCTCAATTTTATTAATCAAAAACTGAATGGCCAATTCGGCCTACATCTTTATTTAAAGCAAGCAAAACCTAAACCTAATCGAATTCCTTGGAAAGCAAGAAAAACGAATTAAAAACGGAAAATTACCAAAAAAGGCAAAAACGAGATTAAAGCAAAAACTGATTCTACTGAGAATCCTAAACACTCCAGAATTGACGGAAGTCGATTCGGAATTGGGAAACTCAAATTAAAGCAAAAACAAAACTTTCCTAAAATAGCAAAAACACTAATTTCAAGGCCTAAACGACGGAATTTGCCTAAAAAGTGACGTGCTTACATAGCAAAGCTATGTAGTAGTTCCGGAAACGCCGAAACGCATCAGCTGTCAAAATTTCAAATCAATCTGATTTCGTCGCCCGAGTTTGGTCTTACTTGGCTTGTTTCAAATCCCACCCCTCCAAATAATCTAATGCCAGTTGGTCCACTGCTGCCGCATCATTCTCCCCAGGTTGGAGAAAATTCGACCTCGAATTTACCACGGTATCATCATCAGAGGAGTCACCATGAAATGGAATCAAATGCTTGACATTAAAAACATCATGAGTTCGAATATGGCTGGGAAGTTTCAGGCGATAAGCATTTGGATTAATTTTCTCCACAATTTCGAGTGGTCCTATTTTCCTGGCAGCCAGTTTGTTATAATCCCCCACCGCAAACCTGTCTTTTGTGAGGACAGCCCACACAAAATCACCCTCATCAAACTCTAAATGACGCCTCTTCTTGTCTGCAGCCCGCTTGTATTTCTCTGCCGATTGCAACAAATTATCCTGCACCTGCTTATGAACCTCCTGTAACCCATAAACGAAATCTTCAGCCTTCCCATGAACTCTCGTTTTGCTAGGTAGAGGAATCAGGTCTATAAGGCCTCGTGGAACCATTGAGTACACAACCTGAAAAGGACTGAACCCGGTACTCTTATTGACAGCATGGTTGTGGGCAAATTCTGCTTGGCTCAGCTTCAGATCCCACGACCGAATGTTTTCTCCCACCAGACATCTCAGCAAATCTCTGAGCGCTCGGTTCACTACCTCCGTCTGCCCATCTGTTTGTGGATGATATGCACTACTAAAATCCAACCTTGTATTGACCATTTTCCACAGACTTCGCCAGAAGTGGCTGAGGAACCGAGTGTCCCTATCTGAAACAATCGAAGCAGGTAGGCCATGAAGGCGGTATATCTCTCGAAAGAACAATTGGGCGACCTTGACCGCATCAGTAGTTTTTTTGCACGGAATAAAATGAACCATCTTGGAAAATCGGTCAACCACGACATAGATGGAGTCCCATCCTCGCTGGGTTCTTGGCAGTCCCAAAACGAAATCCATACTCAAATCCGTCCATGGTTGGGTAGGAATAGGTAATGGCATGTACAGACCAGCATTAGTCGCCTTCCCTTTGGACACTTGGCAAATCCGACATCTTTCCACATATCTCTCTACTTCTTTCCGAATCGTGGGCCAAAAGTACGATGCCTTGACTAATTGAAGAGTACGATCTCTGCCCACATGACCCTCCCCATGTATTTCCTTAATAATTTGCAGACGCAAACTACAATCGGGAATACAAAGCTGATTTCCCCGAAACAAGAACCCGTCTACCAGCACAAAATCTGATATTTTTTTCTCCCGAACAGCAGCTACTACCTCAGAAAAATGTGGGTCCGAATCCAATAAATCACGAAAAGAGTGAAAACCTGGTACCTGGACAGTCATTGTTGATAACAGAGTGGTTCGTCGACTTAGGGCATCAGCCACCCGGTTCGTAATTCCTGCTTTGTGCTTCAGTACAAAGGTGAATTGTTGAAGGTAAGCTGACCATGAAGCATGCCGGGCCGAAATTTTTTCTTGACTATGGAGATGTCGCAACGAATCATGATCGGTGTATAATGAACTCACGGTGGAATAAGTAATGTCGCCAATGCCTCACTGCTTGGACCACATCATAAAACTCTATGTCATAGGTGCTATATCTTACCCGAGATCCTGAAAGCTTCTCACTGAAATATGCCACTAGTTTCCCTCCTTGACTCAAAACAGCTCCGATGCCCACCTTGGAGGCGTCACTATGCAACTCAAAAAGTTGAGAAAAATCGGGTAAAACGAGTACAGGGGCTGTTGTCAATTTCTCCTTGATTTGTTGGAATCCTTCCTCTGCTTCAGTCGTCCACTGAAACTTGACTCCTTTCATACACTCCGTAACAGGTGTCATGATGCTACTAAAGTGTGGGATGAACCTGCGATAGAACGATGCTAACCCATGGAAGCTCCGTACCTCAGTAATTGTTTTCGGCTGCGGCCACTGCCTCACCGCTTCTATCTTGGACTGATCCACCTGTAGTCCCTCACCAGAAATAACATATCCCAAAAATAACACCTTTGGCGTCATAAAAACGCACTTTTTAGCTGCAGCCACGAATTTCTCTCTACGAAGCACACATAATACTTCCCGAATGTGCTGAATGTGCAGCACGGGGTTGGCACTGTAAATTAAAATATCATCGAAATAGACAACGACAGACTTACCAATAAATGGTCGAAGGGCTTGGTTCATTACTCTCATAAAGGTGCTGGGCGCGTTCGACAACCCAAACGGCATGACTAGCCACTCATATAATCCCTCTCGCGTCTTGAACGCTGTCTTCCATTCATCACCAGGTCGGATCCGAATCTGATGATACCCACTCTTCAAGTCCAATTTTGTGAACACATGTGCACCACTCAACTGATCTAACAAGTCATCTAGTCTTGGGATTGGAAAGCGATACCTTACAGTGATCTTATTAATTGCTCGACTATCGACACACATCCTCCAGGTTCCGTCTTTCTTTGGAATTAATAAAGCGGGGATAGCACATGGACTTAAACTCTCTCGAATATGCCCCTTTGACTGTAGCTCTTCTACCTGTCTTCGTAACTCTTCATGCTCGGTGGGACTCATCCGGTAATGTGGTTTGTTTGGCAATACAGCTCCTGGCTCTAAGTCGATTTGATGCTGAATGTCACGCAGAGGTGGTAGTCCTTCAGGTAATTCATCCGGGAACACATCAGCAAACTCCGAAATCAGAGGAGCTGCCGCTTTAGGAACCTCCAGATCAGCCGTTGTTTCTTTTCCTATCAACACATATATTGTATCCGTTTCCTTTACCTCCAGCTCGAATTTTGCATAGGATAACAGGTTAGTATTATCTCCATGCGCCCTCATCTTTTCAGTCGGACTGCTTGGCAGTAGCACAATTTTGGTTTCATGGAAAACGAAAGAATATGTATTTTTGAAACCATCATGATGAACCTTCCTGTCATATTGCCATGGCCTCCCTAATAGTAGGTGGCATGCATCCATGTCCACCACATCGCACCACATCTGATCCTTATAGTTGGACCCCATAGAAAACGAAATTAGTGCCCTCTGAGACACGGTCACTTCTCCTCCCTTTTGCAGCCAAGCTAGTCTATAGGGTTTTGGATGTTTTTCCGTCTTCACTCCTAATTTTCGCACCGCCTCAGCTGATACAATATTCTCACAACTTCCCCCATCGATGACGAATCGACACACTTTACCAAGAATGGTACAAGTAGATTGAAAGATGTTATTTCGGAGCCAATCCCTTTCTTCAGTCCGTGGTGCCAGGCAGGTACGTCGCACCATTAACATCGTTCCAATGTCACCATCTACCAATTCTTCACTTACTTCCTCCGCACCGGACGGCGAATCATCACCTATTTCCGCATCCTCCTCATTAAATTCTGTAGGGTCAATAAATAGCACCTTCTTGGCTGGCCTCTGACATTCCGACAATCTGTGACCCGTTTCTCCACACCCGAAACACCGAAATTCGCCCGTGGTTGTCCTGGGAGTTTGGACGCTATTTGTCGGGTTTCGCTGACCAGAATTCGAACTGCCACTAGCACCAGCAGCACCCGGTCGAGTTCCAGTATTTTCGTCGGAACTACTTGCTCTGTTTCGATTGCGCACTCCTCCTCCGAAATTCGAAATCAGCCCACTAGTTGAATTTCGAGACAGTGTCTTCTCCAATTGTAAAGCCCTCTGATGCGCCTCTGTCACCGTTACTGGATCAAATAGGTTAACCATATCAAGGATTTGCGTTCGCAACCCTCCACAGTAGCGAGACACCAATTGATCTTGCGTCTCCTGAATCTCGTTTCGCACCAACAGTTGATAGAACTCCGTGGTATATTCCTCAACTGATCTCATACCTTGTCGCAGATTCTGTAACCTCTGGTACATCAACCTCTGAAAATTGTGTGGTAAGAATTCAGCACGCAACTTCCGTTTCATCTTTTCCCATTCAGCAATTTTTTGCTTTCCCGAACGATTCCTGTTGAGTTTGAGTTGTTGCCACCATGCCGCTGCTCTGCCCCGAAGTCTTGTGGCTACCAACGCCACCTTCTCTCTTTCCGGAACCCTCTTGAATTCGAGGATTTCTTCCACAATTCCTATCCACTCGAGAAACTCCTCTGGCAGTATACTACTCTGAAATTCTGGAACTTCGGTCCGCATCCCTGTCTCCCATCGCCTGATATCTTCAGCTCTGTCACCAGCCCTATCATCAGCTTCAGGTGGCCGCTGTCGGCGCTGTGGTTGCGGGATTTCTTCCTCTCCGTCACTGTCACCTCCCGTTTCAGGATTTAAATTCTGAAAAGGGTTTTGGTTGGCTCTCATCGTCGCAAGCTGCTCCGTTAATTGCTCAACCTGTCGCTCCAACTGTGCCACGCGGTCACGTTCGATGGCTTCTTCTACGAGTACCTGGTTTGGTCGTCTTCTCGGCGGCATGATAATGTCCCGAACGAACCTGGCTCTGATACCAAACTGATGTAGCGGAAGCTCTTTCGAGAAAAACCTACGTAAAACGATTAGAAACAACCTACTAACGATCCGTTGATTTGCGCACAAATACAGGACAATTAGGCTTCAATTCGTTGATTCACGAAGAATACCGAAATTGGAATAATTAGAGAAAACTCTCAATTTTATTAATCAAAAACTGAATGGCCAATTCGGCCTACATCTTTATTTAAAGCAAGCAAAACCTAAACCTAATCGAATTCCTTGGAAAGTAAGAAAAACGAATTAAAAACGGAAAATTACCAAAAAAGGCAAAAACGAGATTAAAGCAAAAACTGATTCTACTGAGAATCCTAAACACTCCAGAATTGACGGAAGTCGATTCGGAATTGGGAAACTCAAATTAAAGCAAAAACAAAACTTTCCTAAAATAGCAAAAACACTAATTTCAAGGCCTAAACGACGGAATTTGCCTAAAAAGTGACGTGCTTACACAGCAAAGCTTTGTAGTAGTTCCGGAAACGCCGAAACGCATCAGCTGTCAAAATTTCAAATCAATCTGATTCCGTCGCCCGAGTTTGGTCTTACTTGGCTTGTTTCAAATCCCACCCCTCCAAATAATCTAATGCCAGTTGGTCCACTGCTGCCGCATCATTGCATGACAACCCAATTTGTTTTACTTTTGTCTTTTTGACTAAAAACAGTAGCCTTTGCTTGCCAACCCAATTTGTTCTACTTTTTGACTAAAAACAGTAGCCTTTGCATGCCAACCCAATTTGTTATACTTTTTTGACTAAAAACTGCTTTCTCATGAGTTACGATTCAAATATATGTATATATTGAGGGCCCCATAACACATGGTGCTTGATAGCTTTTGTTTGCACTAATCAATCACTTTTGTTCTACTTTTTGATTAAAAACAATAGCCATTGCATGCCAACCCGATTTGAACAACATTTGTTCTTGTATTGATTAATTGTCTTCTATATAGTCTTCACACAATGTGATTCATGTTTGAGTATCGGACATATATTGTCAAGTCAATTCTGCTCAGATGCAATGTTTACATAATTACATGACATATAACATTTATCATAAATCAACATGTTGGGCCCCTCAATTATTCTACTTTAGCTCGTCTTCTTTTCCAATTTTGTCATCTCCTACCTGTTAGTCTCTCTGCTTGCCATGTGCAGGTTGGAAAAAGGAAAATAATTCACCTCATTCATTGCAAAATATCTTTCTTCTTAAGATCAATTAAGAGCATCCACAATGGTGGATGAAAGAGACTCATTTTTAGTAGACCCATTTTTATTTGGATCCAATGGTGCCACAATGGTAAAAAAAAAATGATCCAAAAAAGAAGATCCAAATGTGGTCTTCACCCCACTAGACCTAAATTGGGTTCCAAATTTAGAATCTCATTTGGATCTTGCTCAATGATTGGAGTTGAGTTCCCAACACCTCTCAATCATTGGGTTGGACTTATATATATAATTTAAATTACATTATATAATTATTAATTTCAATAATTATATATATAATGAAAAAATATAAATAAATTTAATATATATATTTCAATTATTTAAATTTAAATATATTATTATTAATTTCAATAATTATGTATATATATAATGAAAAAATATAAATAAATTTAATATATATTTTTAAATTATTATAATTTAAATATATTATTATTAATTTCAATAATTATATATATAATGAAAAAATATAAATAAATTTAATATATATATTTCAATTATTATAATTTAAATATATTATTATTAATTTCAATAATTATATATATAATGAAAAAATATAAATAAATTTAATATATATATTTCAATTATTATAATTTAAATATATTATTATTAATTTCAATAATTATATATATAATGAAAAAAATATAAATAAATTTAATATATATATTTCAATTATTATAATTTAAATATATTATTATTAATTTCAATAATTATATATATAATGAAAAAATATAAATAAATTTAATATATATATTTCAATTATTATAATTTAAATATATTATTATTAATTTCAATAATTATATATATAATGAAAAAAATATAAATAAATTTAATATATATATTTCAATTATTATAATTTAAATATATTATTATTAATTTCAATAAGTATATATATAATGAAAAAAATATAAATAAATTTAATATATATATTTCAATTATTATAATTTAAATATATTATTATTAATTTCAATAAGTATATATATAATGAAAAAAATATAAATAATTTTAATTTCAATTATAAAATTTTATTTTAATGAAATGAAAATTATTTTAATGAAAACATTAATTTTTTGAAGGTTTGGAACCGGAACTGGAATCGAACATTCAAAACCGGTTCCGATTTTGAAGGTTCATAACCGAAATAGAAACCGAGTTGGAAATCATAACCGGGTCGGGAACTGGAACTGAACAGTCAAAACCGTCAAAAATCGGACCAGAACCGAAACCGAAACAAAACCATCGGAACTACCAGATCTGAACCGAGGAACAGAAACCGAAATAGAACTGGAACCAAACCTTCAAAACCAAAACCGAAACCTGAACCAATTTTAAAGGTTCGGAACCGGGGAACTGAAACCCGAACCGAACCGAACCGAACCGAAACCGGCGCCATGTTTAATCGTATACAATATTTTGTTTTAAATGCTTATTTTTATTGTTGATGTAATTTGGTTGTGATAATTTTAAATTCATAATTTTTTAAAAAAATTAATCATAATTTGTTAAATAATTATTGATAGTGTTGATATTTAAAATATATTATATAATTTATATATATATATAGTATTTTAAAGAAGAGTAAAGATTGTTTGGAAAAAAATTAAAAAAGTGGATCCACTTTTACTTTTCTAGTTTAGCCCCATTGTGGGGAAAAGAGATCCAAATTAAGTGGATCCAAATGGCAAGACTCATTTTTTAAAAAGAAGACCCATTTTTGATGATGTGGCAACAAATGGGTTTGTTCATTAAATATGGGTCTTGTTTTTGGGTCTTACCATTGTGGATGCTCTAAGAAGTTTTAGGGCAAACTGCACAAAGGTCCCTTGAAATTTGACCTAATTGCATACAAATGTAATTTTGGTCAAGCGTTAACGTTAACATCCCATGCAAAAGGTCCAAAATGTCCTTGATATCTAATTTATTATATATTTGATTTTATGAGTTAATTGCACAAACATACTATGAGTTTATCCATTTTTGTAAAATTTCATGAAGATAAATATAAATGATATATGCTAGGTTTTAGTGAAAATGTGAGAAACTAATTAAGTGGGATTTTGAATGATTTGGAGAAAATAATTTAATAACAAGATAAGGATTAAGCAAGTTCTTGGAATTCTCTTCAATTGAATGAATAGTAAAATATTCAATAATTAAGAAGATTAAACTAAATGATTCTAATAGGAAGAGATTGGTTCGATTGTAAAACCTCTCGCATAATATTGTAATACTTAAGAAATTTAGGTGCAGCAGATGCATGTCCATTCCCGTTGTTTCATGATGCTCGTTCTTATTCATGAAAAAGAAAATGTTTACATAATTACATGACATACAACATTTATCATAAACCAACAGGTTGGGCCCCTCAATTATTCTACTTTAGCTCATCTTCTTTTCCAATTTTGTCGACTCCTATCTGTCAGTCTCTCTGCTTGCCATGTGCAGGTTGGAAAAAGGAAAATAATTCACCTCATTCATTGCAAAATATCTTTCATTCTTAAGATCAATTAAGAGCATCCAAAATGGTGAATAAAAGAGACTCATTTTTAGTAGACCCATTTTTATTTGGATCCAATGGTGCCACAATGGTAAAAAAAAAAAGGACCCAAAAAAGAAGATCCAAACGTGGTCTCCACCCCACTAGACCTAAATTGGATTTTAAATTTAGAACTCCATTTGGGTCTTACCCAATGATTAGAGTTAGGTTCTCAACACCTCCCAATCTTGGGTTAAGCTTAAGTTTTGTAGAGCTACAGTATGCACCAGGTTTGGTGAATACCGTAGCTTCATCAAAAAAATTTAGTGTAATTAGTATGTTGGTTGGAGATGGTTTTTTAGTGTTTTTGGTGAGTTAATTGGAGATGGAGTTTACCACCTATATGTAAATAGTACAAAACGTGTTAAAGTGTCTATACCTGAGTGTTTTGGCCAGTTTGGGTGGCCAAAGAGTCTATTAGAGGCTTGCCTTTGGGTCCAGCAAATGCCATATTGACACAGACGTTTCGATATTGTTACATTGTTAGTTTGGGTGATATTCAAGTTTTGTAGACTCCTATCTGACAACCTCTCTGCTTGACATGTGCAGGTTGGAAAAGAACAATAATTCACCTCATTGCAAAATATCTTCTTCTTAAGATAAATTAAGAAGTTTCGAGGATAAATCAGTTTTTAGGGTAAAGTGCACAAAGTTCCCTTGAAATTTGACCTAATTGCATACAAATGTAATTTTTATCAAAGGTTAAAGTTAACATGCCCATATAAAAGGTCCAAAATGTCCCTGATATCTAATTTATTATTTTTTTTGAGTTAATTGCATGAAGATATTATGAGTTTATCCATTTTTGCAAAATTTCACAAAAATGCCAGAAAATTAACACAAATATACTATGTCATTAAAAGTACTTTGTAAACTCTTAAAGTAAGAGGGTATTTTGTTGTTTTTTTCTTATTAAGTAAAACAAATAATTTAACAATGACCCTAAAACTGTTTGTAAAAACAAATCTACCTAAAAAAATAAAATAAAAAACCTAATAAGATTTCATAATTATAAATCTACCTCAAATCCCAATTTTATTTATTTTTTTAAAAGTTAAAAACTTCGTTGGTAATGGGAGACCACCATTGGTGGAGATCCCATCTCCACTGTGATGGGAGGAGACTGACAATTTTCTCCTACGGAGGAGAATGTCCAAAGATCTCATCTGTCAGAAGATCACTTTTGTGTGTGGACTTTGTGAAAAGATCAAAGACTTCTATGTTTTATTTTAAATAACTGTAATTGTAATTGTTAATTTTCAGAAGGTATTTTCGTTGCTTTAACCTAACTAAACTATTCTATTTGATTCATAATATATAATTTCATACCGACTTGTATATATTCTTCACCCAATGTGATCCACATTAAAAATTTCATGGATATAAATTGTAAGTCAATCCTACAGGATTCATGGACAAAATTATATGTTTGCATCATTGCATCAGATGCAACTTTAATTTAGATACATCAATGGGGACCAAATTTTGAATATTTGTACCCTAAACCAGTAAAGCAAAGCCGGTATTTTTTTTTTTTTTTTTTCGTTCGTCTCTCAACCCCTTCAAAAGGTAGAAAAATAAAGCACAATAATTCACTCCATAGCTAATAGCACCGATAATTATATTTCTTCTTTGTTCCACACTTCCATTCACTTATTTTAAACTTTCATTTTCTATGATAGTCTGGAGATGTGATGGCATGAGATCACCGTATCACGACTCACGTAATCTGATGGTGCTGCCCATACTTGTAAACACAATTTAAAAGAGCATAAATATAAAAGAATTTGTTATTTTAACCACGGTCCAACTTGGTTTAGTGGAACCGGTAATATAAATTGCCACCACCATCATATCGCATGTGGTATTAAAAAAAAAAAAAAAATTTGTAACTTATATTCAATTTTTAATTAAATATAAATTATGTCATTCACTATTTAGTTTTTAATAGCTATTCAGTTTTCAATATAATTAATATCACAAAACTTAATTTAAAAAATGATAAAAATATATTTAACTTACATTAACAAAATCAAAGCTAATTTTCAAACCTTATCACATGAAATAAGAATAAAAATATTTATCCACACAAAATTATTAAGCTCCTAGGTTTTTTTTTTCCTTTTAAAAATATATTTGCATGATACTACATAGTTATAAAATTCCAATATATATATATATAAATAGGTCATCTGTGCGAATCTAGTTGGTAGTTACCAATAAGCTTTCAATGGTGAATAATATGTCAGAAATCACACCTTTCACTTATATCCTACCTTAATCTCATTTAATATTGTGGCTTTTTATTAAACTCACATGATGAGTGACAGTAAATTATATTAAATCATTATCGATCACACATTGGTTTTATTAAACTCACATTGGTTGTGAGACTCTATTCTGGGCTAGTGCTCGATTAGTTTTATCTGTGGAGTCCCAGTTTGGTTGTAACCGTGCCCTGGATCTGGTGCTCCAGATTTTCAGGTGCTCCTTCCATCAAAAAAAAAAAAAAAAAAAAAAAAAGGTGGTGATCAATGAATGTTGAATACAAAGGTAATTAACATTTTACTCATAATATAAAAACAAAATATTTTTTATATTTCAAACATGTAATGTATGATAGAATCATGGAACTATATTTTTATTGATAATTTTATTTATTAAATATTTAACTTCTGTATATTGTATATAATATTATAAAAGTGAAACAAAATATTATTCTATTAAATACTTAATTTTAAAAATTATATACAGACTTTATCTCTATTATAATTTATAATAAGTTCATAATCATGTTAATTTATTGTCAAATATGATTAATTTGATGTATAATTACTTGTTTAAGATTAACCTAAAATTTTGCAGATCACCTTTTAGTAGAGATGATAGTGCACCTCCATTTCAAAGTGGTAGTGAGGTGTTCGAGTCCCACCATGCATATTTTACAACCATGTGTGGACAGGGGCGGACCCATGTGGGGCCCTACCTCAATTTTATTTAAAAAAAAATTGATTCTGTGTATATTATATATATAAATATTTAATAAGAACTTTTAACATTATATTCCTATTAGTATAGCTGGTAGTGGATCTTGCTAATTAAACTAAGGGTGCTTGGTTCAAGTACCATCTCAAGCAATCTTTAATTCCATTTTATCTTCTAATTTTTTATGTGCCTTTTTTAATTCCATTTTATATTCTAATTTTTTGTGACTTATTTATTTTACCATCATTTCCGATTCATTTTCTCTATTCCGTTGTTGTCAATTTCGTAACTACCATTAATTTGTGTTTACTTAATTTATATTAAATTATATATTATTATTTTGGATTTTATTATTTTTAATAGTTTTAATTTGACATACCTAGCACGTCCAATCAATAAACCCTAAAATATCATATTTTACTTTATTGGATTAAAATAGTCAATCTATTCATATGATTCATTTTATCTTATCCTTAGTATTTTTCTTGATTTTATAGTTTTAATTTATTTAGAATCAATAAATCAATAATTTACCAATAATTTGAAGAATAAAAAATTTAAAAACATGTCTAGTAATAGTTATTAATAAATTATTTTTGTATAAATTTAAATTGAATTTATTATAAATGCAAAACAAAATATCTTATTATAAAATTAGATGGTAATTTATTCTTTTTTTTTTCATTATTTATGTTGTTTTTCTTGTTATTATTTATTTTTAAATATTTTTTCTTGTTTTATTTCTTTTTGAATGTAAGATTATTTAATTCATCTGAGTAAGAATTCTATTTATTTTATTTTATTTAAAAAAACTATTTTACTACAATTTAAATTTTTCAGTATTTTTTCATATAATTATGATTTTAATTTATTCAAGTGCCTTACCTGATTAAAATTCCTGAGTCCGCCACTGTGTGTGGAGAGGTCTTTCGGTTTGTAGGAGTAGTTATCCGGGACATATATGTATTGTTTGATCTTAGCAGGTCAATTATAATATTTGTAATACTTAAAATAAAATAAAAAATAGTCCTAAAATTTTATAAAATATTCCTAACCTTAGATGCAAATATCCTTATTTAAAAAAATAAAAAAATTTAACGGAATATCCACCGATATTGATATTATCTCCAAAATATCCATAAAATTGGAAGTCCAATATTGATACTGATACCGATATTTTCTTCCTTCTTATTATTATCTTCTTCAATAATAGAAAAATCGGTCTGCAGACTCCATTAAAGACTCATTTTTCTTCGGTCAAGCTTTTACTTTTCATCAAACACCTTAGTTTTCATCAAATATTTTTGGCTTGTATTGTTACAAAACTTTTATCATATAAAAGATATATATTTTTTTGGGTTTTAATCGAAGTTGAAATAAATTAGTAAAACTAAGAAGGAATATCTTGGAATTATGAGAAGTGGTGACTGGTGAGAGCATCCAATTAATATTTCAATTTGTGGGTAATTGTTGACACAACACGAAATTAGCGAGTTTGATTTACTATTGAGTAAACACATTCAACCCATTAAATAAACGGATCGTATTTTTTGGTTGAACTTATTCTAATCCATTGAGTTTGATTTAATATCGAGTCAACACATTCAACCGGTTACATAAACGGGTCATGTTTTGTTTTGTTTTGTTTTTTTTTTTTTTGGCACAGAGAAAAAAAAAAAAAAAAAACCAAAACATGACCCGATTCAATTAGGAATGGCAATGGGGCGGGTTCGGGCGAGTTCGGCAAAATCCAAACCCAAACCCCGCAAAATTTTGTGTCTACCAAACCTGCCCGCGAACCCACGAAAATAAACGGGTTCGGGTTAGGGTTTTAACTACGGGTTTGGGGGACACCCAAACCCGCCCACGAACCCATGAAACAAGCGGGTCCACGGGTAAAACCCGCGAACCCGCCATTTAAAAAAAATATATATTTCTATATTATTTAAATATATGAAATATTATAATTTTAAAGAATAAAAACACTTTTTTTTTTAGCTAAAAACAACAAGCTCTATAGAGCTTTTTTATTAATAAAATAAAAAAAAAAGGTAAAAAAAAAAAGAAAAAAAAAAAAAGAAAAGCACGCTTGCCCTAAAACACGTTAATCTTAAAAGGTACGCAGGCCTTGAAAAAAAAAAAAAAAAGAACTTAATTAAGCAGATCAACAAAATCATTTACTTATGCCTCATCATGTGCGCCCCAATTAGTGACAATGCGTGAAGCTACAAAACTTTTTTTACTCACTTGAGACTTGGAATTAGATAAAATCTTAAAAGCTGGCTTTACTTTTCTTTTTGATTTGGTCACCACGGGAAACCAATTATTGTTAAACATGGGATCTACTGGACCATGATTATAATTTGAAGTATTAATATCTTGATCTTCTGATATATGCTCCAAATTAATCTTTCCTCTTTTATCTCCTGAAACCTCATCAAAAACTTGTTGATCAAAATTCTGGAAGTTTGAAATCTTCGGATTGTCAAGACTCACTCTGTTATTAATGCAAATATTCTCTAGAGAACATTAAGGATTCTCATTATTATCTTCCAGATTTAAATATTTGGTATTCAAATCATTGGAGATATTAACATTAATTCCCACATCTTGATTATGAAATTGTTCAGCTGCTTGAATTTGAATTGGAGAAAAACTCTCAATTAGATCCCAATCTTCCGCAGGTGCATTAGATGTGCCGGTTGTAACTGGAAACTGCACTTCACATATTGGGTCAACTTCTTGAGACCCAAATTTGTCAACTTCAAAATTGGTTGTCGTTTCCCGATTCACTTCATGAATATCAATCACATTTAATTCAAATAAATGTGGAGATAATTGGATGCTGCCATTTTTGTCTTCCACATTAATTACAGGATTTTTAAAATTTTGAATCTGTACAATTTCCTTTTCCTGTTTCCTGATTTTTAAGAATAAAAACACTTAATAGATTGAAATGTTTACATTTTATTCTCTATATAATTAAAATGTTTTTATTGGAGTTTAAATTTATAATATTTTAAATAATAAGATATTATATAATTTTTATTATTCGTGGGTACACGGATTCGGGTATGGATATTTTTCCAAATCCATACCCGAACCTGAACCCGTGACGGGTACAATTTTCAAACCCAAACCTGCCCACAGGTACACTTATCCCAACCCAAACCCTTTTTAAGCGGGTTGGGTTTGAGCGGGTCCCACGGGTTCGGATTTAATTGTCATCCCTAATTTCAATATAGGATATTTTATTTTGAAAATTTTTGTTAACTTTTCATCAGAGTTTTGTTTTAAATTTATTTTGGTTGGAATCATATTATAATCGGTTATTTTTATTTGTTGAAAAAAAGAAGAAGGTGTAATTAAGTTAAAAAGTAATTTTATGTTTTTAATAAATTAAATAGGTGAATTGACAACTAAAAATGAAAAGTCACAAGTTAAGTTAAGTTGAGATGGTATAAAGCTGGGGGACATTTTTGTCAAAAATTCTTCTTGATTTTTTATTTTCGGCTAAAAAAACACTTCTTAAGGACTATTTTTAATTTACCAACAATTGAGAGGTATTTTGAAATTTTGCCCTTGACGCCAACTATCCATGAAGGAATCAATTTGCTTCCTTTCCATCTGTTTTTGGAGATAGAAAGCAGCTGAGAAATTGCAGAAACTTTCATAGTGAAAACTCCATCATCATTAACATCGCCTTCTTCTCTTCTTCTCTTCCTGTTATCACTTCTTTTTTATTTGTGTTAAAAGATAGTAACAAAGAGGATGTCATTAACCTCTGACGTTTTTCGACCGCTGGTTGACAGGATCTTTTCCCCTCCGATTTCAGAATTCATTCATAGACTGAAACTGGGTAGGACGTGGCTTGAAGGTTTCAAGAGCAATCTGCTAAGTTTTGATAAGATTTTTGATGATGCTGAGTTGAAAGCAAATGGGAACAAACAAGTGAAAACTTGGGTTGACGAGCTCAGTGAAGTTAGCTGCGATGTCAAGGGTCTGCTGGACGAGATTTCCAAGAAGCCTGGGGTAACAAACTTCTCTGATAAATTGATTCCACTTGAAGAAACTATAAAACAGCGGCTGGAAGCGATAGCAGTAAAAATAGAAGATCTACGAGAACAGGGAGGCGCACTTGGATTAACGGAAGGCACGGAAGCTTTTGAAGAGGAATGGTTTCGAGGTGAATGGTTTCAACAATCAGTTGGCAGAGAAGATTTTGAAGATGAATCCCAAGTAATTGGTAGGGATGGAGATAAAGAGGCTATACTTACGTTGTTGCTTTCGGATGATGATCATAAGACACATGTTATTGCTATGGTGGGTGAGGATGGAGTTGGCAAGACCACTCTTGCTCAGCTTGTATACAACGATGAAAAAGTGGAGAAACAGTTTGAGTTCAAAGCCTGGATCCACGTTTCAGAGGATTTTGATGATCTCTTGTTGACTAAAGAAATCGTGCATGCCTTTAGTGTCCCGTCAGATACTGAAGATCTGGAATCCCTTCAAAACAGTTTGAAAGATCATCTCAAAAAGATGAAATTTCTACTCGTTTTGGATAATCTTACTACACGTTCTGATTCTGATTGGAGAAACCTGCAAAAGGTTCTTACAGCTGGGGCAAACGGAAGCAGGATTATTGTCACTACACGTGTTCATCCAAAGCTTGAAGAATCCATGGGTACTCTTCCTGCATTCACTGTAAGGTCATTAACAAAGGAAGAAAGCTGGATGCTATTTGCCAAACATGCCTCTCCAGATAAAAGTTCTAGTTTACTTCCCGAATTAGAAGACATTGGAAAAGAAATCGTGGAGAAATGTCGTGGCTTGCCTTTAGCAGTGAAAATACTGGCTTCAGTCCTGCGCTTTAAGCCAGATAAAGAAGAATGGAAAGCACTATTGAACAATAACAGCATATTGAAGTGGGATGAAGATCCCTTAAAACCAATTCTTAAGATGTGCTTTAATGATCTTCCTATACATCTAAAGCGATGTGCTGCTTATTGTTCAATATTTCCCACGCATCATGAATATGAAGAGAAGAAGTTAATTCTACTATGGGTGGCACAAGGGTTTCTTCAAGAGGAGTATGGTAGCAGAATGGAAAAAGGTCGTGAGTATTTTCGTAATTTGATTGATAGGTCCTTTTTTCAGCCATCTGGTGCCAATAAATCATGTTTTATAATGCATGATCTTTTGAAAGATGTGATTCATTCAGAATCTGGATATGTATGTTCCAGAATGGGGAATGATGAGTATTCAGAAGTGTCAAGCAGGCCTTGGTATTTGTTAATTTCTGGAGGCAAAGATATTGCTGAGAGAAGCAAGGAAGCTAAGTTCTTAAGGACCCTCATAGTACCTCGTAAATCGTCACGGGAGAAAGAATCATGTCAATTAAGTGGTGAGCAACTGAACAATTTGTTTGAGGCACTACAATGGTTACGAGTACTTTCTCTGTCTGGTTATGATATCACCAAGTTGCCTGATTCGATTGGAAAATTGCAACGTTTACGGTTTCTAGACCTCTCTCACACTGCAATTACTCAGTTATCTGACAGTGTAAGTTCTCTCTCCAATTTGCAAACATTGTTATTGTCAAATTGTTCTTGCCTCACTGAGTTGCCTGTTTCCTTAGAAAACTTGGAAAAATTACGATTCCTTGACCTCTCTCACACTGCAATAACTAAGTTACCTGACAGTGTAACCTCTCTGGAAAATTTGGACATATTGTTGTTGTCAAATTGTTCTTGCCTCACCGAGTTGCCTTATTCCTTATGCAACTTGAGAGGTTTACAATTCCTTGACCTCTCTCACACTGCAATAACTGAGTTGCCTGATTCCTTACACAACTTGAGAGGTTTACGATTCCTAGACCTCTCTCACACTGCAATAACTGAGTTGCCTGATCCCTTAAAGCACTTCAGACACCGTTTACTATTCCTAGACCTCTCTCACACTGCAATAACTAAGTTACCTACCTTTGTATACTATTTGCAAACATTGTTGTTGTCAAATTGTCCGCGCCTCACTGAGTTGCCTGATTCCTTAGGACATACGGAAAGCCATTTACAATTCCTTGACCTCTCTCACAATGCAATAACCAAGTTACCTGACAGTGTATGGGATCTCGGCCAGTTGCAAACATTGTTGTTGTCACATTGTACTCATCTCACTGAGTTACCTGATATGTTTCTCAACTTGAGCAATTTACAGTTCCTTGACCTCTCTCACACTGCAATAACCAAGTTACCTGCCAGTGTTCGGCATCTCGGCAAGTTGCAAAAATTGTTGTTGTCACATTGTACACGTCTCTCTAAGTTACCTTATTCGTTTTACAATGTGCATAAGTTACAGTTACTAGACCTCTCTTACTCTGCAATAACTCAGTTACCTGACGGTTTACGGAATTTGAAGAATTTGCAAAAATTGTTGTTGTCACATTGTACATGTCTCACTGGGTTACCTGAAACGTTGAGATTCTTGACAAATTTACAGTTCTTAGACATCTCACACACCCCAATAAAAGAGTTACCTAACTTTCAACCCAAAGTGCAAGTTAAAGGACGTGAATTAGGATATGATAATCCAATCGACGCTGAATTTTTTTTGGAGGACATTTCTAGTCGTGAAGTTTCATCTGATACTTATGCAGATGATCCAATCGATGCTGAAGAAAGTTTGGAGGACATTTCTAGTCCTGAACAAGAGAGCTTGGATGTTTCAGAAATTTCACAATTAAAAAGGTTGCCGTCAAAACTGTATAGCCTTAAAATTGAAGGTTGTGATGCCCTCAAGTCTCTTGGTGGGAAATTAAAGCGTGACAATCCTTATCTCCAACATTTGTACATCATTGATTGTCAATTTCTAGGGTCCATTCATGAAAGCCATTTACCCATTGCTTTGAAAACTCTGTATATCTCTAAATCTAAGAAATTAGAGTTTCTCTACCCTAAGTATACATCAATTGAACACTTGTGCATAGAAAGTAGCTGTGATTCTCTCGAGTCCTTTCCATTAGCCTCCTTTCCAAAGCTTAGAAATCTTTCTATTCGAGATTGTAAAAATTTTACTTCCTTCTCGACTGGATTAAAAGATCACATGTCCCTAGATGCATTGGAAATCCGAGATTGCCCTGAATTGACATCTTTCCCAGTGCGTATCCCCAATCTGACATCAATTCTGCTCTTCAATTGCAAGAATCTCAAGGAACTTCCAGACCAGCTGCACAGGCTCACATCTCTTCAGTCACTGTTTATGAAGGAGTGTCCAGAACTTGAGTCAATTCCAGGTGGTCTTCCATCGAGTTTAAATTTACTGTGCATCAGTTCATGCCACAAACTCACACCCCGTGTTGATTGGGGATTGCATATGCTAAATAGTTTCAGTTGTATCGAGATTGAAGGTGGATGTACGGACTTGGAGTCCTTTCCAAAGCAGAACCTGCTTCCAATGAATCTCACCTCTCTACGAATCAGCAGACTAATGAATCTCAAATTTCTGGACTACAAGGGGCTTGAACACCTAACATCTCTTGAAACATTGAAGATCAACAGCTGTGGCAAGCTTCAATCCTTCCCTGCAGAGGGTCTGCCTTCTTCTCTAAGTTATTTGTACATCAGTGACTGTCCCCTGCTGAAATCAAAACTTCAAAACAGGAGAGGGAAAGAGTGGTACAAGATAGATCATATTCCTCACATACAAATTGACATGGAAGTAATCTCTTAAGTAAGTCAGTTTACAGTGATTTTTACCTTCTCATTTTCAATTTCCACAACCATACAAATTTAGAAAGTTTGTAACAAAATGCACAACTTGCAGTATAAGATTTCACAATTTTAGTTCTGTGCACGGATTTGTCATCCATTGATCCTATCCAAATGATGCAGGGAAATGAAGACTTCTTCTGTAAATAGAACTGAAAACAGAAGCACTTTCTAGTTGCCAGTTACCAAATTTCTCAGCACGTTTGTACATACAGAATGCATGGTTTTGGTTGTGTTTGTGTTCCTGTCAACATTCAATCTACAGCAGAAAAATTGCTTGGAGGCTTGGTAAATATGTATTTGCTTTTGCAACTTCCTTTTCTATCATAGAGATCCAATTGCATGTTGATATATTAGTACTTATAATGCTTATACCATCATAAAATTCACACGAATTGACTGTCGTAAAATTTCACTTAGATATTTAATTATGCATGAGAATTGCATAAAATCCAAAGATTTCTTGAATTTTTTTGTGTATTTCAAACTCTTGATCTTGTCAATGCTAATTACATTTTCAGGAGATTTGCTCAATTACCTTTGATCGAATTGTTATTATCAGTATTTCTAAACATCACATTACTACTTTCATTCTCTGGTCATGTGCAGTTATGTTTTTGGTTACTTGGTGCCTACTACTTTCCTGGCCAACTTCAAAGGTACTTATATATCTAATAACATAATTTGATTTCCATTTATCTATCATTGTTTGGTCAAATGTCTATTATTTGTGAAATTTACATAACTGTCTCAAAAGAATACTGATAAAAAAAGAAAGTTTCATGTCAAAACAAATGAAATGGCTTCACCAAGATATTTAATGTTGTTAGAGAGCTTAAAGACTTTTGTTGGACTATTTCCTATCAACTTAAGTTTTTGGATGACTTTTATATTTAGCGGTTATTCACATAATAATGGAGCCAATTTTACTAGGACTGCCGGGTTCGAATCCCATGTTTGGTCTTGCACATAAGGCAAGGCATTGTGTTGGAGTTTTAAGTGTTGTGTTTTTATTTGGGTTTGAACCACTTGGCAAGCTCGTTATCTAGCAATATTTAGGCAGTTGTGTTTGATCTTTTCTCAAAAGCTAAAGCTTTTGGATTTAGTAGTTAATGTCAAAACTTAAAAGAAAAGTGGTACAGAATAGCTTACATTTCCCATGTACAAATGGATGGTGATGTAATATCGTGAATAGGTCCGGAATAGCTCTAGTTTCATCTGCAAAAGAGAAAATATCGGTATGACTGCAGACTAAAGAGAAAATATCCGATAAATATATATATATATATATATTTAGAACTTACAGAATACATGTTGGTCTTTAGTTGTGTACAGCTTGTTATCTATTGATCATCTTCCCCAAATGATGCAGGTGGATGCAGACTTCTCCGGTAGATGGAACTAAAGACAGATGCAATCACAAATTTTTATTTTTTTTTATTTTTGCACGCGAGAGATGTTCTGGACTCTTCAATGTTTTACAGTGGATACATAGGGACACATCCTTTGTGTTTCTGTTCTTCTCACCGTTTGTTCTACGAATGGAGGCTTAACAAATATGTACTTGCTTTTGCATTTTCTTATTCTACAGACTACGTTATGTCAATTGTTTGTTAATTAGTGGTGATATTACTACTGTTATTGTGTAGAAAATGAAGTACACACGATTTGGTAGCTGTTGTTAAATTTCATGACGTGTTTTTTAATGTGAAATCCTGATTTACTTCACATGGCATCTATAACAGGGCATTCTCTCTATGTGAATTGTATTTCTCAATAATTGCTTACCTTGTTGAAGGTGACGCTCCTCATTTTGTGCAGAAGGTTATGCAACTCTGCTTGGAAACTTGTTGCAGGGTCACATGTGGTCTTTAGTTTCTATTGATAGATATATCGATGTCGAAATTTAAGTATCAGGAGAGAATATCAGAATATCAGAAGAAAAATTCACCATGGTTTTTTGTGTTCTGTAAATTTTAAAAGGTTTTGATTTTTGAAGAAGCTTTAGTCCTTGGACATAGTAATACATCCAAAACGAGTTTGAGATTTGATGTGACATTTTGGGTTGGGCTTGATGTCCAGCAGATTTGAGTCCATGGATACAGCATTCGGTATACTTTTGAACAAATATTTTTGGTTGCTGGGTTTTTGCTCTTGATAACAGGCTTGTAAATGGGAAGCATTATATGCACAAACAGAACTTAAATTCCATCATCAGTATATATTCAAGTGAACATCTATCACTGCTGTTCAGAACCGGAACTCTTTGTATAAATACATCAATGAGGAAAAATGGTCATATATATTTCAAGAGGAATTGTTGATGCTTCTTTCTATAATTTTATGAAGAAAAAAAAATTGAAATAAACTAATATATATATATAACCTAAATAATACATTGTGGCCAATAATACAATTCATGCATAACAGCATAACTATTTACATGTCTTTTTTCTCCAAGAGTAGCAATATTTACACCATTCTAAAATTATATATGCAGCCCTTTAATCAATTCACCTCATCATATATTTTTTTAAAAAAATTAATTTATTTAAAATAATAATAATTTTAGTGAGGTTTCTTTACAAAGTTATAATACAGTAAAATCAAAGAAATAATTTTTTTCGTATTAAATGGGTTCTAATTATGGACAAAGATCCTCTCATCACCTCACCTTATTCTCACCTCACTTAATCTTATGACACATAAGCATTGCAATGAATGAATGGTTAAGATGTGATTGACACTTTATTAATAACCAATCACATGCTTTTAAAAGGTGAGGATGAGGTGAGGTGAAGAGAGGATCCCGGTCCTCTAATTATATATTATATTTTTTTAAATCAATCTTTGATATGGTGTATTTACTATTTACTAAAGGTACATATATTTTAATGGAGCGCGAATGTTACCACTATCCGAATGTTAAATTATAATAGTTCAGGAAAAAAAAAAAAAAAAAGCCCTTAAATTTTATACAAGCTTTGTATAGATTGTTATTCCATCTGGGTTGGATTTGGTCTTGGGCCTCCTAACCCTTACAGGGTTATACCCATTGGAATTTTACCCCAAGGTTTATATATGTTTATGTTGTTGATAAGCATTCAATTTCCTGGTTTTATGCACCATATATAATACTAGTTCATTATTGTATATTTTTATGTAATTAACCATTCTAATTGGTCATCTCTTTCCCTGTCCATGTTGCAGATAAAGTTATAGTAACAGTTGATCAGAGTGCTGCTCAGATATGAACACAACGCAGAACCAAAAATGATTTACAATTATTCAAATTTATTATGCTATATTTTTGTAGAAATATGTTAATTGAGAAGTTTTGCTTTTGAAAAATTTTAACCCGGTAAACTGATATTGAGAAGTTTTGCTCTCTCAAAATTTGTTGCATTTAAAATTTCTTGACTTTATACAATCGGATCCCCTAATTTTTTTATCTTTTTTAAACTATATTAACACACCACCACACACACACACACCCCACCCCCCAAAAAAAAAAAAAAAAAAAAAAAAAAAAAAAAAAAACCTAAAACTTTGGCTTCACCGGCCCTGAATTTGAGCCCCTTCTGTTTTTTTTTTTTTTTTAATTTTTATTTATTTATTTATTTATTTATTCTTTCTTTTTTTAAAAAAAAAAAGTCCTAAGGCAGACGAGCTGCAAGGAAATCAAGTGGGTTGTTTGTTTGTTAGTTTTATCGTGTAAATAGAAAATGCTCATTTCAGGTCCTAATCAATCACAATATCGATTAGATTTGTGTGGTTGTCATCTAAGCGGGGAAAAAAAAAATTAAATATAGAGTGAGCGATAAAAACAATTTGATGTGACCGACCAATAACATTGAATGAACACGTTATTGTGGGGATACTGGTTCGATAGCCATCTACCGAGACAACTTGCCCCAATAGAATTGAATAGAGGTTGAAATTTCCCCCAATCGATAGTCATCTACTGCCAATGGATTTTCTTTTTATTTTTTAGTTTTATGTTTTCAATTTTTTGTTAAAGATATTTTATATTTAGGATGATGTTGTAGGGGTAATTTTATCTTTCTACGGATTGACTCGTTGTAAGTGGACTTTTGTGTTCATTTATAATATCTTTTTAAAATTTTATTAGATTAAATAAATCGAGAGTGAGTTAATGTAATTAACCCTTTAAACCATACGTTAATCGTGGATTTGTGGTAACTGAAAACCAATATTTCTTTGGGGGTAATTTTTTTTTTTTTTTTTTTAAACAAAAAAAAAGGGGGATTTGAAAAGACTTAAGTCAGTCACTAAAGTTTCCTATACGTATGGCTTGTACAATTAAAGTTAGTCAAAAATTGCACAAACTTTCTCTATCATTTGTCAAATTTCATTAAATTCATATCGATTGACTTTGATTATTGAAAAGACTAGAATACCCATTACTCAATTTAAATAAAATTCTTTCAATTTTTTTATAAATAAAATAATAAAAAATTGCCCTTAAAGGAGTAACTCAGTTGATAAATAGACGAGCTAAGGGTTTGGGCAAATGACTCTCAAGTCAGCGGTTCGAATTCTACTAATGGCAAAAAGTTTTTAAAAAAAATATCTAGTCTAAATAGGTAGATAGATAGATACTGTAATAATAATAATAATAATAATAATAATAATAATAATAATAATAATAATAATAATAAATTGAATAAAACAAGTAAAGTATAAAAATATATATACAATATATCTAGGGATGGGCATTTATCCCTAGATACCTAAATCCACACTTCCCTATCACCATTTGGGGGGAATTTTTGGGAAAAAAATATAGGGAAATGGGTGAGGATGGGGATGATTTTCATCCCCAAATTGAAATGGGAATGGGGAAGGGGTCCCAATTTTCCCCACAAATGTATTGAAATGGGGATGGGGATGGGGATGGGGGTCCCCTTATCCTCATTTTCCAATTTTCCCCAAATCATATATATACATATTCACAGTAGGTCTACAACCCCATATTAACAAATACCCACACCCAATATGAATGTGTGGTTGTGGTTGGACGTCCTTAACTTATAATTTTATGACATCCTTACTAGAGAACCACCGTCTCTCTCTCTCTCTCTATATATATATATATATATAGTATTTCTATTATCAGTTCGTCCTAATATAAAATATATCATGACGAAGAATGTGGATTATAGATTTTGGAGAAGCTTTGACAAGTGCATACACTTTGAGTCAAAGTATGTAAATCTGATGGTCCATATTTTTTGTCCTGATATATTTTACATCAAGACGATCTGACAATAGAAAAATTATATATATATATATATGGTTGTTCTCTAGTAAGGACGTTCTACAATTATAAGTTAAGAACGTCCAACCACATCCACACATTTATATTAAGTGTGGGTATTTGTTAATGTGGGGTTGTGGGCCCACTGTGAATGTATGGCTGTTGTTGGACGTCTTGAAATTATAAAGTTATGATGGTCCTGATTAGAGAAGTATTATATATATATATATATATATATATAATTTTTCTATTGTCAATTCGAACTGATATAAGATATATCAGTTCTTAATATATTTTTTAATTTTTTCTATTCTTAATATTTTTATATTTTTATTTGAATTTGTAATGGATTTTTTTAGTAAAACAGAAGAAACGAAGGAACGGGGAAACAGGGAAATTTGGGGAAATGGGGATGGGGATACCTTCCCCCAAAACTCCCTCATCCCAATTTTCCCCAAGTGGAGAAATGTTGGGGTGGGGGGGTGGATGGATTATATATATATATATATATATGAGTGAGTATCTCATGAGGGATCTCTTATTTTAATTTCAGTAAGAACCACGATGAAAACACATTGACTTTAATGAATTTTAATCTGAATTTTTGTGTGGATGATGAGTTCAATAAAATTTACATATGAACAAAATTTGAAAATTTTCCGAGCACTAGAACTATTTATCCAAATTTTGTTAAATACGAAGGCATCGGAAAATAGGCGAAATATGGGAAAAATCAAGAAAAATAGTTCTAATATTTGAAAAAATTTTCAAATTTTGTTCATATGTAGATTTCAATGAACCTATCATCCACAAAAAAAATCAGATAAAAATTCATTAAAATCGATGTATTTTCATTAAGGTCCTTACTGAAATTAAAATAAGGGATCTCTCATAAGAGACCTCTCATAAGAGACTCACTATATATGTGCAGTTTACTTTTAAAAAGTTTAAACTTTATACATTGGCCCCCTAATTTTTTATTTTACTATATTGGCACCCAAAAATAAATCTCTAACTTCGCCCCGGTCATCAAAACCAAAGAATGGTTAGATTGATTGTTCTACAGATTTTGAATTGTTAGATTTATTTTGCTAGTTTAGCGACAAAACTTTTTTTAAAGATATATACCTGCAAAACATTTGATAATATATATATATATATATATATTTATATGAATTTCCATTTAAAAAAATATGATTAACACATTGAAAGAAATAGCTCTCATACATTCAATTGAGAGTTTAAATCACACTTTAGACTTGCATAATGAGACAAAAAAAAAAAAAAAAAGAATCAACACAATAGGTCTCGGAAAAGTAATAATAAGGTTGCGTTTGATTTTTTGTCTGAAGACTGAACATTGCTGAATGTTACTGAAGACTGAATAGTGACTGAAAAACTAAAGACTGAAAAATATGTTTGTTTGTTTTTTCACTAAAAACTGAATATAAGTGATGAGTTTTTTATTTTTTAAATTAAGTTACAAATATATGAAAATAAATACTTTTAAATCTATAACCTTCTAACTATTGTTTGTTATATATTTATATTTTAATTTATTAAAGACAACTATAACAAGTAATTTAATAATTCTAAAACAAAATTATTTAGTTATTAATAATATTTCAAATTTATATAAATAATTAGAAAATCAAATATTTTAATTTAATTATTTTTTATTTTTTTATTTTTTATTTTTTTTATGATCGATGAAAGAATTCAATCATAAAAAACTATGACAAAATGATAGATATGAACAATTCTGATTTATGTTATAGTTCTGGCGGTAATTTTGTGAACAATGAGTGATGGCATAATTTTGTTTGCAATTTAGAAGTTTACCACCCTCTTGAAGCCTTCTTTCATTTAATTATCTTACTATTCATATTGAGAATGTGTTGGGTTGGTAAGATAATGTTGTTTTATCAAGTATTGAATATCATATAAAGCAGAAGAAGCTAGTACCGCAACCAGTATGCCTACCACAAAGAATGCAAGATTTTATGGTTATATGGACCTGACATTAGAAAGTATCAACAGTTACAAAAAATGATGAATTCCATTATTCTCTATTCTCTCTTGTTACTGGGAAAACTGTAACAAAATGATACAATGAATAATTTAATTTAGTTATTTGAGTTTCGAAGGAACTAGGTTTTGTGACACTAAAGTTTTTAAAATGTGAAGAAAAAGAATTTAATACGGTTAGGGTTTTGTTAGAAGACAAAACTAGAAATAAGTTAGATTAGTGAGGATAGTTTTTGAAGTAAAAAATTGTTTTAAATTATAGTGGTTTTCAGTTAAGTGAAAAGTGAAAATTTTTCACTTTTATGAACAAGTGATTTTATGGGCTTTTTAAGTGATTGTATCACTTATAAAATCAAACAAAATAACTTAATGGAGCACATTAAGTGCCATTAAGTATTAAGTGAAAAAATAAAACATGGTAGTCTCAGAATGTTCATAATAAGTATTGGAAAGACTTAAAAGTCTCGAAAACTACATGAAAAGTCTCGGAAATACTTGAAAAACAATTGAAATTTTTTTTTCAGGTAATTTTGAGACTTTTTATTTTATTATATATATATATGTATTTTCAAGACTTTTTAGATAATTTTCGAGACTTTTCATGTATTTCCAAGACTTTTCCGGTAATTTTCGAGACTTTCAAGCCTTTTCGAGACTTTTGGTAATTTCTGAGACTTCCTGGGCAAAAATAAAATTTTCTGAGACTTTTTGATAATTTTCGAGACTTTCTAAGTATAAATGAAATATTCCAAGACTTTCTGGGCCAAAATAGAAAGTCTCGATAAATTTCATTTTTGCCCAGAAAGTCTCGGAAATACTTGAAAATTACCTGAAAAGTCTCGGAAATTACCTGAAAAAAATTTCCAATTTTTTTTTTCAACTTCTTCTTAATCGATCTCCAATGGAGTTTCACCTCCATTAATGGAGGATTTTGAAAAGAAAAAAAAAAAAAAAAAACCCAAAATAGTGAAGTAGGTTACTGTGGAGAGCATTTTTTTTTTTTTTTTTGTCTGTTCACCATAATAGGTGTCATTTTAATTCAAGTTATTAAAGTGGTGATAGTCTTAAAATGCACTCTCAAAAAGGTGTTATATAATTTTCGAATCCGTGTGAATTAAGTTTGCAAATAAGTAAAAATGGTAGTTTTGAACGTAAATAAAAAAAATTAATAAAACCATTTAATTTTATATAATTAAATCAAAATTAAAAAAAGTAGACATAAATAGGTCAGCAGAGGGTGCCAATAGCACCACTCTTAACAAAGACAGAGGGGGAGGTGGGTTTATTTTATTCGACTGTAATAGGACTTATTTGCTCTTGAGATTACTAATCTCATGTTCCAAAACGTGACCAAGCGCAAAATTAGGACTAAATTTGTCAAATCCCAAACTAATCCGGCGTGCCTAATAGGGACTAAAATTTTTGAAAAGTCCAAAGGCATACAAGCTACAAGGAAAACAATTGGGTTGTTCGTTTTATCTATTTGATCTTAAATAGAAAATTCTCATTTCAAGTCCCAATCAAACACAATATGGATTAGATTTCTGTGGTAATTACAACTTACAATATCGATTAGATTAGACTCATGTGGTTACAATATCGATTAGAGTTATGTGGTTGTCATCTAAATAGGAAAAAATAATAATTTAAATATAGGGTAGGCAATATAAATATGTCAGACCATACTATGCGATCAACCAATAAGATTGAATGAAAACGTCTTTATTGTGGGGCAGGTACTGGTCCCATAGGTGTATATTGTGAGAACATTTTTGCTCACCCCCTTTCAAGGGAGGTAACCATTACCCCCCTCTTGCATGAATGACATGTGTCATAGAGGAGTAAATATTTAGACAATTTTACCCCTCCATAGACACATGTCATGTGTATGGGAGGGAGGGTAATGCTTACCCCCCTTGAAAGGGGGGTGAGCAAAAATGGACTCGTATATTGTGAGTTTCGAAAGCAACCATTTCTGACTTAAGTCTATATCTACGCTAACTTGAACCGAACGGACCACCTTAAATGCATGTCCCGCTCATGTTTTCAATTATAGACAACGCAACCTGTATTCTTCTATCTTTTTCCTCACCGCAAAATCGCAAATAAGCCCCACTCATTATCATTTCAAACTTTTCATCTTAGACATGACAAAGTCTCTGATGTATCTAGTTATCTACCCTAAAAATGTATTAATTATTTAAATATATATAAATTCATTTTAGTGTCAGCTGGGTGGAGCCAGAAATTCAAGTTTAGGGAGACAATTATACAAAAACAAACAAATTTAGGGGGGCTAAAATGAAAACAAATTAAAACTTAACAATAATTTTATAGTTTTTATATGTAGATTTTAGAGTTTATTATTATTATTATTTATTTAGGGGAGGGGGAACATAGCCCCCACCAACCCCCTTCTCCCTCCGCCTCGGCTGTCAAGAGACTCAAGACTGCCGCATCAACTTATAAATATTAGGGAGCCTCTCTCTTAATAATAATAATAATAAAAAAAATAGTTGGATTAAATTATAAGATAATATATTTTTTAAATTCTCTTAAAAAATACTTGATCTCACTCATTTATTAAATTAATAATTTATTGAAAAGTATATATTAGATTGACTATGATGTTTTAATTTCTTAAAATATGAATGTGTTATTGATTGTTTTATTCTTCAAATTCAAGTATAGTTTGATTCCATCTCTAATTTTTCATAATCCAATTAAAAATTTTAGGGGTTGTATTTTCCTATTGCAACAAAAAATTATTTTGTGTTAATAGTTTTGAGTGTTTTTTTTTTTTTCCGTGTAACAGACTCTAAATTTTGTTGTTATATAATTATCAATTTTAATTGTCATCATGAAGATTTTAAATATCACTTTCAACAATCTATTGTCAATATAAATTAATAATTATTAATTTATTGATAAATTAATATATCTATTAATAAATAAATTTTGGGGTACTTGCACAAACATCTCCTGACATTTGAGATAATTACACGGATATGTCAGTTTTAAGGATATTGACAGAAAACCTACTTGACAAACGATAAATGTTGCACAAACATCCCTTACCGTTAGTTGGGATCCGTTAACTTATAAAAGTCAATGGTCAAAGGTATAAAAAGTCTAAAATACCCTTTTTAAAAAAAAAACATTAAAATATAAAAATAAAATATTTAAACAAAAAAAATCTAGAAAATCTGTGAAAAAAAAAAAAAAAAAAAAAAAAAAAACCTTCAATTATCTTCACCTCATCTAACTTTTCATCCAAATTCACTCTACAAATTACATACACAACACAAACAATGAAAACACTAACAATCATCAAATATCATCCAACCATCTACATAAATTATAATAAAATCAAAAAATCTTCTTGATGGAGAGATGGAGACTAGCTAGCCCAGATCACATCCAGCCCACCGTGTGTTGACCGGTGTGCCAACGTTCGCTGCCACAAGTTAGCTGTCACCGTGGACATAGAATGCTTTGCCAGTCGCCGAACAATAAAGCCCAGCCATCAATGCCACATATCTGCTCACCAAAAACCATGAACGGAACCCGTGAAGAACTCTATCTCTTACTAGACTATTCTTGATGAAGCAGTACAATTTTTTAATTTTTTTTTTTCTTATTTTGGTGGATCGATCTGATGAAGATGAGGTTGGATGATGATTGTGGTGTTTGTATTATGTTGGATTTAGTTGTGAATGAAAAAAGATGGAGAAATGAAAATTATTTTTTGCGGAATTGATGAAGAAGATATGGTGTGGAAGTTGAGGAAGATGAAATTGATTTTTTTTTATTATTATTATTATTATTATTGTTTTGTGGATTGATGAAGATGATTTTATTATTATTATTATTATTATTTTTTTGTCGATTGATGGAGATGAATCTTTTTTATTTTCTTTGTTTTATGGATTGATGAAGGGTTGGGTTATATTTGATGATTTGGAGATGGTCACGTTTGGTGATTTGCTTTCCTGTTAGAAAATTAAGAATATATTTTTCAATGGTGAGGTTTGATGATTTTTTTTTCCATTTTTCCTAGACAAGGTAGATGAAGATTTTAATTAATTTATTAATTATTTTATTTTAAAAAAATTATAATTTTTAGTTATTTTAAAAAATAAAAATAAAATGAGAAATCTCCATATTTATTTATTTTTCTTTTAAAAAAATGAAAATAATAAATTATATCTTTTAATAATTTAATCTAGTGAAAAGGAAAATATTGCCCTTAGCTGTTGGGAGTTAACAATATAAAGTTAACGGTAGGGGATGTCTCTGGTTTTCTGCAACATTGTACAAAAGTCAGGGGAAGTTTGTGTGTATATATCCAAAGTTACTATATTCATGTAATTTTATCAAACCTCAGGGGACGTTTGTGAAATTACCCCATAAATTTTATATGGTCCAACGTTAACTTATAGAGATTATATTATACAGTAGAACTCCTGTAAATTAATCTCCTATAAATTAATATCCTCTCTAAATTAATAAAAAATCCCGGTCCCTGACGACACGTCGTTGCGATGTCGGTCAAAAGATGAACATTTAAGTTCGACCTCGCTAGCGCGCGAGTCACAGGGACTAGCACAGCGGCAAGTGAGGGTATCGTTCCGCAGGGAGGTGGGATTCGCCAACCGTCACCGGTTCTAGCTATTATTGCAACACTCCGAGAGAACTCGTGTGTTGCGGGTGCGGAAAAGTAGTAAATAATATAAATAAATAAATAAACTAACATAATATATACATGGATAGGATGGAATGGAGAGATGCATGAAATGTGGTTACACTAAGGAAATGATTCAACCGTGACAATCCTCCTAATTAAGCTCTAGACTCATTTAGTCCCTCAATGTGCAAGTATATCATAGGCTCGTATCCCCTTAATTGATCTCTAATCTCTCTCGAGTCTTAGAAATCACATCCACATAATGCATGGATTCATTAAGTACTTTGGGACACACACATGAGCAATGTATGCCAGCCTAGTGATCTCTCAACTGTCTGGTCATATACAGTGGTTATTTCGTTGGGCATGTAATGCGCAACCGCGTGGGCCATACTACAGCCAATAATTCATTCATAATGGCTAACCAAATACGGGATGGCAACCAAGTGAAAGCATTAAGAATACGAGATACCCATACAACACGTATGTTATATGCTCGTGTCCCCTTAATTAATCTCTAATATCTCTCGATGTTTTAGAGATAACATCCATGCATAAATGCTTGGATTCATTAAGGACTGTGGGACACACACACGAGCTCTACACGCCAGCCTAGTGATCTCTCAACTTACTGGTCAAATGTAGAGGATATCACGCTGGACATGTTAATGTGAACCACGCAATATATAACACACAGCCTAAATATCATCCACAATGTGGCCAACCGAGTGAAAGCATTAAGCAATGAAATACCCCTATAATTACACGAGCATAAGAGGAATTCAATTTGTCTTTGCTCTAGATACGGATTCGGTTTTATCAATCTCCCTAGGATGGCTAAAAATGGAAACAAGCTCACCTAACACTAATGTGCATCAATGCAAAATGTTAAACATTAAGGACATTCAAATGAATTAAGGGCTCTCCTCTTGACTTGGGAATTTTCCCTAAATCAATTTACTACCCAATCCGGTCAAGGATGGATAATTGTGTCTTTAAAAGACCCATTAAGCACAAGGATGTGAACCAAAACCAATTTAGCAACTAAATGCATAAACTAGCTTTTTCTACTCTTTGGGGATAAAATCCCTAACACTCAAATCATTCAATAAATGGTATTTTGGTCATCCATTAACATACAAACAATCATGGGAAGCTAAATTACTCTACTCCTACATTAAATTATTCTACTCCTAAACCCAATCATGCATACATATCAATTTCTAACCTCCACAAACATGAATTTCACAATAAGAGATTAAACATACATAAATCAAAGAGCAAAACAAAACCCAAATGAATTTATGAACAAAATACATATATATATAGCACATGTGAAGGTTCACAAAATTCCCAAATTGGTGATTACATCCAAGAAAACAAGAAATACAAAAAGAAATGAGTGTAAAGGAGACAACCCTTGAAGACAACTCCTCCAAGCTCTCCTTGATTTCCTAGCTCGGATTTGGTCCAAAGACCACTCCATTCTTCTTGTAATCTACTCCTAGATGGGTGGATGTAGTGTAAAAAGGGTGGTGGAGGTGTATGGTGAGCTCCCATGGAGGAAAAACCTCCATGGGAGCTTGGATCTCTCCTTATTTCGTGGAGAAGATGGAAGAAGATGTGTTTTTGGCAGAAGAGAGAGAGAGGAGAAGTTGGGATGCAGAGAGGGTTGTGTGTCGTCGTCCTCCTTGCTGGAAAGAAGAAGAATGGGTATCCAAAGTCTTTTTTCCCTTCTCCCAATGACAACCAACACCATCATGCTTCATAATTGAAGAGGGCCCACCAAGAATTCCTCATCATTACCTCCCCTCTCTCAGCCAAGGCAATGGTCAGAGACAAGATCCTGGTTTGCCGAAATTTGGGGGCCCAAGGAACTGAAAATTGGGCCTCTCACGGATGGGTTTCCAGCAGCGCGCACCGTTACGGAAACGGGCATAACTTCCTCCACAAATATCGGAATCGTGATCTTGAAGAACCGTTGGAAAGAAGACTTCTGGATCTTTTCAACCATATGTAGAACGAAATCCAATTCGTTCGGAGGAGGGAGATATAGCCCCCGCAAGTTGAGCCTTCTGCAGGAAGCTTTCGCCAAACCTAACCCGTGCTTTATACGCCCCATTCTGCGACCTAGGGCGCAAAACTGCAAAAAAGTGAAGCTCTGCCAAGAATTCTGCGGCCCCTAAACGCAAAATAGGGCGCAGAATTCTAAGTTTTTAAAATTACACTTTTGCCCCAATAGTTCCACTTTTATGCAAAAACGCCCCTCAGCTGGAATAAATCCTGAAACACTTATTTAAGCCGTTAAATACCCGGTTTTACCCGGGAAACAAGCATAAAAGATGAAAGTAAGGGGCTACACAATATGTAAAAATCAGAGTTATCACACCCCCAAACCTATCTTTTGCTCGTCCCCGAGCAAAACAAAACAAAACAAATATGAAAATAAAACAAAATAAGCAAAACAAACTAAAATAAATAAAAAGTAAAAACTAGGCTAGTCCACTTCCGTAGGAAACACGGTGGCACTTAGCATGTGCCACAAGCCTTTGAACCGCTAGGCGATCCCTAGAGGAGGAGTTATAGTCTCCTGAGGGTTTACAGCTACGACACCCACAAACGTATACTCTGCAAGAAAAGTTGAGATGCAATCCAAACATACCAAGCAAAGACTACACATGCATGCTAGTATCTCAAATATACCAATTAATAACAATGCATCACACAATGCAAGTATGCCAATACTTAGGATGTTTTCGGTTTACAAAACAACTACGCTCGAATTGCCTAAGATGAAATTCGCCTTGACTCTAATCCTCCCTGGATTTCAGTCTAATTTTTCCACTCAGAACCTAGGCAATCACTCTCTATCAAACATATGCGAATGAGTTTATGTACCGAAATCTAATATATCGCATATGAATATTAAATGAAGCACATTTATAGTGATAGATCTCATGGAAGGAATTGAAATGCCATGAACGTGGAAAGAGCATGCATCGACTCGCATTCCCAATATAGACTTCCTAAGAGATCAAATGGGCTTTCCCTCACTTTATATTGTGGCCAAGGTGATTTGTGAAGGTGTATGGGATGGAATATATGGTATGAGTGGAAAGGATAAAGCTATTAACCATGCCAAGGTGTTTACACATTACATCACAACAAAAATTAGCTCTATTACACTTTACACTACAAGCGTCCAGGCTATAAAATTTACATTGCACAATTGTGCTACATTTGTACTCATATTTAAGAGTAACTTTACAATTGAAGACTTGAAGGCTTAAGTGTTTATAATTCACACTTATTCTTTCTTTCTTTTTTTTTCTTTCTTTTTTTCCCTTTTTTCTTTTTGTAAGCCTTTGCCTAGCACAATTTGCATACATTTGCCTAAGTACATGCTTTTAATCACAAAAATTAGAGCTTTACACTACATAACTTCTATAAGCTATACACCTTAACATGATCAATAACTAGGGAATGGTTGAGGGTGTAGTGTTTGGCCTCAATTTGCAATGAATATAGGGGTGTGGGAGTGTTTAGGCTATTTTAGTAGTTACGCACACACTCAAGCCCAAAATCATTTCTAAAAGTCCATCTAACAAGGGAATACAAATCTCAACAAGCAGTCCACATTATTTTAGTTCTATGGCAATCAATGCAAAATGTATGTACAATGAGATCACAATTAAGAACAAAATCGAAGAGTGTTTAAAGAGTAGAAACAAAATATACCCTCTAAATTTGGCGCTAATAGGCTCGAAACCTCACTAGGGTAGTCTCCACTATTTTCCTAGGCTAAACAAACATAGAAGTCTCATCCACCTCAACATCAAAAGATTGGCACTGTACAAGCAAATTTAAGTGATGCACGGAGCTAAAAGCATACAATGCATGTCTCTACCGGCACACAAAGAAAAACAACTCAACATGGAGGCCAGAGATTTCAAAAACTGTCGAAATTTAAAGTCGTCCAATGTCCACTTTCTGGTGCATATCTTTAAAAGCACTCAAAATAATTTCTCAAAACTTTTACACCATAGAGTAGACATATAAATACACACTTTTCATTTAAAAAGTATTTCAAAATTCGAATGGGAAAAGTGTGAAAATGGACGATGAAAACAGTGAAAGCACAATTTCGAAAAACAGGGCATCGCCCATGACCTTTGGTCGAAGAAATGCTCATAACTTTTGATCCACAACCCAGAATTTTACGTTCTTTATATATTCGAAATCAGCACGAAAAATCGAAGAACGCAACGCGGGCGAAAAAATTAATTTCCTCACCAATGAGTACAGTTTTAATGAAACATTTGCCTCAAAAATATTCAAAACAGGGCAGTTTTGCAGAGATTTGAAAATTTTCTAAAACAACACCCTAAAAATCCTAAGATCTAAGCACAACACATATCCACTCTTAGATCTAAACATAAATAAAAATCACAAAAATAAGCAAAGCATTATACCCTTGAAGCGTAAGCCCTCGCGAGTGGTTATTCGAACCAACCAAGCATCCGCGAAGCTCTCTTGAGTTGTGTGGTCTATCCAACCTGAAATTTTCTTTCCTTGCACAAAACAACTCAAAGAAAATCAAATGCATATGCTTTAAACAAAAACAAGAAAAAATAACACGACATACACCCCCAAACCTAGCCTAAACATTGTCGATCACACAATGAAAAGCATAGTTAAGAGATGTTTATTTTCAACATAACGAACTACTCCGCAAAGCAATAAAAAGCAATATATCTAAGATATTTACAGAACCTAAGCCAAAACTAGTAACTATCAACGAATAAGCCACCTCCCCGGCAGCGGCGCCACTTTGACGACACGTCGTTGCGATGTCGGTCAAAAGATGAACATTTAAGTTCGACCTCGCTAGCGCGCGAGTCACAGGGACTAGCACAGCGGCAAGTGAGGGTATCGTTCCGCAGGGAGGTGGGATTCGCCAACCGTCACCGGTTCTAGCTATTATTGCAACACTCCGAGAGAACTCGTGTGTTGCGGGTGCGGAAAAGTAGTAAATAATATAAATAAATAAATAAACTAACATAATATATACATGGATAGGATGGAATGGAGAGATGCATGAAATGTGGTTACACTAAGGAAATGATTCAACCGTGACAATCCTCCTAATTAAGCTCTAGACTCATTTAGTCCCTCAATGTGCAAGTATATCATAGGCTCGTATCCCCTTAATTGATCTCTAATCTCTCTCGAGTCTTAGAAATCACATCCACATAATGCATGGATTCATTAAGTACTTTGGGACACACACATGAGCAATGTATGCCAGCCTAGTGATCTCTCAACTGTCTGGTCATATACAGTGGTTATTTCGTTGGGCATGTAATGCGCAACCGCGTGGGCCATACTACAGCCAATAATTCATTCATAATGGCTAACCAAATACGGGATGGCAACCAAGTGAAAGCATTAAGAATACGAGATACCCATACAACACGTATGTTATATGCTCGTGTCCCCTTAATTAATCTCTAATATCTCTCGATGTTTTAGAGATAACATCCATGCATAAATGCTTGGATTCATTAAGGACTGTGGGACACACACACGAGCTCTACACGCCAGCCTAGTGATCTCTCAACTTACTGGTCAAATGTAGAGGATATCACGCTGGACATGTTAATGTGAACCACGCAATATATAACACACAGCCTAAATATCATCCACAATGTGGCCAACCGAGTGAAAGCATTAAGCAATGAAATACCCCTATAATTACACGAGCATAAGAGGAATTCAATTTGTCTTTGCTCTAGATACGGATTCGGTTTTATCAATCTCCCTAGGATGGCTAAAAATGGAAACAAGCTCACCTAACACTAATGTGCATCAATGCAAAATGTTAAACATTAAGGACATTCAAATGAATTAAGGGCTCTCCTCTTGACTTGGGAATTTTCCCTAAATCAATTTACTACCCAATCCGGTCAAGGATGGATAATTGTGTCTTTAAAAGACCCATTAAGCACAAGGATGTGAACCAAAACCAATTTAGCAACTAAATGCATAAACTAGCTTTTTCTACTCTTTGGGGATAAAATCCCTAACACTCAAATCATTCAATAAATGGTATTTTGGTCATCCATTAACATACAAACAATCATGGGAAGCTAAATTACTCTACTCCTACATTAAATTATTCTACTCCTAAACCCAATCATGCATACATATCAATTTCTAACCTCCACAAACATGAATTTCACAATAAGAGATTAAACATACATAAATCAAAGAGCAAAACAAAACCCAAATGAATTTATGAACAAAATACATATATATATAGCACATGTGAAGGTTCACAAAATTCCCAAATTGGTGATTACATCCAAGAAAACAAGAAATACAAAAAGAAATGAGTGTAAAGGAGACAACCCTTGAAGACAACTCCTCCAAGCTCTCCTTGATTTCCTAGCTCGGATTTGGTCCAAAGACCACTCCATTCTTCTTGTAATCTACTCCTAGATGGGTGGATGTAGTGTAAAAAGGGTGGTGGAGGTGTATGGTGAGCTCCCATGGAGGAAAAACCTCCATGGGAGCTTGGATCTCTCCTTATTTCGTGGAGAAGATGGAAGAAGATGTGTTTTTGGCAGAAGAGAGAGAGAGGAGAAGTTGGGATGCAGAGAGGGTTGTGTGTCGTCGTCCTCCTTGCTGGAAAGAAGAAGAATGGGTATCCAAAGTCTTTTTTCCCTTCTCCCAATGACAACCAACACCATCATGCTTCATAATTGAAGAGGGCCCACCAAGAATTCCTCATCATTACCTCCCCTCTCTCAGCCAAGGCAATGGTCAGAGACAAGATCCTGGTTTGCCGAAATTTGGGGGCCCAAGGAACTGAAAATTGGGCCTCTCACGGATGGGTTTCCAGCAGCGCGCACCGTTACGGAAACGGGCATAACTTCCTCCACAAATATCGGAATCGTGATCTTGAAGAACCGTTGGAAAGAAGACTTCTGGATCTTTTCAACCATATGTAGAACGAAATCCAATTCGTTCGGAGGAGGGAGATATAGCCCCCGCAAGTTGAGCCTTCTGCAGGAAGCTTTCGCCAAACCTAACCCGTGCTTTATACGCCCCATTCTGCGACCTAGGGCGCAAAACTGCAAAAAAGTGAAGCTCTGCCAAGAATTCTGCGGCCCCTAAACGCAAAATAGGGCGCAGAATTCTAAGTTTTTAAAATTACACTTTTGCCCCAATAGTTCCACTTTTATGCAAAAACGCCCCTCAGCTGGAATAAATCCTGAAACACTTATTTAAGCCGTTAAATACCCGGTCTTACCCGGGAAACAAGCATAAAAGATGAAAGTAAGGGGCTACACAATATGTAAAAATCAGAGTTATCAGTCCCGACTTGGGCCAGTGTAAAAAATTAATAAACCCCTCTATCGTAATAATTAATAATTTATTTTTGAAACCCAGTGTAAAATTTCGGTCCCGACTGTCGCATAAATTAATAATTCCATAAGAGTATAAAATATATTACATAATAATCAAAAACTAGAAAAGTAGTTCAAGATGCTAGTTTGTACACGGCTACCATATTTGATAATTTTGACTTCATCCTTCATCTTTTGAATTGTCCTCTTGTTATAGCAAAGAATATAGAAAATAGAGAATTTTTAGGAGCTGTTAGGAATAAATTTTTTAGGTATATCTTGATATCTCTCTTGTGATATACAACCAAAGAATAAGTCTCATTATTTATAGAGTGAGTATGCTTAGTCTCTACGTTATCACATTCCCAAAAGGAATTAAAAATTTTCTTAATAAATCTTTCCTAAACAAGGAATCTTGAAGAAAAAAAAGGAAATTTTTCTAAAGAAGAAAACTGACTAAACAAGCTACAGATCCCGAAAAAGAACCTTCCCTAAACAAGAAAACGACTTTCACACATTTTTTAAGACAAAATTACACTTTACGATGTAAAATCCTTCAAATTAATAACCCCCCTAAATTAATACTCAAGGGTAGGTCCCAAGAATATTAATTTAGAGGGGTTCTACTGTAGTAGGGATTGTTTCTGTTAATGTTTCAAACTAGGTTCTCTATTTTAATTTTGTGAAATTATAGGGGAGTTAATAAAATAATATTTAAAATTTTAGGTTAATAATTGTGGTAACTGAAATGTGAAAACCAATATTCTTTGGGGTAATTATACATTTATACTAAGTTTCTACTAAGTTTGGCTTGTAGAATTGAAGTAATTTGCACAAACTTTCTCTATTGTTGGTCAAATTCGGCAAAATTCACGTTTTTTTTAAAGACTCTGCAAAATTCATGTTGATTGACTTTGATTATTATTATTTTTTTTTTTGAGATGGATTGACTTAGATTATTGAAAAGACTAAGAGCATATCACATCTTAACACATGTGGTAGTGCACCTCTTTTCCACATTATTAATACGTAGTAAGAAGTTCAAATTCCACCACCATGCACAACACAAGGAAGTCCATGAATATGGCATAGTTGATACAACTTTTTCTATGGAAATGAATAAACCGTATCATAGTTAGAGCTGTGATCGACAAAACGTCATGGTCCATGGATCCTATTTCTTTTGATAGTTCAACTCAGGGAATGCATGAAAGGTTTCTTCTCATTTGCTGCCTTAAGTTGAACCTCCATCACCCTCAAAATCTTTCAATTTTCATCTTCTTATCAAGTAAGTCGGGATAACTACATCTATTGGAAGGATCAAGTTCTTCCAGCTATCGGAGGACTGGATTTATATGATGACTTCGTCTCAAGTCGGACTTTTCAATTATTTTGAACCGTAAAATCGGTCCAGCCTGTATTCTGATATTTTTCTTGTTGTTGTGTCCTTGTCTTTTAATTTTCCAGTCCTTTGTTGTTATTTTCAGTCTTCTTGTATTTCGACAGCTACGGTTTGGTGTTGAATGCATGTGTTGTAAATAGGCATGGTCCAATGATGAGTATTTCTTTGGGGGTAATTACAAGAACTTTCCTTTTTCAAAAAAATAAAAAATCGATAACTCCAATTTCAAAATAAACGTGCATCACCTCTTAGTACATGTGGTAGTGTATCTTTCTCTCCACGTCGGTGGTGAGGGGTTCAAGTCCCACCATACGTATTTGTATTTTATAAACATGTGTGGAGAGTTTTTTTCCGATTTATGGGAATAGATATCTGGACCGCACATATATTGTTAAGTCCGACAGCCTATTGTAATAGTTGTAATTCTTTAAAAAAGAAAAATTACTCTTTCCTTGAAGTTTCAAAAATAAAATTTTCCTTGAAGTTTGTCAAGAATTTCACAGCCTTTATCTATCTTTTTTTCATTAGACAAATACGTTAGCTAGATTCACAATTGTTGTAAAGTGTGAAAAGTCTGCTATGTAATATCAAAAGTTAATTCCCTAATTTAGCTTTTGTTAGCATTTTTATCGGCAAGAATTACGGAACATATCGATCCACATTATTAGAAAGTCAAAACTGATCCACTTCATCAGCGAGTTAACACACAACACATGACAGCACCACGAGAGCAATAAATATAAGCAGAGTGACCAGAGTCTAGTCGCCCGACAGGGTCTATTCACCAAATATGACTTGTTCGCTAGAGTCATTCTAATCAAAGGGAACAAGCAGATTCCATCAAACAAATACCCCTTTCATAAAATGCCCGCAATAAATCACCAATAATTCAAAAATCCAATAAGAATTCAATCAACTGAAATCTCCAAACACTCTATTGTAAAATAATAATAATAATAAATCAAACATTACAAATACATGGAAATCAAGTCCTCATCCGATGCTAAATCTTGTTATGCTATTTCAATCGATCGATTACAAAAGAAAACAGAACCAGCAAAGTTATAGCAAATCAACTGAACAGAGATCAGACCACAGATTGTTGACAGAAACAGGAATATTAATATTGAGCATATAAGAAATGTGTAGTGCCATGAGAAAGACATCACATGAGGAAAGCAACACTGCCATCTGCAGTACTTCTGGATTGGTCCTCTCCTTCCATTTGCTTGTTTCGTTCGAAACTTGAACTGTGCGGCGATCAATTGGTTTAATGCAGAGAATTTTGATCATCTCAGAGTTTTTCATCTCCAATAACATTTTGCTGCACACTCTCAATCGGGTGAAAGAAAGAAAAATCATTAGCAAATATAAATTATTTATGCTAATTCTTGTGATTCTCTTCAATTGATCAATGAACATTGAACAGTGACATATTCAAGAAATAAAATGATTCTAATCTTGAAAGTGAAGTTATCCAAATATTTCTAGCCATAAGCTAGCCATAGCATTTAGTTTGTGCAGGACCAAGGTTTTCCTTCCTCATACATGAGATGTTAGAGGAGAGAAAACATTGATTATCAATAAAAAGATGTTCTGCCGTGGAACTAATTCGGACTTCATTTCTAACAATTAAGCAAAGGGAGTGGAGGAATTCATCATTAATAAATCCTGCAAAACAAAATTGTGACCACACTAAATGGACAAGTATATATAAACCATAAAGGCTATTGCATTTTGCTGCACACTCGGGCGAAGGAGAGAAAATTGATTAGCAAAATATAAATTGAAAGATGCTAAATTATAACAAAAATGTGAAATGCCAAGTGGGATTTTGAAGGATTTGGAGAAATTGAAATAAGAGCAAGATCTTGTGATTATCTTCAATTGAATGAATAGTGAAATTATTCAAGAAACGAATAATGATTCTGACATTGAAATTATTATTATTATTATAGACCTTTTCTATTAACTTCTACAAAATTATCAATAATGGCAGGTAAATAGTATGAAAAAAAAGACATTATTAACAGAAAACCAGAAAAAAAAAAAATCTATGATCTGTAATCAGTGAAAACAACAAGAAACACCAATGAAATTATTCAAACATTTCTGGCAATGGAATTTATTGAGAAAATGGAGAATAAATAAAAAAAAAATGTTCAACTGTGAAACTTCAGACTTAATTTCTAACAAGCAAGGGGGTATTATGAAAATTCATGATATTCATCTTTAATCCTGCAAAACAAAGCTATGCATGAATATGTGTGTGATAGAGAAGAAAACAAGAAATACCTGCTGCTAAAAGTTGAGTTACTTTCTTCTGCCTACACTGCTTCTTCCATCTGACATGCTCAACGTATTTGGTTGCCGTTAATAAACTTAATGGGGATGTGAGAAATCTTGTCCCAATAAATGCCTTGGTCCTTTTGGCACAGGTCTGTCAGTGAAGGAAATCCAGTGATTGTAAGTGAAGAAAGGGAGGTTGGAAGACTCCCGTCCGACAGGATTTGAAGTTGATTACATGAGTGTATTTGCAGATCTTTAAGCAAGGTGAGGTGCTGAAGCCCACTGAGATTCAATATTTCGAGCACTAGAAATCCACCAACTTGAAGAGAAGTAAGGGACGCGGGAAGTAGACCATCTTCCGGAAATGAGGTCACATTCGCATATGCACATTCAATTGTCAAACAACTGAGTGATGCCATGTTTCTCAAACCCCACTCATTCTGGGGAGTGAGATTGACACAGTTCTGGATGGTCAGTGTCTGCAAGCTTGGGGGCAAACCACCATTCGGGAAGGACACAAGTTTTGGACAACCTGATATTTTTAAGGTTTGAAGGGAACTGAGGAGTGTGTGCATCTGTTCTGGCATTGACTTGAGCTTGTTGCAATTTGAGACTGAAAATGTTTTCAGGTTTGGAGCGGGCAATCCTCTTCCAGAAAAGGACTCCATATTGTGGCATTCACTAATTTTCAACTCCTGCAAGAAATTGAGATGCTGGTGGAGATCCCTTGAGATATTTATTATTCTGAGATCTTTACAATCATGGATTTCAAGAATTTTAAGCATGCTGGAGAAGTTCAGTGTGAACTCCTCGAGATGATTACAACTCCTTATGTGCACAGGCTCCAGTTTCGAGCACTCACTGATATCAAGTTCTTCCAGACAAGGAAAACAGTTTGGCATCCTTCTCAGATTTTCACATTTCCATATATGAAGCTTTTGGAGTAAGGGAAATCCTTCTCCAGTAACTGCCAATGGTGACCATTCTTTCCACCTTAGCATGTCGGAAAACTTCAAAATGCGTAGGGATGCAAATGAAGAGGAGCCATTCCCGTAAAAATCAACACCAATGCTCTCTAATACTGGCATGTTCTTAACAGAGAGTTCTTGGAGAGATGGTAGCTGACCTAGTGATGGCAATGATGGGCAATTTCGGCAGTCACTAAGTTGTAGGATCACCATTTTAGAAAATGACGAATCTCCCAACCAGTCCGGTAACCTTGAGCCACTAAACCCCGCAATGGATAGTTTTTCGATATTTTCATGAGGGCATAACTTTTCAAGAATAGTTTCCTTATCAACTTGACCATTACTGCTCCAGTTGAATTCTAGCTCTTTGATATTCTTCTTATCCTTCAATTTGGTATTTTCAGCGTCTTCAACATCTTTTACATTCTGCAACTCTAAAATAGAAAGTTTGCCGCGAAGAAGTAGCAGTCCACCCAACTCACTAATGCTTGAACCTTTGGTACTGTTGCCCACAACAAAGGTTGTGAGTATTTGAAGAATCTTTAATCTACCAAATTCAAGTGGCATTCTTTTCAGGGACTTGGTTCCGTTCAAATCAAGATGACCTAATGTAATTAGGTTTCCCATATTTGCTGGCAACTCAATGAGTTGGATACAATATGACAAAATCAATGTTTGTAAGTTAAACAAACAAACTATTGACTTAGGTAATTCTGTGATTGCATTGTGAGAGAAGTCCAAGTACCGTAAATGTAACAACTTTTTGAAGTCACCAGGCAACTTATTGATATTTCCATAGTGAGACAGAGATAACACCCGCAATCGCTTTTGTTTCGGTAATAATTCATGAACAACCATTCTATTGATGCTACATGATCCACCGAAACCTGAACAGCTCAATGGTAGGAAGGTCCGTAGAAATTTTGCCTCATTCAAGGCATCAAATTTCTCAAGATTACTATCATCAAATTGGTCTATAACATATGAAAAATGACGAGCCTTCCTAGAAATACTGTGTGACTTGCCTTTTTCAAATTTGAAGCAAGATTCACTAGATGCAAATTGAGCTAACTCATTGATAAGATCATGCATTACAAAATATGACTTATCATCATCACTTGCTTGTTGAAAAAATGACATTGATAATAATTCATGAAAGTATTCGATGCCTACCTCTTCCATTGTTCTACCACTTCTTCGCTGTTGCAAAAAACCTTCGGCCATCCACAATAGAACTAACTTCTCCTTGTCAAATTCAAAACCTTTCGGAAATATTGAACAATAAGCAAAGCATTGTTTTAGAGGAGAAGAAAGATAGTAGTAGCTCAATCTCAAAGATTGAAGAATATCACTCTTATCATTGGGCAGATCCCATATATTACTGTTTAAAATATTTTCCCATTCATGGAGTTCTACCTTTGAGTAAAGTAGACTCCCCAATACTTTTGCTGTAACACCCCCAAAATCCGGGACCCAACGGACTGGGTTGCTACACGGAACAGAACTTATAAAAACCTTAATTCATAATTATTCACAATTAGAATCATCAATAATATATCCCCCAAAATACAATATCCAAACCTGATACCATCAATTACACTAAACTGCCAGATTCTAGTCATAATTACAACATTAAATAAATTGATTCCTTACAATACGTATACACATAAAATTAAATCCTCCAACGGTACATATTCAACCACATGTTAAAGCAAACCCCATCCATTCTAAGTCCATGAACTCAATCTGCAAAATGATGGTGACGAGGGGTGAGCCGTCAACTCGGTAAATAAATTCATGCATAACATGTAAAATAATTAACCTTTGTAAAAACCTTTGCGTTCAAAAGCTTCTCATAAACCCTTCGGAAATATTAATAAAACGGTTGAAACAATATTTAAAATCATATCCGTTCATATTCTTAAATCATAAAGCATTTCATAAAACAGTATAACAATATAAATCAAAAGATCTAATAATCATAGTTTAAAACACGGAAATCGGATATTCACTTTATAAGACAGTAAACAGTGTTCTTACAGTGTAAATAGTATTCTTTTTTATAAACAGTAATCATATAGTTTCATAGTATAAACGGTATTCTTTTATAAAACAGTAAGCATATAACTTTTCAATATAAACGGTAGTCTTTTTATAAAACGGTAAACATATAGCTTTTTCAGTATAAACTACAGTCTTTTTATAAAACGGTAAACATATAGCTTTTCAGTATAAACAGTGAAATCAATATATCAGTTAGCTCATGTTCCATAGTGTCACAATTAACCCGAGTGACGCGGCAACAGTATGTCACAATTAACCCGTGTGACGCGGCAACAGTATGTCACAAGTACCCGTGTGACGCGGCAATAACAGTATGTGTGCACACAGAATCCCAGCTGGGCCAGTATCAATAACGGTAACTACGGAAAGATGAGCCAAAACGGTTTTATAAATTCACATATATTTAAATCAGTAGCATTTTCATGTAACAGTATAAACGGTAGCGGTAGCGGTAGCATTTTTATAAAACTATTAGTACAATATAACAGTAGTATTTCAGTAAAACTTTATGAGTTTAAATAATAGTGATCAAAAGGTATTTGACGATATATAAGAAATAGATCAATTTCAAAACAGTTTATATATCAGTCTTAAACAACGTAAATACTTGATCAAAGCCAGTAATATCTTTGACAAATGTAATAGAGTGAAATACAATAGAGAAAACAGTAAATTTTGGTATTTTCAAACGTAACACACCATGAATGAATTTACTTACCTCAAACACGTACAAATCCGCTATAGCTTTAGAAACTCAAGAATCACTCAAACCTATAAAATATTACATTTGATTCATCGTCATAATCTCATAATCACAGCCATTTAAATCAACATGGGCTTCACATATATTAAATCCAAACTTAGAAATCTAATTTCCAGCTATAGTCACAACTGACCACCCTCTGGTCTCCGATTTTTAATTAATTCTCTACAACTCCAATTATTACGAAATTTGACATGAATGATCTAAACATATAGGAAATACTACAGTAAAATTATCAACTAAATCCATGATCATTTGAATATGTAAATATTCATTCCTTTCCCATATTTCTGAAATCTGTCCAGCAGAGAATGAGATTCGACCTTTGTCCATTCCGAAAATTATAACAATATTTCTACACATCTAAAAATCACGAAACTTTACAGAATGATATTAGACATATAAATATACCTTCATATAAATTCCCATAATTTTCCCACATGAATAACCAACCCAAAACGGTATTACGAAATCTGGCTGGTTTAGTAAAAACAGGGGATCTCCAAACATCTCCTTAATGAATCGAAAATCTAATTAAAATCATGCTCATGCTCGTAAATAATTCATCCAAGAACAGCCTACTGTAGATAGAGAGTCTATGACATGAGAATAATACTTGAGAAGAAGAAGAACACTTACTTGGAAATTAAGTTCTTCAAACTAGTGATATGCTCCTATTTTTGGTGAGAAAAGAAGAGTAGAATAAGTAGGAAAGGGAGAGGAATTTGTTCTCAAAAATTTGGCTTACATGAGAAGAATAACAATGAGGGTTTAAAGGAAATAGGTGTATTGTATTATTATAATAATGTAAGTGGGTTGTTGGCCTTGATTCATGCCTTAATTCATGCCTTAATTCATGCCTTAAATGAAGAAAATTGTGTATGATTTGGGGCCCTTGCCTCCCATTATCTTTACAATACAATTATTTATGAGATATAGTACTAGAAATACATAGAAAAGATTTAGTAGGGACATATGTACATGATACCATGCATTCTTGAACATTACGGATATTACAATCCTCCCTCCTAAAAGAAATTTCGTCCTCGAAATTCTCTTACGTATCTTGAGTTTCAAACAGTTGAGGGTATTTCTCTTTCATTTCCTCCTCTCGTTCCCATGTTGCTTCTTCTATGGGATGATTCCTCCAATGCACTTTCACAAATGAAAATACCCTTGTTCTCAATACTTGCTGTTTCCAAATCAAGAATCTTTAACGGATGCTCTTCGTATGTCATATCTTGAGAAATCTGAATTGGTTGATAATCCAACACATGTGAAGGATCAGCCACATACTTCCTCAATACCGACACGTGAAACACATTATGAAGTCTCGATAGATTTGGTGGCAAGGCCACCCGATATGCCACAGAACCTATTCTCTCAAGTACTTCAAAAGGTCCTATGAACCTAGGGCTAAGCTTGCCCTTTTTGCCAAAACGAAAGACTCCTTTCCATGGTGAGACTTTCAAGAAAACAAAGTTTCCTGCTTCAAATCATGATACATTTTAGTGCTGCCTGGATGCACACTATATGCTGTACTATGAGCCTCACTCAATATTTCTTTCTTCATATCACCATCTTCAGGGACACAGAGTCTTTTCCCATACCACAAAACATCACTTTCATCCAACTTAAAGTCAGGTTTGGCACCCTTTCTAACATCATCACCAATTCGGACTAGCTGTAAATCACTCTTCTGAGCACTTTTAATTCTATCCATCAAGGTAGGTTGAACTCTTAAATGAGCTAAGTAGTCAACTTGCCCATGTGTCACCACCATTACACCACATTTTTTCGAGATCCCTCAAAATGTAGTTTTCGGTAGTAATTAAATGTGCTAAACTTCCTGATGATTTCCTGCTAAGAGCATCTGCTACAACATTCGCTTTACCCGGATGATAGTTTATAGTGCAGTCATAATCCTTCACCAGTTCTAACCATCGCCTCTGTCTCAAATTTAACTCCTTTTGAGTAAATAAATACTTCAAACTTAGCTCACTAGTCCTTGAGTGAGTTCACGACAATGCTATTTAACATAGTTAATAATTCAATGCCATAAATATACACACAACCATTAAATATTCTGATTTAACCAAATCAATAATGTACTAACCTCAAGTACCTAGCTCCAATCCGTCCCAATCAATTTCAGGAGCCTAAATGCAATATTATATCATTAACATTTAACAATATATCTCATCATAGAGGAATCAGATCTTTAAAAATCTACAAGATTCTTACAACCTATAATTCCCAAAAGAAAGTATGACTTCTACATAAGTTAAACCGCAAAGATCCTGAAGCAACGGATAATCAAGGATTATCATTAATGTACTTCCACAAGTACAAAGAAATTCCTCCATCATAGAATACAGTCATCAGTAACAAGAAATGCTTCAACTAAGACATTTTTAACCAACTTAATTTAATTGAGACCTATGGTAACCATACCAATGGCATAATCTCGCATCAACCTATGAATTACAACGTAATTATGAACAGATCCAAAATAAGAACTAACATACAAAAATATGATATTGAAATAAATATTTAACCTTCGAATCTTTTACAGGGAAAAAAAATACTTAAACCCTTAAATTCAATCCATTCTATTATCGTATCCATTAATCACCAAACAACTTTAACACCAAAAGTTCGAACAACAGAATTCCTCACTGTTTACTAATCTTTACCTTGTATTTCATACGATTCTAGCCTTTCGAAGGTGCAAGATACAACAAGCAATACCACACTCTCAAATCAATCCCTAAATTTCACCACATTAAACTTAATTGATCAAACCACAAATTCATATCTTTCATCGGAAGGTCTAGTCACCAACATATTATCCGAACCTCATAATACACAAGTTATTCATATGCACAAAATAAGTAAAATTCCCATGATTTCTTACTCATCACTCAGTATACTAGCAAATATAAACGTTAAGAAAATCTATCAATTTTCATAAAACATTTCAAAGAGAAGAAAATATAAACAAAATTATTTTAAAAGTCGAAGAAACACCCCTTCTTATTCTCATCACAATCATGAAGGTAACATGTAAACTAACGACAAATGACATCATTAAGGAATTCTTATTAAATCTCTTATCTTACAAATAATTCAGTGGCATAATCCATTACCCCAACTAAGGAGGCCTTACATCATTTCTTTAGAAAACCTCAAGATTTAAAATTACTCAATGTGTTATCCATAACTTAGTATCGACTAAGGAAAAGTACTAATTTCACTGATCAATTGAAATACAACTTCTATCTCCATCAAAATAAACAATAATCTGAAACTTGTCAAGGACTACATCAAAGTCACATGAATCCAAATTAAATAAATCGACTTGAGCACTATGTATAAGTCACCAATTTCATTTTCGTATGCTACAAATCCTCTCAAAGGTAAGTAGTGATATGAAATTATGGCCTTATAAGACAATACAAATTTTATCTATAAAATAGAGAACTTCAATAAATCAGTATACCTTAAATAATTTATTCACTCTATAATATCCACAAACGAATAATATTCAATATCACTTAGAAATATATATTGCACATAAAATCATAATTCCTAAAACTTTTCCCAATTTTGACTATTACAACTTCAATCCAACTTATACAATCATCTCCAATAAAACACAGGTAACTCATTTTCAAATCCATAACTCCAACATGTAACTTGAGGTTTAATATTGTTGTGCTATGAAACCATAGTAATTTCCTTAACTCTTAAAAAGTAATTATCAGAAACCTAACGAAATAAAATTCCTCCAAAATGAATTTTCATGTATATGAAGTACAAGAAAACACATATCATAAACACAGTCAAAAGGATTTGGCATTTCTCTTGTTCCCAAAACTAATTTCCAACTACAAGCATCCAGAATCATATAACCATGATCCTACAAATCATATCATTCCTCCATTTAATCATACTTTAATATGCAAATCATAACCTAGTCTCCAGAATTAACTTCACTCTTGCGTATACCTCAAGATTCAAAATATTTGTATGATAAATATAATCATAACCTAATAACCAGAATAAATATTTCTCTAATAATTCTTTTACAAAATCATAACTTAGTCTCCAGAATCGACTTTGCTCTGATACCAAACTGTAACACCCCCAAAATCCGGGACCCAACGGACTGGGTTGCTACACGGAACAGAACTTATAAAAACCTTAATTCATAATTATTCACAATTAGAATCATCAATAATATATCCCCCAAAATACAATATCCAAACCTGATACCATCAATTACACTAAACTGCCAGATTCTAGTCATAATTACAACATTAAATAAATTGATTCCTTACAATACGTATACACATAAAATTAAATCCTCCAACGGTACATATTCAACCACATGTTAAAGCAAACCCCATCCATTCTAAGTCCATGAACTCAATCTGTAAAATGATGGTGACGAGGGGTGAGCCGTCAACTCGGTAAATAAATTCATGCATAACATGTAAAATAATTAACCTTTGTAAAAACCTTTGCGTTCAAAAGCTTCTCATAAACCCTTCGGAAATATTAATAAAACGGTTGAAACAATATTTAAAATCATATCCGTTCATATTCTTAAATCATAAAGCATTTCATAAAACAGTATAACAATATAAATCAAAAGATCTAATAATCATAGTTTAAAACACGGAAATCGGATATTCACTTTATAAGACAGTAAACAGTGTTCTTACAGTGTAAATAGTATTCTTTTTTATAAACAGTAATCATATAGTTTCATAGTATAAACGGTATTCTTTTATAAAACAGTAAGCATATAACTTTTCAATATAAACGGTAGTCTTTTTATAAAACGGTAAACATATAGCTTTTTCAGTATAAACTACAGTCTTTTTATAAAACGGTAAACATATAGCTTTTCAGTATAAACAGTGAAATCAATATATCAGTTAGCTCATGTTCCATAGTGTCACAATTAACCCGAGTGACGCGGCAACAGTATGTCACAATTAACCCGTGTGACGCGGCAACAGTATGTCACAAGTACCCGTGTGACGCGGCAATAACAGTATGTGTGCACACAGAATCCCAGCTGGGCCAGTATCAATAACGGTAACTACGGAACGATGAGCCAAAACGGTTTTATAAATTCACATATATTTAAATCAGTAGCATTTTCATGTAACAGTATAAACGGTAGCGGTAGCGGTAGCATTTTTATAAAACTATTAGTACAATATAACAGTAGTATTTCAGTAAAACTTTATGAGTTTAAATAATAGTGATCAAAAGGTATTTGACGATATATAAGAAATAGATCAATTTCAAAACAGTTTATATATCAGTCTTAAACAACGTAAATACTTGATCAAAGCCAGTAATATCTTTGACAAATGTAATAGAGTGAAATACAATAGAGAAAACAGTAAATTTTGGTATTTTCAAACGTAACACACCATGAATGAATTTACTTACCTCAAACACGTACAAATCCGCTATAGCTTTAGAAACTCAAGAATCACTCAAACCTATAAAATATTACATTTGATTCATCGTCATAATCTCATAATCACAGCCATTTAAATCAACATGGGCTTCACATATATTAAATCCAAACTTAGAAATCTAATTTCCAGCTATAGTCACAACTGACCACCCTCTGGTCTCCGATTTTTAATTAATTCTCTACAACTCCAATTATTACGAAATTTGACATGAATGATCTAAACATATAGGAAATACTACAGTAAAATTATCAACTAAATCCATGATCATTTGAATATGTAAATATTCATTCCTTTCCCATATTTCTGAAATCTGTCCAGCAGAGAATGAGATTCGACCTTTGTCCATTCCGAAAATTATAACAATATTTCTACACATCTAAAAATCACGAAACTTTACAGAATGATATTAGACATATAAATATACCTTCATATAAATTCCCATAATTTTCCCACATGAATAACCAACCCAAAACGGTATTACGAAATCTGGCTGGTTTAGTAAAAACAGGGGATCTCCAAACATCTCCTTAATGAATCGAAAATCTAATTAAAATCATGCTCATGCTCGTAAATAATTCATCCAAGAACAGCCTACTGTAGATAGAGAGTCTATGACATGAGAATAATACTTGAGAAGAAGAAGAACACTTACTTGGAAATTAAGTTCTTCAAACTAGTGATATGCTCCTATTTTTGGTGAGAAAAGAAGAGTAGAATAAGTAGGAAAGGGAGAGGAATTTGTTCTCAAAAATTTGGCTTACATGAGAAGAATAACAATGAGGGTTTAAAGGAAATAGGTGTATTGTATTATTATAATAATGTAAGTGGGTTGTTGGCCTTGATTCATGCCTTAATTCATGCCTTAATTCATGCCTTAAATGAAGAAAATTGTGTATGATTTGGGGCCCTTGCCTCCCATTATCTTTACAATACAATTATTTATGAGATATAGTACTAGAAATACATAGAAAAGATTTAGTAGGGACATATGTACATGATACCATGCATTCTTGAACATTACGGATATTACATTTGCAGCTAAAGGTAAGCCTCGACACTTCTTCATTATTTCTTGACCAATTGACTTTAGATTCGAAGGTGCATGATGGAGAGAACTTCCAAATGCATGATTTGCAAACACCAACCAACAATTTTTATCTTCTAATGGCCGAAGATGACAAGAATGAATGGCACGCATGGTGGATGCAACACCTTGACTACGCGTTGTCACAATAATACGACTTTCGGATGCCCCAGCTATTAAGAAATTCTGCAAAACATCCCATTTACTATAGTACTCGTTCCAAACATCATCTAAGATGAATAGAAATTTCTGACCATTGAGTTCTTCCTTCAACTTAACTTGGAGCATATTTAGATCTGTTATGTCACATTGCTGAAAAGTGACCGACTCATAAAGAGTTTTAGTCACCTTGAACACATCAAAATCTTCAGAAACATATACCCAGGCTCTTATCGGAAAATGCTTCTGTACATTCGAGTCATTATACAAAAGTTGAGCAAGGGTAGTCTTCCCAACTCCAGCGATCCCAATTATTGCAACAACAGGAATGTCCTGTCCATCTGCATTATTATCAGATAGCAAGAAATTCAGAATCTTCTCCTTATCATTTTCTCTACCATATACTGTAGTTTCCTTCACTAAAGATGTTGATTGCAATCTTGAAGATGGTTTTCCGCCGTAACTTTCTTTCAAACCAAGAACATCTTTGTGCTTTACTATGTTTTGCAGCTTCAAGGTCATCTTTTTAAGCCTAGACTTCGACTCCTTGATCCGTTTGTCGAGTTTGGATTTGCTTTCTTCTTGCGACTTATGTTCAGCCAAGGCCAGAGAATTGATCTCATCCAACAAGTCGGCAGTATGGTAGGCAGCATCTTTAAGCTCATCAATCCACTGTCTCACGAAAGGATTTATGATCTGCTTCTCCTCTGCATCACTAAGGACGGCATTGACTTGCAGTATTGCGGTCTCCAGATCCTCTAAGAGAATATCATTGAATTCATGCCTTCGAAAGAACTCGATAAGATTTGTCCGAGGAGATAGTCTGTCAAACAGAACTTGAAGGGAAGCTGATAGAACAGCACTTACAATTGCTTCGACAATAAACACCATGATCTCTACTTTGCAACAGTGAAAAAGAACAAGGCTTCAGCTTCAACGAACTGAATTATGAGAAGAATAGCTCAGATGGACTGTGCTTTGAGAGTCAATGTAAGTATGCTAGACGCTCATATTATTTTTATTTTTAAAAATAAAAGTGGTTGAGGTAGGAGATAAGGCAAAAGAAAAGAGGTTGTTGAAATGGTAGATGAAGGTGTTGCCGTGTTGGACCCAATTCCTCCTCTCTCCGTCAAGGTAAGGAGACCACGGGAAATGTGGCAGCCTTTATTTTACCATTTAAGAGACTTTTGTCATATTTGTTTTTATTATTTATTTATATGTAAATATGTAATGGTATTTTGGATTTTTCATAATGCAACGAGAGTAAAAATCTAACGGGACAAATTAAATTTAGGATGTGTGAGTGTGGAAAAATGATTTTGGGCTATTTGATTGCCATTATATCAAGTACAATTCTCAAACGAGATATTAATGAAATTTGATCAAAACATCGCAATGGAGATTCGATTTACATATGGATTTTTTTTTTTTTTCATTTTTCAATTTTGTTTTTCTGTTTTTCTAATGGATAGTGGTTTTTTTTTTTTTTTTTTTTAATCTCCACTGTCCATAGGACGAATAGTGAAGGTCCATTTATTTTATTTTTCATTTTTAAGAAAGCAAAAATGGGATAAAATGATGAAAATACTCTCAGTAGAGTTAGTTTTAACCAAATTTGAAAAGTTTAGTTTTCGAAAAGTTGTTCAATGAATAGTTAAACCTCATTCAGAAAAGTTGTTAGTGAATAGCTAAACCTCAGTTAGATTGAGTTTAATTATTCAGAAATTGCAAAAACTTTCCTAGTGAAAACTCCATCATTCTCTTCATCTTCTTCTACCCTTTCTATTATAATTTATATCTCGTTTTTATATCACAAAAAGTCATGTCTGAGATGGCCGAGGGAAGCATGTCCGAGATAGAGTTGGCCGAGGAAAACATGTTTGAGATGGAGATGGCCGGGGGAAAGATGCCGGAAGACGAGACGTCTGAGACAAAGAAGGCAAAGAAAAAGATGTCTTGGAAAGAGATAGCAAAGAAAAAGATGTCTTGGAAGAAGATCGCCAAGAAAAATATGTCTTTGAAGAAGATCCCTAAGGGATCAAAGATATCTTGGAAGAAGATCGCTTGGCGACCTGAATTTAAGAAGGATCTGCCAAGTTTCAGTCACATTGTTCACGCTGCTGAGTCGAAAGTATATGAGAACAGAGATGTGAGATGGTGGTTTGACGAGCTCAAAGAAGTCATGTATGATCGTGATGATCTGAAGGACGAGATTGACACCGAAAGATTGCGTCGCCGCTTGGAAAACAAGCCTCAGAACATAAAAACTTGGCTTCGGGAACTCATCTCTACTACATTGATAGAACGGCGGTGGAAAGAGATAGTTGCAAGAAAAGATTATCTTCAGATGCAGAATGAAATGCTTGGATTACCATTTGACCTATCCGACGAAGGGTCTAGTACGTACTACGACATATTCTACTATGAGGAAAAATATGCAAATGGAAAAATATTCAATATTACGACTTGGGAGACATCGTTTCGAAGATGATTTCCAAGTAGTATATGGTAGAGATGAAGATCAAAATGCCATAATTAAGCTCTTACTGTCAGACGATGTATATGCTGATCATATGGATGTTATTCCCATCGTGGGAGTGTCCGGAGTGGGCAAAACCACCCTTGCTGGGCTTGTATACAAAGATTATAGAGTGAGTAAACACTTCGACTTGAATGGGTGGGTTTATGTTTCAGACGATTTTGATATTTTCCAGTTCACCAAAACTCTTCTCGAGGTATTCACCGGTCAGACTTCAGATATTAAAGACATAAGTGACCTTCAAGTCAAGTTGAAGGAGAGTCTCTACATGAAGAAATGTCTTCTCGTTTTGGATGATGTTTGCTGTGAGGACTCTTCTGTCTTGGCAATGATGTGTGAGCCTCTGCTAGCGGGAGCAAAAGGAAGTAAGATTCTTGTAACTACACAGTCTGCATCAGTTGCAAGCAAGATGGGTACTCGTACTGCTCATTGTTTGAACCCATTAAGATACGAAGATAGCTGGAAGCTTTTTGCAGAACATGCATTTCTGGATATCGGTTCATATCCGAAATTAGAAGCCACTGGCAAACAAATTGTTACCAAGTGTGATGGATTGCCTTTGGCAATTGTGAGACTAGGGGCCATGCTGCGCTTTAACATAACAATTCATGAATGGGAAGCTGTTTTAACGAAGACCCCTGACTCGTGCACAAGCGACTTTATTCCAGTTCTTGTCATAAGTTATAATTCTTTTCCTGACTATCTCAAACCATGCTTTGCTTATTGTTCTATCTTTCCCAAAGATTATGAGTATGAAAAGGAGAAGTTAGTCCTCTTATGGATGGCAGAAGGCCTCCTGCCACATGTAGTACTGGATGGTGATGATCGTGAGATAAAACTGGAAATGGAAAAGAATGGTCATAAGTGGTTCGATTTTTTGACCTTTCTGTCTTTTTTCCAACAATCAAATACCAACAAATCCCGCTTTGTTATGCACCCTGCTATGAGTGATTTGGCTCGACTTGTATCAGGAGATTTTTGTTCCAGATTGATGAATAACGAGTCTCAAATGGTGTCTCCTAAAGTTCGACATTTATCGTTTTCTGGAGACTTAAATGCTGAGAGATGTAAGGCCATTTGTCAAGAAACCAAGTTGTTACGTACCCTTTTGCCATATAAATTGCCAGTAGCGGAAACAGCATGCCAATTAAGTGAACTGGAGGATTTGTTTATGGCACTGCGGCATCTACGAGTCCTTTCTTTATCTCATTATCATATCACTGAGTTGCCTGATTCAATCAAGAAATTGAAACTTTTACGATACTTGGACCTCTCTCACACTGCAATTACTAGGTTTCCTGACACTGTAAGTACTCTCTACAATTTGCAAACATTGCTGTTGTCATGTTGTCATTCGCTAGCTGAATTGCCTAAAAACATGGGGAACCCTGTTAACTTGCGGTATCTAGATATAAGAGAAACTTGTTTAGAAGAGATGCCAGCAAAAATGGGTTTCTTGACAAGCCTCCGAAGTTTATCTAATTTTGTTGTTGGCAAAGATAGTGGCTCAAAAATTATGGAGTTGGGACCCCTTTCAAATCTTCAAGGGACCCTTCACATTTCCCAGTTGCAGAATGTGGTATCTGCTGGAGATGCATGTGAGGCCGAGTTGAAAAATAAGGCTGGTCTTCAAATGCTCGGGTTGGAATGGAGTGACGGCACAGTGAGTTCCCAGAATCAAACAGAAGTGCTTCAACAGCTGGAACCTCATAAAAATTTGAAAAAACTCAGTATAATATCTTATGGTACGTGGGAAAAGTTTTCCAATTTGGTTAGGAGATTCTTCCTCCAAGATGGTATTCTTGCATCTTAGCAACTGCAATAGCTGCTCACACTTGCCTTCACTTGGGCAGCTACCATCTCTTAAGGAACTCAAAGTAGAACGGATGAATAGAGTAAAATTGGTTGGCCCAGAATTCTACGGTTGGAATTATTCTCGGGTCAACCCATTTCCATCGCTAGAGAGACTAGTTTTTCAAGAAATGTTGGAATGGGAAGAATGGATTTCTCCTAAAATTGGAGGAGAAGAATTCCCCAGCCTTAAGTGGATTCGCATTTCAGGATGCCCCAAGTTGGCAAAGGACTTACACTTGTGTCTCCCTCCATTAGCGGAAGTTGAAATTTCAGATAGTCCACGTCTAAAAGTTCCAGTGAGAGATGACTTGCAGTTCGGAAATGATAATAAGGTAGCAGGTAGACCTCCAATGCATCCGCTTATGAAAGAAAAGCAACTGGCAAATGAGGATGAAGGTTCCTCGCAATCTCTGGAGCATAGGACTGATGTCCCTGCCACATCACAAAGCTCTCCTCCTGAATCGTCCGAGCTTTTAACTGAATCGGCACCCTCAAAACTTCCAGTTATTGCTGAAAAGCAGTTACATGAAGGCCATAAGTCGCTATTCAGAAGAAATGAGAAGCTACAGGATAGACCTTCAACTTCAAGAGAAGCAGAATCATCACAGTTAGTTGACAACAATGAGGTGCAGGGAACTGATGTTTCAATGACTGTGGCTGCAACTGATAGATCATCTGATACTGATACTGATGATCCGATCAATGTTTGGTACGACGGAGAAAGTCTGGATGGCAACTCTAGTCCAGAAAAAGATAGCTTGAATGTTTCAGAAATTTCACAATTAAAAAGGTTGCCACCGAAGCTGTATGACCTCAAAATTGAAGGATGCGATGCCCTCAAGTCTCTTCCTGAGGAATTAATGCACAACAGTTCTGATCTCCGACGTTTGTATATCATTGGTTGTCATTTTCTCAAGTCCATTCATGCAAGAAGTTTGCCCAATGCCTTGAAAACTCTATATATCAGTAAATGTGAGAAATTGGAGTTTCTCTCCCCTGAGGGGAGGATAACCGAGCGGTCCGAGCATACATCCCTTGAACACTTGTGCATAGAAAACAGCTGTGATTCTCTAAATTCCTTCCCATTAGACTGTTTTCCGAAGCTTAGAAGTCTTTTTATCCAGGGTTGTGCAAATTTTAATTCCATCTCGATTAAATCAGAGGATCACAAGTACCTAGATGCCTTGGAAATTCGGGATTGTGCTCAATTGAAATCTTTCCCAGAAGGAGGACTGCGTATCCCCAACCTGACATCAATTCTACTCTCTAATTGCAAGAATCTCAAGGCACTTCCAGGGCAGCTTCATGTTGACAATTGGCTCAACTTTTCCCCTGTTTCATTGCTGAAAATGGGGGTGGATTGTCTCTACCTTTCCCTTGTTTCATTGCTGAAAATGGGGGTAGATTGTCTCTACCTTCCCCTTATAAATAAGACCCTCAGCAAAGCAAGAAGAACAAGCAAGGGAGAGCAATCAGAAAAGAAGCAAAGCTTCCTGAATTCTGAGAGAAATTCTGTTTTCTGTATTTGTTTTAATTTCTCTAATAATATCAGTTTGCTGCCTCCCGTGGACGTAGGCAATTGCCGAACCACGTAAATATCTGCGTTTGTGTGTTGTGTGCATTTTTCTATAGAATTTTCAGGGCATTCCGCAACAAATTGGTATCAGAGCTTTGGTTTTGATCAAGTCTAGAAAATTCGAAGTGCTCGAATCTCTGTTTGGAGGATACCGTTGTGTTCCTCTCGGAAATACGATTCCAACGCACCTGACCGCGTCTCAATCGGAGCTCTAACGAACTCTCTAGCTCCGGTCAAAGTTTGGTCAAACCTGGAAAATTTTCCAGAAATTTTCTGCAAATTTCTCAACGAAGAAGACGACCCAGTCAGCGCCACGTCATCGCCACATCAGCGCCACGTCATCGCTCAGTCAGCGCCACGTCAGCGTCACGTCAGCACCCAGTCAGCGCCACGTCAGCGATCAGTCAGCACCCAGTCAGCGCCACGTCATCACCACATCAGCGCCACGTCAGCGCTCAGTCAGCGCCACGTCAGCACAAGTCAGCATCCCACAGTCAGAGAATATTCCGTCCATAAAGAATATTCCGTCAGAGAATATTCCGTTATCCTAACGGAATATTCCCGAGTCAACTCGGTCCAGAAGTGTTTTTTGCCCAACTCAGTGCAATTTTCACCCGTTTTCAACCGAGTCGGACCTGTTTCCAACTATTTCGACCGTTCCGGACGCAACCGTGCCATCAGTTTCTGCTAAATCCGCTTCTAAATACTGTTTTTACTTAGACAAGCTTTAATAGGCACGATGGAAGATCCAAAAGCTGGAGAATTTTTTGAAGCTCAACCATCAGCATCAACCAGCAGTTCTTGGCAAAGGAGCTCGATGTCAAACGCGAAGTTTGATATTGAGAAGTTTGACGGCAGCAACAACTTCGGTATGTGGCAATGCGAAGTTATGGATCTATTATTCCGGGAAGGATCTGATATTGCTTTGAGTTCCAAACCCAAGGATATGTCTGATGAAGATTGGAAGTATGTAAATCGTCAAGCCTGTGGCACAATTCGGTTGTGTTTAGCTAAGGACCAGAAGTACTTTGTCATGAAGGAGACTATGGCATCAAGTCTCTGGAAAAAGCTGGAGGACAAATACATGACGAAAAGCATAGAGAACCGTCTCTACCTGAAGAAGAAGCTCTTTCGTTTCCAGTACAAGAAAGGTATTTCTATGATTGAGCATTTGGATAATTATAATAAAATTCTCGCTGATTTACAAAATTTAGATGTTGAAATTAGCGATGAAGATAAGGCACTACTGTTGTTAAATTCCTTGCCTGATACCTATGAACACTTAACCACAACTCTGTTATATGGAAAGGATGAGGTTAAATTCATAGACGTTTCTAATGCTCTGGTGAATAATGAGTATCGGAAGAAGGATCAGCTTGATCACAGAGACTCAACATCAGAAGCACCGACTGTTGCCCGAGGAAGGACAAACAACAGAAGATCTGGAGTGCCTAGTGAGCGTGGTAAATCTCGCTCAAAATCAAGAGGAGCATCTCGCTCAAAGCCAAAAGGAGAATCATCATTCAGACGTCCTGCGAAGGATGAGTGTGCCTATTGTCACCAGAAAGGGCACTGGAAGAAAGATTGTCCAAACAAGGACAAATCTAATGTGAATGTTGCAAGTAAAGCTGATAATGAAGAGGATTCGGCTTTTACAGTTTCATCATCAGAAAGCCATTCTGATAGATGGATTCTAGATTCCGGCTGTTCCTATCATATGTGTCCCAACAGGCATTGGTTCTCAAGCTTCCAGGAGCTTGACGGAGGAGTTGTACTTATGGGCAATGACAACACATGCCAGACAAAAGGGATAGGAACTGTTCACCTGAAGATGCACGACGGTACAATCAGACGACTGACAGACGTTAGATATGTCCCTGATCTGAAGAAGAACCTCATTTCACTGGGGGTCTTAAACTCCAGCGGTTACAAGGTGACCATGGAAGGTGGAGTCCTGAAGGTTGTACGAGGTGCATTCTTGGCAATGAAAGGTACTCGACAGAGAAATTTATATTTTCTGGACGGGTACACAGTCACAGGAAGAGCAGCCGTCTCTAGCAGTTCCGACGATGAGGCATCTGATACTTCCCGACTCTGGCACATGCGCTTAGGGCATGTCGGGGAGAAGACTTTGCAAGGTTTGGTGAAGCAAGGTCTCCTGAAAGGTGCAAAGACCGGTAAACTTGATTTCTGCGAGCATTGTGTCATGGGCAAGCAGACAAGAGTCAAGTTTGGCACCGCTATTCATCGTACAAAAGCAACACTGGATTATGTTCACACTGATGTTTGGGGGCCTTCCAAAAATGCTTCATTGGGAGGTAAACATTATTTTGTAACATTTATTGATGATTTCTCCAGGTATGTCTGGGTATACACCATGAAGCATAAGGATGAAGTTCTGGATATCTTTCTTCAATGGAAGAAGATGATTGAAACTCAGACAGGTAAAAAGATTAAAAGACTCAGATCAGATAATGGCGGGGAATACAAATCAGATCCTTTCATGAAGTACTGTCAGGATGAAGGGATAATCAGACATTTTACAGTTCCTGGCACGCCACAGCAGAATGGTATAGCAGAACGGATGAACCGTACGTTGGTGGAGAAAGTTCGGTGTATGCTTTCTCAATCTGGCCTAAGGAAGGCATTCTGGGCAGAGGCTTTGATGTATGCCTCTCATATAGTCAACAGACTACCCGCTTCTGCACTTGATGGGAAAACTCCCAAAGAGGTATGGTCTGGACAACCTGTTTCTGATTATGATCGATTGCATATATTCGGATGTCCAGCATACTTTCATGTTACTGAATCCAAACTGGATCCTAGAGCCAAGAAAGCTGTTTTCGTGGGATTTAGTGAAGGAGTTAAGGGATTCAGATTATGGAATTCCGAGTCAAAGAAGATCATCTTAAGCCGAGATGTTACCTTTGACGAATCTGCAATGCTGAAACAAATACCTCGAGGCACAGAGAATGAGAATCCAAACTCTCTGCAATAGGTGGAGTTTGAAACTCCCAAGAAGTTAGAAAAGGCTTCTCCGACAGTTGATTGTCCTGATGATGATTTTGATAACCAGGACGAGATATCAGTTGAGGTGGAGGATTCAGCACCATTATCTGAGATCAGACAACAACCAGAGTCTATTGCCACTAGTAGACCGAAAAGAGACATACGGAGGCCTGCCCGTTACACAGACATGGTGGCATACGCTCTTCCAGTGACTGATGATGATGTCCCGTACACCTATAGAGAAGCTATGGACAGTACAGACAATGTCAAGTGGAAGAAGGCGATGGATGAGGAAATGCAATCACTTCACCAGAATGAAACTTGGAAGCTGACACAACTTCCAAAGGGAAAGAGAGCTATAGGGTGCAAATGGGTCTATGCCAAGAAGGAAGGTGCTCCTGGTAAAGACAACATCAGATATAAAGCCAGATTAGTAGCGAAAGGCTACGCACAGAAGGAAGGAATAGACTACAATGAGGTATTTTCACCCGTTGTCAAGCATTCGTCTATTCGGATCCTATTAGCTTTGGTTGCACAATTTGATCTCGAGTTAGCTCAACTCGACGTGAAGACCGCATTCCTCCATGGTACTTTGAACGAAGAAATTTATATGTCTCAGCCAGAAGGGTTCAAAGTCCCAGGACGTGAAAATTGGGCTTGCAAGCTGAACAAGTCCCTGTATGGTTTGAAGCAGTCACCGAGACAGTGGTACAAGCGGTTTGACAGCTTCATGATAACTCAGAAGTACACACGTAGCCATTTTGATCACTGTGTATATTTCCGCAAACTCCAAGATGGTACATTTGTCTATTTGCTCTTATATGTGGATGATATGCTGATAGCATCTAAGAGCAAGGTGGAGATCAACAGGTTGAAGGCTCAATTGAGCTCAGAGTTTGACATGAAGGATCTTGGAGAGGCCAAGAAGATTCTTGGTATGGAGATCAAAAGGGACAGAGCAAAAGGTACCATCTGTTTGACACAGACTCAGTACTTGAAGACTGTACTTCAGAGGTTTGGCATTGATAGCAAGTCTAAACCTGTAAGTACACCGTTGGCTCCACATTTCAAACTGAGTGCACTAATGTCACCGACTACTGATGATGAAAAGAGGCAAATGGATCATGTTCCATATGCAAATGCTGTTGGTGCCTTGATGTATGCGATGGTGTGTACTAGACCTGACATTTCACATGCTGTAAGTATGGTGAGCCGTTACATGCACAATCCTGGCAAAGGCCACTGGCAAGCAGTGAAATGGATTCTACGGTACATTCAGGGTACTGTAGATGTTGGTTTGAAGTTCGAGAGAGATCAGACGGGTGACAAACATATCAAAGGATATGTTGATTCTGATTATGCTGGTGATCTTGACAAGCGTCGATCTACTACTGGTTATGTGTTCACTATGGCAGGAGGACCAGTAAGTTGGAGATCGACTTTACAGTCAACAGTGGCTTTGTCTACTACTGAGGCAGAGTATATGGCTGTAACAGAAGCTTTCAAAGAAGCCATCTGGTTTCGTGGTTTGATCAGGGATTTGGGGATTGTTCAGGAAAATGTGGAGATTTTCTGTGACAGCCAGAGTGCCATTTGTTTGGCAAAGAACCAGGTCCATCATGCTCGCACCAAGCATATAGATGTCCGTTACCACTTTGTTCAAGAAATAGTAGATGAAGGGAACATTCTACTCCAGAAAATCGGAACTGCAGACAATCCTGCAGATATGCTAACAAAGGTGGTAACAGGGATCAAGTTCCAACATTGTTTGGACTTGATCAATATCTCTCGAGCTCGTATCGCCTAAGGGCGTAATGGAGGCAGCATTGATCGGTGAATTCTCGCCAAGGTGGAGATTGTTGACAATTGGCTCAACTTTTCCCCTGTTTCATTGCTGAAAATGGGGGTGGATTGTCTCTACCTTTCCCTTGTTTCATTGCTGAAAATGGGGGTGGATTGTCTCTACCTTTCCCTTGTTTCATTGCTGAAAATGGGGGTAGATTGTCTCTACCTTCCCCTTATAAATAAGACCCTCAGCAAAGCAAGAAGAACAAGCAAGGGAGAGCAATCAGAAAAGAAGCAAAGCTTCCTGAATTCTGAGAGAAATTCTGTTTTCTGTATTTGTTTTAATTTCTCTAATAATATCAGTTTGCTGCCTCCCGTGGACGTAGGCAATTGCCGAACCACGTAAATATCTGCGTTTGTGTGTTGTGTGCATTTTTCTATAGAATTTTCAGGGCATTCCGCAACACTTCACAGTCTCACGTCTCTTCAATCACTGTTTATAAATGAGTATCCAGAACTTGAGTCAATTCCAGAAGGGGGTCTTCCCTCTAGCTTAAATTTGTTTTGCATAAGATCTTGCCACAAACTCACACCTCGTATTGAGTGGGGACTGCATCAGCTAAATAATTTTAGCCGTATCGAGATTGAAGGGGGATGCAGAGACTTGGAGTCGTTTCCAGAGCAGAACCTGCTTCCAATGAAACTCAACTCACTACAAATCAGCAGATTCCCAAATCTCAAAATTTTGAACTACAAGGGGCTTCAACACCTGACATCTCTTGAGACATTGAAGATCACCGGCTGTGGCGAGCTTCAATCCTTGTCTGAAGAGGGCCTGCCTTCTTCTCTAAGTTATTTGTACATCAGTGACTGTCCTCTGCTGAAATCAGAACTTCATAACAAGAGAGAGGAGTGGTACAAGATAGCTCATATTCCTCACATACAAATTGATGGGAAAGTAATCTCATAAGTAAGTCTGGAATATCCTCCATTTTTATGTGCAAGAATTTATTAACTATCACTTTACTGTGATTTTTACATTCTTATTTTCAATTTCCACTTACAAAATTTTCTGTTCTACAAACGTTGGAAGTCTTTTGACATTAATAATCTCTCCACTGGGGATCATCAAGCATACAAATTTAGAAGTTTGTAACAAAATTCACAACTTGCAGTATAAGATTTCACAATTTTAGTTATGTGCACGGGTTTGTCATCCATTGATCCTATACAAATGATGCAGGGGCATGAAGACTTCTGCTGTAAATAGAACTAATAACAGAAGCTTCTACATTTCTCAGCATGTGGAAGCAGTTCTTGACTACTTGTGTATAGATGCATGGTTATGGCTGTGTTCCTGACAATATTCAATCTACAACAGAGAAATTGCTTGGAGGCTTGGTAAATATGTATTTGCTTTTGCATCTTCTTATTATATCACAGGATCCAATTTCATGTTGATTAGTACTTATAATGCCATGACTGAAATTGTACCATCATAAAATCCACACGAATTGACGATCGTCAAATTTCACTTGGATATTTAAGTGTCCATAAAAAATTATATATTGCGGAACTCTAGCATGATGCAATTGCATAAAATCCGAAGATTTCTGGAATGTTTTTCTCTATTTCAAACTCTTGATCTACTCCATGCTAATTACATTTTCAGTAGATTTACTCAGTTTTTTACTAGTACATTTTTTTTAAAATATTTAATTACTTTGATCAAAATTATTTTTATCAGTATTTCTAAACATCACATTACTACTTTCATTCTGCTGTTCATGTGCAGTTATGTTTTTGGTTACTTGGTGCCTGCTTCTTTCCTGGCCAGCTTCAAAGGTACTTATCTAATAACGTAATTTGATTTCCGTTTATCTATCATTGTTTGGTCAAATGTCTATTATTTGTGAAAATTACAAAGCCATCTCAAAAGAATATTGATAAAAAAAAAAAGTTTCATAACAAAACAAATGAAACGGCTTCACCAAGACATTTAATGTTGTTAGAGAGTTTAAATACTATTGTTAAATCATTTCCTATCGGCTTAAGTTTTTTTGGTGACTTTTATATTTAACGAATATTCACATAATATTGGAGCCAATTTTACTAGGACTGCTGGGTTCGAATTCCGTGTTTTGTCTTGCACTTAAGGCAAGGCATTGTGCTTGAGTTTTAATTGTTGTGTTTTTATTTGGGTTGAACCATGTGGCAGGCACTTAAGGCAAGGCATTTTCTTATTCTACAGACTACGATTTGGTAGTTATCGTTGCTGTCAGAGCAGTGTCAACAGAACCAAGGGGAGGATTGGCCCAAGATTTCTCACGTCGCCTACTAGGTAATCAATGGCAAAGTAATGTAATGAGCTCTTTAGATGGAAGAGAAATGGATTGAGGCAGAGAAGTGAATCCAACTATGAACTATCCCACAGTCTGGCCTATCAAATTCTATTTAGAGTCATTTCCAGAGCAGAAGCTGCTTCCCAGCAGTCTCAACTTTCTACGTATCTGCAGACTTCCAAATCTCAAATTCCTAGACTGCACTGGACTTCAACACCTCACTTTTCTTAAAACATTGGAGATCAACTGCTGCGACAAGCTTCAGTCCTTGCCTGAACAAGGCCTGCCTTCTTCCCTGACATCTTTATATATCAACGAGTGTTCTTTACTGAAACCAAAACTTCAGAAGATGAAAGGGAAAGACTGGTACAAGATACCTCATATTCCCTGCATTCAAATTGATGAGCAAATCATGTCATGAGTATCAATTTTTTCACAATAGTTTTAAGCATATCAGTTTCCAGAATATGTCAACTTTCAGTTTCCAGAATTATCATTTGTATTGGACAAGTGTTGGAATTCATTATACATAAAAATCTCTCTGACTGAACTCACTAGGACACTTTAAATTTTAGTTCAAAGCAACATAAACAATGTGCAGCAGAACATATTATATTTAAGTTATGTGCACAGCTTCTTCATCTTTATCTATCAATCCTACCCAAATGATGCAGGTGCATGCAAACTTCTGATGTGAAGGAACTATTAACATAAACAAGTCACTTGAAGGTGATGCTCCTCATTTTTTGAAGACACTGTCACGTGTAGAGAAATATTTTTCTGAACATGTTTTTGCGAGGCTTGGAAGCTGTTGAATAATAATATATGATGGAATTTTGGGTTGGGCTTTGATGTCCCCAGTAGATTGAGTCCATGAACATAGTGATGCATTCAAATTCGGATACAGGTCAAGTTCTGCTAGTACCTGCTGGATCAAACACTGCACTTGGAAAAGGTAGAGTTGATGGCCCAGATTTCTCTGAATTTTCTTCTCCCTATGTTGTTCTTGCTTTCACAGGTTTCACAATCAGAAACTAAAACCTACATATCATTTCAAAATCACTTTCAATACTACCAAGGTAAGACAGAAACTAAAGACTACATATGAACCTGTAACAAGTTTCCAAGCAGAGTTGCCTTACATCCTTCAGCAAAAAAATGAGGAGCATCACCTTCAACAGGGTAAGCAAGTATTGAGAAATAGAATTTACATTGAGAGAATGTCCTGCCATATGGAGTAAAAATAGTGTTCTTCATTACAGAAGTAACTAATATACATCATATATGGTTCATTTCATCTTGAACTCCAATGTTCCTTTGATGAAACCATTGCACGCTGCAAAATATTGAATTTAGGAAGAAACACCATGAAATTTAACAACAGCTACCAAATCATAGTCTGTAGAAGAAGAAAATGCAAAAGCAAGTACATAGTTGTCAAGTTTCCATTCGTAGAACAAATGGTGAGAGGAACATAACCGCAAAGCATGTGTCCAGAAGAACTTCTCTCGCATGGAAAGAAAAGAAATTTTAAGTGCATCTGTCTTTAGTTCCATCTATTGGAGAAGTCTGCATCCACCTGCATCATTTGGAAAAGATCAATAGATAACAAGCTGTACACAGCTGAACTTGTATATATAAGTTCTTTTGTCCTCAGTGTGCATTGTTTTTTTTTAATCAATACCGTCAATTGTGTATAGGAACAAAAGTTCATTGAAGTCTTACAGAACAGAAAAACATTCTAGAAATCTTCGCATTTTATACAATTACATCATGCTAGAATTCCACAATACATATGCACAGTTAAATATCTAAGTGAAAATTTACAACTGTCAATTCATGTGAATTTTATGATGGTACAATTCAGTCATGGCATTATAAGTACTAATCAATGTGAAATTGGATACTATGATAGAATAGGAAGTTGCAAAAGCAAATACATTTTTACCTGTTGTAGATTGAATATTGATGGATGAATTTCAAATCAAATCAAACAAAAAAAGTCTAACCAAATTCTTATTCCCTAAGCTTTTGTAGGCTTTTCTTCTTTTTGTTTTCTTATAATTTTCTTTTACCTTTTAACTTTTTAGTTTAGTTTTGGTATTTTTTATAACAGTTTTTTTTTTTTTTTTTTTTTGAGAAAAAATATTACTCTCTCAAAAAAAAAAAAATACCGCTATTTAATATTTATAATTCTAAAATAATCACTATTTAATTTTAAATTATGAATAAATAATATTTTAATCAAAAGACATTATAATTTATATATTCATGTAACTAATTATAATATTTGTTAAAATATTGAAAGTAATACATAATTTATTATTATGATATAAAGATATATTTATATTAATAATTTTAATAAATTTATTTAAGGGTAATGTTGGAATTTTAAAAATACATTGATTTGGGGTGCACATACGATTTTAGAGGGAGTGCAAATATTGTTACTCTATTTATATTTAATTGATTTGGGTAAAAAAAATCAAGGCTAAAAAAATTATGGTCCAACAAATTTAGATTGTAAAAATTATGGCCCAAAAAAATCGAGTCAAAAAATTCGGATCAAAATAAACATAAAACGGGTCATGGGCGGGTCGGTTAAAACCCGAAAGATAAGCGGGTCGAGTCCAGATCCGAACAAGCTGCTTATTTAGTGGTTCCAGATTGGGTCTACACCTATTCATTTTATATGGGTATTTTATGGATATGGGTCTGGGTTGGATCTGGATCCATATTTTGCCGTCCCTAAATTGTTTACATACCACAATTAACCTATAGTTTAAAATAATATTTTATTAACTCCACAATAGGTTCACCAAATTATAATAGAGCCCTTAGTTTGAAACATTTAACAGAAACAATCCCTACTATAATATAATCTCTATAAATTAACATTGAGACTATATAAAATCTATAAATTTATAGAGATATTAATTTATCGATAAATTAATAATTATTGATTTATATTGACAAATATCGTTGACAGCATTTTAGAAAATCTTCATTAATTATTAAGGTAAAATATATCAGCTCGAGACATTGTTATGATAAATACATATAATTTACTGTCAAACCAAATTGGATGGTCAATATTACCAATTTAAAAATTTTCAAAAGCAAAACTTCTCAATTAACATATTCCTACAAAAGATATAGCATAAAGTTCAAGATATATTTGAATTATTATCAATCATTATTGCTTCTGGGGTTGTGTTCATATCTGGGCACTCTGATCAATTGTTACTATAACCTTATTTGCAGCATGGACAGGGAAAAGATGACTAATTAGATGGGTAATTAGACAAACATATACAATAATGAACCAGTATTATATATCATGGTGCATGAAACCAGGAAAAAAAATGCTTATCAGTTTGAGTAATTCCACATACAACCATAGTTGCGCAACCGCCGCTTTGGAAAAAAACATGGGACCCACATAAAAAATCACTTTTTTCCAAAGCGGTTACATGACGGTTGCGCAACCACAGTTGTATGTAGAATTACTCTATCAGTTTATCATCATCAACAACCTAAACATATATAAACCTTAGATTCATATGTTGGGGGGCTTGAAAGCTGAAATGGATGTGATATTTTGGGTTGGGCTTGGTATCTATGGACAAAATGATGCATCCAATATCGCAGTTGAATAATATATGACTTATTTGGTTGGGCACTTGGGCTTGATGTCCAGCAGATTGAGTCGATGGATACATCATTTGGAACAAATATTTTAGGTGGTTGTGTTTTTGCTGTTGATAACAGGCTTGTGAATGGGAAGCATTATGCACAAACATAATTTGAATTCCATAATCAGTCCATCAAGTGAACATCAGAATCAGAACTCTTTGTTTATATAAACATCAATGGAGAAATCTGGTCATATTTCAAGAGGAATTGTTCAAGCTTCTTCTACACCTCTGATGAAAAAAAAAAATTGAAATAAACTAATATATATGTATATAACCTAAATTATACATTGTGGCCAATAATACAATTCATTCATAACTTTTTATATGTCTTTTTTCTCTGAGAGTAGTGATATTTACACTCTTCTAAAATAACGTGTGAGGGAAACACTAAATACATCCCATTAATTTTTTTTTAAGAAATTCTATTTTACTTTAAAAAAAAAAAAATAATTGTCAGTGTGATTTATTTACAAAAAATACAGTACAATAAACAAAGAGATAATATTTTTCGAATTACATAACTATTAAGTGGGTTTTTTAAAACAATCTTAATCGGGTGTATTTAGGAAATGGTGTACATACATCTTTGTATGGATTGTTGATCCCTCTGGGTTGGGCTTGGGTTTGGGCCTTCTATTTCCTGGTTTCATGCACCATAATATATAATACTGGTTCATTATTGCAGAATTTTGTGTAATTGACGATTCTAATTGGTCATCTTTTTCCCTGTCCATGTTACAGATATAGTTATAGTAACAGTTGATCACAGTGCAGCCCAGATCGAATGTGGACATGAACACAACCAAGAAGAAAAAATGATTGTCAATTATTCAAAATCTTTATAACCTACATGTACACCCTACAATCGTCAAAATCACAGTGAAGAAGAAGAAGGAGGAGAAAGTACCCGAAAGCGATTCGTCATTGAAGCGTGATCATCATGTTGATTGGTTGATTGATTCTCATCTTGCTGTTATGGCATTTGATACTTGAAGAAGCACACGCCAAATATATGAAGAATGGTCTTTTATATAAACCGATGATAGCTTATCTTTTTGGTGCCGGAAAAACAACAAGTTTCCTCCATTCTGTTCTGGTCCACTGGCTTGTCTGTCTGATGTTTATTTCTGATATAATAATAACATAAATTAATGATGTTTATGTCTGATCAACTATCAATCAGCAGGTGCTTCTCTTCAAGCATTGTGTCTTATCTTATTGTCCAAAGCTTGAATCATTTCCAAATGGAGGTTTCCCATCTCACTTTCTTCTCTGAGCATTACTGGATGCCCGTTGCTGTCAGAGAGGTGTCAACAGAACCAAGGGGAGGATTGGCCCAAGATTTCTCAATTTGCCTACAAGGTAATCAATGGCAAAGTAATGTAATGAGCTTTGGATGGAAGAGAAATGGATAGAGGCAGAGAAGTGAATCCAACTATCAGCCAGGTGCTTCTTGTATGCTTCACAGGTATGGAAATGCTTTTATCACAGTGTCTGGTATTTTGAATTCGATGCAAACAATGAAGATACAATCATTTGTGTATAATTGTTGATTTGGTGTCAGTTACATTTTTGTTCTGCAGATAACACTTTTAATACCATGTGTTGTTGGCTTATGAAATTCCACCCACCTGCATTGAATGTTTAATCCCATAATTTAGATCATCATTATCATACATTGATTAGAACATTTAGATCTTGTCCAATAAAAATGAAAAAGAAAGAGAGTAAAACTGATTTCTTGAAGAGTGCCTTATGAAACTTTATAATCCATGAGTATGACTTAGTATTTCAAACACAAGAGACAGGGTTTTGATTGCAGACTGTTAACCAGGTTAGAGAAATTCAACATCTGTTTTGATTTTGGACCAAATATATAAGCTTTTGGATCAAATCCACAAAGGGGAGATGTCTTTTAACAGAATTTAGAATGATCTTTTTCAAAAGTGAAAATTTGTTTCCCTCTTTTATGATTCGGTATGAATTCAAACAAAACAAAGTTATTTGGTTATCTGTACCTTTCCTAAAGTCTAGTGAGGCCTATGATACCAATAATTCATCATTATAAAAGAAAAGGAAGGAACAGAGAAACTGCAGCAGATACTTTCATTTCATAGTGAAAAAATCCATCATCTTGTTCCCATCTTTCTTTGTTTACTCTATCTATAACCTATTACTTGTTTTATTTCAGTAAAACAGGACAACATGGCTGGTGGTATTATGGCAGGAGGATCTCTTCTTTCTGCTTATCTTCAGGGGCTGCTTGACAAGCTCACTTGAGGAGAATTTGTTGAATTCTTTCTTAGGGGACACAAACTAGTTCCACTAGTGAGGAACTTGGTTGAAACAATGTTAACTGTCAACACGGTGCTCGATGATGCTGACAAGAAGCAATTCAAGAACCCAGCAATCAGACGGTGGCATAATGAGCTTATAGAAGTTACATAGTTTTTCGACCATTACAACCTCAATTCTGCAAAGGTAAAGTGGTTGATTGCTAAATCCTTTGTTGTTTTTATTTTCTGCAGGTTGGATGTAGGCGATGGCAAAGAGCTTGATCTCAAAGAATGCTGCAGGTCTGCAAAGGTAAAGTGGTTGATTGCTAAATCCTTTGTTGTTTTTATTTTCTGCAGGTTGGATGTAGGAGATGGCAAAGAGCTTGATCTCAAAGAATGATGCAGGTCCAAGCTTCAAAAACAATGCATTAGATATCTGGAACCTTTATGTGCTCATATAATCCATTATTAAATTATGTGTATTTGATATTATGGAAAATGCATTGTGTTTAATAACCTACGGCATAGTCAAGTTATGGCAATACTGATTACTGACAAGCTTTTTGCTCTGTGTCTCTGCCTCCCCTTGTTTGCTAAAATTAGAAAGAGAGGGAAAATTATGAATACACTATCGTTGATGGGAAGTTTATCGACAAACAAACTGGAGATCTCTTTGACACAAAGAAAGGATTAGCTGGGGCCAAGTGGATATTCGTCGTGAGCACCTCAAAGAATCTATATGCTGGTGTGGTAAGAGTTAAAACAAACTTATAAATAACTTTTTTGATCACTTTCTCCTTTTTAAATGGTCTTAACTTTTCAAAATAAGTGATCAACTTTTTATATCTTCCAGTTTAAGACAGGAACATTCCATCATTCAAGTTTCTTGGCCGGAGGAGCTACAATAGCTGCTGGAAGGCTTGAGGCAGAGCAGGGAATTCTTAAGGTATGGTTCCATAAAATTGGGAAAGTTGTTGGGAGTCTGTGTGAACTGTGAGGTAGAAAATTTATGCAGAAGTATTATTGTTTAAGTTCGTAATATCACGTACTTGGGGAATACCTCTGGAAACCTGTTATGCAGCTGACCCTTAAAAGAGTTTATTGGTGGCTCATCACATTTTAGTAGTAAATGTAATTCTATTTAAATTATTTATGTAATACATGGTCATCTTTCTTTACTCTCATATTGCTGTTTAGAGTTGAAGGTCTAGATTAATTCTTCGAAATCCCATTACTGATGTATACAAGATATAGTAGGTGCCTGTCCTTGTCCTTAACAAACAAAAAGACATCGTCTCTGCCTTATTGACATTATGGTATAACATGGATATGTATGGCACTGATCCTTGATTATCATGATTTTGCAGTTCATATCTGCATATAGGGGAATTACCGGCCAACAGATGACATGCTTGGCTGCTTTTTTTCCTTTCTCAAGGAAAATGGAGTCAACCTTGATGAAGTTGAAGTTGAGGTAATACTTCCCTTCTCACCATAGTTGTCCAATAGATTTGTGAATCCAAAAACCTAGATGTGTATTTGCCATTTAGAAAATATGGATTGTAGAACAGAGAATTCAGTCCAAATTTTATGATAGTGGCTGTATAAAATCTGCAGAATTTGGTAAATTTGGTATGTTGTATTGACCCTGAGTGCTTTTTATCAAACTTGGCAGTCATTTTTCTTGAAAATCTAGTTAAATTGGTAATCAAATGAATTTATCAATTCCTGATAGCATTCTTTATGTGTAATCTGGTAATTAATAGTTGAAACGTGGCCTTCCTTATCCTGATACGCAAGCCAACCGAAGATTATTCTGATAGCTACAATGGCAGCACATCTATTCGAGATGCAAATGCAGTTGAAGTGCCAACAAATTCAGAGCTTCCTGAGCCTGATGTGCCCAAGGAAGTCTTGGAAAAATCACATTTGAAGCTATCTTGAATTATACTGCTCTGTCTTAGTGCTTGAAAACCTTACTCATTTTGAGATTGAAGGTGGATGCAGAAACTTAAGAGTCATTTCCAGAGCAGAAGCTGCTTCCCAACAGTCTCAACTCTCTACGTATCTGCAGACTTCCAAATCTCAAATTCCTAGACTACACGGGGCTTCAACACCTCGCATTTCTTAAGACATTGGAGATCAACTGCTGCAACAAGCTTCAGTGCTTGCCTAAAGAAGGCCTGCCTTCCTCCCTGAGTTTTTTATATATCAACGAGTGTTCTTTACTGAAACCAAAACTTCAGAAGAGGAAACGTCATGAAATGATTTTGCGGAACTCTAGCATGATGAGCTAGCTCATATTCCCTGCATACAAATTGATGAGCAAATGCAAATCATTTCATGAGTAAGTTGACGAGAGCCTTTTTTTCACAATAGTTTTATGCTGATTGTATATTAATAACAGAATATGTCAACTTTCAGTTTCTAGGACTATCATTTGTATTGGACAAATGTTTTAAATTCATCGGACATAAAAATCTAGGACACTTTAAATTTTAGTTCAAAGAAACATGAACATATTAATATATTATATTTAAGTTATGTGGACAGCTTCTTCATCTTATCTATTAATCCTATCCAAATGATGCATGCAAACTTCTGGTGTAAAGGAACTATTCACATTTGAGCCCAAAATTTTGAACTTTGCTTGTTTTATTGCTCAAACTAAACTTAAGTCTTTAGTTTCTGTCTTGCCTTGGTAGAATAATTGAAAGTGATTTTGAAATGAAATATCGAATACGTGCTGATTTTTTTACCTCGCTTAAATTTACACATTTGAATTTCTGGCTAGTAGGTGGCTTTTTCCATTCTTCCTCTTCTTTAATTTCCTTTTGTTAGGTAGCAGTTTTGTGAAGAAATACTCGTAGAGAAATATATTTATTTTTTCTGCTGGGAATCTGGGATTGAATAATATATGATAGCATTTTGGTTGGGCTTGGATATCCAGAAGATTGAGTCAATGCATCCATGGACAGAGACCAGTGTTGCATAATATATGGCTTTTTGGGTTGGGCTTCGGTGTCCAGCAGATTGAATCCAAGGACATAATGATGCATTCAAATTCACAGCTGCAGTTAACAATTTACTTTATAGCTTATACGTTCTTTGGACAAATTTTTGAGCGCAGACTTGGGTAGTACATCTCTTAATCATAGGGATGATAAAATTATCCATGGATATTTAGAGGTTTAATACTAAAACTCTTGAAAGTAAAGCTGTGTCTCCACAATATAAATTATAATTAAAATTTTACTCTTGATACGACGTGCTGCTTCTGCATAGCATAACATTGTTGATTCACACTTCACAAGCATCCAAAAGAAGTTAATCAATAATGGATTAATCACTTTACCATCCTTGATATTTAACTAACATACACTTATTAGTTCCCACAGGTTCTTATCTCTTCAGAAATTCAAATATTATTGTAAACCTAACTCATGTAATAATTTATTATAAATTTATAATCTTTCTCAACAAAGGAGATGGATGATGAATTTCAAATTCTGTGAAAGCTTAGGGCTTGTTTGTTTTTTCCCATTTGAAAACTTAGATGAATCGGCAATTCAGGTCCAGTTCCTAATGCAGAACAACTGCTTCCTTCTTATGAGTTATGATTTCAAACAAACAACTTTGGGTTTTATCACATAGTGCTTGACAGCTTTTGTTTGCACTAATCAATCACTTTTGTTCTCCTTTTGACTTAAAAATAGTAGTCATTGACTCATTGCATACCAACCCAAATAAGCTCGTTATAATAATAATAATTCAGGTCCAATTCCAGATGCAGAACAACTGCTTCATTATAATAATAATAATTGGGGGGCTCAATAACACATAGTGCAGAACAACAGCTTTTGTTTGCACTCTGTCCAATAACATATATTATGTGTTATATTATATTATATTATATGTTATTGGACATATAATACATAGTGCTATATTATATTATATTATAGCATATAGTGCTTGAAAGCTTTTGTTTGCACTAATCAACCACTTTTGTTCTACTTTCGACTAAAAACAGTAGCCATTGTATACCAACCCAATTTGAACTATATTTGTTCTGGTCTTCACACAATGTGATTCATGTATCGGACATAAATTGTCAAGTCAATTATGCTCATCATGCTCATTCTTAATTTCTTATTTATGAAAAAGAAAATGTTTACATAATTACATGACATACAACATTTATAATAAACCAACGGGTTGGGCCCTTCAATTATTCTACTTTAGCTTGTCTTCTTTTCCAATTTTGTCGTCTCCTATTTGACAGTCTCTCTGCTTGCCATGTGCTGGTTGGAAAAAGGACAATAATTCTTTCTTCTTAAGATAGATTAAGAAGTTTTAGGGCAAGCTGCATAAAGTTCCTTTGAAATTTGACCTAATTGCATACAAATGTAATTGTAGTCAAAAGTTAAAGTTAACATGCTTATGTAAAAGGTCCAAATTGTCCCTAGTATCTAATTTATTATTTATTTAATTTTTCGAGTTAACTACATAAACATATTAGGAGTTTATCCATTTTTGCAAAATTTTATAAAATAACACATAGTGCTTGATAGCTTTTGTTTGCACTAATCAATCACTTTTGTTCTACTTTAGCTCGTCTTCTTTTCCAATTTTGTCGTCTCCTATCTGACAGTCTCTCTGCCTGCCATGTGCAGGTTGGAAAAAGGATAATAATTCACCTCATTGCAAAATATCTTTTTTCTTAAGATAAATTAAGAAGTTTTAGGGCAAACTGCACTAAGTTCCCTTGAATTTTGACCTAATTGCGTACAAATGTAATTTTGGTCAAAGGTTAAAGTTAACATGCTCTTGTAAAATGTCTAAAATGTCCCCAGTATCTAATTTTATTTTTGTTTTTGATTTTTTGAGTTAATTGTATAAACATACTATGAGTTTATCCATTTTTGTAAAATTTTATGAAATTGACATAAATATACAATGTTGTTAAAAGCACTTTGTAAAGTCTTAACGTAAGAGTTGAGAGGGTATTTTGGTATTTTTATTTTCTTATTAAGTCAATCAAATAATTTAACAATGACCTTAAAACTGTTTGTAAATACAAATCTATCTAAAAAAAATATTAAACAAAACCTAAAAAGATTTCATAATTATAAATCTACCTCAAATCACAATTTTTTTTTTTTTTTTTTTTTTTTTTTTTAAGTTGTGGAGACCGCTTTATTTTAAGTAACTGTAATTGTAGTTGTTAATTTTCAAAGGTATTTGCATGGCTTTAACCTAACTAAACTATTTAATTCATAATTCCTTACCGGCTTGTATATAATCTTCATCCAATGTGATCCACATTAAAAAATTTCACGGACATAAATTGTCAAGTCAATCCTACATGATTAATGGACAAAATTATATTGGAATAATTTTAAGTAAGGGCAAAATTGGAATAAAAAATTAAAAATAAATAAATTTAAATGTGGAGATCTAGATTGGATCTCCACATAATAAAAAAAAAATTAAATATTAAAAAAAAAATTGTAAAAAAGAGAAACTAATCAAGAAAATAAATAAATTGGGTCATGGGTTCAGAAGCCAAATCTTTATCATCAACTAAAGAAAAAAAAAAATTAAAGAATTTTTGTTTTTTTTTTTTTGGAGATCTAAACCTCTATGACTATCATCTTTGATTAACAATTAAAGAAGAAAAAAAAAAAAAAAAAAACTTGACAAACTAATAAAACCAAAGTAACTTTAGTTTGTATTGCTTCATGTTATAAAATAAAACCAAAGCAAGACCAGAGAATTCTGAGAAAACAATCAAGTTTTGAACAAACTAATAATATACATTTCCCCCTTTTTTGTAATCTTTCTGTATTTCTAAATTAAAATGATTGGTAAATAGGTATTTCTGTCTTTAACAAGGGTATTATGGTCTACTTACAGATTGTATTTATCAAAATTTCATTTTTCCGTTAGAAAAGTAACGGTAGGAAGGTAAATGGGGAATATTGAAACGTGAGGGCGTAAAATGATTATTTTAGCAAACCTTAGGGGTACAAAATAATAATATTCCTAATAAATAATATCATAGCGACAGCAGCAAACAGTAAACTGAGCCCAATGTTATCTTTATCCTAAAGTATATATAAAAGTGTGAAGTGGTCGGTGGAATTATAACCCCCCTTATTTTTTCTTTTAATTTCTTTGAATATTATTTATTTATTTATTTCTTTAAAAGTAAAATTATAACTACAACCCTTAAACTTTATATAATTACTTAATAGATAGTTTTTAGTAAGATTTTAGTTATAACATCCTTTATTATTATTATTATTATTATTATTATTAAAGTCAAATGACGAATACAAGCCTTCGAGTTTGTAGAATTACTTAATAGAAATATCATAGGCAATGTTAGATTGATGGTATTGTTGTTGGTGATCTATCATGCAGGATACCATTAATGAAGTTTGTAGAGACGTGAACTTTACTTCAACAATTAGCATCGCCAATGAAATAATATGGTAACATATAAGGTGGGGATTTTCAATTCGGATGCAAATTGCTATAAGTGGTTGATAGAATAACTACAAATTGGTGAATATTATGAAGTTTTGAAAATGTGGTGGACATCTATTATTGAAGATTTAAGTGATCATTTCATCACAATTTATGAAATTTAGTCGAAGAGTACTTTTGGATGTAAAAAATAATAATTTAGTTGTTGAATTTGAATTGTTAAGATGTTCAATAAAAGTTGCAGACAATTATTAAATCATCGTGAGAAGGATCTCTTTTGAGGCAAATGTAGATAAGCTTCTTACCAAACCCATGAGTTTAAGACTTTCTCAAGTTGTTATATCAATGTAATAACATTTATGTGAACTAAAACTGTGTGTTATACTAACATTTATTATTTTTCAAGGATATATATATTTGCAAATATGAAACTCAACTACTGATTTAAGTACATGCCTTGCATGTGCTCCAAAACCTAGTTCTAAAAAAAAGTCCTAAGGTTTATTTTATTTTATTTTTATTTTTTTTAATGATAGCTACTAGCTACCAGGAAAACTTTTTTTTTTTTTTTTTTTTTGAGAGGAGCTACCAGGAAAACTTGTTCATTCATTTGTTTGCTTCTTTTTAACGTACATAGAAAAAACTCATTTCAATTGTTTGCTTCTTTTTAACGTACATAGAAAAAACTCATTTCAAATATCAATCAAACACAATATCGATTAGATTCAAGTGGTTGTCATCAGCCAACCAATAACATTGTCACTTGTCAGTGTGGGGTACTGATTCGGTAAGTGCGTATCATAAACGACTATCTACCAAGAAAACTTGCCCATTAGGTTTCAAAACTGTGCATGTATCATTATTAAATAGGAAATTAAGAAAAACGTTCCTCTAATTTGAGGTATATCGTTGTTTGGTACAATGGTTTTGCATATTGTTTTTTTTTTGTCCAAACCGTTACTGTTATTTCGTTTTTTAGTTACTATCGTCCAATTCTGTTAGGGTTCCGTTAGATAAGTGAGGGTATATTGGTAAATGACTAGTTAAAATTAATAAATATTAACATAAATAGTTAAAAAATTAATATTACAAAATAATAAAAAATTAAGAAAAAAAATTTAAACCTGTAAACCCTATCTCCCCATTCTCTTCTTCTCGGATCTCCTCTCCAAGACCGCCACCCCTGCCGCCGAAGCTAGAACCATCGTCGTTGATGCCAACAACCATCGTCACCGTTGAATCCAAACACCCCCAAACCACCACCCACCACAAAACCTACCCAGAAACTATTAGGCAAAGGAAATTTAGGAAATTGGGGGATTTTCAACTTATATTAGGGATTTGGAATTAGGGATTACGGCGAATTGGGGATTTTGATATTAGAGCAAATCATGGGCACTTACTCATGGCTGAAGGAACGAGACATCATCATTATGCATGTGTTGTGAATGTGGGTGGTATTTGAGGAAAAAAAAATTGATATCAAATTTGGTTGAATCAGAAAACCAGAAAATAGGAAAACTTTATATATATATATATATTTATTCTTTGGGTCATTGGATTTAAAAGATGCTTTCACAGATGCATGCAGCCAAGTCAAAGCATTTAAATCCAATGACCCACATGTAAGGAAGTGATATATTTTATATCAGTTCGAACTGACAATAGAAAAACTGAAATGTAATTTATAATTTGTTATTTTGTTTATTTTTATTTTAATTTAATTTTGTAATTTGTAATTTTGTTTATTTTTATTTTAATATTTTATTTACAACTACAACTTACAATACAACTATACATTTATACAAGTATACAAGTCTAAATTATTATTTTTTATTAACAAAGGAAAAAAAAAAAAAAATTGGTTCAGAACCGCCGATTCCACTGGAACCGGAACTGGCGGTTCCGATTCCACCCATCCGAAGAACCGAAACCGGAACCGCGCCAGGTCCTGCTAAATTCACATTCATTGACTTTGATTATTTTTTATTTTTTGACAGACATTGACTTTGATTATTGAAAAAACTACTAGAATACGATGACCCAATTTAAATAAATAATAAAATAATTTAAATAAAACATGTAAAGTATAATATATTTTTTTAAAATACCATTAAATTAAGAAAATCCATCACATATTTTTTTTATTGGAAGTATTATATTAATTTAGGGTTTATTTGGGGAGAGGGAGGATTTAAACCTGTAATCTAATAGTGCAGTTGTATACTATTTAACCAACCTCATCCTCATCCGGTCAAGTCCATCACATATTCACATGGCATATTTTGTCGAAAAAATAAAATAACATATTCACATGGCATAGGCCATAGATGATACAACTTTTTCTATGGAAATTAATAAACCGTATCAAAGCTAGTGCCGTGATTGACAAAACGTACGTCATGACTTTGAAATCGATCAAATTTTGTTATTCACGAATGACTTTCTCTCTCTAATTTGAAACTTTCTCCCTTTTCTAATTTTTTAGTATCTTTCTCAAATTTCCAATTTTCTCAGCAACTTCTCTCTACTTTCCCTCTCTTTAATTTTTCTCAACAACTTTATCTTACTTATTTGCAACTTTCTCTCTCCAACTTTTTTTTTTTTTGGAATAATCTCTCTTTAACTTCTAACTTTCAAATTTCTCTCTCGTTGGTTTTATGGTAAGTGGAAATTACCTGGAGTGACCACAAATATTAGGAAATTTTTGTTTTTAACCACAAACGAATTTTTATTTATTAATAACCACTTTTTTGTAAAATTACTGGAAAGCCCTCATATAAAAAGGGTCCCAAAACCCACTCTCTCTCTTTTCCCTTTCTTCTTTCTCTCTCTTCTGGTCTCTCTCTCCCCGATTTCTCTCTCTCTCTCTACCAAATCTCTCTCGTCGGGGTGTTTTGACGGTCACCGAGCGCCGGCGACCTCCTGGGGCTTCGTGGCAGCGCCTGGTGGTTGCCCGATCTCTCTCCCTCGCTCGCTCGCCCCTCGCTCGCTCGCTCTCTCACTCGCTCGCTCGCTGGTTCGATGGCAGGCGTGGCCGGCGACGAGCGACCAAGCGTGGCACCGGCGACTTCCTCGGGCCCCGCTGCTGCTTCGCCGGCGACGTAATCGCCCCCCTTCACCGGAGAGGTGATCTGCAGAAGGGAAACAAAACAAAAAAAAAAAAAAAAACCCTAGGTTTGAGGAAGAAGAAGAGAAAGAAGAAGAAAGGGAAAATTGCAATTTAGTCCAGATTTCAAGTTTGGACATTTCAAATTTAGGCATGATTTCAAGTTTTGACATTTCAATTTACCCCTGATTTCAAGTTTTAACATTTCAATTTACCCATGATTTCAAGTTTGCTTCGAGATTTAAAATAAAACTATTTTCAGGGGTACTCTGGTAATTTACGGACATACACTGAAAGTTTTTTTAAAAAGTGGTTATTAACAATTAAAGTTTCAAAAGTGGTTATTAAGGAAAGTTTGATATTTCCTATGGTTACTATTGCATTTCTCTCTTTATGTAAACATGCTTCTTCTTTTTTTCTGAAATATAAATTAATTAAAAACTGTTTTTAAATTTAAAAACTATAAGAAATACATATTTTCTTTCTCTGACAGTTCACAATGAATAAAGGTCATTTTTATCCAATTTTTTTTTTTTTTTTTCTCTTGAAGTTAAAACAAATAAAAAAAATTACTGAAATTGAACAATTGTAAACATTTTACAAATTTAAAGACCATTTATGAATTTTGTCCTATAACCATTATGATTGCGGACATCCTCACTTAATTACTTCTGGAGATCGAGGCCATCAAATTTGCTTCCAAATAAATGAATGATTGTGAAAATAAGAGATTTTTCTTAGTGAAGATATGCCAGCGAAAGGAAACAAAGGGACCGATGACATGAAATCGACCCAATGTTATACACTTTACACATCTACACCATTATTGCCTTGTGTTCATATCGTATCCGCTCCTCCAAATCCCAAATAGATTGTAATAATTCCAAGAAAATAAAATAACCAAAGGGAGCAAGCAGATTCCATTAAGCAAATACCTCAATCCTAAAATACCCACAATAAATCAACAAGAATTCAAAAAACCAATAAGAATTCAATTCAACTAAAATCTCCAGACAATCTATTGTAAAAAAAAAAAATAACAATAATAAAAAATCAAACATCACAAATACATAGAAATCAAGTCCTCATCCGATGCTAATCTTGTTATGATATTTCAATAGATCGATTACATAAGAAATTAAACAGAACTAGCAAAGTTATAGCAAATCAACTGAGCAGAGATCAGACCACAGATTGTTGAGAGAAACTGGAATATTGATATTGAGCATATAAGAAATGTGTAGTGCCATGAGAAAGACATCACATGAGGAAAGCAACACTGCCATCTGCTGAACTTCTGGACTGGTCCTCTCCTTCCATTTGCTTGTTTCGTTCGAAACTTGAACTGTGCGGTGATCAATTGGTTGAATGCAGAGAATTTTGATCATCTCAGAGTTTTTCACCTCCAATAACATTTTGCTGCACACTCCCAATCGGGTGAAAGAAAGAAAAATCATTAGCAAATATAAATGATTTATGCTAATTCTTGTGATTCTCTTCAATTGAATGAACATTGAACAGTGACATATTCAAGAAATAAAATGATTCTAATCTTGAAAGTGAAGTTATCCAGGATAGAAAACATGATCATCAAAAAAAGAAAAAAAAAATGTTCTACCGTGAAACATGATCATCAAAAAACGATTCTAATCTTGAAAGTGAAGTTATCAAAAACTAAAATTGTGACCTGGACTATTATAAACCAAAAAGGCTAATGGATTTTTGTGTTAATTAGCTGTGTATGATGTGTGATAGAGAAGCATACAAGAAGTACCTGGCTAAAAGTTGGGTTCATGTCTCTGCTTCCATTTGAAATGCTCAATTTATTTGGACATCGTCAATAACCTTGATGGGAATGCGAGAAATCTTGTCCCAATAACTGCCTCCGTCCCCTTGGCACTGGTCTGTCAGTAAAGAACATTCTTTGATTGTCAATGAAGAAAGAGAGCTGGGCAGACTCCCGTCGTCTGACAGGATTTGAAGTTGATTACATGAACGTATTTCCAGACTTTTAAGCAAGGTGAGGTGCTGAAGTCCGCTGAGATTCAATTTTATGAGCCCTGGAAATCCAATGATTTGAAGACAAGTAAGGGATGCGGGCAGTAGACCCTCGTCCGGAAACGAGTTCACATTGGCATGTGCACATTCAATGGTCAAACATGTGAGTGATTCCATGTTTGTCAAACCCCAAGCATCCTGAGGAGTACTGATGAGATTGACACAGTTTTGGATCGTCAGTGTCTGTAAGCTTGGTGGCAAACCACCGTCCGGGAACGACTCAAGTTCTGAACAACCAGATATATTTAAGGTTTGAAGTGAACTGAGGAGCTTGTGCATCTGTTCTGGCATTGACTGGAGTTTGACACAGTTTTGGATCGTCAGTTTCTGCAAGCTTGATGGCAAACCACCCTCCGGGAACGGCACGAGTTCTGGACAATCTGATATATCCAAGGTTTGAAGGGCGAGGAGAATGTGCATCTGTTCTGGCATTGACTGGAGTTTGACACAGTTTTGGATCGTCAGTGTCTGCAAGCTCGGTGGCAAACCACCTTCCGGGAACGACACAAGTTCTGAACAACCAGATATATTTAAGGTTTGAAGTGAACTGAGGAGCGTGCACATCTGTTCTGGCATTGACCGGAGATTGTTGCAATTTGAGATTGAAAAAGTCGACAGGTAAGTACCGGGCAATCCTCTTCCCGAAAATAATTCCTTCTTGAGGCAATCAATAATTCCATTTGTCAGCAAGCTCGGAGGCAAACCACCCTCCGGGAATGACACGGATTCTGGACAACCAGATATATTCAAGGTGTGCATCTGTTCTGGCGTTTGAAGAGATTTAAGATTGCTGGAGAAGTTTAATGTCAAATTCTCGAGACAATCACAGTTCTTTATGCTCAGATCCTGTAGTTGTGGGTAATCCATGGTATAACCAAATTGCAACTGCCGACACTCATTTATAAAGAGTAATTTCAATGAAGGAAGGCTGTTTGGTGTCTCAACCAGAATTTGACATTTCTGTAGATGCAGCTCTTGCAGTGAGGGAAATCCTCCTCCAGTAACTGACCAGTTTTTCCACTTTGGCATGTCCTCAAACTTCAAAATGCATAAGGATGCGAATGGAATAACAGCTTGCCCGTTGAATTCTTTTACGTGGATGCTCTCTAATACCAGCATGCTCTTAACATGGAGTTCTTGGAGAGATGATAGCTGTCCCAATAATGGTAAGGATGAGCAATTTCTGCAATCACTAAGATGTAGAATCACCATGTTAGAGAATTTTGAATACCCCAACCAATTTGGTAACTCTGTACCACCGTACCCTCTAACAGAGAGTTTTTCAATATTTTCATGAGGATGCAACTTTTCAAATATAGTTTTCTCCCCATCTGCACGACCAGTGCTGCTCCAGCTGAATTCTAACTCCTTGATATTCTTCTTATTCTTCAAACCAGCATCCTCGGCATCTCTAGGATCCCCTACATTTTGCAACTCTAAAATGGAAAGTTTGCCACCAAGATGCGAAAGTTCGCCCAACTCTGCAATGCTCGAACCTCCCGGGCCCACAACAAAAGTCGTGAGTATTCGAAGACTTTTTAACTTACCAAATCTACGTGGCATCATTCTCAAGGATCTGGTTCCGTTCAAATCAAGGTGACCTAAATTAATTAGGTTTCTCATTTTATCCGGCAACCAAACGAGTTGAATACAGTGTGTCAGTAGCATTGTTTGTAAGTTACACAAACGACCTACTGTCCTTGGTAATTCTTGAATTGAAGTACGCGAAAGATCCAAATAGCGCAAATGTAATAAGTTTCCTAACGTATTAGGCAACTTATTGATATTCCCATAATGGGATAAAGATAACACTCGCAACCGTTTTTGACTCGGTAAGTATTCATCAACGACTGTCAAATTGATGGCGCTACATGATCCACTAGTGCTTGACAAACTCAATGGTAGGAAGGTCCAGAGAAACTCGGCCTCTTTCAAGGCATCAAATTTGTCAAGACTATCAACAATCTGGTCCCTTACATAAGAAAAATGACGAGCCTTTTTAGAAATATTGGTTGTCTTGACTCTTTCAAACTTGAAGCAAGATTCACCGGATGCAAATTGAGCTAAGTCGTTGATAAGATCATGCATTAGAAAACATGACTTATTATCATCACTTGCTTGTTGAAAAAATGATCTTGATAATAATTCATTAAAGTATTCGATGCCTATCTCTTCCTTTGTTTTATCACTTCTTGGTTGCAGCAGAAAACCTTCAGCCATCCACAATAAAATTAACTTCTCCTTTTCAAATATATAACCCTTTGGAAATATTGAACAGTAAGCAAAGCATTGCTTTAGATGAGAAGAAAGGTAGAAGTAGCTCAATCTCAAAGAAGGAAAAATATCGCTCTTATCACTTGGCAAATCCCATATATTGCTGTTTAGAACATTTTCCCATTCATGGGCATCTACTTTAGAGTAAAGTAGACTCCCCAGTACTTTTGCAGCTAATGGTAGGCCTTGACACTTCTCCACTATTTCATGACCAATTGACTCCAGCTTCGGAGGTGCATAAGCTTGAGTACTTCCAAATGCATGATTTGCAAACACCAACCAACAATCTTCATCTTCTAATGGCAGAAGATGACAAGTATGAATGGCACGCACGGTTGACGCAACACCTTGACTACGAGTTGTCACAATAATTCGGCTTCCGGAGGCTCCAACTTTTAAGAAATTTCGCAAAGCATCCCATTTGCTGTAAAACTCATTCCAAACATCATCTAAGACGATCAGAAATTTCTCACTTGTGAGTATTACCTTCAACTGAAGTTGGAGTGTATTTAGATCTTTGATGTCGCAAGGCTTCAAAGTAATAGACTCATAAAGAGTTTTAGTCACCTTGAACACATCGAAATCTTCGGAAATGTATACCCATGCTCTTTTGTCAAAATGATTTTGCACTTTTGAGTCATTGTACAAAAGCTGAGCAAGGGTTGTCTTCCCAACTCCAGCTATCCCAATTATTGCGACTACAGCAGGAATCTGATCATTTTTGCCCGTGGATATCAGAAATTTCATAATCTTCTCTTTATCGGCTCCTCTGCCATATACCTCAGTTTCATCTACCAAAGATGTTTGTTGCAATCTTGGAGATATCTTTCCACTGAAACTTGCTTCCAGACCAAGGACATCTTTGTGCTTTGCGATGTTGTCCAGCTTGTTAGTCATCTTTTTAAGCTCAGATTTATGTTTTTTAACCATTCTCTCGAGACCAGAGGAATCACTTGCTTGAGACTCAGCTAAAGCCAGAGAATGAATCTCATCCAACAAGTCGACAGTATGGTAGGCAGCATCTTTGAGCTCATCAATCCACTGTCTGACAGAGAGGTTTGTGATCTGCTTCTCCTCTGCATCACTGAGGACGGCATTGACTTGCAGAAGCGTGGCCTCCAAATCCTTGAAGAGAATCTCATCGAAATTATGCCTCCGAAAGAACTCGATAAGATTACTCCGCGGAGATATTCTGTCAAACAGAACTTGCAGGGAAGCTGATAGCAGAGCACCTATTATTGCTCCTTCGATGAACAACATGATCTCTTCTCTGCGGGCAGCGAAAAAGAAAAATGCTTCAACAACCCAAATTATGATTTATGAGAAGAATAACTCAGATCAATTGTGCTTTGAAAGTCGTTGTAGTCTAAAGCTTATGCAATGCCTTTGATAGAAGCTCATGTGACGAGAGAGAAAAAAAGTATAAAAATATCAAAGGGTTCAAAAAAAAATTTGTCACTATTTGGGCCTGACTTCGTAAGAATATCACCACTTAACTAATTCAAGTAAAAGACACATATTTAGGTGACCAGACAAAAATACCCTTATTTTGTCAGTTTATGTCTTCTCAAACCTAGAGAAAAAAGTTGAGAGAGAGAGAGAGAGAAAGCCAACTGAAAATCTCATGTCTGCAAGAAATCCAACTGAAAATCTCACGGTGAACTTACCGGCGGTGGCGCTATAGTCCTGAAGTCGATGAGAATCTGCAAAACGATGAAGATCTGGGTTTTCGAGCCTTTTCAAACAATCTCTGAGCTTTTTAAATAGTAATCCGAACTTTTTTAAGGAATTTGAATAGGTTTCTCAATTTTGAATTTCCAAGCATTTTAATACTGTCTCCGAGCTTTTTCATACACTGTCCGAGCTTTTTCATTTTTATGAATAGATTTGTCAATTTTGAATCTCCGAGCCTTTTAACACTGTCTCCAAGCATTTTCATACATTATCCGAGTCTTTTCAACAGTAATCCGAGCTTTTTCATTTTTATGATAGGTTTGTCAATTTTGAATCTTTGAGACTTTGTAAATAGTCTCTAAGCTTTTTAACACTGTCTCCGAGATTTTGTGAATAGTCTCTGAGCCATTTCAATTTATTTCACACAACCAGCTTAATGTTTAGAAAAGGCTTGAAGAACAAATGAAAAGTCTCAGAGACTAAATAAAAAAGCTCGAGCATTTTCAATTGTTCCCCGAGCCTTTTTAATTAGTCTCCGAGCCTTTTCAATTAGATTTAAAATTCACACAATCAGCTTATAGTTTACAAAAGACTCAGAAAACAATCATTTTTGGAACCCTGTTTGGGTTTTAAATTGAAAAAAATCTCTGGGGGGCACTGCCCCCTGCACCCCCGCGAGCTAACCGAGCAACTTGACCACCGTGAGCTCAACGGGGAGCTCGACCCCCGAATGCATCTGCATAGCGCCACAAAACTAATTATCCAATGAAGTTGCATTGATAATATTACGATGTTCAACCTCCATTGAAGGTCTATTATAGAGGAAGATGAAAGAATAAAATATCAGAAAACTTTAAAGTAAGAAAGAGAATGTGTAAAGTAAGGGCAATTTTGGTAGTTTACCATAATATATGCCTTTTAAACTTAACTTATTAAAACAGTGACTTTGTCATCAAATCAGTTCAAAAAGGTGACATTTTCCACCAATTCCACAAATATCAAATCCATCCCTTTTGTTTGAGAAATTATCAATTTAATCCAAGAGCTTAAAACATTAGGTAATTTAGTCCTTATTGTTTCATTATTAATTAAAATAGTCCATGTTTTAATTTGTATTAAATTAGTCCCTCTAGCGTTGAGAAAGACTGTTATTCCCTATTATACCCCTATGCATAATACTTCAAAACTAAATTTATAAAATTATTATTTGCTTTCTTTCCCTCTCCGTTTTGGATGCAATAGAAGCAGCTGCGAAATTGCAGAAACATTCTTACAGAAATCAGAAATCAGAAAACTCCATCACCATTCACCATCATCATCTTCATACCTTCTTCTCTTCCTACACTATTACTTGTTTTTATATCATTAAAACAGAAAACATGGCTGAACTTGTGTTAATAACTGCTCTTGCAAGAGAGATAACTTCTTGCTTGAGTCCAACTTCCTTTCGTAGACTGAAACTGGATGAGAAACAGCTGTATGATTTCAGGAGCTATCAGTTAGGAATTGATGAAATTCTTGATGCTGCTGAGTCGAAAGAATATGATCAGAACAAAGAATTGAAACTGTGGCTTGACAGGCTCCATGAAGTTAGCTATGAACTTGAGGATTTGCTGAACGAGGTTGCCACCGAAGGATTGCGTCGCCAATTGGAAGCCAAGTCCTGGAACATAAAATATCGGGTTCGAGGAATCATCTCTACTAAATTGAGATCAGATGAAAAAGATATGATACGCCGGCATAAATGGATAACAAAGGAACTAGAAGATGTTCAGAGAAACAAAGAGAAGTTTGGACTAGAATATTATGCTCCAATGACAGCAAGGAAACCTGATCAACTATCAGTTTCCAAAGAATCTCAAGCACGGAGATCATCTGTCAAAAAAGACACAGGGAGGAAACAGTTTCAACGACTTACCTCTTCTTTAATCGTCATCCCCAAAGTAATTGGTAGGTATGAAGATCTGGAACGTATAATTGAACTTTTGATGTCAAAAAATGCAACTGAGAATCACCTGGATGTTATTTCCATAGTGGGTATGAGTGGCGTTGGCAAGACCACCCTTGCTCAGCTTGTGTACAACCATGACATAGTGACTGCCCACTTTGACTTGAAAGGGTGGGTTTGTGTTTCAGAAGAGTTTGATGTTTTCCAGTTGACCAAATCTATTCTCGAAGTACTCGCTCAGGAAACTTCTGATATTAAGGAATTAAGTTCCCTTCAAACTAATTTGGTGAGAAGACTCGAGGGGAAAAAATTTCTTCTCATTTTTGATGACGTTTGCTGTGAGGACTATTCTCTCTGGGAAACGATGTGTGCACCTCTTTTAGCTGGGGCAAGAGGAAGTAAGATTACTGTGACTACACGGTCTGAATCTGTCGCAAGAATGATGGGTAGCACTCATTGCATTCATAGTTTGGGGTTATTATCATATGAAGATAGCCGGATGTTATTTGCAGAACATGCATTTGAAAATAAAGATAGCTGGAGCTTGTATCCCGAACTAGAAGCCATTGGCTCAGAGATTATTAAAAAGTGTGATGGTTTGCCTTTAGCAACCGTGACACTAGGGAGAATGCTTCGCTCTAAACCAATTGAAGAATGGGAAGCCGTATTGAAGGCCAACATGTTTAAATCGCCAGATGACAAAAGCTGTCTTGTTGCAGATCTTTTGGTGAGGTATAGGTCTCTTCCTCAACATCTCAGGAAATGCTTCGCTTTTTGTTCAATATTTCCCCCGGATTATGAGTATGAAGAGGAGAAGTTAATTCGCTTATGGATGGCAGAAGGTCTTGTGCAGCCTTCGAATCATAAAAGAATTGAAGAGGTTGGTCATGACTACTTTGGTGATTTGATCACTAAATATTTCTTTCAACAATCAAGCAAAAGTAGATCCCGCTTTGTTATGATGTCTCTTATGAGCGATTTAGCTCAATATGTATCGGGGGAATTTTTGTTAAGATGGGTAAATCACGAGACTACAGCAGTGTCCCGTAAAGTTCGGCATTTGTCATTTGCTGGAGACTTAAACGCTGAGAGATGTCAAGCCATTCATGGAGCGAAGTTGGTAAGGACCCTTTTGTCATATGAATTGCCACCAGATGAAAAATTATCAGGTTACTTGAGTGGTGATGTACTAAGCAATTTGTTTAAGGCCCTGAAACGCTTAGGGGTCCTTTCTCTGCCTTATTATCTTATCAAAGATTTGCCTGATTCAATTGGCAGATTGAAACTTTTACAGTACCTAGACCTCTCTTACACTGAAATTACTAGGTTGCCTGACACTGTAAGCACTCTCTACAGTTTGCAAACCTTGTTGTTGTCATATTGTCGTTCTCTTGCTGGATTGCCTAAGAAAATGGGGAACCTTGTTAATTTGCGTCATCTGGATATAAGAGAAACTTCCTTGAAAGAGATGCCAGTAAATATGGGTCAATTAACAAGCCTCCAAAGTTTGTCTGATTTTGTTGCTGGCAAAAACAGTGGCTCAAAGATTAAAGAGTTAAAGCCCCTTCTAAATCTTCGAGGGACACTTCACGTTTCACAGTTGCAAAATGTGGAATCTGATGGAGAAGCATCTGAAGCAAGTTTGAAAAATAAGGCATATCTTCAAGGGCTGGAGTTGGAATGGAGTAACGCCGCAGTGGATTCCCAGAATGAAACTGGTGTGCTTGAACAGCTGGAACCTCATGAAAATTTGGAAAAGCTCAGCATTATATCTTACACTGGGATAAGATTTCCAGATTGGCTAGGAGATCCTTCTTTCTCCAAGATGGTATTCTTGCGTCTTAGCAACTGTAATAGCTGCTTGTGCTTGCCTCCGCTTGGGCAGCTACCGTCTCTTAAGGAACTCGAAATCGAAGGGATGAATGGATTAAAAAGGGTTGGTCCAGAATTCTATGGGATGAATCCTTCTTCAGACAAACCATTTACATCTCTAGAGATTTTAGTTTTCCGAGACTTGACGAATTGGGAAGAATGGATTTCTCCTGAAGTTGAAGGAGAAAATTTCCCTTGCCTTAAGCAGATTCGCATTTCAGGATGCCTCAAGTTGGCAAAGTGCTTACCCTTGCGTCTCCCTCCATCAGCAGAAGTTGAAATTTCAGAATGTCCACTTTTAAAAGTTCCAGTTACAGAACTGAAAAATGATGATGAAATTGCCTCGAAATATTTGGAGCTTATGACTGATGTTTCGAGCCAATCACATAGCTCACGTCCGGAATTGTCCATGCTATCAACTGAATTGGCACTTTCAAAACTTCCAGTTATGGCTGAAAAGCAGGAACATGCAGGCAATAGTAGAAAGGAGAAGATACTGGATAGATCTTCAACTTCAAGACTTTCCGAAGTGGAAGAATTGCAGTTACCTGACACCAATGTGGTGCGGAGTACTGATGTTTCAATCACATCAAATAGGCCACCTCCAGAATCCCCCACGCATTTGACCGAGGATTCAAGTGCTAAGCACGGAGATGCATTGGAAATCTCTTCGACTGCAACTGAAATTTCAGCTGATGCTGATACTGATGATCCAATCAAAGATGAAGGCGATAAGGCACAGTTCAGAAAAATCGAGAAGCTGGATAGACCTTCAACTTCAAGACTTCAAGAAATAGAAGAATTGCAGTCAACTGACAGCGATGTGGTGCTGAGAACTGATGTCTCAGCAGCATCAAATAGCCCACCCCCAGAATCCTCCAAGCGTTTGACTGAGGATTCAAGTGCTAAGCACAAAGGTGCATCAGATAACTCCTCAGCTGCAACTAAGATTTTATCTAATACCCATATTGATGATCCAATTGATGATGAAGGCGATAAGGCACAGTTCAGAAGAATCGGGAAGCTGGATTCAACTTCAAGACTTTCAGAAGTAGAAGAAATGCAGTTACCTGACATCATTGTGCTGCAGAGTACTGATGTTTCAATCACATCAAATAGGCCACCTCTAGAATCCCCCATGCATTTAACTGAGGATTCAAGTGCTAAGCATGAAGTTGCATTGGATACCTCCTGGGATGCAACTGAAATTTCATCTGATATTGATACTGATGATCCAAAAAATGATGAAGGTGATAAGGCACAGTTAAGAAGAAACGAGAAGCTACTGGATAGACCTTCGACTTCAAGACTTCAAGAAATAGAAGAATTGCAGTTGCCTGACATCAATGTGCCACAGATTTCTGATGTTTCAATCGCATCAAATAGGCCACCTCCAGAATCCCCCATGCGTTTGACTGAGGATTCAACTGCTAAGCATGAAGGTAACTCCTCGGCTTCAAACAAGAATAAACTTTTGGATAGACCTTCAACTTCAAGACTTCAAGAAATAGAAGAATTGCAGTTAACTGACAGCAATGTGGCACGGAAAACTGATGTTTTAGCCACATCAAATAGCCCACCCCCAGAATCCTCCAAGCGTTTGACTGAGGATTCAAGTGCATCAGATAACTCCTCGGCTGCAACTGAGATTTCATCTGATTCCGATACTGACAATCCAATTAATATTTGGTATGATGAAGAAAGTCTGGAGGACATCTCTAGTCCTGAACAAGAGAGCTTAAATGTTTCAGAAATTTCACAATTGAAAAGGTTGCCACTGAAGCAGAATAGTCTCAAAATTGAAGCATGCAAAGCTCTCGAGTCTCTTCCAGAGGAGTTAATGCACAGCAATCTTCGACATTTGTCTATCATCAATTGTCAATTTCTCAAGTCCATTCAAGCAAGCCATTTACCCGTTGCCTTGAAAACTCTAAATATCCGCAAATGTAAGAAATTAAAGTTTCTTTCCGCTGAGGAAACAATGGGCAAGCATACATCCGTTGAACACTTGTGCATAGAAAGCAGCTGCGATCCACTAAAGTCCTTCCCATTGGCCCTTTTTCCGAAGCTCAAAAATCTAACTATCCAGGATTGTGTGAATTTCAGTTCCATCTCAGTTACAGAAGATCACATGTCCCTAAATTCCTTGGAAATCCGAGATTGCAAAAATTTGGAATCTTTGTCAAAAGGAGGCTTGCGTACCACCAACCTGACATCAATTTTGCTCTCTAATTGCAAGAATCTCAAACAACTTCCAGGCCAGCTGCATGAGCTCAAATTTCTTCAGTCACTGTTTATAAATGAGTGTCCAGAACTTGATTCAATTCCAGAAGGGGGTCTTCCCTCTAGCTTGAATTTACTTCGCATCAGTTCTTGCCACAAACTCACACCCGGTCTTCAGTGGGGATTGCATCAGCTAAATAATTTTAGTCGTATCGAGATTGAAGGTGGATGTAGAGACTTGGAGTCATTTCCAGAGCAGAACCTGCTTCCAAGGAACCTCAACTCTCTACAAATCAGCAGATTCCCAAATCTCAAAATTTTGAACTACAAGGGGCTTCAACACCTTCCATCTCTTCAAACATTGAAGATTAACAGCTGTGATAAGCTTCAATCCTTGCCTGAAGAGGGCCTGCCTTCTTGTCTAAGTTATTTGTACATCAGTGACTGTCCTTTGCTGAAATCAAAACTTCATAACAATAGAGAGGATTGGTACAAGATCGCTCATATTCCTCACATACAAATTGACGAGAAAGTAATCTCATAAGTAAGTCTGGAATATCCTCCTTTTTAAAGTGCAAGAATTAATTTACAGTGATTTTTACATTCTCATTTTCAATTTCCACATTTAAAATTTTATATTCTACAAATGTTGGAAGTCTTTTGACATTAATAATCTCTCCATTGGGGATCATCAGGCATAAGCAGAATTGTTCTTACATAATCTCTACATTCTCATTTTGATCCGAATTTTTTTCATCAGTATTTCTAAACATCACATTACTACTTTCGTTCTTCTGTTCATGTGCAGTTATGTTTTTGGTGACTTGGTGCCTACTACTTCCTTGGCAAGCTTCAAAGGTACTTATATAATAACCTAATTTGATTTCCATTTATCTATCATTGTTTGGTCAAATGTCTATTACTTGTGAAATTTACAAAGCTGTCTCGAAAGTATACCGATAGAAACCAAAGCTTAAATACTATTGTTGGATTATTTCCTATATGCTTAAGGTGAGGCATTGTGTTAGAGTTTTAAGTGTTGTGTTTTTATTTGGGTTTGAACCATTTGGTAAGCTCGTTGATCTTGCCTAGCTTTGGATTAAGAAATCAAAACTACAAAACTTAAGAAAAGTGGTACAGAATAGCTTACATTTCCCATGTCATGTACATGGATGGTGTAGAAGTAATAATATGAACATGGCCGGAATAGTTCTAGTTTCATCTGTAAAATATATTGATGCTATCATATGAGAATAACAAAAAATAAATGTTAACTATCATTATCTATTGAATTTCACTTTTTTTTTTCTTCTATCATAACGAATTTGTACCCTTACGAGTGCAGACTAAAGAGAAAAGGACTGATATATACAAGTTCAGAGCAAAAATATATATATAGAACTTGCAGAAATACATGTTGGTTTTAAGTTGTGTACAGCTTGTTATCTATTGACCTTTCCCAAATGATGCAGGTGGATGCAGACTTCTCCAATAGATGAATTTAGAGACGTATTCTTTTGCACGCGAGAGATGTTCTTCTGGACTCTTCAATGTTTTACAGTGGATCACATACTTTGCAGTTCTGTTCCTCTCACCATTTGTTCTACAAATATGTACTTGCTTTTGCATTTTCTTATTCTACAGACTACGATTTGGTAGCTGTTGTTAAATTTCATGGTGTTTCTTCCTAAATTCAATATTTTGCAGCATGCAATGGTTTCATCAAAGGACCATTGGAGTTCAAGATGAAATGAACCATATATGATGTATATTAATTGCGCTTCTATAGCGAAGAAGACCGTTTTGCTTGATTGTGGAATAAAATTTGTTCATTTCCAGAATACTTCAAGGGTAAATTAGCGAAAATAGCCTTTCCCAACAATGTGTTTCTAGGAAATAGCCCCTTGGTAAAAAAATTGCTGATTTAGCCGCTTTCCCAACCCCATTTACCCTTATGCCCTTAAGTGGCCCTCAAGTTGAAATACCCGAAATGCCCTCGCTCAATGTTTGAACAAATAAAACTTGATCACATTTACTAAATTACCCTCCCATTCTGATTCCCCACAAAGTGACTAAATTACCCTCTGATTTCCCACAAAGTGACTAAATTTCCCTCTGAAAATCCCACAAAAACTCTGCTCTGTGATAATACAAACGGTCACAACAAGAACAACCAGAAAACCCAAAGTGAGAGGAAGGAGAAGCAAAGCAGAAGAAGGTCGCCGTTGCCCTCGTCGCCGTCGCAGAAACTCTGTTCTGTGAAATCGCAAACCCAAAACTCGAAACTCTGCTCTGTGTGAAATCGCAAACTCAGACAAGTTCAAACCAGAAATAGAGAGAGAAAGGAGAAGCACAAGGTTGGTGTTGTCGCCCTCACGTCGCCGTCGGCATTGAAGGAAGCACCCAAACCCAGACAATAACAAAGAAATCGCAAACCCAGTCACAACAAACCAGAAATTGAGAGAGGAAGGATAAGCAGAACTTCGTCCTTCTCCTCGTCGCCGTCGCAGTCTGTCGCCGTCGGCATCGGCATTTACGGAAGCACCCAAACCCTAGAAAACGCAAATTCCTTTGAAGGTACTAATTTGTTGGTAATTGTGGTTTTTGTTGGAGTTTCTTCTTGTATGTGTTTTGGGATGGTAGATTGTTCTGTTGTTTGTGTTTTTGACGTGTTTGTATGTGTATTTGGAGCGTGTGTGTTATGTTTGAAGGGCAAGCATTATTGATTGATTGCTGTGAACTACACTGGAAATGTTTTGTTTTGGGTATTGGGAGGGAAGAAAAACGTTTGCAGACAGTAAAGACTTATTTTGCATGTAGTGAAGAAAAGCATTATTGATGCATGTAATTTGTGTGCCTAGGATTGATTTATATAAATAAGCCTAGGACTGGATGCAATGAGCCTAGGAATCAGCTGCTGTGAATGTATGCATGTAATGTGTGAGCCTAGGACTGTTATTTTATTTTTTAGCAATTATGTATGTATTTTGTGAGCCTAGGAATCAGCTGCTGATGTTGAATGAGAATGCATGTAATCTTTGAGCCTTGGACTGATGATAAATGAATAATTTTGAGCCTAGGACTGGATGCAATGAGCCTAGGAATCAGCTGCTGTGAATGTATGCATGTAATGTGTGAGCCTAGGACTGTTATTTTATTTTTTAGCAAGTATGTATGTATTGTGTGAGCCTAGGAATCAGCTGCTGATGTTGAATGAGAATGCATGTAATCTTTGAGCCTTGGACTGATGATAAATGCATAATTTTGAGCCTAGGACTTATTTTCATAAGCCTGGGACTGATGTTTTCCTTTTGTTTTCTTTGTTTAGATGCCGAGGAAAAATCCGAATCCAAACATGTGGCGGTTCCCAGACCATGAGAGCTAGGTTCCTGCTAGAGTAAATAGTGGGAGTAGCCAATATTTCATGACAAACTTGAAGGAGGTCCTACAGAAATTTGGGTTGGAAAAAAAATTCGAGGAGGGCCCCTTCGGCATATATTTGAAGTTGACAGAACCGTTGACACTTTACGGGCAGCTTATTCACAATATTTTGAAAAGAGAAATAATTCTCCCCAAAGGACAAAGAGAAGATGAGATGTGGTTTGGGTTGGGGAATTCGCAAGCCCGTTTCGGCCAAGAGGAATTCTGTTTATGCAGCGGGTTGAATATGGGACAGCTGCCCCAAGGTTTTGCTAACAACAACAAAGTACCAGAGGATTCGATGCTTAGAAGAATGTTCAATGGAAAAAGGCCGACTGCTAAGGTATTGTACGCCACATTTAGGAAAATGACGTCCGAAGAGAGTGAAGATGCGTACAAGATGTTGAATATATACATGGTGAGCCAATTCTTTGGCACGGATGACGGACGGACCACAGCCATCCCGGGGTGGCTGTTTACATTAGTCGAACAGGAAGAAGAATTCAAAAATTTTCCATGGGGTTCTTACATTTTCAGTTTAACATTTTATTTTCTGAAGGGTGTATTGAATGGACGGCTGCTCAATCTGAGAGGTCAAGCAAAGAAGGAAGACAAGAAGGAAGACAAGAAGGGGAAGCTGCAGAAAATGAAGAATGCAGTAGAAGAAGAAGAAGACTTAGAAGAACAAGAAGAAGAAGAACAACAACAACAAGAAGAACAAGAAGACAAGAAGAAAAAGAACAAGAAGAAGAACAAGAAGTTAGTAGAAGTGAAAGGGAAAGGGAAAGGGAAAGGGAAAGGGAAGCTGAAGAGAGTGGAAGAGAAGAGAGTGGAAGAGAAGAGTGTGCAAGAGAAGAAAGATAAGAAATCGAAGTATTATACCTACAATTTGTCCGGGTTCCCTCTAGCACTTCAGGTAAGGTTTAAATGAAACTAATACAGCATATTTTAAGCATAGCAAAACTGTTACTGTGTTTCCCGTTTCATACTTTGTTGAATTGTTATTGTGTTTCCTATATTGATATTAGTTAGTTGAAATTGTATAGGTATGGGCCATGGAGAGGATAATTCGTTTTGATGGTTTGGTCGGACGGAGAGTTGGTACGGGGTATCCCCGGTTCAGTAGATGGGCATTTGATGAAAGGATTCAAGATATTGAATCAACATTCAACTCCCAGGTGTGTACTCAATGACCCTTTCTTTTTAGCTATATAGGGATAATTATCTTTGGAAATTCGGTAATAATTGATAGTTCCCAATATGCAGATGGCTTTATTTGATTGGGGAGTTGAAAAGTATGAAAAGGGTACAGATTACTTCAAGTCATTGAACTTGAAACGCGTGTGTCATCCACTAACTTCAAAGAAGAGAGAGAAGTTGGCTCTTCCTCCACCTCCAAGTAAAGTGGAAGAAGAGGTTGTTGGTGGTGATGACGATGAAGTAAATGACAGTGATGGGATTGACGCTTCTATTAAGAAGCAGGAGATAGGAGGCTCAGTGAGGAAAACTAGAAGTACATTTTCGGGTGAATATTCCCCCCCTTCGAAGAAGCGTCTATTCCCCGATGGGAATTCTAAGGTATGATTCCATCTACACTATTTGGTTTTAAGACTTATAGTAAGCTATTCTTGTATGTATTGTAGTATTAATTATTGCATAATTCAGGTGCCTTCCACAATCCCAGAATTATATGCAGAGTTACGTGCTGCTATAGCTGATAGCGAGCAACGTATTGTTGACTTTTGTAAAGATGAATTTGCAAAGATTAGAAATGAGATGAAGGTTAGATGCATAAAGTTGTTGAAAAACATATTATTATTTATATATAATACTGTAGTCGTTAATAATACCACTAATTTATTGATGTTGAATTGTTGATGTTTAGAAGGGTGGTAATAAAGATGCTGCTGCTGTTGGTGATGACAAGATTTCTGATGAGGCCTATGTTGATAAGGCTACTGATGAGGAGGGTCTTGGTGGTTATAAGGCAGTCGATGATAAGGCTATTGGTGGTGATCAGTCTATTGAGGATGTGGATGTTGGTGTTGATAATTCTGGTGATAAGGCTGCTGGTGTGCAGGAGGATTGTGTTGATAAGGTTGCTGGTGTGCAGGAGGATTGTGTTGATATATATGCTGGTGTGCAGGAGGATGGTGTTGGTAAGGCTGCTGGTGTGCAGGAGGATGCTGGTGTGCAGGAGGGTGCTGGTGTGCAGGAGGGTGCTGCTGAGGAGAATGCTGGTGACAATGCTGGTGTTGAGGAGGATGCTTCTGATGTGGCTGCTGTTCAGGAGGATGTTCAAGAAGTGACTCAGAAGCAAGATGTTGAGAAACATGAGGATGTTGTTGAGAAACATGAGGATGTTGTTGATGCGCTTTTGGCTGTTGGGTCTACTGCAATCGAGGGTGATGTGATGCTCGAGGTACATTCTATAAATATATTAGTGGTTTTGTCATTTATATCTATAACTAAGGATAATAGTGTTTATGTTAGTATATGGTCGAGGCCTGGGAACAATTATGTTCGGCCTGGGAAAGGATTGTGTTAGGGGTTAGGGAACAATTCCCTTACGCCTGGGAACATTTCTGTAAGAGTGTTTATGTTATGTATATGGTCGAGGCCTGGGAACAATTATCTTAGGATTTAGGGAACAATTCCCCTAGGCCTGGGAACAATTGTGTTCGGCCTGGGAACAATTATGAGTATAGCAATGGTTTGTACTTTACTACATATTTAATTGGCTTGTAGGACTCGGGGGATAAATCTATCCTTGACTTGGAAGAATACCCATCCCCGGTGTTTTTCCTAGGCCAGAACTTCCCCCTTAGTGTTGTGGCACTTACTAAGGCGGACCCGAATGTTGAATATCGAGACTTTGACAAACAAAGGGCTCGAAAGCGGTCAAGGTATCTCGATGACCCATACACAGATCCGATGCCAAAGAAAACAAAGAAATCAAAGGCAAACGAGGAAGATATAGACCTAGTTGAGTTCACTTCTTTCCTGAAGAACAACGACCAAGTTAGGTAATATTCCATTCCTGTGATCTGTTGTATTCATTTTTTAATATCTATACTAATGTTATTTATCTATTTTTTAATAGTATTTATACGGGTCAAATCGAACCAATGACGCGTCAACATTTTCAAGACCTGGTCAACGTCGAAACATGGATTTCGGATTTGGTAACATAATTTAACTAGGGGACTATCTATTTCTTCCTGGTTATTAACCCTTTTGGTAACTTATTTTGTAACATACATCACTGCATATACACAGCACATTCATTCATACTTTGATATCCTATGGAGGAGGCGATCCAGCAGTGAACTGAACTATGCGCAGAATATTGGATTGGTGAACACATCTTTCTTCGTAAGTATCACCGTAGTTATCTGATTGCATATGTGAAACATTATTTGAAAATGTGTTTTTGCATGTTTATGACGGTCTTCATGAATGTATTTTTTGATGACAGCAAGGCATAAGCAAGATGTGGGCAGATGAAATGAAACTGCTGGACACCCAGCGGGACATAGCCCGATTGCAGAAGGAAGACCAGGAAAGAAGTCAGCCAATAGAAACTAATTCTCCTCCTTCTCCTCAAGCCAAAAAAGGTCGAAAAAAAAAGGTCAAGAAGACCAGTGATCCCTCTCCAAAAGCTGTCAATGTCTGGGAAGAGTACCCAGAATTCCTTCCTTTAAATTACCAGCCCAGTTCAGACATCTTGAGACATGTTACAGGGCATCAACTTCTGTACCCTCAACCTTGGTGGCAGTTGGATTCAGTAAGTTGTTGAAAATGATGTTGTGTTGTCATTATCTTATCTATTTCCCGAAATAATTTGCATCGCTTTTATAAACAGGTGCTCATTCCGTGCCACGTGAATGATGATCATTGGATGTTATGCCATGTACTTCTGAAGGAAGGAAAAGTAAGGGTATATGACTCGTTGAATGAACGGAGGAGCGGATATAGTCCTCGGCTGAAGGCAATTCGAGGCCTGCTTTACCTGTTTCCATCTGTGTTGAAGCATGGAGGGTACTACGAACATATGAAGATGGATCCTCATGGGACCCCATTCACAGCTCAAAGCATGCATAGTGATGTCATTCCACAACAAGATGATGGGTATGTTTGACATATTTATTTACTTTTTCTGCACTTTATTTACTTTCCTACAAATACTAATGTATGACATTTCCCATCATTTAAACAGAAACAGTTGTGGTGCCTTTATAATGAAGTATGCCGAGTTGATTATGGCTGGAGTACCAACTCCATGGAAAAGTGTTTTTGGACAGAAGAATATCAAAAACATCAGAAAGGCCATTGCAATTGAAATTTACACAAATGGTCAACTCCGTAACTCCCCATAGACTTGTACAGCTTAGGAATCATGTACAGCCATGTAATCATGTATTTTGTGAAGAATGTTATCTTTAGTTTAGAATTGTTGGGAAATGTTTATGATGCATTTTGTTTAGGATTGTTAGAAAAAATCTGTTAGGCCTGGGAACAACTCTTCAAGTGTTAATGACTGTTCCCAGGCTTACGTTAATTGTAGTCACCAACAATGTTCCCAGTCACCATCGTTGTTACTTGATGTATTTATCCAATAACTTTGATGCACACTAGATGATATTGAAATTAATGTCACATGCTGTAATGAGAGACTAATTCACACAAGATGCATATTTATATATGGGGATATATATATACATATATATATATATAAATATATACTTGTTCCCAGGGTAAGGACTGTAGGCCTAGGAGAGTTGTTTCCAGGCCTAGGATAATTGTTCCCAGGCCCACACATGTTAGTGGCTACCAGAATGTTTTGTACTTTTGCCCAAATGTTTATTATGTATTTAGTTTAGGATTGTTGGAAAAAATCTGTTAGGCCTGGGAACAACTCCCCTAGGCCTAGAGTCCTTGTTCACAGGCCTACGAGAATTGTTTCCCACGAGTAAGGACTAGTGGACATGGAGAGTTGATCTGAAAGCTAATGACTGTAGGCCTAGGAACCAATGTTTCCAGGCCCAGGCGAATTGTTCCCAGGCCCACACATGTTAGTGGCTACTAATGCTAAGGACTTGCTAAGGACTTAAAACGTGTTCCCAGGCCTAGGACTTGTTCCCAGGCCCACGATAGTTGCAATCAAGGCTAAGGAATTAAGGACTTGTTCCCATGCATAAGATGATAGGAGAATTGTTCTCAGGCCTATGACACATGTTCCCAGGCCTGCATGGGACTGGTTGCAATAAATTTGTGGCTTTTCATTAGGGCACCGGTTCATTTCATTCAAGGTGACATTGGTTAGTGTACCGCCGCCGTTAGTGGCTACTAGTGCTAAGGACTTGCTAAGGACTTAAAACGTGTTCCCAGGCCTATGACACATGTTCCCAGGCCTGCATGGGACTGGTTGCAATAAATTTGTGGCTTTTCATTACACCGATTCATTTCATTTCTGGTGACATTGGTTAGTGTACCGCCGCCGTTCATTGGTTGCAATGGTTCATTTCATTGATTATTGAGGCTAATGAGGTGACTATATAAACACCCAATCTTCCTCCAAAAGTTACTCAATCTTCCTCGGTTGTTATTTGTTTCATCACTTCATTTTTCTTTGCAGAAATGGCAGCAAACGGCAGGTGCAGTGAAAGTGAGAGGATGAATGCCGCTTTGGAAGTAATGCGTCAACGGGTTGCACTGGCGGAGGAGACCGTCATCAACGAGCGTGAAAATTACAAACGCCTGCGTGATGATTATCATGTTTTGATGGGGAAATTTCAGAATCTAGAGGCTGAAATCATCTACTCCAGGGTTGACAGTGAAGCAAAGGACAACGAAATCAACGGACTCCACCAAGTGATTGAACATTTGCAGAAGAGGTTGATGGACTTCAACGTTCCACCATCACCCTGAACAAAAACAAATTATGCTGTTCCTATGTTCTGTTTTTTTTCTTTTTTTTTCTCACATGCTGTCCCCGGTTTTTGTTTGTTTAAAAAAAAAGTTAATGGAATGGAAGTAATTTCTATGTTTTCGAATACGTTCCTTGAATATATATTCCTTCAAAGACTGTCAAAAACAAATGGAAGTAATGGAACACCCATTTCAAAGACTGTCAGTATATATATTCCTTCAATCAGAACTCAATAAAAACTGGTTTATATTAATAATAAGAAATAATAAAGCAACACCTAACAGAATAAACATCAAAAACAGATCTTTCAAACGATCTTGCCCACTATAACTCCCAAAACAAACACCAGTAGAAATATAAACAACATGACACCAGTAGTTCCTTGTTTCTCTGATACTTTCTTTGTAACATTGAAAGAAGATTCAGAACATGAAGGGCTTGAATGTACGGCACGTCTACTTATCGCTTCATATGCCTCCTCGGTTGAGTTAAACTTCTTGTAAGATGCTCCTGGAAAACCAACAACTTGATCGTGACATTTAGGCCAAGAACTGAACACACCGGTTTTCCTTCCTATGAAAACCACATAAACAGAATTCTTCCCCATTGGTGTTCGAAAAAAAGGTTTTGTGATGGTAGAAGGAGATGTTAGTTCTGAGAATAAGATGAAGGTAGAAGGACGATGGGAGAAGATGAAGGATTTGTATCGATATAAATGAGAGAAGAAGATGAAGATGGGACAAGATGAAGGATTCACATCAGTAATTGGGATTGGACAGTATCGATAGAAGTGTTTGACTATAAGGGAAAATGAAGGGTGGGAGACAGGCTGTAATCAGAAGAAGAAGATTTGGTGGGATCGTCTACCATGCTCATGACGTGGGATTCACTACCGAGGAAGAAGATGACGTGGCGATTAAATATGTGCAAGGTCAACTGAGGCTGGGAAGCGATTTTAAGGCCTAGGAACCTATTATGCTGTTCCTACGAAACGTTCCCAGGCTTAAGAGGTTTCCTTCGAATACGAAATTATGGGGGCCACGATATGATATCAACGATCGGCACGGTCCAACGATGTAGGGGTATCAATGGAAATATGTACGTGGATTTTCGAGATCATCTGACAGTCGAGCAAGTACGTCCCTACCCATTACACACCTTTAGTAAATAACCCTTTCAAACATAAACCCCTAAGTGCCTAAGAGTTGTTTCGAAAACATGTAAGTTGATCACGTTGTTGAATCGATATCCCGCGTTACATTTACACTTCCTAAATCGATTCCGATGGGTGCACACCGCTTGTAAATAACATCCTATGCAATTGGAAAAATAATACAAATTTTTAATAATAATAATTTAAATCAATATTAAATACGCCATGGGCCTAGTAGTAATTCCTAGTCTTAAAGTACCGGTTCCTGGGCTTAGTTCGTTGTTTTGAGCACCACAACCGAGGAAGACAGATGACGTGGCTATTAAATATGTCCAAGGTCAACTGAGGCTGGGAAACGATTTTCAGGCCTAGGAACCAATTACGCTGTTCCTAAGAACCGTTCCCAGGCTTAAGAGGTTTCCTTCGAATACGAAAATATGGGGGCCACGATATAATATCAACGATCGGCACGGTCCAACGATGAAGGGGTATCAATGGAAATATGTACGTGGATTTTCGAGATCATCTGACGGTCGAGCAAGTACGTCCCTACCCATTACACACCTTTAGTAAATAACCCTTTCAAACATAAACCCCTAAGTGCCTAAGAGTTGTTTCGAAAACATGTAAGTTGATCACGTTGTTGAATCGATATCCCGCGTTACATTTACACTTCCTAAATCGTTTCCGATGGGTGCACACCGCTTGTAAATAACATCTTATGCAATTGGAAAAATAATACAAAATTTTAATAATAATAATTTAAATCAATATTAAATACGCCATGGGCCTAGTAGTAATTCCTAGTCTTAAAGTACCGGTTCCTGGGCTTAGTTCGTTGTTTTGAGCACCACAACCGAGGAAGACAGATGACGTGGCTATTAAATATGTCCAAGGTCAACTGAGGCTGGGAAACGATTTTCAGGCCTAGGAACCAATTACGCTGTTCCTAAGAACCGTTCCCAGGCTTAAGAGGTTTCCTTCGAATATGAAAATATGGCAGCCACGATATAATACAAATTTTTTAAAAAATTATTTTAATCAAAATTCAATACACCATGGCAACTGATGACGTGGCAACAACAGACAACTGAGCCTGGGAAACAATTTATAGGCCTAGGAACAACAATGTTTGGGCCTAGGAACCGTTCCCAGGCCTAAAACATTACTCACGGGCTTCACTCATATTCTGTTTGAAGAGCAATAACAGCAGCCCCAGCCAATAAAAACAGCAATATCAGCAGCCAATAACTGTTTTGGTTCAGCACCCACCCAAGACACTTAGACTGTAGGCCCAGCGACATTCCCTTCGTTCATGACAGTGAAGGTAGGCTCGAGTGGCTTGTCCGGACACTTCAGTCTATTGTGACCTTCTTTCTTACATATGCCACATGATTGGGGTTTTTTGGCTGGTTTGCTTGTGCTGGACGATGGTTCTGGACAAGCTGATTTATTGTGTCCTTTATTTCCACACTTTGAACAAGATTGTACCTTCCTTTTTCTTTTCTCCCCAGCGGATGGTATCCTCAACTTCTTTGGTCTTCCTGGCAGCTTTTTTTTCTTCCATGGCAATACAATACGGTTCCGGATTGCATCAGGAATGTCCCAAGATTCAGGATCCGGAACAGGGTTCACAGCCATTTCATAAGCATGTTTAAGATATCCTGTTGTGTAACGGTCAGAAGCCATTGAGTTGATTGACATACCTTTGAACCTAACACACCAACAAACACAAATTCAAGTTTGTAAAATAACCCATAACAGATAAATGTACATACTTAAAAGACCGGGAACCATACCTAGCAACCGCCATTGCATGACAACACGGCAACTCATCTAAATCCCATTCACGGCATGAGCAAGAACTGTTTTCAAGGTCGATGATTCTAGGAATCCATTTGTCATCTACATTAAATGTTTTATGGTGAATGGGGTGAATCTCAGACTTATTCGCTGTATCTAAACGATCTTTGATGTGTTCGTCTGCAAACGTTGTCAAGTATGTAGACATTTCATGTACATTTTTTCGACGATCGTAGAACCACCTTTGCAACAAATCTCTGATACATTCCGCCATTGCTGTGATAGGCAATTTTCGGATCGAAAGTAGACAAGAATTCATTGACTCGGCAATGTTGGTGGTCATAAAAGAGGTCCTTAGTCTAGGACTATGTACACGTGAAAACTTCTCTACCCCAACGGCCAGGAGCTCATCGTAAACCTTAGGAGAAGTTTGTTTCAACTCACCCATGAAACGGTCAAAGTCCTCCATACGGTATGCATACGCAGCACAATAGTAAAGAATCATCACATCATCCCTCTGCTTGCAAAATCTTTTCAGATTTTGTGCCATGTGGTACACACAAATCCCATGTGCGGCATCTGGGAATATGGCTTCCATTGCATTGAATATACCATTGTGCCGATCCGATACTAACATCACACGGTCCGGATTTTGGATCCCTTTACGGAGTTTCTTCAAAAACCAAGTCCAAGACTTTGTGCATTCAGAGTTTGCAAACCCAAATGCCAAAGGGTATATCATCCCGTTTCCATCTTTGCACACCGCAACTAACAAAACACCCCTAGTCCTAGCCTTCAAGTGGGTAGCATTGATGCATATAACCGGCCTAATAACATAATTGAACCCCTCTATAGAGGCTCCAATTGCCATGAATGCATATTTCAACCGGTTTCTCGTGTCGGTCTTGATCTTTGTCACAGTCCCGGGGTTCGCTTGTTCCAAAACATAAAAATAAGACGGCAACCTCTGAAAGGATTCCCAAGGATCACCGAATACCTGACTCAAAGCGTGCTCCTTGGACCTGTAGGCTTTGTTGTACGAGAGGTGTATGCCATGCTGGTCCATCATCTCAAAAACTATATCTTTAGGACGGATTATGCGCCCGGGATCACGATATTTACTTGCATACAAATCCCCTATCACAGCAGCACTTACACGTTTGAATTCAACATTGTAGTTGTCATTTCTCTCACATGTGTGCTCATTGACAAACGCCTTCACATGCCAATAAGTCCCCCTATTCGACTTCCATGCACGAAGAACCCATCCACAACTTCTCTGACTACATTGCGCAGTGAATCGTGTATTGGAAGATCGTGAAATCCTGTGCTCAAACCTCTCTCTAAATGCATACGACCCTACAGCACTCTTCAATGTAGGCTTGTCCTTGAACATCTGTCCTTTGTATAATGGACCTTGGTCCCCTGGATTTTGAAACACATCCACTGATCGAACGGCGGGTATTGAGTAAAGATCTGAACCTGATACTGTCCACCGTGTGTTCAAGGATGGTGAAGAACTGTTGGCTGTTCCACTCACCCCTCGTTCTTTTGTTACAGGAACTCTTGCCGCTAGCCCACCATCATCAGCACTCTCCTCTTCTGTATCACTGGTTTTAGAACTATCAGACCTTCCTGAACTATCTATGCTTTCAGAACTATCCACAACTACATGCTTGGTAGTAGATGCTGGCGTCGGTTGTTCATTTCCTGCTGATGTAAATCCGGGTGAAGCAACCGGATTATTGTTGCCACTAACTGATTTAAAGTTAGGAGTACTGCCCGGAGACCGTGGAATATCAGTGTGTTTAACAGGAGAGACTGTACATTCTGATTGTATTTGATTTGGTGGAGATCGAAATTCATGTTTGTTGACAAATTCAACATCAATTCTGGCCCAACCTTTTTCCTTATGCATAATCACAAACTGTACATCGTCGTCACTCACAATAGACAATGTAAGTTTATCAGCCCCCGTTTCCACATGCGAAGTTAGCTTCAACTGAATTTGGTCTCTACTAACCCCTGTCCGCTGGTATATCGTTTCCACCAATTCCTCGTATGCTCCCTTGTCTTTTTTAGTTAGACGTATTGAAAACGAAATAGGACTTGTCAATGCGTTATGCTTCGAATGCTCACTGCACTGAACTAACACCCAAGACATGGTATCCTTAGACCCTGAAAAAAAATAAAAATAATTCAGTCAATAACAGTTATAACAACAACAATTACTGTCATTCAAATCAGGTCAGGGCCTAGGAACAATTCTTTTAGGCCTACGAATGGTTCCCAGGCCTAAAACATTCTTCCCAGGCCTACACATTCCTCCCGGGCTTAGCTCATCTTATGTTTCCAATTTCCACAAACAATCAATAACAGCAGCCAATAACAAAAGCAAAATCAAATGGGATCAATAACAGGGGCCTGTTTTGGTCAACCATATACATACACCATACACGAACACAAACAAATATACATACACCATCCACAACCAACACAGATCAACACAAACAAATATACATACACCATCAATCAACAACAATAGCGAAACCTCTTTTGGTTCAGCACCGATCAACACAAACAATCATCCATACACCATCAACCCTCAGAAAATCACATACAAATTCCCTAAACCTTTTCCCCACCAAACCATACAACACAATAAATGTGAAAACAAACCATACAACACTATTCACCAGAGTGCATTTTCTTCCAGTTATTCATGTGATAGTGAGGACGATGTGTGCACCCAACATAACTAAATACCTTAACTACAATAATACTGCCCCTCTTAAGAGCTTAATGTGGCATTTCATCAAACACCTTAACTAAACCCAAAAATACTACATACAAAAACCCCAATTCATGGGCAACAAATCCAAAACCATGGGAAACAATCAATCCCTCATTCTATCAAAAACGTCTCAAATTTAAACAAGGCAACAACAAAAGACCGAGAGATTCAATAACATGGGAAACTTAAGTGTGATGACGGGACTTACAGTGAAGCTCGATTTCAAACTTGACAGTGAAGCTCGATTGAAGGAGGTGGCGGCACTGTCAACATTCCGGTCGCCGTCGCCGTCGAGATTCCGGTCGGTAGAAAGATTCCAGCGGAGAGGACCCAACTTCGATGGAGTGGATTCCGGTCGACAGGAGAACGATGGAGAAGAAGAACCAAGGAAGAATGACTGACCCAACTTTGATGGAGACAATTCCGGTCGACAGGAGAAGGATGGAGAAGACGAAATTTCTGAAAGTTTTGGTTTTCTTCAGTCAACTGAAGGAGAAGAAGAGAAGGGCAATTTCGTCCTTACACAATGTAAGAGGGTAATTGAGTCATTTTGCACGGTTTAATTGTGAAGGGCATTATTGTCTTACAAGGGCTATTTCCTAGAAAGTCAATATCAAGCAAGGCTACATATGCACTTTTTTTCCCAATGGGCTATTTCCTAAAAATCATTGTTGGGATGGGCTATATTTGCAAGGCCCCCATTTTTCAATATGTGGATTCCTGATTTACTCCATATGGCATCTTATCTAAAACAGGTCATTCTTTCAATGTAAATTAAATTTCTCAAAACTTGCTTACCTTGTTGAAGGAGATGATGATGGTCCTCATTTTGCCTTGAAGGATATGCAACTCTGCTTGGAAACTTGTTGCAGCCTTGCAGGATGTCATATGTAGTCTTTAGTTTCAGTCTTGCCTAAAATTTACACACTTGAATCTCTTTCTACCTGCTTTCTGGCTCAGGTAGGCTGTCATTTTGGAGGAAATACAGTCTATTGATGGATATATCGAGATTGAAAATTATGTATTCAGGAGTGAATATTTGCGGAATTTTGGACCCAATGATCAAGTGAGGTTGATTTATGTAACATGGAATTTACATGTTTATCGATGATGTGGGTTCAACAAATCTGCCACTTATAATTCAAAATTTGCAGCAATAATGCAATACTATCTTAACTCGATAACACAATTTACATCATCTCTTTTTCCTTTCCTCAATAGTTAATACACTAGTACAGTTAAATTCACTGTTAATCAAGTGCTGATACAAGAAAAACTCCCCCGAGGTAAGCGCTGTACATCAACATCTCCTTTCACATAAGATACAACTGAAGCATGGTTTGTGTTCCGTAAGTTTTTAATGGTTTCAAATAAGCTTTCAACCCCGAGGTAGATGGATTATATAAAAGTTTTGTCATTCACCACAGATAACGGCGAAACCAAGCTTCCATGTTCTGCGTTCGTGTAGTTTAAATTGGTGGATAATCTGTCTAGCTGGACTGGTACTTTCTTCAGTTCCAGTAGAGAACAATTATCGATGGAAGTGTTGAATTAAAATTTGTCTCAGAGACTCCAAAGCTATTGTTGATTCAGTTAGATGCAAGCTTCTGACCGGAAAGCTTGCTACTGTCTATGTTTCTGTTTTGTTTTTTTGTTATGGTCTATGTGTAATGCTTAGTTATGTTTGATGTGTATTTTAGTTACTTTTCAATGGTATGAGATGTATTAGTTTAGTTTAGTTAAGTTGTAACTAAGTTCTATGATTGGTGGTGTTAGATGAGGGTTCTTACATTGTCAAGATATGGGCTGCTGTACTCGTTTTTTTTTACAGCTCTTCTGAGCTGTTCTACACCTTGTACCTGATATTCTTTTTTGTTTAAAATGAAATCTATAGAAAAGAGAAGCAAATTGCTTCAAATTGTTTTATGTATGTGTAATGTTGACGCAGAACGGAAGTAAAGGATTTACCAGCGTAAACCCTAAGTTCTCATAATCTGGAATCCACCAGTAAATTCAATTGAAACCAAAATAATAATAATATTGAATAATTCGAAACTGATAACAAAGAGTCTTAAATAGACTTGGGAAACCCTAAAATAAGCAAAAAGACTAAAATATCCTCAAACTAAACCAAAACGGAAAACAAATAAAAACACTAAAAACTTCGGCTGCCTGACAACCAAACTTAAACAGCTCCGTTGAGGATGCAAATGATGTCAACCGGGGGAACCCAGGTTGCCCCGCTATAGAGCTCTGAAAACCTTTTCCGAAAACATATTATAATAGGAAATCTGACAACCGAGCTAAAAGTTATGCCCGTTTCTTCAGAGCACCCCGTTTGGACAGTTTTCTGTCCATCTCTTCTTCAAAATCCAACGCCATCTGTTCTACATCAGTCCCTCCCACCTGTGAAGAACTCAACCTCGAGTTATAATCTGGATAAAGCGGAACGTCCTCACGGAACTCATACAGGTCAGCTACATTGAAAGTTCGGGATATGTTCATATCAGCAGGCAAGTCAATCACATAGGCATTATTGTTGATCTTCTTAATCACCTTGTATGGCCGATACTTCCTTGGTGTTAACTTGTTATAGGTACCAACTGGAAACCTCTCTTTACGCAAGAACACCATAACCTGTTCTCCCTCAGCAAACAATTTCTCACGCCTTTTAACATCTGCTGCAGCCTTATACTTTGCATTCTTCTCCTCTAACCGCGCCTTCACTTCAGCCTGAACATCACGAACCTGCTCTGCCATAGTCTCAGCAGCAACACTCATGCCAATGACCTTGGGAAGCCTTGCCAAGTCTAACGCATGCTTAGGAGGTTGCCGATACACTAAAGCGAAGGGAGATTTACCTGTAGCAGTATGAACAGCATTGTTGTATGCAAACTCAGCTTGTGCCAGCGCCACGTCCCACTGTTTTGGCTTGTCTCCACAGATGCTCCGAATTAAATTGCCCAGTGTTCAGTTTAGGTTCTCCGTCTGTCCATCGATCTGTGGATGTGCAGTGCTATTGAATTTCAGAGTAGTATCCATCAGCCGCCACAATGTAACCCAGAAATGGCTAAGAAATTTCGAGTCCCTATCAGATATGATAGACTGGGGAACACCATGTAACCGAACCACCTCCCGAAAGAACAGCTGCGCCACATGTGATGCATCAGATGTCTTCCGACAAGGTATAAAATGCCCCATCTTTGAAAACCTGTCAACCACAACAAACACGGAGTTAACCCCACATTGAGTTCGTGGAAGACCCAAAACGAAGTCCATTGCTAAATCCTCTCATATGGCATTCAGAATAGGTAGTGGCATGTAGAGGCCCGTATTTTGAGCCTGTCCCTTAGAAGTTTGACAGACGTAGCACTTGCGAACAAAGTTACCGACATCGCATTTCAACTGAGGCCAGTAATACCGTTCGGCCACCCCACTGATAGTTTTGTCACGCCCTAAGTGACCACCCAAACCTCCACCTTGCAGCTCTCGAATCAGTTTCTCTCTCAGGGAGCTCCGCGGGATGCACAACTGATTGCCACAGAACCGATAGCCTTAACTCATATGAAACTTCCCTTTTTTTTAAACACTCTGTGATAGGAGCCACAATACTGCTAAAATCCCTCAAAAATCAACGATAAAACGTTGCCAAACCATGGAAACTCCTCTCTTCTCCAACCGTCTTCGGTGTAGGCCAATCACAAATGGCTTTAACCTTTTCTTCATCAACCAAAATCCCTTCCGAACTGACCACGTACCCAACGAATAGTAACTGCTCCGTCATCCAACTGCATTTTTTTTAAGTTGATAAACAATTGGTTTTTGAACAATACCTCTAACACAGCCCGCAGATGCTCCATCTGGTCTTCCTCACTCCAACTGTAAATCAATATATCGTCAAAGTAAACGACTACATATTTTCCAATGAAAGGCCACAATACCTGGTTCATAAGCCGCATGAAAGTGCTCGACGCATTGAAAAGTCCGAAAGGCATCACCAACCACTCGTACAGTCCATCCTTAGTTTTGAAGGCTGTCTTCCATTCATCCCTAGGCTTGACCCGAATCTGATGGTACCCACTTCTCAGGTCGATTTTGGAGAATAATTTCGACCCCTCCAGCATATCTAGCATGTCATCCAATCCCGGAATAGGGAAGCTATACCTGACAGTTATCTTGTTGATCGCGCGACTATCAACGCACATCCTCCAACTGCCATCTTTCTTCGGAACAAGTAATGTGGAAACTGCACATGGACTCATGCTCTCTCGAATAAACCCCTTTTTCATTAACTCCTCCACTTTTCCCTGTAAAATCTGATTCTCTTTGGGACTCATCCTATAGTGTGGTAAATTAGGTAAGCTTGCTCCCGGAACTAAGTCAATCTGGTGCTGAATATCTCTCAATGGTGGAAGGTCATCTGGTAAGTCTTTTGACACCAAATCACTGAATTCGGTCAGCAGGGTCTGCACCTTCTCAGGTACTGCAACTCTCTGCTCTTCCTTGCTTTCTATCACCAAAGCTCGCATAATTACAACATGTACCTCCTGTGCCTCCTTAATCTCAGCTTCTAATTCAGTTACGGACGTGATTAAAGTGACCAAAGACTGCTCATCTACTATGGCCTTAGTTGAGCTTCCGACTGAAACCCGTTTCAGAACCATTGCAATCCTCCTGCCACCCCAATTGAAAATACAAACATTGTCACGCCCTCTATAGGTTATATCCACATCAAACTGCCATGGACGCCCCAGTAGTACGTGTCCAGCATCCATGTCGACTACATCGCATGCCACCTCTTCCCGGTAGTACTGCCCAATCGAAATAGGAACTTTGCACACCTCTGTCACATTCGCCTTGGGTCCCTTTTGAATCCACTCAATCGCATAAGGCCTGGGATGCTTCTCTGCACACAGTTTCAGATGTTCTACCAATTTTCTGGACACGAAATTCTCACAACTCCCACTGTCAACAATCACGTCACAAACCTTTCCCTGTACACTACAACAAATCTTGAAAATACTGTTTTGTTGTGATAAACCCTCCAATTTCGTGGCACACATGACTCGCTGAATCACACAGTTTACTGGCTCCCCTTGTTCTTCTGCAATTTTTGCTCCTTCCAAGAACTCGTCCATGTTTCCCTCATCTTCAAAATTCTCTTCCTCTTCAGCATCCACGAAATTCACCAGTTTTCGGGCGGGCAAGGCATTCATTCGATCGGTGGCCCGGTTGGCCGCACCTGTAACACTTCATACTACCTGGTCTACTGTATGGGTTTGGCGCCACTCGTGGGATTTCTTTCGTAACTGCTGCTGCTGCTGTTGGACGAGACCCACCAAAATTATTACTCGGACCCGAACCCCTTTGAACTAGATCTGCAATAGTTTTAGCTTGACCTTGTCCATCATTTGGTGAAAATCTACTCCTATTTGCAGCTGCGTTAGACGACTCACCCATGTCCTTCTTGTATTGAGGATAACGATTGGATGGTTTCTCCATTAACTCCGCTTTCAAGGCCATGTTATACGCCTCATCTACTGTCCACACGACTTGCAGCCCAATTTTGTCTCGAATGGTCTACTTTAAACCCCCCAAATATCTCGAAACCTGCTGTCCCTCAGTCTCATTAAGGTTGTTACGAACTGAAAGTCTGGACCACTCCTCAGTATAATCCTCGACGGTTTTGTTACCCTGCATACAATTCTGATAACTCTGAAAAATAAATTGCTCATAGTCAGGAGGTAAAAACCTGCTCATCATAAGCTGTTTCATTCGCCTCCAGGATCGTATAGGAACCTTGCCTTGTCGCCGTCTATCCATCTGTAATTTCTCCCACCAAACAGCAGCCCCGCTTCTCAACTTGTATGCTACCAATTTGACTTGACGTTCTTCCGTCACTTCAATAAACTCGAAGAATCTCTCAACTTCTGAAATCTAGTATAGGAACTCTTCAATCTGTAGTTTCCCATGGAACAGAGGTATGTCTGCGTGGATCCGATAATCAGGTTGATTTCAGTTCAGTTGACGAACTCCTTGGTAACCCACGAAATCCTCTTCAGAATCTTCATCACTGAAATCTTCATGCTGCGCATGTCTCGCGGCTCTAGGCGGACGTCTACCTTCAGGGCGGTCAAGGGCCAATCCCTCGACTCCATCTCTATTAGCAGAGGCAGGAACGGGAGCAGGAGCTTGGCCCGTAGGGTTGTTGGGGGTAGGCAGCCGCTCTATCAGTTGACGAACCATAGCCTCCAACCTCTTCATCGACTGTCGCTGCTCATCAATCGCCGCCCACACATCGGCATCCCTACGACCAGCGTCGCCAAGGTTAACTCTTCCGGCTTCGTTGTTGACCATCGTATAAGGCAAGTCCTTATGTTCTGATACCACTTGACACAAAACGGAGGTAAAGGATTTACCAGCGTAAACCCTAAGTTCTCATAATCTGGAATCCACCAGTAAATTAAATTGGAACCAAAATGATAATAATATTGAATAATTCAAAACTGATAACAAAGAGTCTTAAATAGACTCGGGAAACCCTAAAATAAGCAAAAAGACTAAAATATCCTCAAACTAAACCAAAACGGAAAACAAATAAAAACACTAAAAACTTCGGCTGCCCGAAAACCAAATTTAAACAGCTCCGTTGAGGATGCAAATGATGTCAACCGGGGGAACCTGGGTTGCTCCGCTATAAAGCTCTGAAAACCCTTTCCGAAAACATATTATAATAGGAAATCTAACAACCGAGCTAAAAGTTATGCCCGTTTCTTTGGAGCACCCCGTTTGGACAGTTTTCTGTCCATCTCTTCTTCAAAATCCAACGCCATTTGTCCTACATCAAATGTTTATGGTATGGTAAGCTGAGTGAATCTCTTCCTCTTGTTTCATATGTATGAAACTAGTTAAGCTAGAGTGAAAATTTCAATAGAAAGCTTATCTCCAATTAGACTGCTCCGCCTTATTGTCTTCATTCAAGTCACTTTCAGGTGGTGTGCCATTTTCGTGGTTAGAAGGAACCTCAGTCTCTGTTTCCCCATTTGATCTGTTTTCAAGAGAATATCCCCCTCATTTGCAAGGCCATCCATCTCAGTGGCTTCCTCTGACTGGTTTCCATCTGGCATACCACCCTGAGAACCATTTGCAGATGCTGGTCCATCAGTATCCACGGCATTGTCTATGGGCATCGAATTCTGCTGGCTACTCTGCTCCTGGGATGCATCCATGGATCCTGAATAAGCCATATACTGATGGTATTCATAGCTCGCGACATGTGCCTGCAACAAGAAAATGGAATAATGTATTAAACCTTTAAGCTAAAAGTGATGCCCTTACTTCTAAATCAGACAACAACCATGAAATGAAACTACTGCACACGTAACATATCAATAAGAGAGAGATATACCTGATATAAGCGATTGACAATATCACCCATATGCTCGAAGCTACTCACAAGATATGATTCTCCAACGTCTTCAACATGACGTTCTGTATATGAAGTATTCTCATTCAAACTAAGCCCAAGTCGGTCAGGTCTTTGAAGCAGAAGTTGAAATGTGGGCTGCAGTTCATAGAATTGTTCAAATAGAGAGCGTCAACAAAACACATACAGACCAAGCCATGCACGAGAAATGGCGACAACCAATCTTCTAACATCACGAAGGTGTCCCATAAAGCGATCATGCTCAGGGAGAGAGGCACATCCCCTGGCCAAGAGTTGCTCCAGAGCAGTCTCGAACTTGGGCAGTGCCCGAACGATTCGGCCATCATGAGGATCGCTTTGCCACTGCACCACAACCAACTTGGTTTAGAACTGATGTTTCAATAACATCAAAAATCCCACTCCCAGAATCCTCCAAACGATTGACTGAGGATTCAAGCGCTAAACATGGAGGTGCATCAGTTAACTACTCAGATGCAACTGAAATTTCATCTGATACAGATACGGATAATCCAATCGATGCTGAAGAAAGTTTGGAGGACATTGAGACATCAAAAAGCCCACCCCTAGAATCCCCCAAGCATTTGACTGAGGATTCAAGTGCTAAGCATGAAGGTGCATCAGCTGCAACTGAAGTTTCATCTGATACTGATACGAATGATCCAATCGATGCTGAAGAAATTTTGGAGGACATTTCTAGTCCTGAACAAGAGAGCTTGGATGTTTCAGAAATTTCACAATTAAAAAGGTTGCCGCCAAAACAGAATAGCCTTAAAATTGAAGGTTGTGATGCCCTCAAGTCTCTTCATGGGAAATTAAAGCATGACAATCCTTATCTCCAACATTTGTACATCATTGATTGTCATTTTCTCGAGTCCATTCATGAAAGCCATTTACCCATTGCTTTGAAAACTCTGTATATCTCTAAATCTAAGAAATTAGAGTTAGAGTTTCTCTCCTCTGAGTATACCTCAACTGAATGATGACACGTCGTTGAGGTGTATCAAAAGATTTGAATATCACATTCAACCTCGCAAGTGCATGAGTCAAGAGACTAGTATAGCGTGCAAGCAAGAGTATCGTTCCGCAGGGAGGTGGAATCCGCCAACTATTGCTAGCTTAGCTTATTTGGAAAATACGAATTTAGGTGTATGTGTGCATTAAATGTAAATATTGCAATGAAAATATAATTTATGTACAAAAGTATTTACAAAGATAGTATGGATGTGAGAGATATGGCATATAAATGGTTACACTAAGTAAGTGACTCAACCATAGCAATCACACAATTTCATACAAACATGCATTGTCAATATTGAAAGCCGTGCTCACTTAATCTTCGCCAATATTCTCTCTCAAGCAACAAAGGCTATACCCACATGCACCAGCAACCTATCAACGGATGGTTACCTAAGCTACACACGAGTTCATTAAGAACTATGAGACACATATAGCGGCTTTACATGCAAAAGCCTCGCGTATCTCTACCTTACCCTGCATGTAGTGACCAATCTACTCATGCACGTTGCGTGCTTCACCTCTCGGTCCTTCACACAACAACCAAGGTTCATTCAAGTGGTGGCTAACCACTCAAAAGCATTAAGCACTTCAAATGACCACTCAACCATCAACAAACATATTTAATAAAAGAGGCAACAATGCTAGATTTACATCAAACCCTAATGAATGGAAGTACACATCAAAGATGAGACAAAAACACAATGAAAGAAATACAAAATAGATAGAAAGGAGACCCCATCCGTAACCAGGAATCGAACACCGGGTTTCTCGGTTGTCAATCCGATATGTACTCACCACTATACTATTACGGCGATCTCCAATCTCATGAATGATCAACTCTCTCTTAGAGAAAGCTCTCTCCTTATCTCTCAAATCTCCCTAAGATGGATGGCTAAAAATGGGACAAGCTCACCAAACAACAATGTGCAAATAGTTGTTGTTATCATTAAGAACATTCAATTCAAGTTAAGGGTTCATTCTCTTGATTAAGGAATTCACCAAAATCAATTCATCACCCAACCCAAGCCATGGGATGAGCAATTGTGCCTTAATAAAAAGACCCATTAAGCACAAGAATATGGAACCCAAGCCTAATCTAGCATGTGAATGCATAATCAACCAAGCTTTTCCCACTCTTTGGAGCTAATACTCAAACACTCAAATCATTCTAAACATGACATTTTGGCTCACTCATCAACATACAAACAATCATGGGAAGCTAAATTACACTACTCCTAATCTAAATTACTCTACTCCTAATCTCATTCATGCATACATATCGATTTTTACCATCCACACACATGAATATCATAATAAGAGGGAAAATTATGGATTTGGCAAAGAGTAGAACAAAACCCAAAGAATTTAAGAAACATTCATACATATATTGCATAAGTGTAGGTTTACAAAATTCCCAAATTGGTGATTACATCCAAGAAAACAAGAAATACAAAAAGAAATGAGTTAAAAGGAGACAACCCTTGAAGACACTCCTCCAAGCTCTCCTTGATTTCCTAGCCCGTTTTTGGTCCAAAGACCACTCCATTCTTCTTGTAATCTACTCCTAGATGGATGGATGTAGTGTAAAAAGGGTGGTGGAGATGTATGGTGAGCTCCCATGGAGGAAAATCCTTCATGGGAGCTTGAAGCTCTCACTTATTTGGGGAAGAAGATGGAGGAGGAAGAAGGAAGGAGTGAGGTTCGTTTTTGGGGTGTGGGAGGTGTATCAGTTCTGGTTTTAGACCCCAAATGGGGGTATTTAAAGAGTTGGGAGGTTAGGGCATGAATGGGGAGTGAAAGGACAAGATTGCCCTTCAAAATTTGGCCAAAATACGTGAAACTGGTGCCCAGGGCGCTGGTGGTCAAGTGCTGGTCGTCCAGCGCACGACCAGCGGCGACTTTCTGCCATATTTGCGCTGGTGAGGGCGCTGGTCCGGCGCTGGTCGTCCGGCGCAGCTTTTCAGTCTCGCACACCGTTACGAAAATGGCCATAACTTTCTCTAGAAACATCGGAATTGCGATCCGTAAAAACCATTGGAAAGTAGACAGCCGGGGCTTTCTGAAAATAGGTAGCATGACACCTAGTTCAATCTGAGGTGGGAGATATGACCCCCGAAATGTGGGTGTACTGCACAAGCCCTTTTCCATTTCAGCCGTTTTAACTTCCAAAACTCATCAATTAAGCTCAAATACGTTAATTATGGCAAATAACCTACACAAAGCTCACAAAACACATTAAATACAAAAATACGCTCGAAAACGAGTACAAACGATAGGAAATGGGGACCTCAAATAGGTGTAAATATGGTCCGATCACTGTACACTTGTGCATAGAAAGTAGCTGTGATTCTCTCGAGTCCTTTCCATTAGCCTCCTTTCCAAAGCTTAGAAATCTTTCTATTCGAGATTGTGCAAATTTTACTTCCATCTCGATTGGATTAAAAGATCAAACGTCCCTAGATGCATTGGAATCCGAGATTGCCCTGAATTGACATCTTTCCCAGTGCGTATCCCCAATCTGACATCAATTCTGCTCTTCAATTGCAAGAATCTCAAGGAACTTCCAGACCAGCTGCACGGGCTCACATCTCTTCAGTCACTGTTTATGAAGGATTTTCCAGAACTTGAGTCAATTCCAGGGGGTCTTCCATCGAGCTTAAATTACTGTGCATCAGTTCATGCCACAAACTCACACCCCGTGTTGATTGGGGATTGCATAAGCTAAATAGTTTCTGTTGTATCAAGATTGAAGGTGGATGTAGGGACTTGGAGTCCTTTCCAGAGCAGAACCTGCTTCCAATGAATCTCACCTCTCTACGAATCAGCAGACTCATGAATCTCAAATTTCTGGACTACAGTGGGCTTGAACCCCTAACATCTCTTGAAACGTTGAAGATCAACAGCTGTGGCAAGCTTCAATCCTTCCCTGCAGAGGGTTTGCCTTCTTCTCTAAGTTATCTGTACATCAGTGACTGTCCTCTGCTGAAATCAAAACTTCAAAAGAGGAGAGGTTCAGAGTGGTACAAGGTAGCTCATATTCCGCACATACAAATTGACATGGAAGTAATCTCTCAAGTAAGTCAGTTTACAGTGATTTTTACGTTCTCATTTTCAATTTCCACAAAGCATACAAATTTAGAAAGTTTGTAACAAAATGCACAACTTGCAGTATAAGATTTCACAATTTTAGTTCTGTGCACGGATTTGTCATCCATTGATCCTATCCAATTGATGCAGGGAAATGTAGACTTCTTCTGTAAATAGAACTAACTACAGAAGCACTTGCTAGTTACCAAATTTCTCAGCACGTTTGTATGTACAGATGCATGGTTTTGGTTGTGTTTGTGTTCCGGTCAACATTCAGAGAAATCGCTTGGAGGCTTGATAAATATGTATTTGCTTTTGCAACTTCCTAATCAATCATAGAGATCCAATTTCATGTTGATTAGTACTTATAATGCCATGACTGAAATTGTACCATCATAAAATTTCATTTAGATATATGTGTGCATTAGAATTTTGTATTGTGAAACTCTAGCATGATGTAATTGCATAAAATCCAAAGATTTCTAGAATGTTTTTCTGTTCTGTACGATTTTAATGAACTCTTGTACCTATACAAATCACCGTATTGATTGAAAAAAAAAAAAAAATCAATGCACACTAAAGAGAAAAGAATTGATGTATACAAGTTCAAAGCAACAATATATATATATATAGAACTTGTAGAAATACATGGTTTTTAGTTGTGTACAGCTTGTTTTCTATTGATCTTTCCCACATGATGCAGGTGGATGCAAATTTATCCGGTAGATGGAACTAAACTAATAAAGACAGATGCACTTACAATTTCTTTTCTTTGCACACGAGAGATGTTCTGGACTCTTCAATGTTTTACAGTGGATCCATAGGGAACATGCTTCAAGGTTCTGTTCCTCTCACAGATTGTTCTACGAATGGAGGCTTGACAATTATATACTTGCTTTTGCATTTTCTTCTTCTACAGACTCGATTTGGTAGCTGCTGTTAAATTTCATGGTGTATTTATGCAATGCACAAGAACTCTTTCTTCCAAAATTCTATATTTTGCAGCATGCAATGATTATTTCATCAAAGGATCATTGGAGTTCAAGATGAAATGAACCATATATATATATGATGTATATTAAATATTAATTGTGCTCTATAGCAAAGAAGGCTGTTTTGCTTGATTGTGCAATAAAATTTGTACATTTCCAGAATATTTTTCAATATGTGGATTCCTGATTTACTGCATATTATATTTATACTAAAACTCCTCTTGAAATTGAACTGTTCACATAAACAGTAAAATTGAGAGGATTTCAATTTATTTACAAAAGTGTCATTGATGGGTTGTTAAAAAAAAATAAATAAATAAAAATAAATAAATGATAGCAGGTGTACGTGCTACCCACTATCACCACCTCCCTCACTCTCTTTTTCTCTACCCACCCACCGTCCTCTCTTTCTCTCAATCTCTCTTCATCTTTTTCTTTCAAACCCTAAAAACCCTCTCTCTTATGAGTTGTAAAAATAATAATAATAATAATAATAATATGATAGCAGGTGTACGTGCTACCCACTATCACTACCTCCCTCACTCTCTTTTGCTCTCTACCTACCAACCGTCCTCTCTTTCTGTCAATCTCTCTCCATCTTTTTCTTTCAAACCCTAAAATCCCTCTCTCTTTCTCTAATTCTCTTCAACCCTTATCACCACCTCTCTCTCTCTCTCTCTCCCTCTCTCTCTCACAACCGGAGAGTCAATCGAGTGAGAAATCGAAACAACAAAAATGGACAACACAGCGATTCTCAGAGAGTGGTTCGACCGAGTCGACTCAGATAGAACAGGAAACATCACTACAGCTCAGCTCAAGGTTTTCCAACTTCTCTTCTCTTTTCTCTCTCTCTAATTTTTATTTATTTATTTATTTCTCTTTAGAATTCAATCGAAAAAAGTGTCTCAACCGACGTCGTTGTAATCTGGTGATCAGAGCACCTTTGCTATCGGCAACCTCAATTTCCCTCTCTCCGTCGTCCAACAAATGATCAGGTCATGTCCTTTTTCTTCTTTGCTCTCAGAAAACGGCGCCGTATTTTGACGTACATGAAATTTCTGATTTTGAATTTTTTTTTTTTTTTTTTTTTTTTTTTGCAGTACAATGAGCTTCCAAGGTATTTCAATTTTAAATTTTGTTCACAAAATCCATGAATAATTGTAATAATTTTCGTACTTTGTGCTTTGAATTTGTCAAAATTTAATTACACATATATTCCCCTATAGTCAACTATTGGTTTTAATTTTTAAGGTTCAATGATAAATTTGTTATTTCATTTATTGAATTAAATAGAAAATTGTTAAAATAATGTCAAAAATGACCTTATAATTTATCACAATTATAAATTTGTTCCAAAAATAAATAAGAAACATTCCACTACAAATGGAGGATTGATCTGGTATGCAACGAGTCTCCTTAACAACAAGAGGATATAAGAACGTGAGGAGATCAGTGAGAGGAGATTAATGAGTTACTTCCTTTTTTAACTTCTTTGAATTTTCAGAGAGAATATCTTATTTTCTAATTCAATGATTATATCTAATAATAATCTACTAAATACTAACAGAAAGAGATGTTCATATTATTAAGGTTTTTTGTTGAATATTATTCGAGAACTACAAATACTTAAGAGAATGTTAGTAGACGAGATGACATTTGTCCGGTAGTTTTCATTTTAATTAAATTAGCTTAATTTGTTTGGTCAGTTGGGCACAAAAGTTGCTACCAATTCTTCTCGACATGTAGCTTGGCACTTTGTACTGTAGATTTTTTTTGTACAAACAATTACTACTGATAGCAGATTTTAATATGCTCAAATAATTAGGTGTGATTTGATTGCAAATTTTCCATCTATGCATATGAGTAATGTAGACTGTAGGTGGATTGACCAATCACTGCTATCGTTAAAGTATGTAGACTATTGAAGGGGTCCAAAATTTTCCAATAGTCTACAATCGTTAAATGAAAGGGTTCAAAAATTAAATAGCACTTTTTGGGGGAGGGCTTGTGCAAATAGCACCACATTAATAAGTCTTGTTTTAATAGCACCAAAATAGGTGATGAGACCAAAATACCCCCACTTACTCTTTTCATTTTTATTTTTTTTTCGAAAATTCGAGACTTATTTGCAGTTTCGAGACTTATTTATGATTTTTTCGAGACTTATTCATGTGTTTTCAAGACTTATTCATGCATTTCGAGACTTAATTCAAGTTTGTTCGAGACTTATTCTGTCGACCTCCATCAATGGTGACAGCGCTAATTGACTCCGGAGATAGTTGGATCTGGAAGATTGAATGATACCGAGTTCGTTGGCGCCATCGGTTTCATCAGATTCATGACGGATCGTCATAGATTGAACGATGAAGATTCGCGACGGTTTGGGTTTTGCTTCGTTTCTCTCTCTACACAACTCAAAAATGAAAACGAACACTTCAGTTACAATGATTGGCACTCGACGAACGTTTTCCCGATGGTTTTGCCGGTCAACTCGTTGGTCGGCGATGGCAACTCCATTGAAGCTCCATCAATGGAGGTTTGGGAAAAAAGAAGAAGAAGGTGAAGGACACCCAAGAGAAAAGAAAAGAAGTTGGGGGGTATTTTTGTCCAAATTCCATTTTTGGTGCTAATAAAACATGAGTTAGTAATGTGGTGATAGTTTCACAACTTCTAGTTTCAAAAGTACTATTTTGCCCCATTTCCTCTAAATGAAATTTGGACCTCAATTTTCAATCCTAGAAACAAGTAGGTTTTAATTGATTCATGCATTTCGAAAGTACATTGAAAAAGAGGGGACACACATTAGTCACTTTCTTAAATTAATAATCTTTTGACTTATTAAATTTATTTCCACCACTGCTTGCTTAAACGATCTTTAAATTATTTTTCTTCCAAAAAGTTTTAATGTTTTGAATGAGGTGCCTTTCTTGAGTAAAGAGATTGTAAAAGTGAGTTAATCCTAGAATAATACTCATCGTAGATAATTGCTATAGTTTTTTGATTACTTGGCTTCTTCACAGTATTTCTTATTATTTTCATAAATTCGCTTTTTCAATAAAGTAAATGCTTACCATGATAAGGTGGTGCATGTGATAAATGAATCAAGAAGCTTATGTATAGAACTTTAGTTTCATCATTTTGCCTTAAATGCACTTGAAAGAAAAAAGTTGGGATGTCTGAGCTCATAAGAGCAAAAATAGTTGTTCATAATTCTGTTTCTTTAAGTTTTACTTACATAGCTGTAACTGATAAAATTAGCTTTATAATCTCTGATATTCTGTAGATTGGCTTGCATGGCTAATTAGTTACTCAGGTGTTTCTCTGATTGGTCTGTTTGTCCTTGACTTTTTCAATTTATTTACAAAAATGCCATTGATAAATTGTAAAAAAAAATAAAAAAAAAATTAGGATTTCAATATCATCAAGTTCAATATTGAGTTTATGGTTGGTTTGTTTGCTTATTATTTTGTATTGTAAATTGTTGTTACAAGAAAATGTGTATAAAATCTAAACAACAAAATATAATTTTTTTTTTTATTATTTATGAATGAGAATTGAAAATTGATGTTCCTGCAGATGCAAATTGACCTCAAATAATCTTAATTGGTTGTTGAATATTTATGTTTATTTAGAAGTTTTGTTTAAAGTTATTAATTGACACTGGATTTGAAAATTAAGTGGTAGTCAAAGAATTTAAATTATGTTATCTTTGATTTTATTTTAATAATCATGTTGCAGATTCATTTGAGTTACTGTTTGTTGTATGCTTCCAAAATTAGAGATTTTACAGTAGTTATAGAAACTGATTTTTTTAAAATGTTCATAGTGATATGGACAATTGTACTTGAATTGGTGCAATTCAATGATTGTTGTTTAATTCATATGGAGTCTTAGTATACGAACTTGGTTTTAAATGCCCTGAGAACTAAAAGTGTTATTGATTTGTGAAAATTTTGTAGGGTTTCAAGTGTGTCACTCTCTTGGAGGTGGTACTGGATCTGGAATGGGGACCCTTATCATTTTGAAGATCAGAGAAGAGTATCCGGACCGAATGATGCTTACTTTCTTGGTGTTCCCATCCCTGAAGGTTTCCAACACTGTTGTCGAACCATACAATGCAACCCTCTCTGTTCACTAGTTGGTTGAAAATGCAGGTGAATGTATGGTTTTGGACAATAAAGCCCTCTATGATATTTGCTTCCGGACACTAAAGCTCACAACTCCTAGCTGTAAGCTTATCATTATCTTTCTCTTTGTTACGAGACTTTTGTGGAATATTTTCATAATTGTCAACTGATGGAGTGATTTTTATAGTGTTTGGATGTTTGATATTTGGATTTGCTGTTTACTGAGAATTTTTTGATATATGTGGTGTGCTCATCTTAATTTGTTTATAGGGATAATTACATTGGTGACCACCCATTTGGTTATTACCTATCAAAATATCTATTTTGACAAATAGTGTGATAGAAATGGTCATTGTTTACCAAAATGGTCATTTTGAAACAAATTTCCAATCTAATGACCATTTTGATAGAGTTTAACTAAATAGATATCCACCAAAGTAATTATATCTTATTTATATTTGTCACATCACATGATGTGTTCATAGAATTATTGTGACAGCGCCCTAGCGGTTGGTTGTTTCAAATGGTTTATTTACTTTTTAAATTTTTTTAATGAATAATTATTCTCTCTCTGTCTGAAAGAGGAAAAAAAAAAAAAACAAAGATAAAAAAGATGATTTAGATGAGAGATGAGTTGATTGTTGAGAGAAAAAAAATTGTTTAGTAGAGATAGTGGATGGTCAAGAGTTGAAGAAGAGATAGAGGACGATGGATTTGCATTTGAAAATATATGTGCATTTTATTTTTGATTAATGTAATTTTTATATTTTAATTTTGTTTGTTTCATCAATAAATTTATTAAAATTGAAAATAATATATAAAACGGTATAATACTCACGCAGCAAAGCGTGTACCATTTTACTAGTGCCATCTATAATAGGACATTCTCTGAATGTAAATTCGATTTCTCAATAATTGCTTACCTTATTGAAGGTGATGCTCCTCATTTTGCACTGAAGGATATGCAGCTCTGCTTGGAAACCTGTTGCAGGGTTATATGTAGTCTTTAGTTTCAGTGTTAAGCTATCTTGAAATAGACTGCTCCGTCTTAGTGCTTGAAAACCTTACTCGTTTTGAGATTGAAGGTGGATGCAGAAACTTAGAGTCATTTCCAGAGAAGAAGTTGCTTCCCAGCAGTCTCAACTCTCTATGTATCTGCAGACTTCCAAATCTCAAATTCCTAGACTACACGGGGCTTCAACAAGCTTCAGTGCTTGCCTGAAGAAGGCCTACCTTCTTCCCTGACTTCTTTATAATATCAACGAGTGTTCTTTACTGAAACCAAAACTTCAGAAGAGGAAAGGGAAAGATTGGTACAATATAGCTCATATTCCCCGCATACAAATTGATGAGCAAATCATTTCATGAGTAAGTTGACAAGAGCCTTTTTTTCACAATAGTTTTATGCTGATTGTATATTAATAACAAAATATATAAACTTTCAGTTTCAGAACTATCATTTGTATTGGACAAATGTTGGACATTCATCAGACATAAAAATCTCTCAGCCGGGACTCACTAGGACACTTTAAATTTTAGTTCAAAGCAACAACATGAACAAGGTGCAGCAGTTCATATTATATTTAAGTTCTGTGCACAGCTTATTCATCTTTATCTATCAATCCTATCCAAATGATGCAGGTGCTTGCAAACTTCTGGTGTAAGGGAACTATTAACATAAGATATTACTACACATTTTAGCCTAAAATTTTTAACTTTGCTTGTTTTATTTCTCAAAGTAAACTACAGGCAAGATATGAACTATTTTGAGATAAAAATAACACTATAACAAGACATTAAAAATATCAAAAGTGGTAGAAGATAGTTGCACCGCTTGCTTGTGCCACCCAACCTCTCATCTTGCCATATTAGACTTCAAAAATGAATCTCATGCTTGGGCTTGGGCTTGCACGGGCTTGGGTTTTGTAAATGCAAATGGATTGTTGGATTGGTTGGGCTTGGGTCAATTTTGGATCTTGGGTCTTGGTATATTTCTTGAGCTGGACCTTACAAAATCTGTTCTGATTATAGATAGAAAAACAAGCACACAAACTGTGAAAAAAACCAAAAAAAACCTGAAAACATAACTGGTGCCGGTTCCTCAAAGTAACAAATATAACAGTACAATTAAAATCAAAGTACTTGCCATTACAAAAGAAAACAGAATGAGCAGAAGACCACAGATTGTTGACAGAAACTGGAGTATTGATACTGAGCTTATAAGAAATGTGTAGTGACATGAGGAAAGCAACACTGCCATCTGCAGTTCTGGACTGGTCCTCTTCTACCATTTGTTTGCTTCCTTCAAAACTTCAACTGTTCGGTCAACTTGTTTATTCAAGAAATTGGTTGAATGCGCATATATATATTTTTTCTGAATTTGAATGCAGAGAATTGTGATCATCTTAGAGTTGTTATCTCCAATAACATTTTGCTGCACACTCTCAGGTGAAAGAAAGTAAAATCATTAGAAAATATAAATGATTCATGCTAATTCTTGTGATTACTGTCAATTGAATGAACATTGAACAGTGACATATTCAAGAAATAAAATGATTTTAATCTTGAAATTATTATTAAATTTTATTTTATTAGTACAGCCTTTGCTTATTAACTTCTTGAAAATTGTCAATAATGGGCAAGTAAATGGTATTAAAGGAGACATTCTTAACAGGAAAAAGAAAAAAAAAAAAAGGCAGCCAGTGAAGTTATCCAAATATTTCTAGCCATGACATTTAGTTAAACCAGAAAGGCTAATGAGCTTTTGTGTTAATAGGCTAATATTGTATGATGTGTGATAGAGAAGCATATAAGAAGTACCTGGCTAAAAGTTGGGTTCATGTCTCTGCTTCCATTTGAAATGCTCAATGTATTTCGTTGCCGTTAATAACCTTGATGGGGATGTGAGAAATCTTGTCCCAATAAACGCCTTGGTCCTTTAGGCACAGGTCTATCAGTGAAGAACATCCACTGAATTTCAGAGAAGAAAGAGAGCTGGGCAGCATCCCATCTGACAAGGTTTGAAGTCTACTACAGTTGACCTGCAAATCGTTCAGCAAAATGAGGTGCTGAAGGCCCCCGAGATACAAATTTTCAAGCACTGGAAATCCACTGATTTCAAGAGAAGTAAGGGATGCAGGGAGTAGACCTTCATCCGGAAATGAGGTCACATTGTCATATGCACATTCTATTGTCAAGCAAGTCAGTGATGTCATGTTTCTCAGACCCCATGAATCCAGGGGAGTGAGATTGACACAGTTCCGGATGATCAGTGTCTGCAAGCTTGAGGGAAAACCACCATCCGGGAATGACACAAGTTCTGGGCAACTTGATATATTTAAGGTTTGAAGGGAACTGAGGAGCGTGTGCATCTGTTCTGGCATTGACCTGAGTTTGGCACAGTTCTGGATGGTCAGTGTTTGCAAGCTTGGAGGCAAACCACCATCTGGGAACGACACGAGTTTTGGACAACCTGATATATTTAAGGTTTGAAGGGAACTGAGGAGCATATTCATCTGTTCTGGCATTGACCTGAGATTGCTGCAATTCGAGACTGAGAAAGTTGTCAGGTTAGGAGCGGGCAATCCTCTTCCAGAAAATAATTCCATATTGTGGCATTCACTAATTTCCAACTCCTGAAAAAAAACTGAGCTCCTGGTGGTGAAGTTCTTCTGGAATTTCTAAAAATCTGAGATATATGCAATCCTGGATTTGAAGAAATTTAAGCTTGCTGAAGAAGTTTAATGTGAAGTTCATCGGAAAATTACAGCTTTCTATGTGCAGTGTCTGGAGTGCTGGGTAATCTATGAAATCATCAAACTGCAACTCCCAACACTCAATGATAAAGAGTGATTCCAATGAAGGAAGACAGTTTGGAATCTCAATCAGATGTTTACATTTCTGTATATGAAGCTCCTGCAGTAAGGGAAATCCTCCTCCTGTAATTGCCAATGATGACCAGTGTATCCAATTTGGCATGTCCTCAAACTTCAAAATGAGTAGGGATGCGAATGAAGTACAAGAAGAGGAACCTTTCCCACCCTTCCCATAGAATCCAACTTGGATGCTATCTAATACCCGCATGTTTTTAACATGGAGTTGTTGGCAAGGACGGAGGCAGCTAAGGGCGAGAAGGGTCAGCTGCCCCCCCCCCCCCTCAAATATCAGATTCATCAAAAAATTGTAAAGTTTTTTTTGTCTGTTTAAAATGTTCCTTTGGAAGACAGAAGGTTGGGACTCTGGTTTCCGCTTTCAAACAATTAAAAAAATGTATTAAAAAACTATTAAATTTAACAGCTACTAAGTCAAACAAAGGAACCCACACAATAAAAACATTCAAAACTCACTTCTCATTTTACTCTTTCCCACTCTTCTTCCCCTCTTTCTCCGTCCAATAAATACTACACTTTACTTTTTCTCTCAAATTTAATTTTTAGAAAATGAAAAATAAAAATTCTAGAAAACTTTCAAACACTCTCTCGAGTCTCGACTACCTCTGTAACCCGAATTCAAGCAAAAAAAAAATTTTTGGAGCTTTTATTCTAAAATCAAAGATCAATCATTAATTTGGAATGTTTTATATATTCTATTTACAAGTAAATGGTAATCCATTAATCCTAATTCATTTTTTCTTTTTCATCATTTATTTCCCTTTATTTTCTATTGTGTAATTGAATACAATAACACTTCAAAACCCATGTGTTTGGTCTATTGGCATTTGGTAAATTATATAGGAAAATGCTTAGGTACTGACCAGTCAGTACCCAAAGCATACTGACCACCCATAACCATCCAATGGGGTGTTGCCATATGATAAAACTCTTTCACTTTTCCCAATTTTCTCTTTACTTTTGGATTATGTGGCTATCAATTAATGGATGGTCACCACCCAAGTGTTGTCCAATTATATAATAGAAATGTAATCTTTACTAATATTAAACCACTAATAATTTATTATAGCGTAGTTACTTGAAACCTTCACAAGTGTTAATGAATTATTTATTATGTGATGCATAAAAAAAAGGCTTCTATTGTAAAAAAGTTAGAATAAAATAATAAAATGTGATGCATAAAAGTTAGGCTTGTGACTTGTGCAAAAATGATTGTTGCCCATAAGAAAGACAAGGTATTTCCATTGGTTTAATTGCTTTTGATATTAGCATTGATTATATCGGTTGCTACTGCTACTTTTGAGATATCATTTTCAACTATGAAAATTATTAAAACTCGACTGTGCAACAGGATGAGAGATGAATGGACGAATGATAATTTGGTTGTTTATATAAAAAATAGCATATCTAATGACAACATTTTCAAAAGATGAACCCACATCCATGACAGTTGTAAAGTAATATGTTTAAAAAATTATATGAATCTATATGTTCAAACTTTTTGTTTAGACAAGTTTTTTGATTGGCCTGGTATGCCCCTTATAAACTTGTTAATGCACTTTAAATTATATAAAAAAAAATTATCATTTTTATTATTATTTAATGATGCACCCCCCGAATAAAATTCCTGGATCCATCTCTGGTTGTTGGAGAGAAGATAGCTGCCCCAATGATGGCAATGATAAGCAATTTTGACAGTCATTAAGATGTAGAATCACCATGTTAGAGAATAATGAATCTCCCAACCAATATGGTAACCTTGTACCACCGTACCCCGCAATGGAGACTTTTTCTATATTTTCATGAGGGCGTAACTTTTCAAGAATAGTTTCCCGATCAAGACTACCTCCATTGCTCCAGTTGAATTCCAGCTCTTTGACATTCTCCTTATCCTTCAGTTTGGGATTCTCAGCGTGCTTAACATTTCTTACATTCTGCAGCTCTAAAAGGGTAAGCTTGCCACGAAGAAGCAACAATCCACCCAACTCACTAATGCTTGAACCTCTGGTACTGTTGACAAGAGCCTTTTTTTCACAATAGTTTTATGCTGATTGTATATTATGTAATAACAAAATATGTCAACTTTCAGTTTCCAGGACTATCATTTGTATTGGACAAATGTCGGAAATTCATCGGACATAAAAATCTAGGACACTTTAAATTTTAGTTCAAAGCAACATGTACATATTATATTTAATTTCTGTGGACAGCTTCTTCATCTGATCTATTAATCCTTTCCAAGGGATGCATGCAACCTTCTGGTGTAAAGGAACTATTAACATAAGATATTACTACACATTTGAGCCCAAAATTTTGAACTTTGCTTGTTTTATTGCTCAAAGTGAACTTAACATAAGTCTTTAGTTTCTGACTTGCCTTGGTAGAATAATTGAAAGTGATTTTGAAATGAAATATCAAATATGTGCTGATTTTTTATCCTCGCTTAAATTTACACAATTGAATTTCTGGCTAGTAGGTGGCTTTTTCCAATTCTTCCTCTTCTTTAATTTCCTTTTGTTAGGTAGCAGTTTTGTGAAGATATACTCACTTGTAGAGAAATATATTTATTTTTTCTGCTGGGAATCTGGGATTGAATAATATATGATAGCATTTTAGGTTGGGCTTGGATGTCCAGAAGATTGAGTCAATGCCTCCATGGACAGAGACCAGAGTGTTGCATAATATATGGCTTTTTGGGTTGAGCTTCGGTGTCCAGCAGATTGAATCCATGGACATAATGATGCATTCAAATTCACAGCTGCAGTTAACAGTTCACTTTATAGCTTATACGTCCTTTGGATAAATTTTTCAGCAAAGACTTGGGTCCTACATATCTCTTGATGCAGAGATGACAAAATTATCCATGAATATTACAAGACATGTGAAAGCTCAGAACTTGTTTGTTTTTTCCCCACTTGAAAACTTTGGTGAATGCCTTAGATGAGTCGGCAATTCAGGTCCAGTTCCTAATCCAGAACAACTGTTTCCTTATGAATTATTATCATGGCCCCCCATAACACATAGTGCTTGATAGCTTTTGTTTGCACTAATTTAACTTTTGTTCTACTTTTTGACTAAAAACAGTAGCCAATTTGAACCACATAGTCTACATTTGTTCTGGTATTGATTCATTGTCTTCTATTTAGTCTTCAGTTCACACAATGTGATTCATGTTTGCGTATTGGACATAAATTGTCAAATCAATTCTGCTCACGGTGCTGGTTCTTATTCATGAAAAAGAAAATGTTTACATAACTACTTTACATACAACATTTATCATAAACCAACAGGTTGGGCCCTCAATTATTCTACTTTAGCTCGTCTTCTTTTCCAATTTTGTCGACTCCTATCTGTCAGTCTCTCTGCTTGCCATGCACAGGTTGGAAAATGGACAATAATTCACCTCTTTGCAAAATATCTTTCTTCTAAAGATAAATTAAGAAGATTTAGAGCAAACTGCACAAAGGTCCCTTGAAATTTGACCTAATTGCATACAAATGTAATTTTGGTCAAAGGTTAAAGTTAACATGCTCATGTAAAAGGTCCAAAATGTCCCTAGTATCTAATTTATTATTTAGTTTATTTTTTGAGTTAATTGCATAAACATAATTTTATGAGTTTATCCATTTTTACAAAATTTTATGAAGATGTCCAAAATTAACACAAATACACAATGTCGTTAAAAGCACTTTGTAAACTCTTAACTTATTAGTTGAGAGGGTATTTTTGATGTTTTTTTTTTCTTATTAAATAAATATAATAATTTAACAATGATCCTAAAATTGTTTGTAAATACAAATCTATCTAAAAATATTAAACACACCTAAAAGGATTTCATAAATTATAAATCTACCTCAAATCCCAATTTTTTTTTTATTTTTTTTTTTTAATGTTAAAAACTCTGCCGATAGTGGAGACCACCACTGGTGGAGATCCGATCTACCCTGTGACTAGAGGAGACTGGCGATTTTCTCTTGTCGCGGAAGAGATTGTCCAAAGATATCAACTGCAAGAAGATCACTTTTGTTTGTGGACTTTATGAAAAGACCAAAGACTCCCGTGTTTTACTTTAAATAACTGTAATTGTAATTGTTAATTTTCAAAGGATATTTTCGTAGCTTTAACCTAACTAAACTCTATATATTCTTCACCCAATGTGATCCACATTAAGAATTTTCACGGACATAAATTGTCAAGTCAATCCTACATGATTCAAGGACAAAATTATATGTTTACATCACATGAGATGCAACTTTTAAAATACATCAATAGGGACCAAATTTTGAATATTTGTACCCTAAACCAGTAAAGCAAAGCCAGTATTTTTCTTTTTTCTTTTTTTCGTCGTTCTTCTCTCATCCCCGTCAAAAGGTAGAAAAAAAATATATAAAAAAAATTCACCTCATAGCATCGATAATTATATTTCTTCTTTGTTCCATTCACTAATTTCAAACTTCTCTTTTTTAGTGACAGTCCGGAGATGTGATATACGGCATGAGATCACCACATCACGTAGACTGAATGGTGCTGCTCATTCTTGTAAACACAACTTAAAAGAGCATAGATATAAAAGAATTTGTTATTATTTGTTATTTTAACCACAGTCCAACTTAGTTTAGTAGTAAGGATGTTTATCCAACCGGTAATATAAATTGCCACCACCATCATATCATCATATCGCATGTGGTATTTAAAAAAAAAAAAATAAATGTCTAAAAATATATGTAACTTATATTCAATTTTTACTTAAATATAAATTATTTCACTCACTTTTTTGTTTTTAATTGCTATTCAGTTTTCAATATAATTAATATTATCTTCGAAAAGCAAACACAACCTTTAATATAACAGAACTTAATTTAAAAAATGATAAAAATATATTTAACTTACATAAAAACAATTAACAAAATCAAAACTAATTTTCAAAACTTATCACTCGAAATAAGAATAAAAATATTTATCCACACAAAATTATTAAGCTGCCAGTTTTTTTTTTCTCTTTAAAAAATATAGAAATAGGTCATCTGTGTGTAGCCGCCGTGTAGGTCATCTGTGCGAATCTAGTTGGCAGTTACCAATAAGCTTTCAATGGTGAATAATATATGTCAGAAATCACACCTTTCACTTTATATCCTACCTTTCGTTTTGTTATTGATATTTCAATCAAATTCAAATCTGTTCATATTGTAGATAGAAAAACAAGCTAAGCATGCCAATTGAAAGAGAAAAAAAAACAACAACATCAAGCACACCTGAAAACATAACTGGTCCTTCAAAAGAAAAAAACACTGGTCCCTCAAAGTAACAAATCTAACGGTACAAGTAGGAGTTTTCTGTTGCCATTACTAAAGAAAACAGAATGAGCAGAAGACCACATATTGCTTCTTTCAAAACTTGGATTGTGCGGTCAATTGGTTGAATGCAGAGAATTTTGATCATCTCCAATAGCATTTTCTGCACACTCTGGGGTGAAAGAAAGAAAAATCATTAGATAATATAAATGATATATGCTAGGTCTTAACGAAAATGTGTAAATTAAACCAGGTGAGATAGTGAAGGATTTCAAGATATTCATTTAGGAGTTAGGACCAAGATAATGTTATGAAATATATATACAACCTAACAAATTAACACTAAGAAAACAAATGCACACAAAAGCAAAGAAAAATAATAATAATGAGAGTATATGAGATTTTAGGTTTGCAATTAATGTGATCTTTATATGGACGGAGTATACCGAAACTCAATTTCCACTATTAGATTATTGTTTCGGCTCTATATTTTTTATTGCCTATGTCACACATTAAAATCCAAGTGCAAAACATTAATGATTCAAGCTTCACGATCCAACAGATAAGGATTTGAGCAAGTTCTTGTAATTCTCTTCAATTATTATTATAGCCTTTGTCTATTAACTTCTTGAAAATTGTCAATAATTGGCAAGTAAACGGTATTAAAGGAGAAATTCTTAAAAATAAAAAATAAATAAAATAAATAAAAAATAAAAATAAAATAAAATAAAATAAAAACCTGTGAAGTTATCCAAATCTTTCTATCCATGGCATTTAGTTTGTGCAGGACCAAGGTTTTCCTTCCTCATACATGAGATGTTAGAGGATAGAAAACATGATCATCAAAAAAAGAAAAAAAAAATGTTCTACTGTGAAACTAACTCGGTCCTAATTTCTAATAAGCAAAGAGAGTGAGGAATTAATCATTAATCCTGCAAAACTAAAATTGTGACCTGGACTATTATAAACCAAAGAGGCCGGCTAATGGATTTTTGTGTTAATAAGCTGTGTATGATGTGTGATAGAGAAGCATACAAGAAGTACCTGGCTAAAAGTTGGGTTCATGTTTCATCCTCCATTATAGACTGGGTGGGGATGTGAGAAATCTTGTCCCAATAAATGCCTCGGTCCCTTTGGCACCAGTCTTTCAGCTGTAAAGAACATCCGGTGATTGTCAGTGAAGAAAGAGAGCTGGGCAGACTCCCACCCGACAGGATTTGAAGTTGATTACATGAGTGTATTTTCAGATCTTTAAGCAAGGTGAGGTGCTGAAGCCCGCTGAGATTCAATGTTTCGAGCACTAGAAATTCACTGATTTGAAGAAAAGTAAGGGACGCCGGCAGTAGACCCTCGTCTGGAAATGAGGTCACATTTGCATATGCACATTCAATGGTCAAACAAGTGAGCGATGCCATGTTTCTCAAACCCCAAGCAATCTGAGGAGTGAGATTGACACAGTTCTTGATGGTCAGTATCTGCAAGCTTGGAGGCAAACCACCATCCGGGAACGAAACAAGCCTTGGACAGCCAGATATATTCAAAGTTTGAAGTGAAGTGAGGAGCGTGCATATCTGTTCTGGCATTGACCTGAGATTGTTGCAATTTGAGATTGAAAAAGTCGTCAGGTTAGGAGCGGGCAATCCTCTTCCTGAAAATAATTCCATATTGGGGCATCCACTAATTTCCAACTCCTGAAAAAAACTAAGCTCCTGGTGGTAAAGTTCTTCTGAAATTTCTAAAAATCTGAGATATCTGCAATCTTGGATTTGAAGAAATTTAAGCTTGCTGAACAAGCTTATTGTGAAATTCGTTGGATAATTACAGCTTTCTATGTGCAGTGTCTGGAGTGCTGGGTAATCTATGAAATCATCAAACTGCAACTGCCAACACTCACTGATAAAGAGTAATTCCAACAAAGGAAGACAGTTTGGTATCACCATCAGATTTTCACATTTCCGTATATGAAGCTCTTGCAGTGAAGGAAATCCTCCTCCTGTGACTGCCAATGATGACCAGTGTATCCAATTTGGCATGTCCTCAAACTTCAAAATGCGTAGGGAAACAAAAGAAGAGGAACCATTCCCATAGAATCCAACTTGGATGCTATCTAATACCCGCATGTTCTTAACATGTAGTTCTTGGAGAGAAGATAGCTGCCCCAATGATGGTAAGGATAAGCAATTTTGACAGTCATTAAGATGTAGAATCACCATGTTAGAGAATGATGAATCTCCCAACCAATTTGGTAGCCTCTTACCACCGTACCCCGCAATGGAGACTTTTTCTATATTTTCATGAGGGCGTAACTTTTCAAGAATAGTTTCCCGATCAAGACCACCTCCATTGCTCCAGTTGAATTCCAGCTCTTTGACATTCTGCTTGTCCTTCAGTTTGGCACTCTCAGCGTGCTTAACATTTCTTACATTCTGCAGCTCTAACAGGGTAAGCTTGCCACGAAGAAGCAACAATCCACCCAACTCACTAATGCTTGAACCTCTGGTACTGTTGCTCACTACAAAGGCAGTGAGTATTTGAAGACTCTTTAATCTACCAAATTCAAGTGGCATCATTCTCAAGGAGCTGGTTCTGTTCAAATCAAGGTGACCTAAATTAATTAGGTTTATCATGCTTGCTGGCAACCTAACCAGTTGAGTACAATGTGACAGTATCAATGTTTGTAAGTTATACAAACAACCAATTGACTTTGGTAATTCTGCAATTGCATTGTGCGAAAGGTCCAAATAGCGTAAATGTAATAATTTTCCAAACTCAACTGGCAAGCTATTGATATTCCCATAATGGGACAAAGATAGCACTCGCAACCGTGTTTGTCTCGGTAAGTATTCATCAACAACAGTCATATTGATACTACATGATCCACCGGGGCTTGACAAGCTCAATGGTAGGAAGGTCCACAGAAATTCTGCCTCTTTCAGGGCATCAAATTTCTCAAGACCATCAACAACCTGGTCCCTTATATAAGAAAAATGACGAGCTGTCTTAGAGATACCGTGCGAATTGCCACTTTCAAACTTGAAGCAAGATTCGCCCGAAGCAAATTGAGCTAAGTCATTGATAAGATCATGCATTAAAAAACATGATTTATTATCGACCCTTGCTTGTTGAAAAAATGATCTCGATAATAATTCATTAAAGCATTCGATGCCTACCTCTTCCATTGTTCTATCACTTCTTGATTGTAGCAAAAAACCTTCAGCCATCCACAACAAAATTAACTTCTCCTTATCAAATACATAACCCTTTGGAAATATTGAACAATAAGCAAAGCATTGCTTTAGATGAGAAGAAAGGTAGAAGTAGCTCATTCTCAAAGAAGGAAGAATATCACTCTTATCACTTGGCAAATCCCATATATTGCTGTTTAGAATATTTTTCCATTCATGAGCTTCTGCTTTAGAGTAAAGTAGACTCCCCAATACTTTTGCAGCTAAAGGCAGGCCTCGACACCTCTTTGTTATTTCTTGACCAATTGACTTTAGTTTCAGAGATGCATCATGAGCGTAAGGACTTCCAAATGCATGATTTGCAAACACCAACCAGCAATCTTCATCTTCTAATGGCTGAAGATAACAGGTATGAATGACACGCATGGTTGATGCAACACCTTGACTACGCGTTGTCACAATAATTCGACTTCCAGAGGTCCCAACTTTTAAGAAATTTCGCAAAGCATCCCATTTGTTGTAGTACTCATTCCAAACATCATCTAAAACAATCAGAAATTTCTTTCTTGTGAGTATTTTCTTCAACTTAACTTGGAGTATATTTAGATCTTTGATGTCACAATTCTGCAAAGTAACCGACTCATAAATAGTTTTAGTCACCTTGAACACATTGAAATCTTCGGAAATGTATATCCATGCTCTTGTTTTAAAACTCCTCTTCACGTCTGAGTCGTTGTACAAAAGCTGAGCAAGGGTTGTCTTCCCAACTCCAGCTATCCCAATTATTGCGACTACAGGAATCTCATTTCCGTCCACACTACCAGATAGCAGAAAATCCTTAATCTTCTTTTTATCAGTCCCTCTACCATATACCTCAGTTTCATCTACCAAAGATGTTAGTTGCAATCTCGGAGATGGCTTTCCACTGAAACTTGCTTTCAGACCAAGGAGATCTTTGTGCTTTGCGATGTTATCCAGCTTTTGAGTTGTCTTTTCAAGCTTAGATTTTGAGTTTTGAACCATTTTATTGAGAGCAGATGTGCTACTTCCATGAGATTCAGCTAAAGCCAGAGAATGAATCTCATCCAACAAGTCGGCAGTATGGTATGCAGCATCTTTAAGCTCATCAATCCACTGTCTGACAAACAGGTTTGTGATCTGCTTCTCCTCTGCATCACTAAGGACGGCATTGATTTGCAGCAGTGTGGTCTCCAAATTCTTAAAGATAATCCCATCGAATTTATGCCTCTGAAAGAACTCAACAAGATTCGTCCGAGGAGATATTCTGTCAAACAGAACCTGAAGGGAAGCCGATAGCAGAGCACTTATTATTGCTTCTACGACAAACAACATGATCTCTTCTTTGCTGAAAGCAAAAAAGAAACAGGTTTCAACAAACTAAATTACAAGAACAATAACTCGGATCAGAAAGTCAATGCAAGTATGTAATGCTTCTGAGTTCTGGCCTTTATTTTGGTAGAAGTGTGGATGCAATGTGTTAATAGAGAAAAAAACAGAGATCAAAAAAATATGTGGGTTTTCTATTTTTAGCCTCTTCCAAATATTTGAGTATTCTTATCCTCTCATTTGTCTTAACTAGCCTCACCCAATTTTTCTCCACTCATTCTCTCTCCCGGGCCAACATTTCTTTCCTTTGTCGCTATTTCTCTCTCTTCAACTGAAAGTCTGAAACCAACAGTCTGCCATTTCTCTCTCGGTTACCACCGGTTGATTTCCAAGTTATATGTATGTAGGTAAATTTTAAAGTTACATATCACCTTAATAAAGTTAAGTTACATGTGACTTAATAAAGTTTTTTTTTTTCTAGGTACACTTAATAAAGTTACATGCCAACGGTTATTTCTGAAGCTACATGCTAGTTGATATTATAATTACATTTTCATTTGATTTCAAATTTACATGCCAATTAGTTTAGTTTTGTTGTTACATGGTATACTTGATTTCCAAGCTAGTTACATGCTGGTTGAAGGCTTACATTTTCATGCTGCTGTTGGTGACTTCAATTATTGATGATAATAGAATAAATGAACATTAACTTTAACCTCAAGGAATCATGAAAAAATTGCAGAAACTTTTTGATATCATCTCCATCTTCATCTTACTTTTCTTCCTATTTCTATTATTTCAATAAAACGGGAAAAAAATGTCGAAGAAACAGATACAGATGGCGGACGAAAACGTGTTTGAGGTGCAGGAAAACATGTTTGAGTATGTAGACAACATGCCTGAGGTAAAGACGCTTGAGTCATCGGTAAGAGAATCATTTTCCTCGGTTTTGTTTAAACCACTGGAGCACATGATTTCTTTTCTTGAGGTTTCAGATTTCTTCCGTAGACTGAAACTGAATCCGAAGTGGCTGGACGGTTTTAAGAACAATCTGCTAAGTCTTGAAAAGATTCTTGGTGATGCTGAGTCCAAAGCATATGTGAACAAAGAAGTGAAAGCATGGCTTGACGAGCTCAATGAAGTTAGCTATGATCTTGAGGATCTGCTGGACGAGACTGTCATGGAAGTATTATCTCGCGGAAGAAAAATTTGGAATCAGGGAATCTTCTCTGCTGAATTGAGTTCACTTGAAAAAGTTGTAAAACAGCAGCTGGAAGAGAAAACACTAAAAATAGAAAACCTTCAGAGACAGAGTGACACATTTGGATTACGGAAAGCTTCTCCGATATCAGTTGGCAGATATTGTGTTGAAGACGAATCCCAAGTAATTGGTAGGGGTGAAGATAAAGAGGCTATAATCAAGTTGTTGCTTTCAGATGATGATCATCAGACACATGTTATTACCATGGTGGGTGAGCGTGGAGTTGGCAAGACCACCCTTGCTCAGCTTGTATACAACGATGAACGAGTGAAGAAACATTTTGATTTCAAAGTCTGGATCCAAGTTTCAGAGGATTTTGATGATCTGTTGTTGACCAGAGCTATCTTCAGTGCCTTTGCTTACTACGGCCCTTCAGATCTATATTTTCTTCAAACTCGTATCAAGACGCTTCTCTACAGGAAGAAATTTCTACTTGTTTTGGATAATCTCACTATGCGTTCTAATTGGAGAAACCTGCAAAAGGTTCTTACAGCTGGGGAAAACGGAAGCAGGATTATTGTCACTACATGTCATCCAGAGCTTCAAGAAACCATGGGTACTCTTCCTGCATTCACTGTAAGGTCTTTAACAGACCAAGAAAGCTGGGTGCTATTTGCAAAACATTGCCTTCAAGATAAAAAGTATAGTTTACCTTCAGAACTAGATGCCATTGGAAAAGAAGTTGTGGAGAAGTGTCGTGGCTTGCCTCTAGTAGCAAAAATACTAGCTTCAGTCCTGCACTTTAAGCCAGTTGAAGAATGGCATGCAGTGCTGAACAACAACAGCATATTGAAGTGGGATGAGGATCCCATAACCTCTTTTCTTAAGATGAGCTATAATGATCTTCCTATACATCTAAAGCGATGTGTTGCTTATTGTTCTATGTTTCCCATGGATCATGAATATGAAGAGGAGAAGTTAATTCTACTATGGATGGCAGAAGGCTTTCTGCTGCAACAGAAGGAAGGTACAAGAATGGAAAAAGTAGGCCGTGAGTATTTTCATAATTTGACTTACAGGTCCTTTTTTCAGCCATCTGGTGTCAATAAATCATGTTTTATAATGCATGATCTTTTGAAACATCTAGCTCATTCAGAATCTGGATTTATATGTGCCATAATGGGGAATGATAGATATTTCAAAGTGTCAAGAAATACTCGGCATTTATTAATTTCTGGAGACAAAAACCTTGCTGAGAAATTTAAGGCCATCGGTGCAGCTAAGTTCTTAAGGACGCTCATACTATATATGCCTGATTGGGAGAATGAATCATGTCAATTAAGTGTTGAGTTACTGAATGATTTGTTCAATACACTACAACGCTTACGAGTACTTTCTCTGTCTTCGAATGCTATCACTACCTTGCCTCATTCGATTGGCAATTTGAAATATTTACGGTTCCTAGACCTCTCATACACTGAAATTGCCGAGTTACCTCACAGTGTAAGCTCTCTCTACAATTTGCAAACATTGTTGCTATCATATTGTCATTCTCTCACTAAATTGCCTGAGAACATGGGGAACCTTATTAATTTGCATCATCTAGATATCAAAGGATCTTACGTGCAAGAGATGCCAGAAAATATAGGTAGCTTAACAAACCTCCAAGACTTGTCGGATTTTGTTGTTGGCAAAGACAGTGGCTCAAAGATTAAAGAGTTGGGGGCCCTTTCAAATCTTCAAGGGACGCTTCACATTTCACAGTTGCAAAATGTGCTATCTGCTGGGGATGCGTACGACGCCGAATTGAAAAATAAGACAGATCTTGAAAGGCTAAAGTTGGAATGGAGTAACAACAAAGTGGATTCCCAGAATGACACAAATGTGCTTGAACAGCTGAAACCTAATAAGAACTTGGAAGAGCTCAGCATTAGTAATTATCGTGGGACAAGATTTCCAAATTGGTTAGGAGATTCTTCTTTCTTCAAAATGAAGTTCTTGTGTCTTCACTGCTGTAATAACTGCTTACACTTGCCTCCACTTGGGCAGCTACCGTCTCTTACAGAACTCAAAATCGGATGGATGAATGGAGTAAAAAAGGTTGGTCCGGAATTCTTTGGGAAGTATTCTTCTTCTGACAAACCATTTCCATCTCTAGAGAATTTAGTTTTTCGGATAATGTTGAACTGGGAAGAATGGATTTCTCCTGAAGTTGAAGGGAATGTATTCCCTCGCCTTAAGCGGATTCGCATTTCAGGATGTCCCAAGTTGGCAAAATGCTCATCCTTGTGTCTCCCTCCATCAGCAGTAGTTCAAATTTTAGAATGTCCACTTCTAAACGATGGCAACAAGATGCAGTTCAGAAGCGATGATAAGGTAGCAGGTAGACCTCCAATACGCCCAGTTATGGAAGAAGTGCAGTTACCTGACAGCTACGGGGTGCAACTGAAAAACGAGGGTGAAATTGCCTCACAATCTTTGGAGCATAGGACTGATGTTTCGAGTACATCACATAGCTCTCCTCCTGAATCATCCATGATTGCAACTGAATTGGCTCTTCCAAAACCTCCGGTTATGGTTGAAAAGCAGTTACATGAAGGCAATAGCAGAAAGGAGAAGCTACTGGATAGACCTTCAACTTCAAGACTTTCAGAAGTAGAAGAATTGCAGTTACCTGACAGCAATGTGGTGCAGAGTACTGATGTCTCAGCAACATCAAATAGGCCACCTCCAGAATCCCCCACGCATTTGACCGAGGATTCAAGTGCTAAGCATGGAGGTGCATCAGATTACTCCTCGGATTACTCCTCGGCTGCAACTGAATTTTCATCTGATACCAATACTGATGATCCAATCAATGTTTGGTATGATGAAGAAATTCTGGAGGACATCTCTAGTCCCAAACAAGAGAGCTTGAATGTTTCAGAAATTTCGCAATTGAAAAGGTTGCCACCGAAGCTGTATAGTCTCAAAATTGAAGCGTGCAAAGATCTCAAGTCCCTTCCAGAGGAATTAATGCACAACAATCTTCAACATTTGTATATCATAGAATGTCAATTTCTCAAGTCCATTCAAGCATCCCATTTACCCATTGCCTTAAAAACTCTATATATCCGTAAATGTAAGAAATTAGAGTTTCTCTCCGCTGAGGAAACAATGGGCAGGCATACATCCATTGAACACTTATGCATAGAAAGCAGCTGCGATCCACTAAAGTCCTTCCCATTAGCCCTTTTTCCAAAGCTCAAAAATCTTTCTATCCAGGATTGTGCAAATTTCAATTCCATCTCAATTACAGAAGATCACAACACCTTAAATTCCTTGGAAGTCCGAGATTGCACAAATTTGGAATCTTTATGGAAAAGTGGATTGTGTACCCCCAAGCTGGCATCGATTTTGCTCTCTAATTGCAAGAATCTCAAACAACTTCCAGACCAGCTGCTTGGGCTCACATCTCTTAAGTCACTATTTATAAACGAGTGTCCAGAACTTGATTCAATTCCAAAAGGGGGTCTTCCCTCTAGCTTAAATTTACTTCGCATCAGTTCTTGCCACAAACTCACACCCGGTCTTCAGTGGGGATTGCATCAGCTAAATAATTTTAGTTGTATTGAGATTGAAGGTGGATGTCGAGACTTGGAGTCATTTCCAGAGCAGAACCTGCTTCCAAGGAACCTCAACTCTCTACAAATCAGCAGATTCCCAAATCTCAAAGTTTTGAACTACAAGGGGCTTCAACACCTGATATCTCTTGAAACATTGAAGATCAACAGCTGTGACAAACTCCAATCCTTGCCTGAAGAGGGTCTGCCTTCTTCTCTAAGTTATTTGTACATCAGTGACTGTCCTCTGCTGAAATCAAAACTTCAAAACAGGAGAGGGAAAGAGTGGTACAAGATAGCTTATATTCCTCACATACAAATCGATGGGAGAGTAATCTCATAAGTAAGTTTGGAATATCCAACTGCAAGAATTTATTTACTATCAGTTTACATAGATTTGCACATTCCTGCCTTAATATCTTTCTATTCTACAAATGTTGGAAGTCTTTTGACATTAATAATCTCTCCATTGGGGATCATCAAGCATACAAATTTACAAGTTTGTAACAAAATGCACAACTTGCAGAGTTGCAGTATAAGATTTCACGATTTTAGTTATGTGCACGGGTCTATCATCCATTGATCCTATCCAAATGATGCAGGTGCATGAAGACTTCTGCTGTAAATAGAACTAATAACAGAAGCTCTTACTAGTTACTACGTTTCTCAGTACGTGGAAGCGGTTCTAGACTACTTGTGTACAGATGCATGGTGTGGTTGTGGTTGTGTTCCTGTCAACATTCAATCTACAACAGAGAAATTGCTTGGAGGCTTGGTAAATATGTATTTGCTTTAGCAACTTCCTATTCTATCATAGGATCCAATTTCATGTTGATTTGTACCTTCATAGAATTCACACGAATTGGTAGTCGTAAAATTTCACTTAGGTATAAAATTGTGCATAAGAATTATGTGTTGTGGAACTCCAGCATGATGTAATTGCATAAATTCCGAAGATTTCTAGAATGTTTTCTGTTCAGTAAGGCTTTAATGAACTTTTTGAACCTATACAAATTATGTTATTGATTAAAAAAAAAATAAAAAATAATACGCACTAAGAAAAAAAGAACACACATGGACAATTTCATAGCAACAACATATGAAACTTGCAGATATTCATTGCGGTTTTTAGTTGGCTTGTTATCTATTGATCTTTCCCAAATGATGCAGATGGATGCAGATTTCTACGATAGATGGGATTAAAGACAGATGCAATTACAATTTCTTTTCTTTGCACGCAAGAGATGTTCTGGACTCTTCAATGTGGATCCATAGGGACACATGCTTTGCGGTTATGTTCCTCTCACCGTTTGTTCTACGAATGGAGGCTTGACAAATATGTACTTGCTTTTGCATTTTCTTCTTCTACAGTCTACGATTTGGTAGCTATTGTTAAATTTCATGGTGTATTTAAGCAACGCATAAGAAGTGTTTCTTCCAAAATTCAATATTTTGCAGCATTCAATGGTTTCATCAAAGGACCATTGGAGTTCAAGATGAAATGAACCATTAATCCATTATGATGTATATTAATCGCTTCTACAGCAAAGAAGACCGTTTTGCATGACTCTGCAATAAAATTTATACATTTCCAGAATATTTTTTAATATGTGAACTCCATATGGCATCTTATCTATAACAGCAGGACATTCTCTCAAATGTAAATTCTATTTCTCAATACTTGCTTACCTTGTTGAAGGTGACGCTCATTTTGCGCCGAAGGATATGCAACTCAGCTTGGAAACTTGCTTTAGTTTCTGTCTTGCCTTAAATTTACACACTGGCTCGGGCAAGCTGTCATTTTGGAGGAAATACGGAGCTGATAGATATGAGGTAGAAAATTATACATCAGGGTAAAATATTGAACTTGGGGAATTTCGGACCCAGTGAACAAGTTAGGTTGATTTATGTAACATTGAATTTACAAGTTTATCAATGATTAGGTTCAACTAATTTGACACTTGTAACTCAAAATTAGCAGTAATACAACACTACTATCTCAACTCAATAACACGATTTACATCATCTTTTTTTCTTTCCTCAATAGTTAATACACTAGTACAGTCAAATTCACTGTTAATCGAGTACTGTTAAGAGGAAAAATTCCCAGAGGTAGGTGCTGTACATCAATATAACAACTTCCAGTTTTCTCATCACAAAAGTTACAGTTGAAGCGCATTTTGTGTTCTGTAAGCTCTTACTGGTTTTACAAAGCTTTTAACCCCAAGAATTATATAAAAGATTTGTCGTTCACCACAGATACCAGCGAAACCAAGCTTCCATGTTCTGTATTCGTGTAGTTTAAACTGGTGAGTAATCTGTCTAGCTGGACTGGTGCTTTCTGCAGTTCCAGTACATAAAACTCTCGATGGAAGCTATCTCAAATTAGACTACTACTCCGTCTTAATGTCCTCATTCAAGTCACTTTCAGGTGGTGTGTCGTTTTCGCGGTTAGAAGGAACCTCAGTCTCTGTTTCCCCATTTGATCGGTTCTCAAGAGATATATCATCCCCATTTGCAAGGTCATTCATCTCAGCGGCTTCCTCTGACTGGTTTCCATCTGGCATACCACCCTGAGAACCATTTGCAGGTACTGGTCCATCAGTATCTGTGGCATCGTCTATGTTCATCGAATTCTGCTGGCTATTCTGGTCCTGGGATGCATCCATGGATCCTGAATAAGCCATATACTGATGATATTCATAGCTTGCAACACGTGCCTGCAACAAGAAAATAGAATAATGTATTAATCCTTTAAGCTAAGAGTTATGCCCATACTTCTAAATCAGACAACAGCCATGAGAGAGAGAGATATATATACCTGATATAAGCGATTGACAATATCACCCATATGCTCGACACCACCGACAAGATATGGCTCTCCAATGTCTTCAACATGACGTTCTGTGTATGAAGTATTCTCATTCAAATTGAGCCCCAATCGGTCAGGTCTTTGAAGCAGAAGTTGAAATGTGGGCTGCAGTTCATAGCATTGTTCAAATAGAGAGCGTCGACAAAACACATACAGACCAAGCCGTGCACGAGACATGGCGACAACCAATCTTCTAACATCACGAAGGTGTCCCACAAAGCGAGTACGCACAAGAGACAGCAAAACAAAATCATTTTGCTGACCTTGAAACTTATCAACCGTTGCGACCTAGATCAAACATGTACCAAATCAGTTACATAAACTAAAATCATTATACATTTTGAGCCTAATCTCATTTCACTGATAATATCTAACCAGACTCTAAGTCAAAGGGACCATGATTAAAAACTTACCTTACTGGGTGGACCAATAAAGGGATATGGAACACATCGTCTGTTGATAACATCACGAATCAGGAGCTTCTGGCCATTGTAAGTTGTCAAGATAGATATCTTATTTGCAGGGTACCCGAGTAGTCTCAAGTATATATAGACACTGACAACATATTCGGCTTCTCCCTCATTTTGATAGAACCAAGGAGAAGGGGCACTCTCGCCTTTCCCATTATAATCAGGAACATCAACTAACTGATAATCATAGGAAAACCCCGCATTTGCTCTATGGAAGATTGCCTCCTCCTTTACATAAGGAAGGTCTCCCAAATCTCTGTACCTCCAGTTGTAAAGTTTGGCTATGGTTGGCCTGGCTCTACCCTGGGCATTGAGCTCTATATAAGGAATACCAAGACGAACGAACCTTGTAAATAAGCTCTGATCCATGTGACTGTACTTCTGGAAAGCCATATTCTTCACAACAGGAGGCAGCTGATGATGATCACCAATCAGTATGCAACGTTTAAGACGTGCATAACCATCCTCCTGTCTCTGAAGCAACATTGGGATGAAAGTTTCAATCTCCAAAATTTGGGCACTTTCTTCCATCAATAGGTTGTCATATTTAAAACCTAATTGAAGAAAGTCCTTCCTCTTTAGAGCTGCATGAGTGCAAGTCATTGCTACAATCTTTGCCTGCTTCGTCATTAAGTAATTTGCTCGATCGGCAGTTGACTTGAGCAATTCAAATGCCCTACACTCCTCAAGCTCTTGGAACATAGTCTTAAGATGACGAAAGCACCCCTTAGCTGACCGCATGTCTCTCTCAAATGACTCACCAGTAAACACTGGCTGGGGGGTGTTGGTGAAGAATTCTTTGAATGGGAAGCGATCTCGTACAATGGTTGGTTTATCTTCATTATCTGCACAAGCAGCAAGGAATTGCTCCCAGCGGGAGTATACATGAAGCAGCCAAAAATATCCAGCAGTTTCACAAGTATAGCCTACATCCCCAGGCAGTTGGAGAGATCTAGCGAGCCTCTCAACCTCACTAAGCAATTCTAACCGTCTAACAAGCATTGCATTCACTCGCCCTTGCCTGCTAAAATCAAGGTCAGTTGCTAGCTCTTGTTCACCTTGACCTAAACGTAGAAGATAGCGAGCAGGCACATCTCTCTGAAACAGCAAATCAAGAAAAACATTAAGAAAGATTTTATTAAATGCAGGTTATAATGTACAAAAAATATGGTTTACTATTGGGGTTGCGGGGAATCACAAAGTGCCATGTTTCACTTGTACAATATGGAAAGCAGGACCAAAGTGGGTCATTTTTATGTATGGCTAATCTTAAAATGTAATACCTCCATTATCTTCTCAAACAGGTCATTCAGTGCCTGATTTGAGTGAGTGATTATCAATGTTCTCTGAGAAGGACAATTGTGATACAGAACATTCAAAATTTGCACAGCTGTATCAGTCTTTCCTGTACCAGGAGGACCCACAACCATAGTGAGACCGGGCTGAATGCCTGATATAATTGCCCCAATCTGCACAATAAAAAATATAAGTGATTAGGCATAAAAGCAATTCAATGATAACACCAATATTTGTCTTCATTCTAAATCTGTAATTTTCATCATATATCAACGCCAGATCCAGTAAGCAAAGAAATTTGAGCAAACAGCAGTATTACAATAACCCAACCTTTAAACATCACTCCTTAGTCCTTACTAATTGGAAGTAGGGGAGCCAAATTTAACTCCCACAAAACTTCATTGAGAATCTTGTGATATTTTAAATTAATTAGAAACTACTACCTGAAATTTCAAGAGTATTTTTACCTAGAATTTGCAAGGTTACACAGCCAATAATCTAGAAAATGTTTTAATTTGAAAGAAGGGATAAGATAAGTTGGTGGGGGTATGAAGACAAATCAACAACGCAACACTTAAAGTAATATACTAAATACACTTCAAAAGAACCACTATTGAAATTACATCGTGCAGGAATGTTGGAAGTCCATAGATTGATAGAAGGACAATTATTACAAACAGGTCAACAAGTGGAAGTATAACAATATAGAAGAAATTGTCTATTACCAGATTCTCATTTCCTTTTCATGTTAAAATCAATTGAAAGTTAGATTCTTAATAAGACTATATGGCTGTGGATAGGTAGGCCCATTGCCACCTATCCCTTCCCCTTTCCAATGTTCTGGAAAAAAAAAAAGTACAGAGAAGAGCCATAAAGGACAACAACTTCTTCAAGAACAACAAAAGCACCAGCCACTGCAACTTCCTAAGTAGAATTTCAAAAAATATATTGAAATTAATATGAAAGACTGGAGAAGAAGTTAACACAAAAGGGTAGCCTAGCACCTGTGTTGGTGTGAATTTGACAGAGTTCTGTTTTGGTTGATCTTGCGGATAAGGACCTGGGTTAGGAGGGATGTATGCTTCAACAATAAGTTGTTCCTTTTCGCAAGAAGCATCTACCATATTGACATTATTCATTGAATCAGCAGTTACTTTCTTATTCCCAGGAAGCGCATGAGTGTTGCCTTTAAGTGTCCTCGGAAGCCTAATTCGGAAAGGAGGCCTTGGATCTGAGTTTTCCGTACCATCTGGACTTACAAAACAAACCTAGAAATTGAGAGAAAATCAAGTCTTTAAGTCACATTATCTTCAGGACGCATTAAAGTATTAATAACATATAAAACACCAGGACTAACTCATAATTGGAAGCAAAAGAAAAGCAATAGCAACCTGATAATCAGAAAAACTCTCTTTCAAGTGATCTGCATTAAGAAAAGTATCTTTGAAATCTACTTCTTCCAGAAGATCAGGCATATTAGTCCACTGCGCTGCAGAAGGATTCCCATAGCCCAGAAAAATGTTGTGCAACCAGTCAGGAACAATACAATATTCATTCATGAGATCTCTTATAGATTCTAATATTGCCTTGAAATTATTTTCTTTAGGTTTCCTCCTCATCAACACATTAAATGTCCCATAAACATCTTCTGCACCTTTTTCTGCAATGTCTGTGACATCCATGTGGTATTGTGCTGTATCTAAAGCAACAGTCACAGTTCTCAAATCACCTTTTGGCGGCTTCCACTCATCACGCTTAATTCTTCCAGTGAAATCATTCATTAGTGTTCCTTCCTCATCACGTATCTCAATAATTTCACATCCTCGTACAAATTGAAGGCCAAGCCTCTGTGGCACACTAGCCTTCTCAGCTTCCTCTGCACTTAGTGGTTCAAATGAAGGGCGAATAGAAAGTAAAAACAATACATCATGCTCTTTGAGGGAGTTCCATTCTGATCTAATCTGTGCCTTGTAGCTTGAAATGCTAAAAGTCACTTCCGCTGTCACAGATGATGGCTTGACTTCTCCAATGTTAGGCTGCTTTACAGCAGATATTTTAAAATCCTTAATTGGCACACCCATCCTTGACCAGCCACGGAAAGCAGTATCTCCCTCGTTATTAATGTACGCAAGGAGATGTGGCACAGCTTCCTGAATATCCTCACGGATCTCATAAGTTGATTCCAGACGGAAGAGATTGAAATTTCGTAGGAGATAATCATGAAGAGTTAAGAATTGAAGATTAAGCTTTGGAAGAGCAAGACATCCTTCCCCAGAATAATTAATGCTAGGTACAAGGCTTTCATCCCACATGATCTGCTCGTTTGGGTATAGCGGTAGTGCGTTTATGGCTTCTTTTTGAGACTGTTGTTTCTCAAAAAACGAGACCATGACTTCAATTAGAAAATCAACCCTCTGTGACCAAGGATCCTCTTTCGACACAAGTTTGAGCTGCACAAAGTATTAAATTCTCAGGGGAGAAAAATTATACAGAAAATATTACCGTTATCATATATATAATCATGGTATAGAAACAAAAGAATTAACAATGGAGCAATCAGAAAGAACTTCTCATTGTTATAAATTCTCCCTAAACAACTTTTAACCCATACATTTGCTCTCTACATCACTGTTAAAATTTTAAAAACAAAAGCAGATTCCTCAAAATCAATTGGGAGCAAAAGCTATTACTATAAAGTGTATAAAAATCACCATAAGTTTATAAAAGATTGACAATTACTGACTCTAACCCCATGACATTAATCCCCAAAGATGAAACAACACCCATATTAAGTGAAATACTGGAAACCTGATAGCATATGCACCAAAAAGGCACAAACAATTTATCATCTACAAACCTTACTACAAACAAGGTCTTGTAGCTCTTGTGGTGAGAGTACAGACAATTTCTTTGATAGGTCAGCTCGCTTGTGAATTGCACCAATGTTAGCCACTGCAAGTTCCTGCAACTACAATCACCGCATAGGAAAATTTTCAGATACTGCAAACAATAACAATAGCAGCAAGTAACAAGTCTCAATATCCATAGCATCAGCTATTTACAAGTGAGACAACCAACAGATCAAACAAGATTGGTTATAACAAACCTTGGGAACTTTCTTAAGAGCAAGCAGCTGGAAGGATCGGAGACGATCATAATGAGATTGAAGCACCTCATCATCCGTCAGTTGTGTACCAACATGATCTTTAATCTCAAAATTTTCATAAAATTGTAATAAGTCGACCAGTTGTGCAAAGAGTTTTCCTATTTTATGTTTATAAAGAGCACTTAAATGACATTTGGCAACAACAGCTACATCAGCCACGAGAGGCCTAAGATACCTGCACCCCCAAGGAAAAAAGAAATTGAAAAATAGCAAAACAGAATAAAACAAACAAATTATAGCATTAAATAATCAGATTTACAAAAAGATTCCACCTTTCAAGAGCATACAAATCATATATAAGACAACTGAACTGACACATATATGAAATAAGTTCAATAATGTAAATAAGAAAAGGGATCAATTTCTATATTTTCTTCTTGTTTAGCTCATCTCTACATTACTTTTCAAATAAAACTAGCCAAAGACAACAGGGAAATTAGCCAAAATCTCTAAAAGCAACTCAACGCTGGTGAGCCTTAAACCTAAACAACATAGTTTTGGCAACAAGAATCCTTTATATACAAAGAAAAAAATAAAGCTCCACAAATAATTTTTTTTTGGTAAAATGATAATTAAAAGACCCCGACTTAGGTTGCAATTATACCTTCTTGTAGGCAGTTGGCTCAATAAATCAATAAGGAACTCCATAAACCTCTCACAGTACAAGACACAAGCATCATCAACTTTCTGAAAACCATCAACATTCATGAGATCATCATCATTGGTAGAGTGCTTTTGCGGAAAAACCTTGTGGTCGAGCACCTAGTGAAAATTAATAGTGGTAATAGATTAGATTTAAAATCCTTGGGCACCATGAATAAAACATGACTACCACAAATCATTTTGCTAGCATAAACAGTACCTCCAGAAACTCTTCTATTAGATTTCTCAAGAATTTAACTTCAAAAGATGATGAGGGGTCAAAAGGCTCTCCTTGTTTCGTAACCTCCTTAGATTCTCTCTTTATCATCCTCCTCCATCTCCTGATCAAATCTGGATTAAGACAAAGCTCCATCTACAAATAAAAAAGCAAATTATGCATCAAATTGTACTCAGATAATCTCCATCTAGCATGAAACAAAACTAATAGAGTATATTTTACCTGAAAACGACCATACGACAAACTGTGCCAGGACTGTAAACTAGCTAATCTCAGAACCGTTTCGCTGACAATTTCATCTTCCAAACTCTGTTGCATAAAGTATTGATTAAGTAAAATAAAAACCAAAAAGAAAAACTTAAAAATCACTCGATGGCTTTACATATTCCAGTACGGTTCTTATCCATATTTTCAAGAAGATCAAGAACTATCATATATATCTAGATACCTATCATAATATATATATATATATATATAAGAACGTATCATGCAAGCACATTACATAGTGATGAGTTAAGAATTTTGTAAATCTAAATATCGGATGATCGATTTTCAGCAGGATGTATCGAATAAAAGCATGTTTAGAATGCCAACATACCTGAAAGGCGTTAATCATGAAAACTAGATAATTGGTCTTCTCAGCTATAGTTAAGTCCCTTCCCTACAACCACATTTTCAAATACAAGAAATTAATAAATGCGTCTAAGCGCCTTACAGTTTAATAAAAATTCAGCTGGTCTAACAAATAATGCATGCAAGAGAAAGTAGATAGAAGTTATTGTCCGAAAGCAACATGCTTAAGATATAGTACAGCAATTAAGATGTAAAATCAGGCACAATTGACAATAAGTAAGCACACTGTTCCAAATTCAAAACCTAATGCCTTTTTACCGAGCATGATTCACTAATCACAAATAATGAACTATTTACCACCTGCAATAGCATTTTTTTAGTTAGTTTCTCTTATGTTAATTCGTTAGTTAACTAAAAATCTCTACACAGGCGTCTAGCACTTATTTTCTGTTCACTCCACTTATCTTACTTCCAAAAATAACAAAAGTCGGGTGTTCACAAACCTCCTTGAGACGAATAACCCTCTCCAGAAATCCCCTGAATGCCTCCTTTCGATCATAAAAGCATATCCAAGCTGCCACGTTCTCTCGAAACTGCAATTTTTCAATGTCGAAATTCATTAAAAAAAATAAAAAATAAAAAATAAAAAATAATAATAAAAAAAAAAAACCAAACAAATAAACTGCATACTCAGACTAAAAAAAAACATTAAAAAAGTAATCATTTTTTATTTTCATTACCTTCTCATTAACCATGAGTATCATCGACATCACATGCTCAAATGACGCCGTTTTCGCTTCAAAATTCGGCCACAGATAATTCTCCAAGTACTGACTGACCTCCAGAATCATCACTCTGTGCAAAGGCACCGTCTTCCTCCCTTCCTTCACCGTTAGCTCCGTCTTGTAAATCTCCTTCACCAGCTCCGCATCAAACGGCTTCTCCGCCTTGAACCAATTCTCCGACGCAGTCTTCGTCAGCCTATCGCTCTGGATTTCGGAGAGCGTTATCGAGCTCGGCAGAGTCGACCCCGGCTTCGACTCCAGCGGCTTGTCGCTGAGCTGGCTCTGTGACTCGACCGGGTACTCAGCGACCCGGTGCCGCTTGAAATCGTAGGCGCCGGTACCGTAGACCTTGGTCATTGTCGAAGTTCTTTAGTGAAGAACAGAACAGAAGCAGAGATTTTGTGGATTTAAAATGAAAAATTAGGGTTTAAATCAGGTTCTACGAGAACCTGTGCAAAAAAGACAGTCACTGGAAATAATTGGAGTGTGTAATATGTTCGAGAAAAAGAGAAGGCAGCCGGTTTGGGCCGGGCTTAATTATTTGGGTCCGATCAAGGCCCGATCACTGACTTCAAGAGTTCAAGCCCAGTTGTTTTTTTTTGGAAATGACTTCAAGCCCAGTTCTTTCTGTACTATTTCTATAATGTTATTAAACTAATAAATTAAATCAATTGTAATTTAATAATCTGAAAATTGAATTTTTTTTTTTATTTAAAATTTTTAGTAATTTGTATTATTAACTTGATATTTAAGTAAATTTTTAGTAAATCAGTTTTTTTTTTTTTTATTATTTATTAATCACTTCCTTTTAACATGATTTCTTGTAGTGAAAAAAAAAAAAAATAAGAGCTCTTCCAAAACAAAAAGTTTGCCATTTGATACTCTAAATTATTTTTTAAAAATTGACAAAGATTTTACCGACTTTAAATATATTTGTCTATTGCCTTTAATGCCTTAGAAAGGTAAAAGTCAGAAATTGAAATTTTTATTTTAAAAAAAATATATCAAAATTTGATTATTAATTGATAAAATTAAATATGAAAACCGGAATTGAAAAAAATAATAGTAATAAACAAAAAGTCATTATTACATTTTAATCACCTAAAACTTTTGCGACGTGGTACAATCTCAATGGGGGATCAATGGGGGGTGCATGTGCATGATGCTGCATCCAAGTTTCTCTCATCAATCAATGCAACTCCGGAGAATATTTTTTTGTTTGTGGCAATGTGACCTGTCAATTTGTTTGTGACAATGTGACCTGTAGCTGAAGCAATCGCAATTCAGAGGGGTCTTCAATTGGCATTGGATACCGGTTTAACTCCCTGTTTGCTTGAATCTGATGCCGAGGTAGTGGTCAAATGGATCAATAAAGATGAGAAGATTTATTCAGAGATTGATAATATTATTTATGATGTTAATGTGTTACGGATCCAGGCGAGTTGTAAGTCTATTATATTTGTTCCTAGATTGGCTAATCAAGTAGCCCATGTTTTAGTCAAAAACAGTCTCTCATGTGTTGAGGATATGTTTTGGTTGGAGGAGTCTCCTCCTTGTGTTGATTCCCTTATTGCGGCTGAAAGTCGTGTTAGGTTGTAATCCGCGGTTTCTATTCAAAAAAATAAAAATAAAATAATAATAATAATAAGGGAAATTATTATTCTCCCCTTGTAGTTTGCTGTATTCTCCAATCTCCCCCCACTAGTTTTAAAATTCTTCAATTTCCCTCATCTCATACCTATTTTTATATGGTGAGATTGGTAGTATTTGTGTATGGGAGGGAAAAATTGAAGAATTTTGAAACTAGAGGGGAGAGAGACTAGAGAATAAGGCAAACTACAAGGAGAAGAATAATAATTTCCCTAATAATAATTGTACATATGTTACCTTGTATAGTCGTACACTTCTCTGACTCTCTCAGCCACTCAAATGCACTCAAACTACTTGTCAAGTTCTCGACTAACGGCTTGTTTGGTTCATCCAACGGTAACATTTTATGATACTACTAACTGTATGTTTGGTATGGTTTCTAAAAAAATTAAAAGTGTTTTTTTAATACTATAAGCTATTTTGAAGTTTTTTTTTTTTAGTTGTTTGGTAAAATTTTAAACAGTTTTTTTAATATATGAATTGTCTCAATTACCCTTTAAAAAAATCATTTTATGTCTATTAGGAGAAACCTAAAATCTAGGCTTCTCCAAGAAGCTTTTTTTAAAGCTTTTTAAAAACATATGAATTGTCTCAACTACCCTTTATAAATTTTAGACATTCCACCATAACTCTTTCATTATAAATACATTGTTAACACATTTTTTGTAATTCATCCAACTAAAAACTATTTCTAAAATTACAATGTCAACACTTTTTTTTTATTTACACAACAAAAAACATTTTTTTATATTAGAAGCTCCACTATAAAATTATCTACTTTAAAAACTTAAATTGAAAATTCATACCAAACACACTTTAAATTGTAAGTCTTACTGACTTCTCATAAACGGCAATTATTTAGATTTTTTTTTTTCAAATTCTTTGTTATATTAAATAAGACAAGGTATTATTTTAGTATAATCCGCACCAAATACATCACATTATATTACTTTAATCTAATCCGATCTGAATCAATCCGAGAGTCCAACCTTACAGTATCTACTACAATCTCGCGCATCGAGCACTAATTTTGACTGGTTTCACCATATATCTGAGACACAAGAGGACAAACCCAGCTCAACTTTCTGTCCGAAAAACAGCTCAACCTCTCTGCCAGTCAGTCATGTCCACACCTAGCTCCAGTTCTAATGTTTCTTCACTTTCTGCTCAAAGGTAAAATCTTTTCTCATTTCATGCTCCAGTTCATTCTTCATGCAAGCATTTAGTTTCTTATACGGTTTCTTTTTTTTTTTTCATATGCATGCGTGGGTTTTTTTTTTTTTTTTTTTTTTATCAAAGATCATGATCTTGGTTTTGTTTTAGTTGTAGTGTGTAAGCTTTTGGTGGGTTTGTGATATAATCATGGTTTCAGATGAAAAGTTGTCAAATTTCATTTGATGTTAGCTGGTTAGCTCTTGTGTGACAGTTGATATGCTTGATTTTGATTAATTGTAATCATAGTTTGGTGATTCACAGCTGTCTATATATTTTAAGTGTTCTTGTTCATTTGGTATGTATGCTAAATTTTTCCAGATAATTTCCCATATTTGCCAAATTGACAAGAATATGACAATCTTGTAATTGGGTTTGATTTATCTTTGATGTTGTGGTTGAGTTTTTGGGGTTGCAACCAAATTTTCCAGGTCGAAAATTGAACTGGAGTTGAGTTGGGAATCTGCTTTGGATCTAGATTTAGGCGGCGTATGTTCCAACTAATTACTAAAATTAAAATAGATACTCTGATACTAGTATTTGTCTGTAGTGCCATTTGTTGCGTTTTGACTTGTTCTTTGGAAACAAAAGGATAAGGTTCTTATGACTGTTGAGCATGTAATAATTGGTGTGGGATTTTAGCGTTTCATTTAATTATTGCTGTTTATTTCTTAGATAGTAGATACAAAGGGAAATAGTCATGGCTTGACCGGTAGAAGATAACATTTCAGTAACACAGAAAGCGAACTAGAAAGTTACATTCTTTGAGTTGGTGTTATCATCAAATTTGTGAAGTTGATGTTATCGTCCTCATAGAATTCCTTTTCTTTTAAGTTTTTAGTTGGACCACAATATCGTTGAAAAATTCTTCTTCGTTTGTGGTCAGGAAAATTAGTCATAGGGCCACTATTTATAATTCAAAGTCGATCTACATTATATGGATGATGGATCTTATCAATATTGAAAACTAAAAGGAAAATATTTAATAAACCCTTAACTAACAATCATTTCCCACACTTAACAATCGTTTACTACATTACAGGAACATATAATAATTAATTACAATTAACGTATATAACTTGATGTTCTTACTTTATTAATTACTTAGTAATTAAATATATACGAGTCGATGAGGATTAATTCCTGCCACCTTCCACCACCGGTGCTGTTGGAGCCTGCATCGTCACTCCTCGGTTTTCCCTACCCACATTTCCTTGCCATCCTAGGAAATTTCAAATAACAAATTAAAAATATATATGTATGGTCAGCAAATTTTACACAAAAACTAATCAAATCTAGAAAAAAACAATGAGACTAACTTCAAATATCCATAGTAGTTAATTAAAGATAATGTACGTATAGTAGCATGATTTGATATTTAAAGTAGTTACCAAGATTAACATCGAAGCCACGGCTTTTGAGCTCGCGATATTCTTGACACAAGGCACAACTCTCGCAGAAGCAATGGACCAAGCAATCCCCACAAGGGCTCTTCTCTAAATTGAATTGATGCCTCATTTTAGTGCGATAGAAGCATGAGTAGAAGCATGGACAGCCAAGCAACCACTGTATTGTACAGTATATTGCTCCATTCACACCACAAGCTGCAAATTTTTAATTAATGTAACCAGATTAACTAAAACCGGTCGTCTTTGATTAAAACACTAAGGCCATGCAATCATGAAGCTGGTAGATAATTTATAAGATAAAAAACAGTTTGCGCGTGAGATAAGTTTCGAAATCCGGCCCAGTCTAGCTCTTTTACACTGGATTGATTAATCCGGTGTGGGCCGGATAAAATATATCCACTAGATTATGTAATCCGGTTGGATAGTTTTGCCAAACACCGGGCAGTATTAAATTAGTACTATCCGGTTCATTAATCCAGTCCAGTACGGCATAACAAACAGGCCCTAGAAGTATTTCACTTACATGAAGATCCCTTGTCAACAATCTCCGAAATTTGTCCGAAAGTGATGCAGGGACAACAAAATGTCAAGCAACCTGTTAAAGGGAACAAAAAAGTTATCAAATGGTTATAATTTTGATTTTTGAGTAACAATTCAATTCAAATTTTTAGTAACTTACAGCCAGAGCAGTCGGAGAAGCAGTCACAGAGGCCAGAAGACCAAGCGCCCTGGTTCTGACGAAAGGGTTGGTTGCTTTGTGGAGCATAAGTAGTACCCGCAGGTACACCAGTTACTGTGTTCTGAGCATACATATTGTACAAGCTAGGACTTGGGAGAAGAAGATAATCAAGAATTAAAGAAGAAGGTGTTGTATATATGGACAGAGATAAGGTCAGTCAACTGACCAATATTTTACTTACAAGGCTACGTGGCATGATCAGAACGGATGCATCTCCTTGCAAGTGCAACGAAGCTTCTCTCGACTTGATGGAATTGGATGTAGACCTATGTAGCACGGATACGGATACGGGATACGGATACGACACAATACGGGGATACAGATGCGGCAGGATACGTCAATTAAAATAATATATATTTGTATTTAAAAAATAATAATAATACATGAAAATATATTTGATAATTCATTTAAAATAAAAACATATTTAGAATCCAAATAAAACATGTCACATAACTACATAAGTCATAATAATGTAATATATTACAAGATCCAAATAAAACATGCCATATAAGTCGAACATATTACAAAATCCAAAAAAAAACATACGTCACATAAGTCATAATATATTATAAAATCCAAATACTACATAAAAAAACAAACTCATAAAACATATTTTAAATTCCTAATTAACTTCATTATCATCATTTATATTGTTAAAGGATCTAAATAATTCAGCCTCTAACTCTGGTTCATCAGGAGAAAGGTTTGCAATCTCAAGTATCCCGGTATTCTCTATGTCAATGGAATCAAAACCAAATTTTCCTTACAATTTCATTTTTACTCCTAAACTTTTGAAATTATAATTTGACCCCGCTTTATACTAAAATAATTATAATATTGCCCCAAACGTATCCTACAAGTGTCCCTTAAGTATCATTCAAGTATCCCCAAAGTATCCCTTAAGTATCCTTCAAGTATCCCTCAAGTATCCTCTAGTCAAACTTGTGAAAAAGTCAACAGATACGCCATTTGGCGTATCAAATACGTATTTTGGAGTATCTAAACTGGATACGAGTTCAATATGAGTTACCTCCACCAAATGGAGTATCCGTGCTTCCTAGAGCTTAACTAATCTAAGGTTTGCCATTGGATACTCTAAATTATTTTTAAAAAATTGACAAAGATTTTACCGACTTTAAATATATTTGACTATTGCCTTTAATGCCTTAGAAAGGTAATAGTAAGAAATTGAAATTTTTATTTTAAAAAAAATATCAAAATTTGATTATTAATTGATAAAATTAAATATGAAAACTGAAATTGAAAAAAATAATAATAATAAACAAAAAGTCATTATTACATTTTAATCACCTAAAACTTTTGCGACGTGGTACAATCTCAATGGGGGATCAATGGGGGGTGCATGTGCATGATGCTGCATCCAAGTTTCTCTCATCAATCAATGCAACTCCGGAGAATATTTTTTTGAGTTAATTGCACCGGTGGCCACCACTTTTAGGCAAAAATACCAGTTTAGTAACCACTTTTACCCAACGCACCAAAATGACCACTTTTATCAGACATATCGTTAACGGTGACCATTTTACCAACTTTCCGTCCAAATTCTAACGGAAATGCTGATGTGTCAAACGGAGTGTTAAATAAAGATTATTAAATTAAATAAAAAACAATTAAAATACAAAATTATAATCTTTCTCACACACATTCAACCCTACCATCATCTCCACCCAACCATCGTCCCCACCACACACCATCATCTCACACATTTTTCTCTCAATCTCAATCTCTCTTAAAAAATTGAAAACAAAATTAAACCAGACCAGTGGCAGGAAGCCGGCTCGTCATTGACCAGTGGTAGGGAGCAGCTCGTCGTTCCAGTCAGAGAAAACAGAGGCGGCGGCGGCGGCGGCAGATGATGAACCATCAATGGCAGATTTCAGAGAGAGAAGAGAGAGTCCATCAAGAGAGAGAGAAACAGAGAGCTTTGTACTTTTTTGTTGGAGATTTGAGTTTTTTGAGTTGTTAAAGAGGAATTTTGGACAATTGTTTAGAAGATTCATTAGAAGTATGTGATGTACCAGAGAAATCGCATCTCTTGAGAAAGTTTTTATTTGTTTGGCGGCTGCCGTTGCCTGTAGTTCTGTCCATGTCCATTTCACATAGGCAGTGGTTTTATGTACGATGGCAATTCTTTGTAATTTTCTTCATAATATAGTACCCAGATTTTGAGGCCCAGCAATTTGTTCATGTCTCGTTAAAGAGATGAAACCCTATCCCTAGAATTGAATTTTGGGGTTTATTGAATTGAATTTGAAAATTTTAGGTTTGAGAAGGAAAAACTGAATTTTTGTTGCGATTTTGTGTTGAAGAAGAAGTTTGTGCTTTCTTGATGGGTTTAGTGGCAGCAATGTTAGAAGGATTTTTGTTGTGTAATTGTGGATGTAATTGTGGAATTTTGGATGAAGATGATGAGATAGGATGAAGAACGTAAGAATGAAGATGAAGATGAAGGTGTTAGAATTTTGTTAAATGGTTGGTAAGGGCAAAATGGCTGATGTTAGAATTTTGTTAAATGGTAAGGGCAAAAATGAATTTTGCTTTGATTTTTTTTTTTTTTTTTTTTGAAATAAATTTTGCTTTGATTTAAGAAACTCTGATTGGGTGGAGATGATGGTGGAGTTGAAATTGTGTGAGAGAGATTATAATTTTGGATTATAATTGTTTTTTTATTTAATTTAATAATTGTTTTTTATTTAATTTAATAATTTTTATTGTTTTTTATTTAATTTAATAATCTTTATTTAACACTCCGTTTGCCACATCAGCATTTCCGTTAGAATTTGGACGGAAAGTTGGTAAAATGGTCACCGTTAATGATATGTCTGCCAAAAGTGACAATTTTGATGCGTTGGGTAAAAGTGGTATTAAACTGGTATTTTTACCTAAAAATGGTGGCCATCGTTGTAATTTTCTCTATTTTTTTGTTTGTGGCAATGTGACCTGTCAATTTGTTTGTGACAATGTGACCTGTCAATTTTCCATTTGTTTGTGACAATGTGACCTGTCAATTGTCCAAGTTATATATTGTCAAAATAATAATAATAATAATAAAGGAAATTATTATTCCCTGTAGTTTGCCGTATTCTCCAGTCTCCCCCCACTAGTTTTAAAATTCTTCAATTTCTCTCCTCCCATACCTATTTTTATATGGTGAGATTGATTGTATTTGTGTATAGGAGGGGAAAAATTGAAGAATTTTGAAACTAGAGGGGAGAGACTAGAGAATAAGGCAAACTATAGGGAGAAGAATAATAATTTCCCTAATAATAATTGTACATATGTTACCTTGTATAGTCATACGCTTCTCTGACTCTCTCAGCCACTCAAATGCACTCAACAAGTCAACTACTTACCAAGTTCTCGACTAACAGCTTGTTTGGTTCATCCAACGGTAACATTTTATGATACTACTAACTGTGTGTTTGGTATGGCTTCTGAAAAGATCAAAAATGTTTTTTTAATGCTATAAGCTATTTGAAGTTTTTTTTTTTTTTTAGTTGTTTGGTAAAATTTAAAACAGTTTTTTTTAATATATGAATTGTCTCAATTACCCTTAAAAAAAATCATTTTATGTCTACTAGGAGAAACCCAAAATCTAAGCTTCTCCAAGAAGTTTTTTTTAAAGCTTTTTAAAAACATATAAATTGTCTCAACTACCTTTTATAAATTTTAGACATTCCACCATAACTCTTTCATTATAAATACATTGTTAACAAATTTTTTGTAATTCACCCAACTAAAAGTTATTTCTAAAATTACAATGTCAACACTTTTTTTATTTATTTACACAACAAAAAGCTTTTTTTTATATTAGAAGCTCCACTATAAAAATATCTACTTTAGAAACTTAAATTGAAAATTCATACTAAACACACTTTAAATTGTAAGTCTTACTGACTTCTCATAAACGGCAATTATTTAGATTTTTTTTTTTTCAAATTCTTTGTTATATTAAATAAGACAAGGTATTATTTTAGTATAATCCGCACCAAATACATCACACTATATTACTTTAATCTAATCCTATCTGAATCAATCCGAGAGTCCAACCTTACAGTATCTACTACAATCTCGCGCATCGAGCACTAATTTTGACTGGATTCACCATATATCTGAGACACGAGAGGACAAACCCAGCTCAACTTTCTGTCCGAAAAACAGCTCAACCTCTCTGCCAGTCAGTCATGTCCACACCTAGCTCCAGTTCTAATGTTTCTTCACTTTCTGCTCAAAGGTAAAATCTTTTCTCATTTCATGCTCCAGTTCATTCTTCATGCAAGCATTTAGTTTCTTATACGGTTTCTTTTTTTTTTTCATATCATCATATGCATGCGTGGGTTTTTTTTTTTTTTTTCAAAGATCATGATCTTGGTTTTGCTTTAGTTGTAGTGTGTAAGCTTTTGGTGGGTTTGTGATATAATCATGGTTTCAGATGAAAAGTTGTCAAATTTCATTTGATGTTAGCTGGTTAGCTCTTGTGTGACAGTTGATATGCTTGATTTTGATTAATTGTAATCATAGTTTTGTTCATTTGGTATGTATGCTAAATTTTTCCAGATAATTTCCCATATTTGCCAAATTGACAAGAATATGACAATCTTGTAATTGGGTTTGATTTATCTTTGATGTTGTGGTTGAGTTTTTGGGGTTGCAACCAAATTTTGCAGGTCGAAAATTGAACTGGAGTTGAGTTGGGAATCTGCTTTGGATCCAGATTTAGGCGGCGTATGTTCCAACTAATTACTAAAATTAAAATAGATACTCTGATACTAGTATTTGTCTGTAGTGCCATTTGTTGCGTTTTGACTTGTTCTTTGGAAACAAAAGGATAAGGTTCTTATGACTGTTGAGCATGTAATAATTGGTGTGGGATTTTAGCGTTTCATTTAATTATTGCTGTTTATTTCTTAGATAGTAGATACAAAGGGAAATAGTCATGGCTTGACCGGTAGAAGATAACATTTCAGTAACACAGAAAGCGAACTAGAAAGTTTCAGAAGTCTTACTAGTTTCGTTTACTTACCTACTTTAAATTAAAGTAGAATATTCTGACCATGTGACGAACTCTTTCATATGTCTTCTTCCGTAGATTGTGTTTAAATCTGTCCATGGGACTTCAAAGTAGTTCTAAAACCAATGGCGTATGTTTTTGTTTAAAAATCTTGCAATGTCAATCATATCTTCATAAATTGCTTATAAAGCATACCGCCTACTGCAAATTGTCATTGGAAGCAATCTGCATGTAACCGCTGTCTCTGCAAGATTTAATATCTCCCTCTAAACAGTTTTAAAGTGTTTCCCTTTTTCTTTGCCTCAATTTTTGGATAACTTAATGTTTCATATCATCGTCTTTATATTTTAGATAGTTATGACTATTTGTTTTTGTCCCCAGATTAGTAGGGAAAGTGGCATTAGTCACGGGCGGAGCAACTGGGATTGGAGAATGCATTGTGCGCCTATTATACAAGCATGGTGCAAAAGTTTGCATAGCAGATGTGCAGGACAACCTTGGTCAGCTGGTGTGTGAGTCCCTCGGTGGTGACCCAAACGCTTGTTTTTTCCATTGTGATGTCACGAAGGAGGATGATGTTCGCTCTGCTGTTGACTTCACCGTTAATACATTTGGCACACTTGATATCATGGTCAACAATGCCGGGATTGCAGGCTCACCTTGTCCAGACATCCGCAATGTGGAATTATCAGACTTTGAAAAAATATTTGACATAAACGTTAAGGGTGTTTTCATCGGAATGAAGCATGCAGCTCGGATCATGATCCCACAAAATAAGGGCAGTATCATTTCTATCTGCAGTGTTTCAAGTGCACTTGGTGGCATGGGTCCGCATGCATATACAAGTTCCAAACATGCTGTTTCGGGGCTCAACAAGAGTGTTGCAGCTGAGCTGGGAAAATACGGGATACGTGTGAACTGTGTTTCGCCTTATGCAGTTGCAACAGGATTGGCTTTGGCTCACTTGCCAGAGGACGAGAGGACTGAGGAAGCCTTAGTTGGTTTCCGTGATTTTGTTGGGAGACATGCTAACTTGCAGGGAGTGGAGTTGACAGTCGATGATGTGGCTAATGCTGTGCTCTTCCTAGCCAGCGATGAGGCAAGGTATATAAGCGGAACCAATCTCATGGTTGATGGAGGCTTCACAAGTGTAAATCACTCACTTCGAGTTTTCAGATGAATGACGATGTTCACAGCCTTGCCTTTGTATTTTTTTTATTGTAAATTAGGAGGGGGTAACGATCATACATGATTGGTAATTATACTCCATGCCAATAATAGATGTAAGAGCTTGAATATCATCTTCTGTTGAACTTCAATATTTTTGAACAAAATCAGCATAGTAGGGATTCTGATGCTGTGCAGCGGCCGCAATGTTTTTATATTTACATGGTGACATACTAACATGTTGAACAATTGAACATAAAACATGCAAGAGATATCATGAAACTGGCCTGATTATCAAATAAACCGAGATGCCTACTGCATTTCCTCACATGGAAGGGGGACACAACAACACGAACCACGACCTTATGGTACATGTGCGAGGAGTATACATCAGACTAACTTGTCTTGTTTGGTGAATGTTATGTAGAGTTGGTTAACTAACTAATATCATCAGACTAATAAACAAAATCATAAGTTTTTTATTTTATTTTATTGTTGAATAAAATTGGTTGTCCACACAAAATAAATAAATATATAATTATAAAATAAAATGATTTTCATTAATGTCAATAAGATTTTTTTTTCCAAACTTTATTGTTCATGGCCACTCACTTCACACCTCACCAAAAGCCATGACTTCTCTGCAACAGCAACCATCATGGCTCTCTTCTCCCAACACCATCAAGACCATCTCCTCCTCCACGAAACCAAAACACGTCTCATTCAAAGTCTCATTCTCTCTGAACCCATCAACCAACACTGAAAATGAACCTCCACAGCCCACTTCACCAGACTCACCACCACCAGAAACCACTCTAGACCCAGTCAAGCTCGCCTTTGAAAAAGCCAAGGCCTACAAGAAGAAGTCCATCCAATCGGCCCCGGTTTCGAAATTTGACCAGAACCCAGATAAAGAGTCTGCTGGGATTGGTAATAATGGTGATAAGACAGTGCAGGCTTCGGCAATGGCTTCAATGGAGAAGACAAAAGAGTACACCATAAACAAAGGGACTGTTGAGAGTGAAGCAAGTTCAGGTATTGTAATAATAGAATGTAGAATGTGAGAATTGGTTTTTGATTGCCAAGAAAACTGAGTAAATGAGTAGAGCTTTATATGTTTCAGGTTATCTATGTTGTTAAAGGATTGATATTTTGTTGTTTTAGAGCTCTTAGATGATGAATATTTTAGTTTTGACACTCATTGGATGATGAATTATCAAAAAATGGACTTAATTTTCTTTCTCTGAGTTGTTTTAGCTAACCGTCTGATCATGTGATAATCACGAATGGAGTATATGATTCGGGTATTTTTGTACTGGAACAAGTTCAGGTATTGCAAGGATGGAATGTAAAGTGTGAGAATTGTTTTTTGATTGCAAAGAAAAATGAGTAAATGAGTAAATGAGTAGAGCTTTATATGTTACAGGTTATCTATGTTTTAAAGGATTTATTTTTTGTTTTGAAGACTCTTAAAAGGGTGAATATTTTGTTTTTTTGAGCTATTAGATGATGACTATTTTTGTTTTGACACTCATTGGATGGTGAATTATCAAAATTTTGATATCTTGGACTTAATTTTCTTTCTTTGAGTTGTTTTAGCTACCTTGATCATGTGATAATCGTGAATGGAGTATATGATTAGGGTATTTTCTTTGATTGATGAAAGGTTACACATTTTGAAATGCAATTGTGATTTGTGACATTGATTTTTAGGCTTGAAGGAAGAAGATAAGGGCAAAACGCTGTCTGTGGAGAAAGGGGTTGTTAAGAAGGAAAAACTGAGGATTTCGAACATTGATTTTATCGGTCTAAACTTTGCGGATAAGAAGACAGGCAAGGGAGTGCCGGCTGGATTGGTTCCACTGTCTGACCCTTTTCCTGAAGGAGACAGTCCTGATGTGGAGATTATTGTTGGGGATACCAGCAAGTTTGAAGAAGCAACGGTGTTGAAGCCTGAGCCTACTCAACAAGAAGATAAGTCGGATTTTTACAAGCCTAAGGTTTCTACATGGGGAGTTTTTCCTAGACCAGAAAATATTTCCAAGACGGTATTGAGTTTTATGCTTCGGATCTCTGTCATTATTGGGAGTCTCTTTTTACATTAAAAGCCTTGTCTAATATGCCTTTTCATGCTTTTTCATTTTAAGTTTGGTGGTGGGAGAACAATTCGTCCTGGAGATGTGATTGAAACAGCAGAAGAGAGAGCTGCCAAAGAAAAACACACCAAACAGCTAATTGCTGCCTACAAGAAAAGGGTTGGATTAAGCGTTGATCCAAAGCTAAAATCTGAGTGTGAGAAGGTACTTCTCAAACATAAATTATACTTTCACTTAAAAATTCTCATTATATTCTGTATAACATTTATATGCTGACCGATACAAAATTCGTTTGAAGCAATTTGCTACTGTGGAATGTCATTAGTATGTGAATCTCTTATTGAACTCTAGCTTATGTGTTAACATGCATGCTTAACTTCAAGGATGTGGAAATAGCTAATAGTGGAAGATATGCATTTGTGTGTTATATTTTACTGTAGGTCATGTTGATTTGTAAATTTTTAAGCAACTCTTTTCTTAATTTAACTTTTTCGTAAATATAGGCAATGAAGGATGGTGATGCCTTGATGGATTCAGGGAAGCTTAAGGAAGCTTTGCCTTATTTTGAAAAAGTTATGAACAAAATGGCATTTAAGGTAAATGTTCTTCAAGATGTGAACTTTAGTGGTATCTCTTTTACGAAGAATTGGCTCATTGTATTCATGGTCTTATTAGAAAGAAATCAGTTAGGAGGATGGAATTCGTAGTTTCATCCGCTGCCTCTTTCTTTAGCTCCAAGTATAATTAATTATGCAATCTTTGCAATTATTATGTAATCTTTACTCCTTGGAGTATGTTATTTAATTTTGCTAAACTTCTATTTATGCAGAATGAACTTTATGGATTAGCGGCTTTGCAGTGGTCTGTTTGTCAGGATTCTCTTCATCGGTATATTGTTAATTATTAGAAATGCTATGGAAACCCATTCTGTTTATTGTACTTCACATATGATTTTCGACAAGTAACTTGTAAAAAACATAGATGAAAGTTTTGTGAGAATATTTTCTAGGCACTCGATTAAGAGGAGGGACTTTAGGACTGTTAATTTATCACGTCATCCCTTTGAGGTCTTCGTGATTATGATACTGTCATCAATCAAATAAGTTTTATCAAATTGTTTCATCTATAAATGTGAATGCCGCATACCTTCAAGTCCAAGTGCCTTAAGTTTTTTTTCTATCTATAAATGTGAAGCCGATTTCCTTTATACATACATTATCCTTGCTCGAAATGCATATATGCGCAGCCATCAAATATCTGGTGGGAATGCAATCTAAAGTTCTGATGGATTTTTGTGCAATATTTTGTTTTATTGTGCTCCTCTGCTGAATGTTAAAATGTATTTTTAACCTTATCAACTTGGATGATGCTAATCAGTTGTGATGCTTGCAGACCAAATGAAGCTCAAATTATGTATGAGAAGCTTCAGTCACATCCGAATGCTTCAGTGAGAAAGAAAGCCAGTCAATTTTTGTTCAGCTTTCAGGTATATATCCATAAAGAACTGTGCCAATCATTTATATCTTTTATGTGCAGTGACAAACTAAATGCTGAATACGATTATAACTATCAATAAGCAAAACCTTTCATGTGCTGGTTTCAAAATCAACACAATTTTATGTGTTGCAAATTCAGTATTGCCTTGGCATATTTGAAGCATGATCTGAAACTCATTTTCGATTTCTTTCTTTGTTATAGCACTTCCCTTAATAGTTACCATTTCATTAATGTCAGGCCATGGAAATGATGAAGATCACAAGCTCAAATCTCTCAAAGAAGAGCACAGGGTACCAGAACTATTTTGAGGCTTTTATCGAAGATTATAAAATCAACTACCCTCTCCAAGAGGCTGGAATTGAAGAAGGTGCACTGAGTCAAGCCCTCCCATATATGATATTTCTTGTTTCTCCCGTTTTTATAGTACTATTCATTGCCGTACAGAAAGGAAATTTAAATTAGAAAATTAGAACTTTCAACTAGGATGTCGCTAACCATTTTTGTCCCACAAAATGTATAGAATGTAAGATATTCAATCCGAAAGGGTGTACTTTGAAGTTGATAAAACTTAAATAAATAAAAGCTTCTACATGACTGACGAATAAGTCAATATGCCTTTGAAATAATTACATTATCGAACTGTAAAACAGGATATGCATTCAAGATAATTGCTAATTAGAGCTGTCGGAGGAAGGAAAGAGAGGAAAACCCTCCAATAACGAAACAAATGTTCTTAAATTAGGTATAGCTTCTGTCCGAACTAGTCCAGTTGTTGCACAATGATTCTGTCCTAAACATTGTATTCAGAAGAATAAATAAATAAGATGGGTTGTTGGAGTGATGTCATTTTTGCATGAAAATTATATTAGTCATCTGCAAGATAACATTATCATTAGTTATTCTATAACATTGCAAATAATTCATCTATGATTCATTTATCATAAATCTATGTGACCCTTAGCTAATACGATTTATTTTTCCGATGCTGGATTTTTGTGAGTAGACTATATAACTATATATGTTGGTCTCTTCTATTTAGTGATTGAAGGAGTTTGATCAATGAAAAACGATATCAAAGTTGATCCATTTTATCATCTGTTACCAAATGGCCGGATTCAAAATGGTTCGATTGTGACAACTGATAAGAGTGTAAATGAAATTAAAGAGGTATACTGACTTATTCTCAAAGTCTAGAACCATGGACGGCGTGAGCCACCTCTGTCCTATGGTGGCTCTGCCACTGTGAATCAAATTTATTCATGTCCCTCTGGTTTAAGTGAATCAATACTTCGATTCCGTTACCAGATAAACTATCCATGAATACTACAAGATTCCTGTAAGTCATTTTGGCACAGGTCACCCATATAGGCTTTCCCCAACCGAAATCACCTTCATATAATGGAAAACCACAAAGACTAGTGAAGCTAAGCCCGACCATTTCTCCTTTGTTGATTTTTTCAGATCTACTTTTGAGGAATTCCAAATGTTCATTGCCATTTTGGATTCTTTTCACATATTCCTTGTCAATCTTGTTTTTTGAGTCTCTCATTTGGGTGACAACACGATCCCCTGTATCCTCCGTGGAAGGAAATATTACTGCCATTCGAAACAGATTCCCGAAAGAGTAATCTGGCAGTGGCGGCTCAGTTCTTGAGCGCAGATTCACTGCATGAAGCAACGTGTATAATTTATCATCAGAGGCTGATTCCGCCTTGGTGGCTGCCACAAAACGACTCCATATGAAAGCTGATAACGCCTCAACTCGTGATGGTCGTTCCTGGTTTGTGCAGTAAGCAGTGTATTTATCTCTAATTGCCTCTATTTCTGATGCACTAAACACAAATCTCTTTGCTACTATATTCTCTTTTGTGATACCACTTCGCGTTTGAAACCCGGATGAGTTTCTTGGAGGAAAGACTGTGTCGGATGCAAATTCTATACGCACCAAGTCTCCGTCTCCACGAGTAGAGGCTGCCCAGCTCTTCACAAATGTGAACACTGATGCAGCATCTGCAATGTTGTGAGAAATGCAGACACCGATCGCAGTTCCACCGCATTCGAAATTGTTGAATTGGATCCCAAGGACCAGTTCTTGAGGATCATCCAGTTCAAATGGGAGTAATTTGTTAAGCTGAGCAGGGACTGGATTCTCAGTAACTTGCGAAAGATTGCAGCTCACAGTGGCTTCCACAAAGGGTACGCCTTGATCATTGCAGTCTACGAAACAGTTGTCTTTGTTTCGTCCTGCTAGCGGATAAAAGCTAGTCAAGACCTTGGATAATGATCGTTTAAGGCGACTAGCAATTTCAACATTGTTGGTGATTTCCCGATTGTTTTTATCAGCTTGGTAGAAAAAAACCAAAGGACTATAAACAGGAGGAGCCAAACGATCAAGAAACGAGAACTTGAAATGGCGGAGGTGGTGTGGGGTTGGAGAAGATGGTTTGATAGTCACTGTTGAAGTTACTTCAACTACAAGCTCCATCCTTCTCCCTGATTAACTTTGATCTATAATTAAACACAAAGCATCTTGTTTTATATACCAAATGTTTATAGTTGTAGTCTCCGTAACAATCTATGTGATTAGTTCAAACAAGGTGATAGCTCTCGTTGTTTGATGTTGTCCTCGTTCGGAATTGGGATTGTCACACAATGTGAAAAAGACGGCGAATACGAAACTCCTGCCGGCTGTTTGAGTTTAAACAAATGATTCCATAAATTTTACTACAATTAGGCACGGTGACTAGGAGGAAGTTCTGAGTCTTGTTCATCTTATGATCATGATCAATGATTGCAGGAAAAGGATAGAATTATTTAATTATTGTTCGTGTTGATAATATCTTAGTCATAAAAGTAAAAACATCCTTGTTTTAGGGATATGGCCTATGGGATGCGAAAATCAATACACGATGGATTCAAAAGCTACTGGTTTTGCTCTTTCTTTTATTTTTGTTTTTTTAAAAGTAAAAGTTTACTTTTATGCCTCCAGAAAATCAGTACAATGTTTTATTTGAGACTAAAGTTATGCTTGAATTTCTCTGTGTTTACCTCTCCAATTATTATTCAAATTAAGATTTATATGATTAATCATTTTTTTTAAAGTATATCATCCAACAAATCCACTTGACTTGGTTTATCATTTTCATTTATAGAATGCAAATAATTCAAACCAACTTCCAAATTAATTATGCATGTTCCACTTTAATCATACATCTATTTGACCTGACCTTAACTAATTCAATTTAAATTGTTTTTTATAATCTGATGCTAGTGTTAGCCTATTAGGTAAACCATTAGAATAGAACCAAAAGTTTAAACTGTTAGGTAACACACTCCGTTTATGACACAAACCTGGCAAGAATGGTGGTGAAACTCAATAGAGATGAGATGATTTGAACTCAGAAATCTTGATAAACCCGACTTTGATACCATATTAAGTGATTGCGAACACAAAAGCTTAAACTATCAAGTAAAGGTACGAATAATTAAAACTCTCTATCAGCTAGATTTCTTGAACTGGTTGGTTAGTTTTTCTAATGATTATAACATTCCATCTATGAAAAATGGTACCAGAATTGATCTCTCTTTCTTTGCCTATTTAAAAAATATTCATTTTTAGAATCTCTTAGATTGTTAGAATTTGGAAACAAAAAAGGAGTGGAGGAAGTGAAAAGCATGTGTTATTATTTCTTTGGGGGTCCTTACTCCTTACTCCACCATAATGATTAATTTTCTTCAAAAGAAAATAATTGTTTTATAACCATCAACTTGAAACAGTTTCTAGTCCCTTCCATGATTTTTATGCACCAGAAGAAAAAAAAAAGAAAAAAAAAAAAGCAGATTTGTAAAGATCTGTCCTGTTAAAGTCACTGAAATTTATTTTACTTTGAGAAAACAAATTGTGCATGTCTAAAGTTGATACTGGATGATGGAATATCTTTGAAAGGTGTGATTAATCAACTTATATCAACTTTTTATTTTTGATAAAGTTGCTTTAATTATCCTTCTAATCTCAATCTAATAAGCTTAACTATTTGCTTCATTTGTCAATGATTAGGTTTCCAATCTTCCCAAATCATCAATTTCTTAACATTCTGATACTAGTTAATGAGGTGCCATTTTGACTAGCATTCGTCAACATTTTTTAAAAATATTATTAAACTTTTCTTACACATTTTTTTATAGTACGTGCTAGATTAAAATGAACAAAAAAACGCTTTTAAAAAAACACTTTTTTATCTCCAATAAGCATTGTCAAATGTTTCTGATCATATATTCATATAGAATAAAAACATATTCAATAATATATATATATATATATATATATCTACCCACCAAATTACTGTTGATCAATTAATTTTCATAAAAAGCTTCATTATTTGGAAAAACTTGACAAAAAATCTCGGTTGGTATGTTAGCTATTACATGTACAAAAATCATATGGATTGTTGGAAGAGAACAAACTGTGCATGGAGTTGGAACTTTGAAGGGTTTGAGAATATGAGAATCAATTGAATTATTTATTTATTTTTTGGTTAAGGCAAGGAAACAAGAAAACATGGGATTTTTCATGGGAAAATGTGGCAATATAGTCTTTATAGAATGTTTCCATAATGTATATACATGATATTGATGAATGGAAGGCCTGTCCTTTTCTGTGCACTCTCACGTGGATGGTTTCCATTTCCATCATATATCATAGCTTGTGCTCTGTCTTATCTCACAAGCAATCTCATCTTTGCCAAAAAGAAACACAAACCCTTACATATATCTTTATCTTTAAACATGGAGTGTTCTTGTTGAACTTACATCTTTATCCATTAAAGAGTACACCATTTTCGTATATTTTAGGTTAAACCTGTAGATACCTTTATGTTCTAATTGATATCTTAGGACTCGTATTAGTTTAAAGATCATGCATATACAAAATCTTGTGAATCAAGCAATATTGTTGTTTTTCCTATCCAAAGACCTCGTACTAATTAATTTGAAAGAGAACTCCAAAACAAAACTGTGCAAACGCAAGCAACATTGTATTATGTAAATTGGATACCCTCGGCTACTTTATATTTTGATTTTCTTATCCAAAAAACTCATACTAGTTTTAAGAGAACTACTATGATCTTATATTGGATATATAATTCATTGAACACCCTCTCTTTAAAAGCCGGTTTTTAAAGATGGTTCTACCCAATGGATTCGTATCAATTAAAATCAATGCGGAAGAAAAAAACATTAATTGTATCTATGTAAACTAGCTACCCTAACTACCAGAGAAATTTGTTATCAAAAAAAAAAAAAAAAAAAAAAAAAAAAAACTACCAGAGAAATTCAAAAGATGATTGACATGAAACTCTTCTATACCGACCCTAAAAATTCAAAGTTATGTCAAAGTCAAACTTAAATTTTCAAGGTAGGATAATCATCATGTTAAATAATCAGATATATGAAAAGATTGATTTTCAAGTTCAAAAAAAGCAGCTCATTTGGATTCATATAGCATATACTTGACAGTTGACACACAACTTCAAGAATGTTCAGAGAAACATAAATATGGGTGATTGAAAATGGCAAGTTTTCAGGAATTTTAGAGTCTTAAAAGTAAAAGAATCACCGAAAGGTAGAGAAAATGGTAACAGGGTCGGCAGAAAACTAAAGGTTAAGACAAGGTTACAAGAAATCTGAAGCATACACCATCTTCATTTGTTTTTGTTTTTGTTTTTTTTAACCGTCCATATTAATTATAGAATTATTTACTCTTATTTCATGGATGAAAAAGTCATAACCAAACAATTAAACTTGTAAGATTTGGTAAATGACCTTGACCACTTCAATTAATTAACAACCTTTTTTTTTTCTTTTCTTTTTTGAAGAACTTTAATTAACAACCTTTAATTACCCATTAAATAGTAATAGACCGGCTTCAAGATTCTATTTTTTTTTTCTTTTTGATAATTTTTTTCTAATTAGAAACAATTATTTGTCTAACTTAATAGATAATAAATGAATTTTTTTTAATAAAATATATTATCTTTAATACAACTGAAATATAAACAAGTTTTTTTTTTTTCGGTTCACCTACTAAGTTAGTTAGTATCAACATACGAAGACACGTTGAATCGTTATCTTGAAAAGAGATATTTTTAATAACCTTTATGAACTAAATGATTATTATCAACATTATTTATTCAGAATTTCAAAAGGAAAATTTTGGTGAACGTTAAATAGAAGTAGTATGCTTGTAATTTAGTCAAACTGTCAACTTTTTAAAGTTTTTTATTTTTTATTTTTTAAACAGGAGCATGCTTTGAATTTATTTATAAAAAAAAAAAATGATTTTTGAGTTGGTGGTGGGGTTTAGTTGCATCCAAGGAAGCACGGATACGGATACGGATACGGGATACGGATACGGTACGATACGGGGATACGGTAAATCTCCAAAAACTAGGATACGGATACGGCAGGATACGTCAATTAAAATAATATATATTTATATTTTTTTAAAATAAGAATATATAAAAGGATATTTGATAATTCAGTCAAAAATCAAAACATATTCATATCCAATCATTCAAATAAAACATATCACATAACAACCTAAGTCATAACAATGTAACATATTACAATATCCAAATTAAGTCGTAACATATTACAAAATTGAAAATCCAAATAAAACATACGTCACATAAGTTATAGTATATTGCAAAATCCAAATAATACATAAAATAAACTCATAAAATAGATACTAAATTCCTAATTAACTTTATTATCATTATTCACATTGTTAAAGAATCTAAATAATTCGACATCTAACTCTGGTTCATCGAGTGAAAGGTTTGCAATCTCAAGTATCCCGTTATTCTCCATGTCAATGGAATCAAAGCCAAAATTTCTTTACAGTTTCATTTTAACCCCTAATATTTTGAAATTATAATTTGACCCCGTTTTATACTAAAATAATTATAATATTGCCCCAAACGTATCCTCCAAGTATCCCTTAAGTATCCTCCAAGTATCCCTCAAGTATCCTCTAAGTATCCTCTAAGTATCCTCCAGTCAAACTTATGAAAAAGTCAACGGATACGCCATTTGGTATATCGGATACGTATCTTGAAGTATCCGGGAAGTATCGGAACTGGATACGAGTTCGATACGAGTTACCTCCACCAAATGAAGTATCCGTGCTTCCTAGGTTGCATCATGATTTTTTTTTTCTTTGTTTTTATTTTTATTTTTTTTCTTTCATTGGGGAATACAATATTACAATGAGGAGCGTCTGCATACAAAATGGGCCGAAAGTGGACCCCATAACCAGCCCAATTTCACCGACAACCCCTTCTCTATCATCTTTTTCTTAAAGTGCTGCCGCCCAACCTCCTCTGCTCGGTGGGGTTCTAATCAACTGTTGATCATCTTAAACAACCAAAAAAAAAAAGTTTAAATTTATTTATGTATTTGAAATTACTTTAATAACCCTCACACACTTCCTTCCATTTTTATATATTTGTCAAAAACATTATTAGTTACTAAATTTTTATTTACTTTTTGACATTATAGAATTTGATTTCAGTAGATCTTGATGGATTTTTTTGAAATTATATATATATATAAACCAAGGAGTTTTAAGTGTTTTTCTCTTGGAAAGAAGAGCTCCCATGTACAAATGCTTCTCTTTCATTTCATTATCAAAACTAGACCTTGCAATAGGTCGTGTTATTACAAATTCGTGTCGTTTCATGTTTGGGTCGTGTTAAAATTGCTCCACCCTAACTCGACCCATTAGCTTAATGGATTAAAATATATAAACCCGAAACCATTTGTTAAATTAACAGGTAACCCGATCCGACCCGTTACAAAATATTATATTTGAAATTTATTAAAAAGTTGAAAATAAATAGCATTGAAGCATGATCAAACTCGTACAATCAAGTTCACTAGCTACTTTTAAAGTTTTAGGTTTAGGGTTAGGGTTAGGGTTAGGGTTATAATATTATGAAATAATTGATTTATAGTTTTAGAGTTTTTAATTTAGAAATTTTTGCTCTTTCAAAATAAGAAAAAAATTAGAAATTTTTAAAAATTAATTAGTAAAATATATTCTAACCATGATTATAGATATTTTTTTTTAAAATATAAATTTCATAATATGACTATACAAAGATTTTTTTAACAACTTTCCTAAACACATTAAAAAAAAATCTTTATATTAATGAGTTATCAAATTAACGGTTTTTTTAAGGATGAATCCAAAACCGATCCATTATATTTCGTGTCTTAATGGGTTAACCAATTAACAACCCGATCCGATAAACTTGACCCACTAACCGCTATTTTCGAATGGGTTTGGGTGGTGTAAAATTTGTCAGGTCTAATCAAAACATTAATTATTAGATTAGATGGAGGTTAAATAGGACAATATTAAATGGGGGCATGTGTCAATGGTGACAAATTTTATATTAAAGGTCCAACTCCATCATTTTCATATCTTGATGGTGAAGGATGCTTATCTAGATAATGAAGGGTATTTCTGTCCTTTTCAAAAATGGACATCAGTAAGTTAAGACATCTAATCAATATTTTTTATAAGAGAGAGAGAGAGAGAGAGAGAGAGAGAGAGAATAAGAAAAATGAAAAACAAGTCTGTGTGCCATGTGTAGAATTCCCATGTCATAATACAATTCAGAAAATGTTCAAATACAAGAGGTCCCAAAATCAGCCTTGTTGAGTTCAAATTTGACATGCTAATTCACTATTGAAAAAACGAAATTTTTGTTAAAAAAACAAAGAAAAAGGGCCACCCACTGAAAAAGCTAGAATCAACCAAAGCAATAAAAAGAAGGAATCTCAATACTGTTTTGTCTTTACAAGAATTCCTTTTCTTCTAGGGAGCCCTGTGTTCCTCCCCCATCTCCAAGACACAACCAACAAAACCAACTTTGAGGTTTTATCTCTTCTGGTTGATTGATGATGCTTCAGGTTTTGTATTTTCTTTGAAGATGGTTCAAAGAAAGGCATCCAACCAGCTTGGAATCCAATTCCAAGCTGATCATCACCATGTTAAATCTGAGAAGCGGTTGGCAAACCTGAAAGCAACTTCTTTTCAGAACCTGCAGGATGTCAGCAGGATTAATAGAGGACCTGAAATGAAGAAGAAAACTATGAAGAAGTCCAGATCAATCAAGAATATTGAGAGCTTGAGATCATCATCAACTCTGAAGAAGACTACCATCTCACAACCTGGAAAACCACCACCTCTTCTCAATGTTAATCCTGAAACCATGGCAGCTACTACTGCACAGAAGCAGACTGTGATGAGAACAGCTGAGGGGTCTCCGAATTACATGAAGTCCACCAGCAGTTCAGAGGCAAGAAAGGAGAGTTCCCAGGTGAGTTCTTCCCGGAACACTCAAATTACTGTTTCAGATGATAGTAAGAATTCTAGAAGAAGAAACTCTGGTAGTAATTCAAAAGCTAGCTCTGGTTCTAGTTCTAAAACAACAAGATCGTTAACAAAGTCATCTAGTTTGAAGATGGTTAGGACTTTGACAAAGACACCTAGTTTTAAGCATGTTAGAGCTGCATCCAAAACATGTTCTAGAGTTGTGATCTGTGCAGACTTGAATGCACAGAGATCTACCTGTTCTTCAACTCTTAAAGACACGAAATTTCCTGCTTGTCTTTCGCTTAGTCCTGGGGCAACCGAAGCTGAAGGAACTTCAGCTATGAAGGTGTGCCCCTACACGTATTGTTCTCTTAATGGCCATCACCATACTCGTTTGCCGCCATTGAAGTGCTTTTTGTCGGCAAGGAGGCGGATGTTGAAGACACAGAAGAGTATAAAACAGGAAGCTCTATCCCCACGTATAGTCAAGCCAGTTGGTGAAGAAATTGATGCTGGACAGGTGATTTTTGTCGACAAACCTGCATATAAGGAATATGATTTTGATGGCTCGCCTAGGTCTCCTTTAATAAAAGAAGGGGGCATGGAGTTTTTCATTGAAATCTATGCTAAAAATAAAGAAGGCAAGGGTGAGTCTCCTTTCCAAGGTTGCGATGCAGCAGAAGTGGAACACAACAATGACAAACAAGTTACCGTGAGCCTGTCTGAAGGATCACCGCCCTCTGAGATTCATTTTGATGAAAATGATGAGCCATACGGTGATATCATTGCAATCGGAATTGATGCCTCAAAGGGTTTTCCTGAAAAACAAAAATTAGAAGATCCAGACAAGGACTACTTGTCAATTGTGGTTCAAAATGAAGCGGTACATGAAAGTTTTTACAATGGAAGTGACTTTGAAGAGAATTGCAGTGCCAGCAGTGAAGGGAGTGACAGCATTTCAGAAGTTACTGATATGGAGTGGGAGGAGGATCAATTTTCTATAAAATGTGATGATGAATCTGATTTGGATGATGGGTATTTATCAGAAATCAACAATCATGATTTGCATGGTGAATCCATGATCAAATCAGAAAACATTATTATTGATCACAAGGAGATTCTGGCTGACGAAGACTTCGAAGAAGAAAGTGCATCCTTTGACATACAAGGCAAAGACAGCGATTCTGAAATGGAAGACAGACACCAGAACTTGGAGATTGCTGGATTTAACCAAGTGTATGACAGCTCAAGTCATGATCAACAACTCTCCACTGAACAAAATGAGACAGATTTGACTGGAGTTATGGTTGCTTCAGCTACCGTGGAGCCAAGTTTGGAACTAATGGCTTCCAGTGAGAAGAATCAGGAGAAGAATGGAGTTCCTGAAGCTGAAAATGAAATCCCTGATGCCGGTCCTAAACTTGAAGATGTTGAGATGTACTACAAACCAGAGGTGGCAGATGAAACTTTAGGAATTCAGAACCAAATCTCTGATGCTTGTCAGAACAGTGGAGGCCAGGATTTTGAGGATATAAAAACGGATACAAATGTTGCCACCAGTGATGTTGATGTAGAGAAGAAATCTTCCATCATTGAAGCTGGAGTTCAAACGGAAGAGCCAGAACAAGTTATTGTCACCAAAAGATCAATTGGAGTCCAATTTCCAGAAATTGAGGATCAAATGGAAGAGGAAGAACAAGTTGCTGTCACCAAAATATCAATTGGAATCCAAGTTCCTGATTTCTCTGACAGTTTTTATGAAGAAGATCAAGACGATGCCGAGGAAGATGTCAATCAACACCAGGAAATGACTACTGTCCCATGCCAGCTTGAAGACTTTGCCGCGGATAGTAACTCGAGTCAAGACATTGCTGATGAAAATCAAGAGCATTCATCAGAGAATCAGAATAGTAACGTTAATGTTACAGATTATCAGAACCTTTTGGAGAAAGATGAAGACAAGAAGTTCAAAATCTGTAGTTCAATGGATTCTGAGGAACCGAATGATTCAAGTAAAAATAAGATCAGTTTGGCTGAAACAGATACCGAAGAAGTGGAGAAAATGGAAGCGGAAGAAAGCAACCAACCGGATACAACAGAAACATCCCTCATTACCACCACTACAACCATCCCAGAACAGGAGAGCACATCATTTCTTGTAAAGAGCAAGTCCAACCCAGAACCACCAGTCACCTGTAGCAATCAGAAATGGAAAATAGGATCCAGGAGAACCATCATCGATGAAGAGGACGAACTGAGGAAATTCAATCCAAAAGATCCAAACTACCTGCCTGAGGTACCTGAGCCTGATCCGGAAAAGGTTGATCTCAAGCATCAGATGATGGATGAAAGAAAAAACTCAGAGGAATGGATGGTTGATTTTGCGCTCAGACAGACTGTCAACAAACTCGCTCCTGCTAGGAAGAGGAAGGTGGCACTTCTAGTTGAAGCTTTTGAAACAATCACGCCGGTACCTAAATATGAATCATATCGGAAGCATTCTTCAGCATCCTTTGCTCCTGCTAGACAAATTCAAGCTTGTAACTGATGTTGCCCTGCCTAGGTAATTAAAGAACCTAACTTTTATCTCTTAAAACTGTATTAAAATTTGATATCAAACAATCAAGTAATTCTACTCTCATTTGGTGTGCAGGAGATGGTCAAGAACAAGCAACTTAGGCAAATCATACCAGATATCAGGAGTAAGCTGTTTTGGAACAACTCGGACAAAGCAGCTTGATGGATCGAATCGTCGAAGGTAGACGGAGATCAACTATAAGCCAGTTACTGGTTTCCCCTGAGTGAAAGTGAAAGTGTTAGTTCAATAATGTATGTAAGAACAGTGAAACTCATGGTGTTCAGTTTGTTTAACTGAATGCTATCTCATCTATCTGTAGTTGTTATCTGTCTAAGATTATGTACTTGTAATCGTATTATAACTTAATTTATGTCGTCTAACTAATTAATATTTATTAGCATCTCTCTATTGACAAAGCTATGCATTTTATTTCTGCAAAGTGAATAAATGAAATTGACTCTCTTGAATATCAATGTTCAACAAACATCTGGAAAACGACTCTTGGGAACTATCTTTTATCTTTACGCACAAGCACTCACGATAGCAGCACGTAAAAGCCAAAATCCATCGAAACAAACAGAGTTAAAACGAAAAATGAAATGATCATTAATAGCAGACATAAAATATGTTTCACAATGCTACAAAGATATTGTCATTTGGAGGCAGATAACTTTCATTGACTATCTTGTTGCCGGTACAAACTATTATTTCCCAAATCTATTTGTGAACTGCTAAATGTACTTGAATTGCTGGAGTTTCAAGGAGAAGAGATTGAAGCTCCCGGGAAAGATTCTCCAGACGACAGCAGTCTGCACGATGCTCTTGCAAACCAGATATGTTGGAGCTAGTCTCAGCATGCTCACTGGGTTCTACTGCTTTGTTTGTCAAAATATCATCATGAAACAACCTAAGCGCATCTGTTGTTGAAAGTGAATGTACTGATTCATGCAAGTCCTGAAATTTGGCTCTGTTTTCTTGTGTTTTAATCAACATCTCTTTCAGCTCATCAGGAAGGCATGCCAGCGCACTTCATGTGAGTAGAGGCACCCAACATAATAAAAGAACAAAAAGTTATTCACAGGCCAGAAACACTAATGTATCGAGGAAAAAAAATAATTTCTGTTTTTTTCTTTACCTGGTTACACCTCTAACAAGACCCCAATTGTATCCAGAAGGAAATGACTGCTTAAAGCCTGCATTAAATCCCTCTTGAGCAGAAGCTTCTTTTCCTGCTATGATACCATCACGATATCCCATCTGAAATTCATCACGTGGGATATTCATATAGGTTTCAAAACTATCAAAATCTCATGCACAGTAAAAATAAATGCAAAAACAAAATCAACTTCGAGTTTTCAAATTACAGTATGGAATTGATCATGTCTCCTCTGCCATTCTCTATCCAAATCAGATGATTTTTCAAATTTCTCCTCATCAGAATCACCCCACAAAGATCCATCCCCATCTTGCAAGTCACCTTCATCGTGACCTTAAATTACACAATACATCAGTTGTCTTGTTTGATTGCTATAGCCTATAGCAAGTATAAAACTAAATTATGAGAAAATGTTGATGTATAATCCATTAAAATAAGCAACCATTGAGCAAGAAAGTGATTCAAGTGATTTGTTAACAATTCTCACGAAGTGTATATTTATATATATATAATTCACTATTCAATCTTAGTAACTCTTTTTTCGGTTTTTCCAGTAGAGTGCCTAGAAAGATTCAAAAATTGTAAAAAAGAAAATGAAAAGAAAGAGATAATGCAAAAGACTGCATGTTTATCCCCCAAATCATCACCAACAACCAAAAAGCTAATTAACCAACTGAAGGCATCTCTCGAAACGGACCAAACAAACTAAAAATAAGAGCCATAATTCATGAGAAAATTAGAGGATCAAAGTCTCCCCATTCTTTCTACATATAACTCTCAAACTAGTAGCTAAAAATCCTTTTTATCTGCATCAAGTTCGAATTCTACCAATGTTGCAAGTCTAACATAAAATGACAACCTTAGTAGATAGAATTGAACAGCAAATACAATCGTAATACCTTCAAAAGTAAAGATTTCATTTTTATAAGTAAAAGATAAGAAACCAATTCGCCGCTCACTCAACACAATAAAGAGCCTGTGAAAATACCCAGATTACAATTAAAAAATTTCCAATACAACCTTAAGTCAATGAAGAGCACACAAATAAATAAATAACATAACAAATAAAATCAAATCAAACTAAGAATTGATGATGACATGAAAACTCACGATTGATTGTAATTTGAGTAGAATCCTGTTCCAATTTTAATTTTGAAAACCGCAAACTTTCTGAGTAGAGCTGCTCAGCTAGACTGTCCTCCATCTATTCAATCCAAAAAAACATAAAACAACATGTAATTTCTAACAAAGTATTGACCATCAATAAATTCAACAAACAAACACATAAACAACTCACATGCATATTTTGTATATCTATAAACAAAATAGCAAGCAAGTTTCTTCTCAACTTGCAATAATAAAAAACAAATTGATTCTTGCAGAAAATGAGTGTCAAAGTTTCGAGTTGCGTGATTACCTTATGCTGAGTGAAAATTATAATAATAAAAATTGAAAATTGATTATCATAGAAAAGTTCAGAGGATAGAACAAAATAGGCAGATGAAAAATCAATAAGAACACTTTGGGATATATGCAGCAACAGTGAACGTGTATTCCCAGAAACCATGGAGCAAAAACCACATTTGAAATGAAATCCCATAAAAAGTTGAAAATTTTAAGCATCAAATTCTTCATGGATTTAATTAACTCTCTTTTAAATTGTAGAATTTTAAAATAAAATAAAAAACTAACCTTTTTCAACAAATTTGAAATGTTAAGCGGTGCCGTAGCGACGATGAGGCTTCGGGTTGGCTAGGGCATGAAATTTGGGGATTTTATCACAGATTCGACCCAACAAAGAAGAAAGTTGCAGACTTGCAGCTTTGAAGATGAAGCTGTCACTGTAAACAAGGTTCGAATGTAAAATGGGTTTTTATTTCGGGCCAAAGCCCGAAGACCCAGAGTAATTGGGCTAGCTTGTGTAATCCAAAATTCCAAAGCCCAACCCAATTTGAAAACGAATGGCCCCTTATAAATGATTTTTTTTTTTTTTTAGGGGGAATTACAATTTGGTCCTTATCTTTTAAGGAAACTTCACTTTTTTACCCCACTTAGGTGTATTAGTGTTTTTGGTCTTCATCTTTTTGGAAATACATCAAATTGCTCCTTCAGTTAGTCAACCGTTAGTCAAAGTTAACTGGTCAAGGGTAAAAAGGTATATTTGTCATGTTTTAATATTTTAGAGAAATAAGAAAAGTATTTTGGAAGAAATCTGACAAAATTAATATTTAGTTTTAAAAAATAAATTTGAAAAAATATTTTTTTTAAATGGATATCCACCATTCACTTTTGAGATAGATGGTGAAGATCAAATAAAAAAATAAAATTAAAACAAAAATTAAAACCATAAATTGAATTTTGAATGAATTATCACAATTCATCAGCTCAATCTAATAATTCTTGATAACATCAAATATTCACAATTAAAATTCATTTTCAGAATAAAAATGCCAAATTAAAATTCCTTTATAAATAAAGTGTTAATTTTTTTTTTTAATGTAAATTATACAGTCATATGTTCAACATTCAACCTCCTTCAAAATCTTCCATCATACATCTTCTCCAGAAAAACAAATCATCTCCAGAAATTGGAAAGAACAAAAACAAAGATTCAACCACCCCTTACGCAAAATCATTGTCCAGAAAAAAAAAAAAAAAATCAAACCCTCCTCCCACCATCAATGAGAACCCAGAAAATTGAACCCTCCACCATCCAACCTAAAACCCAGAAAATCATTTTCCAAAAAAAAAAAAAGAAAAAAAAAAAGAATAGGGTAGCCATCAACACCCTCAAATCCTACCGGCACCACCACCACTAGCGTCGATCTCCTCTTAGCAGAGGAAATTGGCGCTCAAATCCTCACCCGACAACCAACTAACACCAGTTCATACGAGTGTGATTGAGAGAAAGAGAGTAAGAGAAGCGGAAGAGAAAAGAGAGAGTCGATCTCGTAGGCGGAGACTCGGAGGATATCGGTGCTCCTCGCCGACGGCCAAGTGATGGGGAGAAAGAGAGAGAGAGAGAGCGATCAGAGAGAATATGTGGAGAGAGAAGACTAGGTTTCGTTTAGTCGCGAAGAGAGGGCAGCATCGCCGTGAAGCGAAGAGGAGGTCTCAGTCTGGTTCTTGTTTGCAGCAAAAAGGATTCTAATATGGGTATGGTTGGTGGTGACTGGCGAGAAAAGGGGGTTAGGTTGTGGGGAAAGAAATTGGTTTGAGTAATTAGTGTTTCACTATATGGTAATCAATTATGTCTTTTAACTAATCAATAAAATTTACCCTTCAATTTAAATTTACAACAATTGCAATGACGAGATCAAACCCTCCATCGTACAATCTAGAAAAATGAAGATTTTTCCAGATTTTTGTAGAGTTTTCTGCCGCCAGTACTGATACCCATGTTGGTTCTAACCGAGTTAGCTATTGAGTCATAACTCACTTGAACGGACATGCCTATTTCTTCTTCTTACTCTTCGTGCTCTTCAAATTCCATACTCATTTTTATTTTTATTTTTGGCTTTTCTTTTTATGGGTTTGTGTGTTGACGATTAAGAGAAGAAGATCTACATGGCCAATAGAAAAACATTGAAGAACACACCAGTAGATTTTTCTTTTTCTTTTTTTCCAGATTTTCCATATTTTTCAGATTTTCTAGTTTTTTCATTTTTTTTTTTTTTTTGTTGCTTTTCTATATGTCTGTGCATTTTAAGGGTTTTATAATTATTTTATAATTTATGTTTGTCTGACTTCATTTTATAATGACCCCTCAACAACATTCATTTTTTGAATTTTTTAAATAAAAATATTCAATGGTAAAATTGTAATATTAAAAATATTAAATGAGTTTAAGAGTAATTGTTAGAGGGGTATTTCAGTCTTTCCGTAACGTTTAGGGGTAAAACCGTCTTTTTGACATTTCTATTAAGGTTGACTGTCAACTTTTTGGTCATAGGGACTTTTTTGATGTATTTCCAAAAAGATGAGGATCAAAGATACTAATACACCTAAGTGGGGTAAAAAAGTGAAGTTTCCTTAAAAGATAAGGACCAAACTGTAATTCCCCCTTTTTTTTATGAACGACGATATTTACATCTATGATACACCGTTTTCGTAAGTATACCCCATTAAAAATTTTTAAAAATATTTAGTTTGTAAATGAACCCCATTTAATGTCAAAATTATCCTTTATTTTACTGAAGACACATCTACACTTATTTTGTTATCTAATCAACTTTATTATTATTTAAAATTATTTATTTATATTTTTTTGTTCAAATAAATAATTTTTAACTTCTAAATGGTAGATAAAAAATAACTAGAAAGAAGATAATACGATATATATATACTGTATTATGATACTTGTAGAAAATATTATTGTACACAACTAAAATTAAATAACTCAGACAACTAAAATTATTTATCCGAAAAAAATTGAATTATATATGTAAATGTTGAATATGAAAGTTAATAAAATATTGTAGATAAATAAACTTAAATATTCAAACAATAATGCTACAAATTTGGTGCCCAACGCTGATGCCCAAATAATGTGACATCATTGTAATAAATTCATTTAAATTGTATTAGATTTGCATGATTTAAATAAATGGATTACAGTGTTGTCACATCATCTGGGCACCAGATTTTGACACCAAATTTATGTAAAGTAGTATTACTAAAAAAAAAAATAAAAAAAATCCAAACAATTTTACCTTGTTGGGATAACTCATTTTTTAGATAAGGTAACTATTAAAGAATTAGATCACTTTTTCTTTTTTCTTTTTTGTATTTTAGTTTTGGAATAATAATTTTACCTTTTAAAAAAAGTAGGAAACTGTTTTTTTTTTTTTAAATAGAAAACTAATTAATATATTTTTAAAGGAAAGTAATTAATATTTTTTTAAAAGGAAACTAATTAATAATTTGGGGATATACTTACAAACTATTTTATCTTTTTAGTATTTTACTAAAAGATGATATTGGATTTTCATAAAGATACTAATTAGGGTGTAAATACAGTTTTTGAGGGGTGTAAATATCGTTACTTTTTTTTTTTAATTAAAAAAAAAAAATCTAACACCAAACCGGTTAAGGATTTATCGGGACTTATCGAAATCAAACACTTCATATGCGATCCAAACATCTACTACAACAATATCGGAGAAGAAACTCACCAAAAATATTTATAAAATGTACATGTCAGGACTTAAACCCAATAAAATGTGCCCTTGTAAATGAATTCGTAATCGATTGTATTGATTAATTTATGGAAACTGACAATTTTGATTGTCATGTTTTGGGATTTAGTCAAAATATTTAATCGATATGTTCCCTTGACAATCCCATAATACAAACTATTATGTCACAAGTTTCGATTTATAATCTAACTTTATATATCACATTCAACTAAGTTAGGCCTTTTAAATATATACTTTTTAAATTCAAAATATTTCTTCATAACTCAATTAAAAAAATTAATTTATCGAATTCACTTTCACCACCCACCAAAATTTTACTCGAGTTGAACTATTTGGGGAGTGTGAAAATAAAACTCCTGCAAGATCTTATAAACTTTTGGCAAAACGAAACATTTTCATAGTATTTGATTAGATAAGATAGGTAATATTGATGAATCCAATCCTAATTTATTAATTTATAACCCCAAGGGGTGGTGCCGCTGGTCATTGGGGCGAGCCGTAAACTCGAACGTCATGGGTTCGATCCTTGGCAGTCAAGTTTCTCTTGGAGTCATTGGAGGTTTATCCGGCCGTTAACTTTAGGGCCTCGTGGAATTAGTCGAGGTGCGCGCAAGCTGGCCCGGACACCCACAGATATCAAAAAAAAAAAAAAAAAAAAATTATTAATTTCTTTTCTTTTTTTTTGAAATTATCAGATTACTTGATTTAAATTTTAAACAGCAGTCTTATCAATGTGTATGCAAACAACAATTTGCTGTTACACCAACCTCAACTTCATCTTCGGATCCTAATTAAATTATCTGAAAAAACAGATTGTATGCATCTCCACCCACCAAACATCACATGATTGCAAGCTATAATATTATTCGTATAACTTTTAATTTATTCAGAGGTAGTCAACTAAAGCTTCCATATATGCAACCCAAAACACACTTCTCATCTTCAACTTAATTATTTATATATATATATATATACACCAAAAAAGACAACTTTCTTCACACACACACAAACACACATTCCCTTTTAATATTATTAAATATTAATATAATTTTAAGGTATTATTTATATATTCTACATACAGAAATGCAAGAATGAGGCTTTATAAGAAATAATGACATTTCCCTAAACTGAGTTGTTTTTCCATGTGTTGCATGTGAAAATTTATACCATTGCACACTCCATTGCTAGATCTGGACTTTTGTCAATCTACGTATAACATAGTTTAACTAATCCAGCCACTCTCACCCAACATGGCAACACCCCTCCTCTTCTACAAAAGTCATATTCTATGGAAATACTATACTTAGGAAGAAAAAGTGGGTATCAATTGAAAAATTCGGTACACAAACACTTTATGTAATCTATAGTCGTAACTGTTTCAATTGAATTATATATCAAACTGACCCCAAGGGGTGATGCCGTTGGTCACTAGGGTAAGCTGTAGACTCGGACGTCCTGGGTTCAATCATTAGCAACCACGTTTCTCTTGGGGCTACTGGAGGTTTACCCGACTGTTAACTTCAGGACCTCGTGGAATTAATCGACGTGCACGCAAGTAGGTAGTTATTACCTCACATTTCCTATTAGTTAAGGTTCGAGTCTCAATTTATTCATTATAAAAAATTAAATAATATTAATCATTCTAACTTTTATATCAAATTTGAGAATAAACTGATATGAATTGAGAATTGAGATAAGTCGGACATTACTGTAAAGCAGATATGAGACGATCCCTCACTTCTCACTGAGGTAGGCATCATGCGGACGCATTTAAACAAATCTTTAACGCAATCCGTTGGCTTTTAACAAAAAGGGGTAGGTGAAAAAGACTTCACAAAACCCCTCATTAAATTGACCACGAAGGCACCAATATTTATGGTAATAACAAGCAATCTGAAACTTGTACTCAAAAGTTTGCTAGAAAAACATAGATCTCAATCACTCATGTAATATGCACGGGAAAAACAGTTGCCAAATTTATGATTAAAAATTGTTCTTTTAATTAAATTGTAACTGATTTCTTATAGTCAAATATCAATTAATTACATTAACTTAAAAAAATTTAATCAAAATCAATAATTTGGAACAAATAAACCAATGTTGTCATTTCCCCTGTAGATTCTCTTTTCAATCACTTTATAAATCCAAACAGGGTCGATCTCGTTCTTCTTTGTCTCTCTCTGAAAAAATATAATCAAAATGGGTACTTCTGGGGTACAAAGATCTTGTCATGTTTTTGCTGCTGCCATTGTTGTTGTTCTGTCTTGTTTTATTTGTGTAGCGAGTTCAGAGATGTTGTTCAACAAAAGCACAAGAAGAAGCAGAGACATGAAGTTGGAAGAACAGAGTAGTAGTTGTGATTTGTATCAAGGGAGTTGGGTTTACGACGAGTCGTATCCTCTCTACAACTCCTCTGCTTGTCCAAACATTCGAAAGGAGTTCGATTGCCAGAAATTTGGCCGCCCAGATCATCTCTTTCTTAGTTACAGATGGCAACCCAACGACTGCGACTTGCCCAGGTACACATACAAAAACTCTTTTTCTGTCTCTGTTTTTCTCTGTTTCTGCAATTGTATGGGTTGTTTTGTTGCATGTGTTATAGAATCTAATTCAATAAAACTATTGGAAAGAAAGAACCCACTTGCAATGAATGCCTCTCTGATGCCCTTTGGCCAAAAAAAAAATAAATAAATAAACCGATGACGTGATATGTTCGTTCAGGTAAACGGAAATGATATGATAGCTTTAAAAATAATTAGAAGTACATCATTGGTGATCCCCAGAATAGTAGCTGTGCTTCACCTGTTGCGTTGAATATTTTTTTTCCACAAAAAGGCTGGTGGTGGGGTTGTAAGAATATCGTATATGTGCAGGTTTGACGGTCAGGATTTTCTGAAGAGATTCCAGGGAAAGAAGATAATGTTTGTAGGGGACTCACTGAGCCTAAATCACATGCAGTCACTGCTGTGTTTACTTCAGGCTGCTGTGCCTGATTCCAATATCATCAGGCAGAGTAATGACACTTTTTCCACAGTGATTTTCCAGGTGAGTCAATTATTGTTGTTCGATAATCAAATCGGTCCTGAAATTTCACTGAAAATTATCAATGAGATTCCATTTCAGCTCTAAAAGTAAAACCATGCATGATGGGGTTCCCAAAATGTCCACCAAAGATAAGACACTTATTGGAGCCTTCATTGGCTCCAGCTCACCAACCCCAATTAGGATTTTTCATCTTCTAGAGATTTTTTTTTCTTGTAAATTCCACCTAATTGTGGGTACAATATTTTTTTTTTTCTAAATAAATCAATGTAACTAAGATCACTGTGATTTTGTTGCAGGACTATGAAGTGTCAGTGATACTATTAACTTCACATTATTTGGTAGACATTGAAGTGGAAAACGAGGGTAGAGTTTTGAAGCTTGATTCCATTAAAAATGGTGATATCTGGAAGAACATGGACGTCTTGATTTTCAACACTTGGCAATGGTGGTACCGAACAGGACCTAAACAACCGTAAGAATTTCTATCAACTCAATTATTATGACAGGGAATAAAATTTTAGGACAGTGTATAAATTCGTTGTTATGAAATTATAGTTTCTTGTTCCAATTTGGCCTAATTTTTAATGATGTGATTTTGTGACCCCAGATGGGATTATATTGAATATGACAACACGACTTTGAAGGACATGGATCGAATGGTTGCATTTCGTATAGCTTTGACAACTTGGGCCAAATGGGTTGATTCGGATGTTGATCCAACAAAAACTACTGTCTTTTTCCAAGGAATTTCTCCTTCTCATTACCAGTCAGTCCACCTTCCTTTCTTTTCAATTTCCATATAAATTCTCGACTTATTGGCACTAGACCCCCCTGAATTGTATGTGAATTTACAATGTATCTCATGAATGTTTTTTTTAGGCATTAAATCCCTTGAACTCTCATTTTTTGGCAAACGGTTTGTTTTATTGACCCCTGACCGCCTATTTGAGGGGGCATCTACATAAAGGTTTTGCCAAAAAATGAGAGTTCGGGGTGTCTAACGCCTAAAAAAAACATGCAGGGGGGCACATTGCCAATTTACGTACAATTCAAGGGGGTCAAGCACCAATAAGTCAGACATCACACTTTTACTGTTCGGGAATGAAATGAAAGATAATCAAATTCCATAGGAAAGGGAACTTGATTCCTTAAGTGGGGGGAATTGAGTTCATTTTCCGATAGCAACTTGATTCTTGATTTATGTGTGGGACCCACTTAATTTGACTCCTAGTTGAATATAATCATAAATCAGGAATTAAATTTCCTTTTTCTCTCATTAAGATTCTTGATTAGTAAACACGCTATTAAATCGTCTGAACCAAAGGACAAACAAAACTCTTTTGGTACCGGTTTTTCATTATTTCATTTGTGTTTGTGGTCATCAGTGGCGAGGAATGGAACGAACCAGGAAGGACAAACTGCGGAATGGAGAAGCTACCGATGAACGGATCAACATACCCAAAAGGTTTGCCGGAGGCATCATTCGTGTTGCAGGAGGTGTTGAGTGGCATCAAGAAGCCTGTTAATTTGCTAAATATAACAACTCTATCACAGCTGAGAAAAGATGCACATCCAAGCTCCTACAATGGGTTCAAAGGCATGGACTGCACTCATTGGTGTGTTGCTGGACTTCCAGACACATGGAACCAACTTCTGTATGCGGAGCTTTTCAATAATTTCACAAAGAGAAAAGCAAAGAAAGATCAAAGTAGGAATCTTATGATGAACACATAGTTTAGTTGCTTAAAGTTAAAACTAGCAAAAATGTAGTGATTAACCATATCATGTCTCCAAAATCAATTCTTTTGTATTAGACAAACAGATTGAAAAATAAGAATAATCTCTCAAACTTACTATTCTTCTTTGAAAAATGTTTCGCAATCAAATTTCAAATACGTCGAGACCTATTTCTCTCATATTTCATTCACATTCTGTACCAAGATGACATAACTTATAATAATAAGATCAAAGTACAAGAAGTCATATTATGCATTTTTAACAAATATTTCAATTATCTCTACTTTATATGATTAAAACAGACCAAACAAAAAACATGATGATAGTGATGTGTGTATCAACAGTAGAATCATAATCATTTTTTCTTCAAGAACACAAAAGCTTTTTCTTCAAGCATGCACCTTTGCATGTGGAAAAAAATGATGATGATGATGATGAAACATAACTTGGAAAAGCATCAAATTTCCACTGCCTCTGCTATTTAAATTGACATAGTTCTCACTACCATTGCTAAAAAGAAAAAAGAAAAAAAAAACAATCAAAATGCCTTCTTCTTTCACTTACACACTCTGTTTCATTATCTTCTCAGCCTTTTTGAGTACCGGTAATGGAGATTTCTGTGAGGAAATCACAGAAGGGATAACGTTTAAACGGTTCTTGAAAATGAGCCACCTCCATTTCTACTTCCATGACATTCTGAGTGGGAAGAATGCAACTGCTGTGAGAATTGCCGGACCTCCTAATAGTACTGCAAACGGGTTTGGCAGTACGGTGATGATAGATGATCCGTTAACAGAAGGGCCTGAACTGACTTCGAAACTGGTCGGAAGAGCTCAAGGACTGTATGCCTTAGCCTCGCAGCATGATATTTCATTGCTCTTGGTTATGAATCTGGTTTTCTTGGATGGGAAATATAACGGGAGTAGCATTAGCATTCTCGGGAGAAATCCTGTTTTTGATGATGTTAGAGAGATGCCGGTTGTTGGTGGAAGTGGGGTGTTTAGGTCTGCTCATGGATATGCATTGGCACACACAATTTCGTTCGATTACAACACTGGAGATGCCATTGTTGAGTACAATGTATACGTAACTCACGGTTTATTATCAACTTCTTGATTTCGGTTAGCAGAAATAGGAGAGGAGGATGCAATTCTGATCACGTCAAGTTGATATCCACATTGCATGTTATAGTTATTTTGAGTTTATTTATTTGGTTTGTTTGCTTGTTCAATAGAGAAAATTACAATTTTGTGAAATGATGTCAACAGAAAACATGATCTAGAAATGGTTACTTTGATTCTGTTTTTCTTGTGAATTCATTGAATTATCCTTTATCTAAGATTCTGAGTGTTTGATAAAGAGAGCAAACAAGATGACCTTTCAGGTGTGTGATCCTATATGTTTTTTTCGTGAACTAAACACGAAAATAACATCTAGGAGCTGGAGAAAATAACATCCGGGATCCCGCTTTTGATAATTTCTAGAGCAAACAAAGTAGAATGTAAATAAACAAAACAAAATGTGCAACAGAAGATGAAGTTGTTCAAACCTTTTTCAGTGAAAACACTATGCAATTGCAAAAGAAAGTAAATCTCAAGATCCTTTATACAAAGAAAAGGAAAAAAGAAAACACATTCCTTTCATGGTCAACAATTTCAATTACCTCCTAAACCTCCAAGCAGATACCGAAAAGAGAGGTCTTTCTTGCCAGCAAATAACTAGACATCCATTCTCTTCTTTGATTTTATACCCATCATAGCCGTAGCTCTGTAACAATCTTGTCGCCTGCAGCATTCCATTGTAGCTTAAAGGCACCCTACCGAATCCAGCCAGCTCAAGCCGCAGAATCCATTTCTCAAGCTTCTCGTGCCTCTCCTTCCTCTCGATCCCTTCACATGCTATGATATTCTTGATTTCCTCTCCAAAAAGCATCTTTTCAACCTTCTGTCTATCTATCAATGCTCTTGATAATACAGTGGACTCCAAGCAATCGAACATTGCAGCATAGAAGTTCAATGCTTCCATGACCCTCTCCATTAATGTAGGTCCATTATGATTTGACTCCTGCTCGGTTACTACCATCAGCTTTGGCGAGAGACTCCAAAGGGCATTTAAAAAACTCCCCATCTTTGGGGAAGCAGATAGAGACAGTGGGGATAATGTAGATGTAGAATCAGGGCTTGGGCTGAGCACATGGACAGGATCTTTCTCAAGCCACTCTCCTAACGTGCGATGGTTGTTCATCTGCAAGACTCTTTGGAAGTGATTAGAATTTTGAGCTTTCGATCCTGAAGGTGAATTCTTCCTAAGCATCTCATCGTCACTTGCCAGGAGGGTGTGTAGCTGAAGAACGGAGTTGACTGCAAGAGCTTCTCCAGTCTTTACACGCAAACGTTCAAGATCAAGATTCTCCAATTTGCTTACGATGGGATTGAATTGAAATGGAATGTCCAATTTTTCAGCTTCATCTGTCAATCGAACAGCCATTTGTTCTAATACCTCTCTCTGCTCATGAATACCTGTAATCCTCAAATGGGGTGGACCTTCTGGCCGTGCACTTAATGTCTGAAGAAGGTTGATCCACTGAGCAGGCTCAGACGAATTAAGATCAATGATATGAATCATCTTTTCTCCTTCCATAGCTTCTACGATGGCCTGATTAGTGATCACATATGCAAGCTTCAAGAAGGGGCAGAGCTCAAAGAATAATTTTTGAACAAGTATTTCTTCGGTTACTGATGATATTTTTGTAGAATTCAGGGCTTTGTGCAGACCAGGCCAACCTTTAAGCATCCGGTCAGCAAGTGCCTCGGTGAAGTATGCAGCAATTCGCTGCATGGTATCGCCATCAGGAGAAGCGAGGTGGGAAATATGCTCAAGGCCGATATTAGCATTCTCAATACTACCGGCAGCAACATGGTTAGCACAGGCAACAAGGAGTTGAATCAGGCACAAACCCCTTTCTTCGGATTTCAGCTCCCTAAGCCATGGATATGGTGATCCTAACCCAGGAGACAGTGACATCCAAGAGAAGAACTGTAGCGGTGACGAAGTTACTGATGATGATCCTTCCTCTTGAACCATTCCTGCCATTAAGAATAACAGAAAACTCGGTGCCTTGATATTGAAAACTGAGACCCAAAAAAAAAAAAAAAAAAAAAAAAAAAAAAAACCAGAATTAGAATATCCGATGGCCAAACCAATTTGAATCATATCTCTTACAAGTCCTTAAAGAAAACAAAACAACAACAGTTGATAGACTGAAGAACAATTCAACTGAGCCAGGTAGTTGTGTTAGTCTCAGTTAAAATTCCTAACTAAAACCCCACGAGTTCTTTAGTAAACCAGATCACTTACAGTTAGAAAAAACCGTTGCCGGAAAAAAATAATTTTAACAAATTGATCCTCTTTCAGTAGCAGAGAAATAATGGAAATGTGAAACAAGATCATGTTTTGTATGTTTTTTCAGTAATTAATTGTAAAACAATATACCAGACAAAAAAAAAAATGGTCAAACAATATATATTCTGAGTCAATTAAGCTAGTATGAGGCTCAGCTGAGTGAAAGATCTGAAATTTTCATACTCTTCCAGCATTTTCTCAGCAACCAAACAGACACTAAATAAATAGCATACCACAAACAAAAGCAAATTCACCTTCTTCGGTGTAAAAAACACAGAGGAAGCTCAATTGGGTTATGTATTATTTTCCAGAATTCACCATTAAAAGTTTTGAAAATCAAGAAACAAGCAACAAAGAGACTCACCAGAAAGACTCACTAGCTATAGCTCCTCCTGAGAAATACTGATGAAACGCAGCAGCAAAATTCAAAATTCCCAACTGGGTATCTAAATTGACCAAAACCCCACAAACCCTTTGTAGAAAAAAGAAAAAGGAAAAAGTTGCAAGCTTTAGTGATTTTAAAGAAAGTCTCTTAATCCATGAACAAGAGGGTCAAGAGGTAGTACAGTATAAGGTAGGGTTTGTGGGCTAGGGTTTTGTTGTTGTAAAGTGTGAGAAATGGAATTAAAGCTCTTGTCTTGAAGGGCTTTTCCATGGCTGCTTTGGCGACAACGCAAGAGGTAGCTTTTGTCTTCATTGTTTTTGTTTGTCGTTTTGGAAGGGTTAGAGGGAATATGGAATTTCTTGAAATACAATACAAAACAGAGCACTCACTCTCTCTCTCTCTCTAAAATCATCTCCAATCGTTTTGTTTCATTCTCTCTCTTTCTCTCTCTAAAGTTGGATTCTTTTGTCATCAAGCAAGATGGATGGGAATAAGAGCTGGCCAAAACTTGGTATTATGCTCAAACACAACACCAATCCAAACATGCCCGAACAAAACAAAACAACACCCTTTGCTTGTTGCTTAGTGGGTGATAGTGGTGGGGATTGCTAGGGAAGAGCTTTTTTGACAAGTGCTTCCAAATCCATTGTTTCTTAATTTGTTTGTTTTCTTTCCAAAGGGCATAGATAATTAGATATTAGATAGATCATAGACCATCATCCACTTGGTACCCTTTTTTTTTTCCTAGTTATAAATATAATCAAGACAAAAAAGTAGACGAGTAGAAGTTTGTGGGAAAAAGCCAAAAGTGGATTGAAGATTTAACTTTTGGTGTATGTAGATGGAGTCTTAGGTGGAAGTTGCTTAATTGGAGTCTCTAATCCAATTGTTTATTTACTTCACAAATGTTTTCATCAAAAATATAATTATAATAACATTTCATTTCCAAAATCTAGGATTATTAGTGCTAAACCACATCATTTGTATTGTCTGTCTTCATAGGCTGAATCTGCAAGTGGGAAAATAATGAACCCACTGAACTCATATGATCTGCTCTTCTCTTCTCTCTTTCAATTTTTTTATTTTTATTTTAGAGTTAGTTGTGGTGGTAGTAGTAGTGCCCAGCACTTTCTTTGTGTTTGTTTTGGTGGGAAATTTTGTACAAATTCTGTTGGAACTAGTAGACATTTTACGGGTTAATTTCACTAACATACCCTTACTTTATTTAATATAGTAATATTTTAAAATAATACCCTAAATTAACACAAACACCCATTATCATCAAGTCAATCTATTAACTTTAACGGTTGACTAACATTGACTTACGGCAAGTCAAACATACCCCTGCCACATCATCCAAAATAAAAAATATTTATTAATTAAAAATTAAAAAAAGGTAATCTATCGATCATCGGTTGAAATATCCTCAATTTTTGAAGGAGCCTCTTTTGCAAACTGCAAGAGGTTGATCTTTTCCAGTAGGAGGAGATCGTCAAAAATCTCTTGTTTCATTTGGTGGTGGAGCTGCACTGCCCATAAATTATCTTGCATTGTTTTCTTAAATTTTTAATTAACAAATATTTTATATTTGGGATGATGTGGCAAGGGTATATTAGACTTTCCAATGGTCAAGGTTAGTCAACCGTTAAAGTTAACGGATTGACTTGATGGGAATGAGTATTTGTGTTAATTTAGAGCACGTTTTTGAAATATTGCTATATTTAATAAACTGAAGGTAAGTTAGTACAATTATCCCACATTTTGCACCTTTTGTATACAAGGCCATTTATAGGGTATATAGGAATAGGATGTCTTTTTTTTTTTTTTTTTGATGGAATAGGAATAGGATGTCTTTCTTTGTATAGAAAAGTACTTTTTTTACATCAAAAGTGACACCAAGTCAAGAATTAGTACATTCAGTACGCATTTACTTATTATGAATTCTAATAATAAGGGGAAGGGGACTTAGAGTATATTTGGTATGGTTTTTTAAGTAGAGTTTCTAGAGTAGATATTTTACTAATAAAACTTTTATTGAGTATAACTTTTAATAAAAAAAGCTTTTTGTTATATAAATTATAAAAATGGTGTTGACAATGTATTTTTAAAAAATAACTTTTGATTCTGTAAATTACAAAAAAGTGTTGACAATGTATTTATAATGAAAGGATTGTACGTTAGAATATCTAAAATTTATAAAGGGTAGTTGAAACAATTCATAAGTTTAAAAAAATCTCAAAAAAAGCTTTTGAGGAAAGCCCAAATTTTGGGCTTCTCCTAATAGACATAAAATAACTTTTATAAAGGGTAATTAAGACAATTCATATATTAAAAAAATTGTTTTGATTTTTACCAAAAAATAAAAAAATAAAAACCTACAAAACAGCTTACAGTATTAAAAAAAAACGTTTTTTACCTTCACAAAAGCCATATCAAACACACAATTAATTCCTAATATATGATTACAGCGTTTATTAAAATCGATTGGGAACCAAATTATGTGTATCCATACATAATTCAGAAGGGAACCTAATATCCCCTCTCGCCTAGAGAATCAAGATCCCATTCATAATTCTCTTTCTCATAAAATTTGATTCTCTTTCCATTTCATTTACAATTTAATAAACATGTCATAAGTCGTTAATGTACGTATAATCTTCTATGGACTTCTACACATGTCTATGTACTGTGTACATATTTCATTTCTTCGAAATTAATGAGAAGCTCTCCTCTGTCTGTCTCTCTCTCTCTGTTCTGTGTCTCTGTTGTAGGTAAACAGATGGAAAAGCACTTTCTTTCATTTTCTATACAATTTTGTTTTGTAGTGGTCAACATTTACAACAATTATATAAAATGGATGGTAGACAAAGCAGAGCCTCTATCCTATCGCCAAAAATCCATCTTTGTTCCAGAGCAGCATCCAGGAATAATTCAGCCATCCCTCCCATTTATATATTGCCAAACATAACTTGACAACACAAAGCATCTCTCTTTGTTTTTACTCACCATATATGATAATCCTAACCTACTACCTCACCTTCCCATATTAATTACTTATAAATATTTCTGCTTCTAAAAATTCTTTGATGTTATCCATGTGTTTCCATTCACATTTGGTAATCAAACTTATTGATCTAGTCAAACTAAACCACCCACATGGTGCTTATAAATGAATTGATCTTTACTAGAAATTCAAACCCCATAATCTGATAATTTGATATCCTCAAACCAAGTTAAAGTTAAGACAGATCAAATACATATAACTCAAAGTGTCGGAGTTTTTTTTGTGATTGTATAAGGTTTTTCAGCATGTCATTAATTAAAATTGGTAAGTATTTATGTCGGATCTACATCGAGGTAGTGCAAAAAAGTATATCATAAGAATATCTAAACCCTTACATAATAAGATAATCAAGGTTATTAATTTTTATTTCTTTTGTTCTTGGCTTGGAATCTATGGAAGCTCACTACATACAAATGTAGAGGATATAAAAATGCAAATGTGTATGGTGTTTTCTAGGGTCTCAGCTTGGTTTTTGCCATTCAAACTTGAAAGAGAAAGCTTGATTGAAAGAAGTCATTAAGTGGAGTGTGGATTAATTATGAGCAAGAAAGACAAAAACAAGATTGGCATTATATATGAAAGCTACTTTTATTTGATTGTCATAAGCACTTCTATCGATTCTAACAATGTTTAGATGGGGAGATTTATAGGAAAGACCTCATTTTTGTAGCTTTCTGGACAGGCAAACATCGTTGGCGGTGATTCTCTTTATATATATACACACACGGGAGTTCTCATGTGTAAACCCTCGAATATAAAATTATATCCGAATAATATTTGTAACGTTATAAAGTTCAGTAAAAATATTTTGATTCAGTTATGTAACTTTGTAACTTTGTAACTTTACGAAACCTAAAATAACTGTTTGAAAAATAATCAGAACTGTCTTGACTCGAGAAGGTATATATATATATATAAAGCAAGCAAGACTAGTATAAACCTCTCTAAAATTCAGCTAAAACTTGGCGGATTGTGTTGGAATAAGAGTAGAAAAGAATTTTAAAAACAAACCCGACATGAGAGGACCACTAAAAAAAATATGAGATTAAGATGGGAATTTATAAATAACATCTTCTACTAACTTTAATATAAGCATATTTAATTTAGTTTAATAATTTCAAAGTGGGGTTAGGTTACGACTCACGAGCATGGAAATGTTGTGTGGGCGGGATAAAGAAGACAAAAATTATGTTAACTCATTTAATTCAAAATTCAAGATGGGTTTTTTTATGGGTTAATTAATTACTCCATTAATGGCAGACCAGATTTTGTAGCGCTACTTAATATTTTTTGTTTTTTAGTTGATTGTCTTTTAGTGGTAGGATTGTATTTAACACTCTACATTTTCAGAAGATAATCAATATAATTTTTTAATTTTTTTTTTAGTTGAGAAGATATAAATATTTAGTGTAAAAAATAGTGGCTGAAAACGTATTTATACATAAGAATTCTCTATTAAAAGATGTTTATACAAAAGAATTCAATAGCACTCTAAGAGCCCAATTTTGAAGTTTCATTTAAAAAAAAAATGTTTATACAATTTAAATATTAAAATAAAAGTTTACAGATTATTCAATTCAGGTCTCGATAGACCTCTAATATCAAACCTATAACCTGTTCGGTATTAAATTTTTTTGAGTCGAATTCCATGATTAAGGCAAAAGAATGAACCCATCTTGCAATTGAATTTCGACATAAAGGCTATTAAAGCCCAACCCACCCAACTGATGTGGGCATTCATTCCCATTATCTAATTGGGCATTAATGGGCCAAACTTCTGATCCTTCCTGTTCGAAGATGTGTACTGAAATAAATTCCTCCTGCACTTGCAACTAGCCACTTTAACATTATCTAATACTTATTGTGTCAAGGATCTACGGAGACATGATGAGATCGATAACTACAAGTAGAATCCGAAATGCTATTTCTACTATAAGAGAAGAGTCTCTACTCTCCTTACACTTTGTGGGTTAATAATGTGAAATGAAAGGTGTTTGAATTTATAACCGATCATTAAATCTAATACTTATTGTGTCAAGGATCTACGGAGATGTAATGAGATCGGTAACTATAAGTACAATATGTGAAATGCTATTTCTACTATAAGAGAAGAGTCTCCTTACACTTTGTGGGTTAATAACGCGTTACGCGTGAAATAAAAAGTGTTTGAATTTTTGACCGATCATAAACACTGCCTAACCTAAACGTAGCTTCAATTATGGAAGTACAGGTTTATAGTCATCATATCGATCAATCGGCTGGCCGTTCACGGCACTAGCAATGGCTGCAATTTTAACTTTTGGCTGGATTCAGAAAAATATTGTGAACAGAAAGTTATTGTTCCCACTTCACCTTTTTTGCAAAACAAAGCATTAATTAAACTATTAAAGTGCTTTTGATATAAGCAAATTATTTGTTAGTTCTATAAATAACTTCTCTCACAAGTCACAAATTTCTTATAATCACATTGAAACTGGCTTTTTATTGATTTAACCATGTTTGATCATCGATTGTAAAAGTTTAAGTTTACTACTTGTCCATACTCATATTTTATTATTGATCAAAATATTCGTTCATCTGTATTTACATATGCATAAAACAAATGTCGGTATACATTTTATAATTACTCGAACCGGTTGACAATTCTGATGAAATTAAATAATTACTCAATTTCACTATCAACTTATATAGGTTTGAATACTTTAAAAAGCATATTCCAGGTTTAAAAAAAACCTGTAAAGAAAATGACTAATATGAAAATAAAGCAAATATAGCATTGAAGGACCAGACAACAATGACAGTTATATAAACAACATTTTTAGTGTCAAATATATAATCCCACTTTGTTCACATCAAAAAACCGAAATTCTCACGTAATGTTCGCCCAAATTTTGTAAACATTATCATCCAAAAATCACAGACAGACAGAATCCAGCCCACATATTCTTGTAATCTTCTCCATATATTCAAATATTATAAATCTCTCCCAAAAAAATTCCAACTTCTTCAAACAACAAATATTATTAATGGAACCCGCTATTTCTCTTAGGGTCCTGAAACGGATCATGATACTCTTTGTGATCCTGTTCATGTTCTTTGATGGTTCTTGTTGTTTTTCGTTGCATCCGCTGGTCGTCAACTCCACCATTGAACACAGAAACCACACATCCATTTCTGATTTCAGGGTTTTGAACAGGAGGACTTTGTTTGAGTGTCCTGATTTCAACCCTTATTTGCAAGTTAATGTTAGTACAACTTCTGATCTCTCTGATGAAGAATTTGTTACTGTAACTGTTAGTGGTGTTTTGATTCCTGCTAAGAGTGATTGGGTTGCTATGATCTCTCCTGCTGATTCTGAGTAAGAATAAATATATATATTTCTATGGGTTTCAGATTAATTAATTAACACGTGTTCTAAGAACGCACGTAAAAAGAAAACTGTATATTTAACACGGTCATACTCAACTAATTTTTATAGTTTTTACTACAATTATTTTCTAATTTTTGATTCCAATTATTGTTATTTGTAGTGCTTCAAGTTGCCCTTTGACTAAGGCTCTCTATGTACAGACCGGTGATCTTAGTGACCTTCCTCTTATTTGCCATTATCCTGTTAAGGTAAATAAATTCGATATTTGATTTTGGTACGTCTATCTTATCGAAGATTTCTCTAATGATTATTTTAATTAATATATAATTACCTTATATATGCATGCAATATTCAAAGAGGTATATGACTAGGTTGATTATCAATTTATTATTAATTAATATTATTAGTTTGTATTAGAGTAAACACATTAATTTATGTGAATACATATAGAAATAAACAAAAATGTTGGGAAATCAGAAAGTCACATCAAGAAAACAAAACCTGCATGCAACTAAGATTGTAATAGGAGATGAGTTTTGATGCATCACATACACCATGCATGAATCCGCAGGTCTAAATGTCATATGATATGATCACAACGGAAGATGTATAACGCAAATTTATTCGTCTAGATATGTCATATAACATTACAAGGATATGTAAAGCACTAAGGAACTCTAGTAACTTTATTTTGTAATTTTTTTTTTTTTTTTTTAATGGAATCCGAATTTTTAGAATCTTAAAGAAGAAATTTTTTAATTATTTTAATTCAATATAAATAAAATCATCAGGCACATTTTTATGATCATTATTATCATTTTGAGCTCCCATAATTTTGTAATTTGAGATTAAAATTTTCCAAATTTTCAGGGTCAGTTTCTGAGCAATGATCCAAACTATTTGAGTTGCAAGAAGAAGGAATGCAGTAAATATATCAATGGCCAATGTGACGTGACTACTTGCAGTGGTTCGATCAAATTTCATGTTATTAACATCAGAACTGACATTGAATTCGTGTTCTTCGCCGGAGGATTCGACACACCTTGTATTCTGAGTCGATCAAGCCCCTTAAATTTCGCCAATCCAAATCATCCATTACACGGGCATCTCTCTAGTATAGATTCTACAGGATCGTCCGTAAGCAACTTTCCTATTACAAAAATTAAACAGACATCAGTCGTTGGATGTATTTACTAGTCCAGAATCAAAATGTCTACACCTGACGAAATTTTTAACATTTGATTCTGTGCAGATGAGATTGACATGGGTTAGTGGAGATAACCAACCCCAACAAGTTCAATATGGAGATGGAAATTCAGAGACATCACAAGTTTCAACATTTTCAAAAGATGATATGTGCAGTGAGTTCCATCTTAAAAAAATTTGGTCACATTAGGCCATAGATGGCTCTGTGGGTTCACTAGAAGTTGATTTATCAGGAAATTATGTATTAGTTGTCTGTTATTGATCATTTTCCTGTGTTGAATTTTGATAGGTTCCGATCTAGTGAGCCCAGCAGTGGACTTTGGGTGGCATGATCCAGGTTTCATCCACACAGCAGTGATGACAGGACTTGATCCTTCAAGCACCTTCTCCTACAGATATGGAAGGTACATTACATGACCAATAGAGCCTTGTTTTCGGTGATCGATAACTGATCTTTTGCTCTCTATTTCAGTGATTCAGTTGGATGGAGTGACAAAATCCAGTTCAAGACTCCACCAGCAGGAGGTTCAGATGAGCTCAAATTTGTTGCTTTTGGTGATATGGGAAAGGCTCCTCTTGATCCTTCTGTTGAACATTACATTCAGGTACCTCAAATTAACAAATTCAATATGAACTCAGATTCTCTACTGATCTGAACTCCTATTACCGAGCTTTTAAAGATATTGTGATACGTCAGCTTTAATAGCAATAGCCGATTTACTAGAAAATGTTAAAATAGCATACAATAATACTTATGTTACAAAATCTTTAAAAGCTTATTAAGAGTTCAGGTCAGTCGAGAATCCTGATTAATTAATTCAGTAATGACTGTTTGTAAAGGTCTCAGGTTTAAATTTTCTGATAAATACAGCCAGGATCGCTCTCAGTGACCAAAGCAATGGCAGACGAAGTAAACAATGGCAATGTGGATTCCATCTTCCACATTGGAGACATAAGCTATGCAACAGGCTTCTTAGTTGAATGGGATTTCTTCCTTCACCTTATAACCCCTTTTGCTTCTCAGGTTTCTTACATGACCGCGATCGGAAACCATGAGAGGTACACATACATATATCCTCTAGCTAGCCCACCAAATTCAATTCAATTCAGGCCTATTCTGATGATACTTGGAGAAGACAGATTTTTACATGCATTTAGTAAATTTTCATTTTCAGGGATTACATAGGGACAGGGTCAGTATACTCTACTCCTGATTCGGGTGGAGAATGTGGAGTTGCTTATGAGACTTATTTTCCAATGCCAACACCAGCCAAGGACAAGCCATGGTATTCCATAGAACAAGGACCTGTTCACTTCACTGTAATATCAACTGAGCATGATTGGTCAGAAGATTCTGAACAGGTTTATTAATTAATCACTCTGATACATATTCTGTAATCAAATCTGTTTGTTTTTTTTTTTTTCCTCTGATCAATCCCATTTTGATTCTATTTGAAAATTGTTTACAATTGTAATCTACAGTATGATTGGATGAAAACCGATATGGCTTCAGTTGATCGATCGAAAACCCCTTGGTTGATTTTTGCAGGGTAAGTTTAAATTATATGTTACTTCAATTAACATATCTGAAACTTTTTATCAAAATTTTGTACAATGCAGGCACAGGCCCATGTATAGTTCCTTAATATCTAGTGTTGATGGGAATTTCGTTGACGCTGTAGAGCCATTGTTGATCGATAACAAGGTGAGCTAGCTATCTATAGATCAACAACCGATGATCAAATCATGAGCTTGAATCTGATTGTTTTTTTACATCTAAAATTAGGTTGATCTGGTTCTGTTTGGACATGTTCATAATTATGAGAGAACATGTTCAGTGTATGGAGGTAAATGCTTGGCTATGCCAACGAAAGATGAAAATGGTGTAGACACATATGATCACAGCAATTACACTGCACCAGTTCAAGCTGTTATTGGCATGGCTGGCTTCAGTTTGGACCAGTTCCCTGATGATGTAAGTAATGTTTAGATATCTCACGATGAGAGATCAGGTGCAGATCTCGCACTTTTTTTCGTACAAGATTCAACTTTGTAACGTTATAGACATTACAAAATCACCATGTAACGTGTGGAATCCTGCATCTGATAATTATTAGATACTTAATTTAATAGATGATCAACTAAATTGATGTTAATGAGGTGAAATTTAATATCATCACAGGTGGATGATTGGAGTTTATCTAGGATTTCCAAGTTTGGATATTTTAGAGGGCATGCAACAAAACAAGACCTAAATTTAGAGGTACGTTGTCACTATATGTATATTGGATTTTAAATGTTAGATTTCGCACTTCTTTTTTTTTTTGGTTCATATATATATCTCTCTCTAATAATTTTTTGTTTATTTTGCAGTTTGTGAATTCAGATACAAGAGAAGTTGAGGACAGCTTTCACATAACCTTCAAGTAAAATAGATAAAAATAAATAAATAAATAAATAAGAGAGGCAAAACTAAAAGTAATGTAACATATGTACAGTTTGCTTCTATATAATAAAATTTGATTTTTCATGACATGACTATCACTATTTACTTTCATTTTCTTGGAATTATTTTTATAAGCATATTTAAATTAGTACAATTAATCAACAAATTCATAATAAAGTTTACATTAAATTAAGGGTAGATTTTACTGTCAAAAAAAAGAAAAAAAAAATTAAGGGTAGATTTTAAGGATCTCCTCAAACCTTTGACTAAATTTGAAATAGATTCATATGGTTCCAGAATTTTTCATAGAAATTTGTTTGTATTTTAAACAAACAAAAAAAAAAATAAATAAATAAATAAAAAAAAAAAAAAAAATACACTAGCTTAAAGTTTGTTTTAAAAAAAAAAAAACCTTATACTAAAATCCTATAAAACGAAATATTTTACAATGTCGATAAGGGAGGCAAGGAACTTCTGCTCAGCAAGGGCGGCCATATTGGGATTAGAAGATGATGAATTTCCAAAACCAAAAGAGCCTTGCAAACTAAGCTCGCTGGAACCGTACGGATAACCCAAAGCTAATGGGTCTTTATTCATTTATATAGCCAACAACAATTTATCATTTTACAGAATTTTTATTTTTATTTTATTTTTATTTTTTTTCAGTGAGAATATTCTCACTTTTCAACTTTTTAAAACTGTGTTTTAGTTTTTTTGGGTTGCTTTTTCTGATACGTTGGAAATCAATACTCTTAAAATAACGGGAGTATTCAATGATATTTTATTTTACATTTGTAATATGAAAAATTTTGAGGATATTTTTATCAAAAATATTCATATTTATTTCCTCGGATATGAAAAAAAAAAAAAAAAAAAAAAAAAAAAAAGATAACTACTAACAACAATAGCTTTTAAAATTAATAATAATTAAAGTCTAATTAAATTTGTAATTAAATTTATGCATTCTATTTCAACTCGCATATTAGATGTTATTGAAAATAAACAATAAATAAAGAGGATTAGAGAGGATGAAAATCCTCTTATTTTGGGTAGATTTGGTGCGAGGGACTAAGTTAGGACTTTAAATTAAATGAGACAATAAAATATTAAGAATCTGTGGGTCTTACTTTCAGAATTATTGATGTATAAATTGTATATCAAATTATCAAGTACATTATTGTGTTAATCACACGTACATGTACATATACAAATATATATATATATAAATATATAATAATAATAATAAATTAATAAATAAAAAACATTTCTGTTTATTTTGAGCTTGGGCCGTCAGAAATTGAATCTACCCAAACCTCAAAATTAAAAACGACGTCGTCACTACATGCCCAGACAGAGTAAAAATGGGCACGTCACAACCTACATTTCTATTTTTATTTTGAGATTGGGCCTTCTCGAATTCAATCGGCCCAATCCTCGCTGAATTAAAAACGACGCCGTTACAATGTTGTGACGTGCACACGGAGTAAAAATGGGCACGTCACAGTTAACATTTCTGTTTATTTTGGCCTTAACGAATTGAATCGGCCTAATCATCGTTAACTAAAAACGACGTCGTCAATATGTAGTGACGTGCACAGTCAGGGTTATAAATGGACACGCCTCCAGGCAAGTAACAATTCTGCTTACATGGGCCTTGGAATTCACAAATTGAATAGGCCCAATACTGATAAAGTAAAAACAACATCGTCGCTTCTCATTGACGTGCTCGGGCAGAGTAAAAGTTCCAGATAAACATATTAAAATTAAATCTTAAACTAAAATTGATGGGGCATTTCTTTGAAATACCCCTCCAAAAATAAGCGTATGCCGCTATAAGCGGCGAACACACGGTATTCTTTAGTAAAAGGCGAAAGAATAGTTCGCTTTGTGTTCACCGCACGGCTCCGTAAATTGATGAAAAGCTCAAAGCGTTGTTTATATAGGTGAGTGGTTACTTGTCATTTCTTCTCCCTTTCGATGTGGGAGTGTGGGACTATTTCATTTTTCAAGTATCAGACGCTCTCTCTCTCTCTCTCTTCTTTCCTGTTTCTTCCACGCTCTCTATCCATCACATTTACTGTCCTTCACACCACAAAAACTGTATTGATCTACGTACAAACAATTACCGATTAAGAAAATTCAATCAACTTAAAAAATAAAGATACTCTCTAGCAGTAATTAGTGGCAATCTGGAGCTCAGTTTACAAAGGAAGGACTGGAATTCATTGTATGTGCTCACAGAAGATGAGCTTATGTGTTGTGTGTGCTCATTAGTCATGATCATGTTTGGAAACTGAGAAAAAAAAAAGCACTTTTCCCACCTCACCAAATCAACCATTAAAGTGCTTTTATAGTACTTATAACTTCATGAATTGAATTAATATTGTAAGCATTGTCTCATAATTGTTCTAAAATAAGAACAACATCAGTGACAGTTAAAATATTAATCAACCTCTTTAGTATCAAACATATTTCTCAGTGTTAAATGATCACATCAAGCAACCAAAATTCTCATGTAATGTTAGCCAAATTTAATAAATTATCCGATCTAGAAATTCTTGTAATCTTCACCAGAAATATAAATCTCTCAAAAATTTGATTAAAATAACCAGCTTTCATTATTTTCCTCTCCAATAATGGAACCTTCTATGATGAATTATTGATGATGATACTCTTTGTCTTGTTGTTCATGTTCTTTCATGGCTCTTCCTCTTTTTCGTTGAATCCGCTGGTTACCAATTCCATCATCGAACACAGAAACCACACAGACATTTCTGCTTTCAGGGTTTTGAACAGAATGGCTTTTCTCAGTGTCCTGATCATGATCATGTGTGAACACTTACTTGCAAGTTAGTGTTGGTAAAACTTCTGATCTATCTGAAGAAGAATTTGTCACTGTAATGGTTAGTGGAGTTTTGGTTCCTGCTGAGAATGATTGGGTTGCTATGACTAATCAGTAAGTTTGAACTCGATTATACCTTGTTAACGAGCAGTAATGGCTCTACCACTTCAACAAATTTCCTGTCAACACTGGATTTTGGCTTTACAAATAACAATCATTTCAATTCAGTGGTTCAAAGGAAATAATTTTTTTTTTAAACTAGTCTTCTGCAACTATATTAATCCTGTATTTTCCGAAAAGTACAGCCAGGATTGCTCTTAGAAGCGATGGCAGATGAAGTAGAGAATGGCAATGTGGATTCCATCTTCCACATTGGAAACATAAGCTATGCAATAGGCTTCTTAGTTGAATGGGATTTCTTCCTTCACCTTATAACCCCTGTTGCTTCTAGACTCTCTTACATGACCGCGATCGGAAACCATGAGAGGTACACATACATATATATATATATCTAGCCAAAATCAATTCATACCAATTCTGATGATATTTGGAGAAGACGGATTTTTACTTTTTTTTTTTCAATTTTCATTTTCTGGGATTACATAGAGACAGGGTCGGTGTACATTACTCCTGATTCAGGTGGAGAGTGTGGAGCTGCTTATGAGACTTATTTTCCAATGCCAACCCCAGCTAAGATAATTAATCAGTTTAATTAACTTTTTTTTTTCTTTTTTTTTTTGCTTCTTGAAAAGCTATTTTAGCCCATATAATGCAAAAATGCAGGCACAGGCCAATGCATAGTTCCTTAAAATCCAGTGTTGACAGGAAATTTGTTGAAGCGGTAGAGCCATTACTGCTCGTTAACAAAGTATAATCGCCCCTCCGGCTAGACTAGCTAGTACTGATCAAACAGCCTGTTTTCGGGTTGTTAAAAGTAATGTGCAATGACTAATCTGTGTGGAAATATATATGGTTATGGAATAGGTTGATCTGGTTCTGTTTGGATATGTGCACAATTATGAGAGAACATGTTCAGTTTATGGAGATAAATGTTTGGCTATGCCTAGAAAATATGAAAATGGTGTAGACACATATGATCACACCAATTACAGAGCACCAGTTCAAGCTGTTATTGGCATGGCTGGCTACAGCTTGGACAAGTTCCCGGACCATATTGTAAGTAAATATACTATATTGTTCGTAGAATAATATCAGGTCCGATAATCTAGGATCCCGTATGAAAAAACGTATGGGGTCCCTCACTTGAAACCTACTTATCATTCGTATTTTTGATCTTTTTACAGGTAGATGGTCGGAGTTTATCAAGGATTTCTAAGTTTGGATATTTAAGAGGACATGCAACAAAAGAAGACATGACATTAGAGGTTTATTTCCACAACATATATATTAGTACACTAAGGCATATTATCCTTGAATTTTGGATTGATCTGATCCATGTTTTTATTTGAACACATCAAATGTTTGTGATTGATTTAAAAATAGAAAGAAAGAAAGAAAAAATCATTGTTACTCATAAATCATAATTAACTGTACAAATATGTCACAATATCTTTAAAAGTTCGGTAAGAATTAAGATTATTAAAGAATCTTGTTTACAAATTCTAAGAATTTAAATATTGTTATGTAACACTGTGTTTGTGTTTTGTTTAACTCCGGAACTACTTGAATCCATTTATATTTGCAAGTGTCTATGACATTTATAAAATAATGAATAAATTAGTAATATACAATGTTATTTATCATTTTTGTGAGTATATGGAGAGAAAGTGTGCATATTGTTAGGTGTGGGATCCCGCACATTTTTCCGTAATCTCGACTTTATAACGTCACAATATAACTCTCTCGATTCTATAACGTTAAATAATCGAATTTCGCATGAAAAAACACAGGGCATCCATGCCTAAGACCTCAATATGTCACACTGAATTTTTCATCATTTATTTGGCAATTTGTGAATGCGGATACAAGGGATGTTGAGGACTGCTTTCGCATCACAAAGAAGCAAAATAGATAAAATAATTAAGTGAAATAACTAATAAGTAATGTAATATTTAATTTAAACTAATAATCTGTCATCACTTGATTGTAATCAACCAAGAATCTCTCTTTGTACGGTTTTGATTCTAATAATAATAAATAAAATCTGATTTATCATGAAATGGACAGACGTGATCATCATTTTTCATAACTCTTTTTCTTTTTCTTGAAATTATTTTTATAATTATGAATTACAACCGATCAATAAAATATAATATTCATGAAATTAACTTAAAGATTTATCAAAGATATGATGTTGATCTGGTGGTAAATTCCTCACACCTGCACCACGAGGTTGCTGATTCGAATCCTTCCTTTCCTTAAAAATCCTGATTTTATATAATAGTTTAATACTAAAAATAAAAAAAAATAAATAAATAAATAAAGAACTTAAAAGATTTATTAAGCATGCATTTCACCATTACTTGATGAAGAGAACCATCGAACGACCCAATCCTGGCAAAATTAAAAAAATGTCGTTGTCACTATCGTGCCCATGAAGGGTAAAGACGGGCCCGTGACAAGACAACCAACATTTCTTTTTATTTTGGGCTTAGGTCTTCATGAATTGAACCAGCCCATTCCATGTAAAAATAAAAATGACATCATCAGTAAGTTGTGACGTGCCCAGGCAGATTAAAAATGGCACAACATTTCTGTTTTTATTTTGAGATTGGGCTTTCTCGAATTCAATCGGCCCAATCCTCGCAGAATTAAAATCGACGTCGTCATTATGATGTGACGTGCACACGGAGTAAAATAGGGCACGTCAAAGTTGACATTTCTGTTTATTGTGGCCTTCACGAATTGAATCGGCCTAATCCTCATAAAAGTAAAAACGACGTCGTTACTATAATGTGGCGTGCCCAGTCAGGTTAAAAAATGGACGTGATGACAAAAAGCAATAATTTTGTTTACATGGGCCCTGGAATCACAAATTGAATCGGCCCAATAATGACAAAGTGCAAATGACGTCGTCCAATGTCTTTGACGTGCTCGGTAGAGTACAATTTGCAGACAGCCCAGTTATAAATTTTAACTAAAATTGATGGGGCATTTCTTTGAAACACCCCTCCAAAAATAAGCGTATGCCGCTATAAGCGGCGAACACACGGTATTCTTTAGTAAAAGGCGAAAGAATAGTTCGCTTTGTGCTCACCGCACGGCTCCGTGATTTGTTCTATACCTCGAAGCGTTGTTTATATTGGTGAGTGGTTTGCTTGTCACGTGTTTTTCTTTTCGATGTGGGACTCTTATGTTACAGCTCTCTAGCTCTCTCTCCGTTCTATCTGTAGTTTTCTTCCACGGTTCCACCGTTATTCATCACATTTTCTGTACTTCACACCACAAAAATTGGATTGATCTACTTACGAACAATTATTGATTAAGAAAATTTAATCAGCTCAAAAAAAAAAGATAATCTTTACCACTAATTGGTGGCAATCTGCAGTTCAGTTTATGAAGGAATGAAATTCATTGTATGTCCTCAAAGAAGATGAGCTTGTGTGTGCTCCAGAGAAAAAAAGCACTTTTCCCACCTCACCAAAACAACCATTGAAGTGCTTTCATACTACTTATAACTTCATGAATTGAAATAATATTGTCTCATATGTCATATTAGTTCTAGAATAAGAACAACTACAGTGACAGTTTATAATAATCAACCTCTTTAGTATCAAACATATCCAACAATGTTCACAACTTCACATCAAGAAACCGAATTTCTCATGTAATGTTCGCCATATTTAATAATCATCAACACAGAAATTCTTGTAATCTTCACCATAAATATAAATCACACTCTAAAATTTGCTTAAAACAACCAGCTTTCATTATTTTCCTCTCCAGTAATGGAACCTTCTATGATGATGATACTCTTTGTCTTGCTGTTCATGTTCTTTCATGGCTCTTCTTCTTTTTCGTTGCATCCTCTGGTTGCCAACTCCATCATTGAACACAGAAACCACACAGACATTTCTGCTTTCAGGGTTTTGAACAGAAGGGCTTTGTCTCAGTGTCCTGATGATGATCATGTGAACACTTACTTGCAAGTTAATGTTAGTAAAACTTCTGATCTCTCTGATGAAGAATTTGTCACTGTAACCGTTAGTGGAGTTTTGGTTCCTGCTGAGAATGATTGGATTGCTATGATCTCACCTACTAACTCTAAGTAAGAAAATATATTTACGCTCTTCGAAGTAACGTTTTTCTACTTAAGGTGTGTTCTAACGACATAGACTATCAAAATTATTGTTATTGCAGTGTGTCGAGTTGTCCTTCAACAATAGCTATGTATATCCAGACCGGTGATATCATTGACCTTCCTCTTCCTCTTCTCTGCCATTATCCTGTGAAAGTACTTAAAATTCGATCATTTGTAAAATTATATAAATTGATTACAAATAGAGATTGTTTTTAAAATTTGAGCTTGATTTTTCTAAATTTGCAGGCTCAGTATATGAGCAATGATCCAGACTATGCAAGTTGCAAGAAGAAGGAATGCAAGAAATACAACAATGGCAAATGTGAGGTGACTACTTGCAGTGGTTCGGTTAAATTTCATGTTATTAACATCCGAACTGACATTGAATTCGTTTTCTTTGCTGGTGGATTCTATACCCCTTGTATTTTGAGCCGATCAAACCCTGTCAATTTTGCCAATCCAAACCAGCCATTACACGGGCATCTCTCTAGCATAGATTCTACAGGAACATCCGTAAGCAAACTCTCTGTTTAAAAATACAACGGATGTTAGTCGTTGAATGTATTTACTAGTCCAAATTCTGTACATCTTTAAACACGTGACGAAATTTTCAACATTTGATTCGGTGCAGATGAGATTGAGATGGGTTAGTGGGGATAACGAACCCCAACAAGTTCAATATGGAGATGGAAAATCAGATACATCACAAGTTTCAACATTTTCAAAAGATGATATGTGCAGTGAGTTCCATAGTAAAATTTAATTTTTGGTCACATTAGGCCATGGATGGCTCTGTGGATTCACTTGAAGTTGATTTATCAGGAAATTATATATTTGTTGTCTGTTCTTAATCATTTTCCTGTGTTGAATTTGTTTTGATTATAGATTCTACTCTAGTGAGTCCAGCAGTGGACTTCGGGTGGCACGATCCAGGTTACATTCATACAGCAGTTATGACAGGACTTGATCCTTCAAGCATCTTCTCCTACAGATATGGAAGGTACAACAACATTTCTTGATTAAATGCTCTACAGGATTTTCAAATTTTCAACATTTCTTATGTTCTTGATTTCAGTGATTCAGTTGGTTGGAGTGACAAAATCCAGTTCAAGACTCCACCTGGTGGAGGTTCTGATGAACTCAAATTTCTTGCATTTGGTGATATGGGAAAGGCTCCTCTTGATGCTTCTGCCGAACACTTCATTCAGGTACCTTACAGGTCTTGTAACGTTATGGAACAGTTAATCTGTTGAATTCTAGTTCGAAGAAAATAATTTTTTTTAAAACTAGTCTTCCGCAACTATATAAATCCTGTGTATTCCGAAAAGTACAGCCAGGATCGCTGTCAGTGACCAAAGCAATGGCCGATGAAGTAGACAATGGCAATGCGGATTCCATCTTCCACATTGGAGACATAAGCTATGCAACAGGCTTCTTAGTTGAATGGGATTTCTTCCTTCATCTTATAACCCCTGTGGCTTCTCAGGTTTCTTACATGACCGCGATTGGCAACCATGAGAGGTGTCTAATTTCTTGCCTACCAAATTCATTTTTTGCGATCAATTTCAAATTTATTGCAGAATACATTTAGCTTGATTCTTGATTATTTTTTTCTTCCAGGGATTACATAGGGACAGGGTCAGTGTACATTACTCCTGATTCAGGTGGAGAGTGTGGAGTTGCTTATGAGACTTATTTTCCAATGCCAACCCCAGCTAAGGACAAGCCATGGTATTCTATAGAACAAGGACCTGTTCACTTCACTGTGATCTCAACTGAGCATGGTTGGTCAGAAGATTCTGAACAGGTTTATTAATTAATCACTCTGATACATATTTTTGTTTTCTCTGATACAAGTCCTGAAACAATCTCATTTTGATTTTTAATTTCAACAGTATGAATGGATGAAAAAGGATATGGCTTCGATTGATCGATCGAAAACACCCTGGTTAATTTTCACAGGGTAAGTCAAGGTGCATATGTATCATGTATGATAATTAATCAGTTTAATTAACATTTTTTTTGCTTCTTCGAAAAGCTATTTTAGCCCATATAATGCAAAAATGCAGGCACAGGCCAATGTATAGTTCCTTAAAATCCAGTGTTGACAGGAAATTTGTTGAAGCAGTAGAGCCATTACTGCTCGATAACAAGGTATAACCGCTCCTCCGGCTAGACTAGCTAGTATCGATCAAATAGCTTGTTTCGGGCTGTTAATCGTAATTTGCAATGACTAATCTGTGTGGAAATATATATGGTTGTGGAATAGGTTGATCTGGTCTTGTTTGGACATGTTCATAATTATGAGAGAACATGTTCAGTTTATGGAGATAAATGCTTGGCTATGCCTAGAAAAGATGAAAAGGGTGTAGACACATATGATCACACCAATTACAGTGCACCAGTTCAAGCTGTTATAGGCATGGCTGGCTACAGTTTGGACAAGTTCCCGGACCATATTGTAAGTTGATATACTATATTGTTCATAGATTAATATCAGACTCGATAATCTAGGATCCTGTACGAAAAAACATACGGGATCCCGCACCTGAAACCCACTGATCATTTGTATATATCATCTGTTTACAGATGGGTAGTTGGAGTTTATCAAGGATTTCCAAGTTTGGATATTTAAGAGGACATGCAACAAAAGAAGACATGACATTAGAGGTTTGTTTTCACAACATATATATTTGTACACCAAGGCATGTTTGTGATTGATTTAAAGATGGAAAGAAAAAGTCATTATCACTCATAAATAATAAACCATAATTAACGATACTGATATGTCACAAGATCTTTAAAAGTTCTGTAAAAGCTAAATCATTAAAGAATTTCGATTCAAATGATATTTACAAATTCTAAGAATTTCAATATGGTTATGTAACACTATATATGTGCTTTTTTAACCCCAAATCCATATATATTTGCAAGAAGGTCTCTAAAATTTATAAAATAATGAATAAATTAGTTATGTACAATGTTATTTATCATTTTTGTGAGTATGCGGAGAGTGTGTGTGTATTATTAGTTGGGGGATCTCGTAAGTATTTTTTAGTGATTTCGACTCTGTAATGTTATAGATTGAACTCACTTGACTCTATTACATTACATAATTGAATCTCATAGAAAAAACGCAGGGCATCCATGCCTAAAACCTCAATATGTCACACTAATTTTTCATCATTTATTTTACAGTTTGTGAATGCAGATACAAGGGATGTTGAGGACAGCTTCCGCATCACGAAGAAGCAAAATAGATAAAATAATTAAGTGAAATAAGTAATGTAATATTTAATTTAATCTAATAATCTGTCATCACTTGATTGTAATCAACCATGAATCTCTCTTTGTAGTTTGTACACTTTTGATTCTAATAATATTTATCATGAAATGGACCGCTACAAGAAAAAGTGGTATTTATGAGCTTTTAAAAATGCCGTCGGCATTTAATAAAATGTCATTACGAATGAGGTCGCAAAAGAATATTAATCTATTATAACATGTAACAAATGCCATAAAAAATACCGTACAAGATATGTTTTAAAGCAGCCAAAAAATGCCGTAAAATAAATATTTTGGGACAGCCAAAAAATGCCGTATGAGAGACGATTTGGGGCAACAAAAAAATGTCGCGTAAAAGATGTTTTGGGATAGCAAAAAAATGCTACGTAAAAGACGTTTAAGGGCAGCCACAAAATACCGTGTAAATAAATGTTTAAACCAAAAAAATGCTACAAATATAAGAGTTATTACCTATGAGACACTATTTAAACTAATTAATAACAAATAAAATTGAATTATACAATTATAATTAAAAACTATTTTAATATCAAATTAAATATTCAAAACGTAATATTAAATTGTCATAAAGTCTACTATCAATAACATATTCCAAAATCTACTACCACACCATTTATTCAATTACCCTAAAACGTACTAATACCTAGTCGAAGATAGCATAGCTTTTAGGCCAAGCTATAAAACTTCCAATTGCATGACCAGGAACTTGAAATTCGAAGGTTGGACAGTTCAACAATGTATCCTCCACAATCGCACGTGTCACCGCAATCTTCCAATAATCTGGGCCAAGAGGAATATGATGTATGAATAATTATATCCAATAATTTATTATATTCTTAAATTTAATACTTACTTCTCAGTTGATCCGGGGGTAAAACCCCTCACGCCTACACTATGAAGTTGTGGGTTCAAGCCCCCTCTTCAACAAAAAGGATCTATGTAAAAGTGTAATATTTCAAACAAAAAATTGTTTTAAAAATTTGTATGAATATTGACACTCATAAATATGATAAGTACACCCATATTTTAATAAAAAATTTAATTATAAAAATATCTCAATAGGAATTTACCAATAAGAACAAATTAGTTTACGTAATTCTATTTCAAGTATCAAAATCTCACATTATCATATAACAAAGTAATGAAAACCTTAATAAAGGATGAATGCTTTTGGGATGGCAACCTTAATGCCACTATTACTGTACAACACCTTTTACACATAAATGGTATGCAACAATTCACCAAAGTTTTAATTTGAGAAGTCTGCAATTTAAATATCGAATTTTTCGATTGTTTTGGTCTTGTTTTCTTATCTTTTTTTTTTTTTTTTTTTTTCCAATCAATAGTTGTCACAAAAATTCATGTATTTAATTATGTTTTTAGAATGCCCAGATTGATGAAGAAGATTGAAGCTATTCTTCACGAACAAGTTAGAACATTGCAGCTCATACATACTATTATATCAACCAAAGAGGGTTTTTGTTTCTAGTATTCTCATTTGATTACTTGCTCTTTTTTTTCCTTCACAAGAGTGTACGTAACTTGTGTTTCTTGATTTGTTGTTTGAATGGTGGAGAGCTTTGTTTTATTATGTAGACACTTGTACCTCGGATGTTTTTGATGCATCAATTACTATTTGTGACACTGAACTTAACTCTGATTAATACAATATTAGCAACTTGACAGAGTTGAGTTCTCTCTGTTTTCATTTTCTTAAAGTAGAGCTTCTCGAAATTTAAGAATTTAAGAATTTTTCATACTGTGTTTTCGAGCTCAAAGAACTTAAGAATTTATAATTTGTGAAATTATGTGTGTTAATAAATTAAGAGGGTTTATAAATTGTATTAAAATAAAAATATTCATTTAAATACGGTATTATTGGCATTAAGATTGGTGTTTAAAGTAGTATTTTAATTTTAAATTTTAGACATTAGTATACTTATAAGTACGAGTGTGCTTATTATATTTATGGATGTCAAAATCGCACCCTTTAAAAAATTATAAATTACAACCAATCAACAAAATATACTATTCATGAAATTAACTTAAAGATTTATTGATCATGCACGTTTCAACATTACTTGCGTGCAAGTTACTAATTGTCAAATCAATACAACTAAAAAGTTGGGAGGCATTAATTGCAGTAAAATCAAAGAAAATACAAATACGAAAGCGATTTGCATGTTTTTGCTCGTGAAAAGTCGTCGAATTTGAGATGGTGACATCGATTAAAGAAAATAGATCGATGATACGTATAATTAATGGCTAAAATTATTTCTTTTTTAAATTGATTGTGATATTTAGGAAAGAAATCAATAAAGAAAAGAGTAATGATACATTGTCCAAATTTGGTGTATAAATCTGGTGTCCAAATGATGTAGCAACAATGTATACCATTCATTTAAATTGTATTAGATTTGTATGATTTAAATAAATTGTCTATATTGTTGCCACATCATTTGGGCACCAGATTTTGACACCAAATTTGGACAATATAATATTACTCTAAAGAAAATGATATGAATCTCATATAATCTGGGGTTCGAATCCCATCAAGGGTAAAATTTGTAGGATTCAGCAGAAACTTCAGTTTCGAATGGCTAACTACCATAATTTTCTCTTGACCAGAGATTGTAGGATTCGACGGAGTCTCCAATTTCAAACTCTATAGAGTTCGAGGGATTTCTGGATTGTTAAAAAAGTGACCGTTATTCATTTATGATCTCCTTTCTTTAGTTCCAATACAACCAATAATGTTACGTCAAGAAATTTCTTTTTTTTTTTCGTCTATAAATTTATACATGTGTGCCCATAACTATTGATAAAAATTCCAACCAAATATGACCTCAATATCTTTCCAATTTTATTACAAAACCTTAGCATTTACACATCAATGTGTTCATGATCTGATCTCTCCAATGGAACTCTCCATCTTTCATGTATCCAAAATTTTCTTTGTTCTTCTGATTTTCTCAGGGTTTTTTTCTTCTTCATCTTCCTCGACGTTGTTGCCTTCTTTGATCGATACAACTATTGAACACAGGAATTACACTGCAATATCCGAGTTCAGGATAGTGAACCGAAGAAGGTTATCTCTCTGTCATGATTTGAACCCGTTTATACATATAAACGTCAGTCCTGGTTCCAACATTTCTGATGAGGAAACAATCACGGTGACTGTCACCGGGGTTACGAATCCTTCGGAGAATGATTGGGTTGCCATGATCTCATCTTCTCATGCTGAGTAAGTACTGTATATTTTCTTATAATAACAATATAATAACATTATATACATTTGATCATATGATTAATTTTGTTGATCATTCAAAATATAAATGCAGTGTTTCAAGTTGTCCATTAAATGCACTTTTCTATGCACAGACTGGTGATATCAGTAAGCTCCCTCTTCTCTGCCATTATCCTGTCAAGGTATAATTCAATTAAACTCGATACTGTTTTCGTCCATGCATTCATTTTAATCGTAATTCGATCACGAAAACGAAAATAGGTTCATGTTAACGTATGCACTTTTCTTTCCGAAACATTAGCACGATCTTTGTTTTTATTGCATGTGTCTGTAAAGTAGAAGTATACCAAAAATGGTGGAGATTGACTGAATTACAGACCAACAATGTCTACCACCAGAAAAGGTGGCCACAACGAACACGTGTCTTGTCTTTCTTTTGTTGACATTTATAACTAACTTAAATAAAGTCACGTTGAGTCATTGAGAGACCAAACTTTATAGTTGTGTGTATACATGGTTATTTCTCTGGTCAGGTTGGTCTTGAACGAAAAAATTATTTAGTTACATAATGTTGTGGAACCTATTTCACAAGATTAGGAGATTAAACATTTAGTTATATAATATTGTGGGATCGGTTCTACAATGTTATGTAACTTTAGTTCTGAAATTTTTTTCTCGACTAGAAAATTTATATATCACACGTACGGGGCTTGAAGTTATACTTAAAAATTAATCTTAAATGAATTAAATGGAGTTGGATCAACTTGAGGTCTTCATTGAACATATTTCAGATACTATTTCAATTTTCATGTATGGGTCCATGAATGAATTTAAATTCAAACTCGATAGTTTTTCAGAAATGACACATACGTCACAGGAAATTCATCAATATATATAGATTGTAAATCGTAATTTGAAAATTGTAGATTGTAGATATTATAATAAATTTGTATTACTTATCAAAAATTGCAGGCACAGTTCATGAGGAGTGATCCAGACTACCTAAGTTGCAAGAAGAAGGATTGCAGTGGTTCATTAAGTTTTCATGTAATCAACATCAGAACAGACATTGGATTTGTGGTATTTTCCGGTGGCTTCGAAAGACCTTGCATTTTGAGAAGGACAGGCCCTATCAATTTTGCCAATCCTAAAAAGCCATTATATGGACATATCTCAAGCACTGATTCAACCGGAACTTCAGTAAGTTTTCGTATTCTTAAAAATATAATATATGTAATGTTACAGAATCGATCTTGCATAAAAAAAACCTGCAGAAATCCTGCTCCTGAAAGCTAACATGGTGATAGTGGTGGTGGTGCAGATAAGACTAACATGGGTTAGTGGAGATAATGGAACTCAAAAAGTTCAATATGGAGATGGAAAAACACAGATGTCTCAGGTTTCTACATTTTCACAAAAAAATATGTGCAGTGAGTTCCTTATCAGCGTAGTTTTCACGTATGATACTGTTTGCTTCTCTTTTGGGTTATCATATATATCATTTTCAAAACCATTTTTCATTCAATTTTACAGGTTCTGTTCTGCCAAGTCCAGCAAAGGATTTTGGGTGGCATGACCCTGGATTCATTCACTCTGCAGTGATGACAGGTCTTCAACCTTCAAGCAACTTCTCTTACAGATACGGAAGGTATGTATTATGTATATCAGGAGCGGATTAGTTTATCGGATGTGACAATCAGTTCTGTAGTGCTACAAAATTGAATATCGAAAATGTACATACGATCCCTCTGTATAAATCAATTCTAGAGCTCAAAGCTTGAGATTGATTTTCTATTAATTAATTAGTAATGCAGTGAATCAGTTGGTTGGAGTGATCAAATCCAGTTCCGGACTCCGCCTGCCAGAGGATCAGATGAACTCAGGTTTCTTGCATATGGTGACATGGGAAAGGCTCCTCGTGATAACTCTACTGAACACTATATACAGGTAAGTTATTGAAATTGGTATAGTGAAACTATCTTGGAAATAAATTTCAGTATTTCAGGATCGACCTGATCAGAGAAGAACCTCCTGACACCTATATGAGAAGATCTTTTATAGTGGTCTAAGAAGTTTTACGATTGAATCTGGCTTAAATTAATTAACGAGGTTTACATTGTGGTCCCGAAAAATACAGCCAGGATCGATCCCAGTGACCAAAGCCATGGCTGATGAGGTAAACAATGGCAATGTAGACTCCATCTTCCACATTGGAGACATAAGCTATGCAACAGGCTTCTTAGTTGAATGGGATTACTTTCTTCACCTTATAAATCCTCTAGCTTCTCGAGTTCCTTACATGACCGCGATCGGAAACCACGAGAGGTATGTATCTTGCTTAGCAGACTTGTGTTCTCTTCAGATTTTGTCACAAAGTTGAAGAATACAATCTTTTTTTCAGGGATTATGTGGACTCAGGGTCATTGTATATTACTCCTGACTCAGGTGGAGAATGTGGAGTACCTTATGAGACTTATTTTCCGATGCCAACTCCTGCGAAGGACAAGCCATGGTATTCTATAGAACAAGGACCTGTTCACTTCACTGTGATATCAACTGAGCATAACTGGTTTGCAAAATCTGAACAGGTAATCACATTGAAACATATTGTTTTTCTAGCAAATTCTGACCCCCATATTGATTTTTGTTACACTAATTTATCGAACAATACTCTCAGTATGAATGGATGAAAAAGGATATGGCTTCTGTTGATCGATCGAAAACCCCCTGGTTGGTTTTCACTGGGTAAGTTAAAGCTGCAGATGGATTCTTCTTCTCTGTTTCTATATATCAGAATAAACTCTTCAATGTCTGCTAAATGCAGGCATAGACCCATGTATACTTCGACTCAAGGATTCTCGAACGTCGATATAAACTTCGTCAGAGTTGTAGAACCGTTACTTCTGAAGCATAAGGTAAGTTTTAATGCTTGATTACATATCGTATTAGCTTATAAGAATCCTTTATTGATCTGAACTTTTAATGAACTTGTTATTTTACAAACCAGGTTGATCTGGTGCTATTCGGCCATGTTCACAACTATGAGAGAACCTGTTCAATTTATAAAAGGAAATGCTTGGCCATGCCTACAAGAGATCAACAGGGTATAGACACATACGATCACAGGAATTATAGTGCTCCAGTGCAAGCAGTTATCGGCATGGCTGGCTTCAAGTTGGACAACTTCACACTCAACGTAATTAGATCTCTTCCCTTACACATTATGCATGAAATTTGCTGTTTTTTAGTGAACTCTAAGAACCCTTGGGTTATATATGCAGGAGGAATGGAGCTTGTCAAGGATTTCGAAATTCGGGTATCTAAGAGGGCATGCAACAAAGAAAGAACTTAAATTAGAGGTTTGTACGCACAAGAGTTTTAACATGCCTGTTGACCCTGCATTCTTGAGTTTTCTGCTCATTTTCGCTACTTTTGCAGCTTGTCATTGCGGATACAAGAAAAGTAGAAGACAGTTTCCGTATCATCAAAAACACAAGATAGATAGATTAACAGACTGATAACTAGTGAAACAAAGCATGTCTCCTTTACTTATTATTTTCTACTTTAGGTAATAAATGTAACGTTTTATGTTGGAAAATGAGAGAACGCAAAAGCAAAAACAAATTCATCGACAGCATATATGAATGAGCTTCAATTCACAACTTTTTGGCATTGAGATCATACCTGGAGATATTTTCATAAAATACAGTCAGTTGACGCAGTTTGCAACTAGATAATATACATTAGAATGCTGCTGTGTCAGATGCTCTAGAAAAGTACATACAAGATACGAGCTATCGATCTTAATTCCATTGTATGACATGGAACAGCAGTAACAGATGATGCAGATTGCTTTTGCTTCCTCAAAAATCAAAGCTTCATGAATTATGATAGATTGTTTTCAGCCAGGGGAGATCAAAAAGTCAATTGCCCCAAACCAATTGGAAAATATTTCTACTGGCACCTGCACCAATCACGTTGTTACTCTGCTTCCTAAGCATATCCTCTTGTGCACAAACATCGCCTTCCTATCCAAAAGTAAAATAGAAGGAAAAAAGTTATAAGACTTATGTTTAGACAATTTCAGGCTCAAGCGTGCTTCAATGGCAGAAAAGTAAATGCAAAACAGCACATTCATCAACAACGAAACCAAATATTGCCATTTGCACCAAAAACAGTGTACTGACAGTCAAATGAGTTATCCATTAGCTCATAAGATTTCAGCCAAGGAAAAGAGGACTCACAAGAAGAGAGTAAGCACGAGCAAGAGATAGAAGGGTTGGGTACAAATCCAAAACAGCAATGGCAACCTCCTCTGTTACCTGTGGGACCTGCAGTCATAAATTTCAAGCGTTAACTAACAAAACCTGATTGTCGCATGAGTAATATAAGTCGTATAAACGATAATGTTCTGGTTCAATTATATAATTATCCAGGGCTGTAGATATGTAAACCCACACAGTCAACATCAAACTTGATTCTTTTACTATTAAAAGCTGCCATATCTAAGTAAGTTCAATAATAAAAAATAAATAAAAGAGTAAATCCATAAGCAAGTTGATCAAAATCAATACTTATAGAGATATGAACAAGTTTTTGCCAGGATGTAAGCTTCTATAAATGCACAAGTACAATTATATCTGTTGTCATAGAAACATGGGAAAAAATGTTTTCATTGAGCCAAAGCTCATTTGGTTACTCATGGAGGCTTCAATAATGGTTATAATTCAACAGGGTAAGTCTGTCCTCCTTACAAAATAGTTATTACCTGCATAAGCTGAATGGCAAATACATCACCTACTGTCATTTTGTCCAAATCTTGGCACCTTTTGAGAAATTCTTCAAAAGGAGGACAGACCCCAGTGTACTTTAGCTGGTCCTCGGGCAGCTCTAATTTATAATATTGAGTTATTGCTTGAGTAAGATAACCATACTTCCTCAGTGTATCAGCTAAACCATTAGTTCTCTGCACATCAAATCCCTCCAGAATCTCTGTTGTGAAACAGCTGCACAGGATAAGATTTTATACAAATAAAGTTGGAATACTTAGTTTAAAGAAATCCCATGGCTCTAGATTGAAAAGCATTTCCAATAGTAACTAAAACATGATACCGTAAAAGATAAAAAAGTACACACAATTAACAACTTCCAGGCTTTAAAACTAATAAATGGCTCAATGAGATACAAAACAATGTCAGAGTATTGAATATCCTCAAGTCACACAATCTATTATCAAATGCATCTATTAGTCATAATTTCCAGATGTCACATTAGGGAATAGTCCACTTCATACTATTAATAACATTCCTTTTTCTGAAAAACTGGAGTCAAAGTCTCTCTTCTATATGGTCCACAGGTCATTCCAAACTAATCACGTGAATTTCTTTCTTAATAAATCAAAATAGATAAAAAAAAAAATCTAAGATAATGTAAAATATTCTAAGTTCAAGAAATTGATGGAGAAATGCTTACGCTGTTTTGATACTTTCAGCAGCTTCAGAAGTATTTGGGTCTCCTTCCACAAGATATATCAGCTTCTTAAGTCCACATCTCTAACAACATATAAAGGATAGCCACTACGTCATAATACAAATCACATCCATATGCAGGACTCAGCAGGAGTATTGATAACAAAATAGCACTATTACCATGTCTAGCTAAAGGTCGCAAAGGAAACTATACTGACCGGTATATTAGAGTTTGACAGAGCCAATTTGAATGATTGTTGAGTTTTTAATCTATCGTGCAGTAAATTGTGTTTAGTAGTCAATTTAGTCACTAATGAAAAACCATAGCTAAACTTTCAGGTTCATTATGCTCCAGAAATTACTTGCAATATTTGAACTACTACATGACAACATAGATTTACTTATGTCCCACAAATAACAAAATTCAGAAATCCTTATTATCACCACAAAATTTTGGCTATTTAACTGAGTTTCGGGTTTCAATGGACTTCAGTTGGACCCTTTTAGGCAATAGATTTGCCAACTTGTGATGAAAGCAGAATGGTTACAGGAAAAAAAATTCAATTTGTTGCCTGACCTAATAGATGCTTTCAATGGTCTACTTTTATATATTATTATAAAATATGATAATAGGAAACTTTGACCAACATGATTGGAACCACATATGCCATTTAACTATAAAATCACAAACAGAGAAACAAATGATTTAAGGTTTTTTTTTTTTTTTTTTTTTTTTTTTTTTTTTTTTTAATATCATACACAGGAAACCGTGTATTAGAGAAGACAAACAGAAACCTTTGCATTAAAGAAGATAAACAATTTATGTTATTTGAATGGGAGTTGGTACCAGAAGCCTGAGTTTCTGATCCCTATAGCGATTATCTCTGATTGAACTGCGTAAATCATTAATATTCTTCCTCTCAACAATAAAATCTAGAACGTATTCATCGAAGAATTGTTTATGACGAGCTATCCAGATTCCATCTCCAACTGGTAACCGCCTAACCTGTTGAATGATTGTTATGTAAACAGCATCAATTCTTTAAGTTAATATTTGAAAACTAATATAACATTAATAATTTCACAAAAGAACAATTCCACTAGATCAGGTGGCGCTCTGTAGTTTAAACACCTTAACCAAACATAGTTAACTATTATAATTGAAAATTTTCATACGTCCAATCAGAAAGTACCCAAGAGATTAAAAAGTGGCATACTAAGTTGGCACAGAAAAAAGTAGACCAGCATTGGCAGCATATTTACAAAGTAGATAGCAACCACACCCAAGAAAACAATACCAATATCCCAATAATATGGAATAATTGTTGCAGATAACAACACAGACAACTCAAAGAGCTCACCTCTATTCGAATCTTGAACTGAGAACAGATATTGTCAATAATTCTCCTGGAACGAGACCTATAAACCAGCAAATACATATATCAACAAGAAAATAAATCGAGTATTAATGTTGTTTAAAACAAAGCACAGAATCAAATCAAAAATGGTACAGCAGATGTCATCGACTTGCTGCCCACAGGTTGTGTGAGTTAGAAAGGCTGAAGTAAAAGTAAGAAGTTACAAACCCTTGAGTGGCAAATTGCTCTCGATCATCTAATATTAAGATTACTTCATACACATCCTCAAATCTCTCCCCAAAGCTCAGAGGTGGCATACTTAATGCGTTCATATCTGTTTCTGGACCAGTTGATCTTGACTTTGGGGCAGAATAATCCTAATGAATATAGTAAATTAATGAGCAATGTTATGAATAATGTATAAAGTTAGTTATGATAACAAATTAATGGAAAATTCACAAACTCAACTCAACTTAGCATCACTTCCAACTAAATGAGATTCAAATAATTAAGACTATTGTAGAAGTACATATCTTTTAAAATTAACAGACTGCATTAAACGATATTGCAATATAGGCAATATAGGAAACTGTTGACATAAGCAAACCTTGCTATGCATCAACCTACTTTTCTTGCATTTAGTATAGCTTGCAAATAGAACCAAGTATGCAATAGCAGATACATCTGACAACGGTTTGATTCAGAGAATAGTTTTTAAGCGCACTTTCAGACATTTACCATGTTTGCATTTAAAAAAAAAGGAAAGAATGCAAAACATAAAAATCTAATGGTAAAAGTTCTTGAATTCTATGAACATGCTTCAACACATCAAACCGCTCTAATTTTAGGCATTGAAAAATCATAAATAGCTCTAAATGAAAGATCACAATATATGCTTGAGACATAGATACAAGATGTTGCTAATGCACAATGCAGTATTCATTCGAATCACCTAAATGCACACGTACAGATGACGAGCAGGCTTTCAAGGTAAATGAGTTAGGAGCAGAAACAGCAACAAAATTTGGCACATTTCCACCATCAATAGCAGAATCCATCTGATTACTCCGACTCCTAACAAGATCTACTTGACCTGAGAAATTAGAAGTGCTCAATAAAGAAAAATATGAAAATTATCTAACAAAAGTAAATGGTTAACTTCAAATCCAGTCATAACATTCAAAAATTTAACTTATTACCACTTTTAAATGCACAACTTGTCGATGCTGCACGGAAATCTTCTCTTAGATTTTGAGATGATGGATATGAGCCATACACTTGATCTTCTCGAAGACGACATAGAACTGCAGGCCAGTGTGATGAGATCTCCTTGTTTTGGGAAGTTTCCGAGACTTCATTAAAAGCATGAAGAACTTGTTCCTTGGAATACCCCATGCGCATAAACTGCAAATAGGGAATTCTAAATCAGAAAAACGACTTTTATGCTAAAAAAGAAAGTGATGTGAATGGGGATTGCAATTTAAACTGCAACAACCAAAACAAGGTATAGACCTGCTTTCTTCATTTAATGCACAGGTCAGAGTCAGACAACCATAGCCAGGTGACATCCATGAGATATGAGACCAAGATTGTATAGACATGACATCTAGGGATACCTTGACTTATGGAGCTTTTTATCAAGGAAAAAATTATGATTATGTAGTCAAAAGAGCAAACTAAGGCCAAAGGCCTTCTGAGAGAGTTTAATGAGAGGGTGTGCTGGTCATGATAAAATTAAAAGCCAGAGATTGATGCCCAGCCTGCAAATATGAAAACTTGCAAGAAACAAGGAATATTTGTAACAGCAGTTGAATACTAACCCTCTCAAGAGACTCAGGAGGAACATCAACTGATTTCTTCTGCCTGCTCAAACCAACAGATCGCAGTGCCACGTCTCCGGACGAATCAGGGCGAGCAAGCTCCATATCAGAGACATTAGCTCGGTCGAGATCAGCATGTTGTTCATCAGCCATGTTCTCTATGGGATCTGCCAAACCAGATCTCATGAGACATTCACGAGCTGCTTCATGCCCTTCCTGAGTCAGCATGTACCTGAAAGGAATACAGAAAAGCTATTCATTCATGCATAATATAAAACAAAAAATGTTAAAGCATGAAAGATTAACCGTGTGATGTGACTAACTTCACATTCCACACACTGAAAATATCTTGAATTGTCAACTTTCAAAATCAAGTCTACTAAAAATGTTCGAAGTAGGAAATATCATAAGATTCTGTCTTTAAAAAGTCTCTCTAAATGCATTACAACAAAGCCCCAAAACAAGCACACCCAATGTTATTGATAGGCAAAAGTGCATTTCTTATAGATTAGCTGGTCTAGCAGTTTCAACATACACACAGACACAACTTAAGAAAATACTAATAAGTAGATAAGCGAATGTCATATTTGAATTATCATTTACAGATCTCATCCATTGCTATTTGTCAGTATTCAGTAAAAGATCAAAATGAATTACTTCATCATTTACTGTAAGAATATAAAGTCGTGAAACTCTTGTACTTCAAGTTTAACAATCTCCACACACACACAAAATGGCACAGAAAAATAAAAGTTACAATCAATAGAAGCCTCACTTTGCTGGGCAACTTGATTTCACAACCAATCCTTTGGTAACCAAAGTTTTCATGCAGCTCCATCCACTATACCATTCTCTTGGAGAACTTCCAAACTGCCCAGGTTTCCCTTTTCCCTTCTCCGGTCTACGAACATATAAACCGAATTTTAAAATCATCAATGTACCTCTAAGATCAATTTAACAAATGAAAAAACAAAAGCAAACTAAAAAACCAAATAAATTAACATACGCAATTGGTGCCCTTGAAAGACCACTTGCTTCAGCCGCATCAATAAGCTCCTGTTTACGCATAAATTCATTCCCATTTACAGTCCCCCTTATAACAAAGATTTATTCAGTTCATAGTTCAGTACTCATTGAGGAAAATGTATAACGTAAAAGAGACACGTATTCACCTGTATAACGTAATCAATAAGGCATACGCCACAGAATTCCTTTGAGGCATATAATGTTTGGTTCCTTTAGCTTTCGTTCCCTTACTTTTCTTCCCTAAAATCATCAAACAAAAACCGAACAGTAAGAGCTACATACTCAACATATAATTAACCGTAAACAAAAACTAATTTTTCGAAGACATAGTTAGAGACGTAGAGTACCCTTTTCAGTCAAGTCTTCTGGTTCAGAATTGCCCGAACCCGCCCGAAAAAACTCTTGCATAAGCTTCAGAATCCACTTTCCAACACCCCTATAAACACAAACACAATCAAAATAAAAACTTTAACATTGTTTTGACATATAAAAGAACTCCAATCACCATTATCTTTCGATTTTCAACATTTTCCTATCAAAATTATAGATTAATTTCCAAATATAATATAAAACACCAGAAAGAAAATTAAGAGGAAAAAAAAAACACAAACTTGATTTGAGACAAGTCCTTCAGAGTCTTGATGGGTTGCTTTGAATCGCAGATGTTGTTATAAGCCTTGGAGAGAGTCATGTCGATGTTCTCCGATAACCCTTTCGGCTTCTCCGCCATTTCCTGCCTCTTCTGCAACATGTACATTGCCAATTCCTCATTCTCCGGGCACACAACACGTCTCTTCGTATGATTCTCCATTTCGATTCAATCTATCTAAACTTCTCGGGTTTCAATTCGATCAAATTTTAGAGCTTTTTTTGATTTTGAGAGAGTGAGAGAGTCAGTGAAGCAAAGCGAAGCGAAATCGCGCCAGGCTTTGAAAATTGTGACATTGTCGACTCGGTTTTGTTTTGGGCCTCAGCTCACTATACCAGGCCCAAATAACTTTCTCCACGTGGCACAATATTACGGGTCCTCACACTAAAATAAAAATCTCCACCATTAACATCATATAAATTGTTAAGGGATTCAAATTTCAAACTCCATTCGGTAGTCTTTACGTAGCTTTTTGAAAATCGATTAAACGACTATAACCGATATTAATGAAATCTGTTTAAATCCATAAAATTTTTTTGTTGATTTTAGAATGAAACTCTTTTCAATTAAGATTATTAATCACTTATAAATTTTGATTTGTCTTCGTAAAAAGGAAATAGTGTCTCAACCTCTCAATGACACGTATCAATGGCACGTATTGGATCCTGTTCAGGTTCAGGTAACCTTTTTTTTTTCATGTTTTTTATTTGAATTTTTTTAGCATAAATTATAGCTTCAACAAGTATTGGCCGGTTGGTGACTTTCTAAGTTTTATTATGAAGTTGTAGAGCTCCCTTCAAGTCTTGACACTTTACATGAAAATGATAGCTTTCTCATATTTAATTTATTTTGGACTCCTAACACTGACAACAGGTATCTTATTGTAAAAACAAATTTGAGACTTCAGTCAATTTATGGTTAAATAATAAAACCAACACCAAACCCAATAAACTATTTCCTTATATTGTTTTTTTTTTTTTTTTAAATAAATAAATAAACTAGGCTAACTTCAATGAGTAAATAATACATAAATAATTAGTTTAAAAAAAATTATCGATAGAATTATGTTAATGTGTTTCCTAATACAGTAATGCTACACATCCCATCTAAAATCTCACATTTTTCATCTCACTATATGTGGCATGTAAGATGTCAAATGGTGAATGGATACATGGGGTAGGTAACATAAATCATCATTAATGTATATCCATTCACAATTTGACATCTCACATGCCACATATAGTGGGATAAAAAATATGGGATTTTAGATCAGATGTTTAGCATTATTATTCCTAATAATATATGTAAATTGAACCCTTTTCAATATTACCGACCTAATTGAAGATGCTACCGACAAACTGTCATGTTATTCTGTTTTTTATTTCGTGGTTTTTCAACTAATTCGAATAAATAATCATCCTCATATTTAAGAAATATCTCATATCCTCATTAGCTTTTTCGATAATATATTATTCTTTATGCAACTTTAGAAACAACAAACATTACTATTGGTATAACATTCGGACCCATCTTCAGCTAAATTAAATACGAATTTGTTCCAATCAAATTGCATACAATTCTTGTAATTGTCTTATAAATTATTTGCTTTAATTGATGCTCATTTGTTCTTTGTAACCGACCATGCACACTTTAATTAAAAGAATAATCCTCTAACTTTGGTCCTATTTCACAAGATTAGCAATATAATAATACTCTTAAGTTTTTGTGGCTCTATAAAAATAATCACAATTAAGTATTAGGTAGCCATTTTACTTTCTTTAAAGTTTTCCTAATTACAAATTAATTATTTGCTTAACCAAATCACTATTAACTGGAATGCACCACCACTCATTTAATTTTTCTTTTTCCATTTTTTTGGGAAGTTAGTGGATTGATTAATGTAATTAAAGAACAAGATTTTCTGACAAAATGGTTTTTAACAGTAACTGTATCTAGACAAAGCTGTACTGGCAGAGATCGAGATAGTAAGAGACAAAGATTTGATGTGCTAGATTTTAAGGAAGAATTTTTGTCCAATCATTTATTTTATTTTTGGTAGGATTAGCACTATTATTTGTCTTGTATTGTTAAGGTAAGATGTGTCCATTGTGAAGTCATTCTACGAACAGGTTTCAAATGCGGGATACTAGATTATTAGTCTTGATAAGTGTTAGATTTTCACGTGCGAGTGATATACTAGACTATCATACTCGACATTAAAGTGCACCTCCACTTTCATGTTCGTGGTGGAGGTTTTGAGTTCCTCTATACACATTTTTCAAGAATATTCGAAAGTTTTCTCTCAATATTGCAAGAGTGGATATTTCTAGTTATAAAAGTATACCATATGAGCTGCACATGCACTAATTAATATAGGTATGCCTAGACAAACCCCCCAGTTGGAATTCATTGTAATAATTCTTTATATATATATATATAGTTTTTCTATTGTCAGTTCGTTCTAATAATAAATATATCAAGATGAAGAATGTAGATCATAGATTATAGAGAAGTTTTGACAAGTGCATACACTTTGAGTCAAAGTATGTAAATTTAGAAGTTTACAGTCTTTGTCCTGATATATTTATTATCAGGACGAACCGATAATAAAAAGACTATACCTATAAAAGTTGAATTTATTGAACATTTTACTTGATAAAAAGTCTTTTAACCATTAAACTAAATATATAAAAAAATATAAAAAAAAATTGATTAAAAATTCATATATCAAGTATACAACCTGTAAGAATTGTATTAATTATATATCATCAATGTCTTCACAAGAGGAGCCAATTGGGGAAGGATTCCATGAACATACACATATATATACTATTCTAATAAATAGCTTGGGCATGTCAAGCTATAATTGGTCAAACAAAAAAGTCCAAGAAAACCTCCATTAATATATTCACTAAAAAGAAAAATCAAAGAACCAGCACCGCTGGGGTCCCTACCATATACATATATAATATATAGATCTATGTTGTCAAAATAGCCGTTGCACCACCCATGTTAACGTTTAAATTAATCACCTTTTTTTTTTTTCATCAAGAAACCTGAAACCCGTGTCTCCCTCTTTAGCAACTCCGCTCCTGAGAAGGAAATAAAAAATATATATATTAAAAAAAAAAAAAATTCTTCCTTTATTTATTTTCTCTTTGATTCTGCGAAGAATTCAACAACCCAACACTTTTTGTTGTTGTACGCAAACTCAACATGGTCACAGAACAAACTATACTTACAACACCGCTATTGTTGTCTGCAGCAACAAGTACCAGAAGCATGAGCAGCAGCAGCAGCACTAGCAGCGAAGTTGACGACAGTCCGTTTCCGTCTAGGCGGTTCGAGCTCCGAGATATTGGGTATGTTATTCCGTGCAAGCCCTTTAATGGTTTCGAGTCGTATCGCTCTCTAGCGGTTCTTTCAGGGCATGTAGGCTCTGTTTCTTGCTTGGCTCTATGTGGGGAATTTATATTGAGTGCCTCTCAAGGAAAAGACATTATTGTGTGGCAGCAGCCTGATTTGAGACTGTTTACGAAATTCGGACAAGGAGATGGTTCGGTGAAGGCGCTTGTAACTGTTGGACACAAAGTGTTCACTGCTCATCAAGACAGTAGAATTCGTGTGTGGAAAGTGTCAAGAAGATCAGAGAATGTTTTCAGGCTGGTTGATACTCTTCCGACAACAAAGGACTATCTAGGCAAGTTCATGAAACAGAGCAATTATGTTCAGACAAGGAGACATCACAAGAGATTGTGGATTGAACATGCTGATAGTATTTCCTGTTTAGCAGTTTTTGGTGGGTTGATTTATTCAGGTTCATGGGACAAGACATTGAAGGTGTGGAGAGTCTCTGATTTGAAGTGTTTGGAGTCAATTAAGGCTCACGACGATGCGATAAACGGGCTTGTTGCTAGTAGAGGGATAGTGTATTCAGCTTCTGCAGATGGGAAGATCAAAGCTTGGAGTAAAGAAACCAATAAGAGCTCTCATCATTCATTGAAGGGTATTTTGGAAGGTCACAAGGATGTTTCATTGAATTCCGTGGTGGTTTCGGAGGATGGTAGGTGGGTTTATGGCGGTGGATCGGATGGATTTGTGATGGGTTGGGAAGGGAGTGCTGATTTTGTTAGCTGGAAATTAGTTTGTGAGACAAAAGCACATCAAATGGCTGTTTTGTGTGTCTGTTTAGTTGGAGATCAGTTTTTGTGTAGTGGATCAGCTGATAAGAGTATTGGAATTTGGAAGAGAGAATGTTTTGGTAAGATTTGTAAAATTGGAGTCATAAGTGGACATGAAGGGCCTGTCAAATGCTTGCAAGCTTCATCACCTAATAGTGTTGGTGGTGGGTTCTTGCTCTACAGTGGAGGCCTTGACAAGACTGTTAGGGTTTGGTGGGTGCCAAAAAACTCTGCTGATGATCATAAAGAAGACGACGACAACAACAACAACAACAATCCTACAAGACCAGACATGTCAATCATGAAGACTTGAATTTGGTTTTTTAATGTGTCCATATATATTTGTTATTCAAACTGCAACATAGGTATAGCAGGCTAAATTTGAAGCATTAGAAGAATTGGATTTGGTGTTTTTTTTTTTTTTTTTTGGGTTGAGTTGTGTGATTTCTTTGGTTTTTGTTGAGTCGCACACACAGGTTTTTTTTTCATTGCAATCAAATGTAATTAGAACTCTTAGGGATCAAATCAATGAAAGGCAAACAGTATTTTTTATTTATTTTCTTGGCACTGACTGACATGATGTTCATGTATTCATGTTGCTGCTAGTAATTAAGAAAAATAATTAAGTTTAATCTGGTGATTAGCAGTGCAAAAACATGGCATTTTCACCCTTAAAATATGACAATGCAACCCCACCACCATTAGAAGAGTATACACAACACACAGAGCTATAACCTTAAAGAATGTATATGTGCCTTAATATTATTTATTATATTTTGGTTCTTTTCTTCATCAACACAATTTTCTTTTTGCTTTTTATGGGATTACTTAAGAGAATTGTTCTTTATCTAGAATTAATCAAAAGTTTGGCAGATCAAGATTAATTAGTTGGGTCATTTCAAGCAATAGAATCCAACCAAACCTTTTTTGAAATATAACACAGAACATGTTAAGGGTCTGTCGAAACCTACCAAGATCAAGTACTATATACGTGATCTAGATATCTGCTTCTACAACACTTAGAATAAAACTTTTCACGTATTTTTGTAAAATGACCATGATAGGAATACACACCACGTACTTGATCTAAGAAAAGATTTTTTCTAAAACAGATATTTAGTTGGAGATTTCATATAAGTATCTTGAAAATGTTTACTTTTCAAGAGTTATTTATTTGTTTTTTTATTTTTTTTAAATGTATACCAAATGCCGCCTACACTTTCCTTGTATTTGATTCCAAAAACTTTTTGGGTTGTAAAATTAATTTATTCAATTATTTTATATTCTTCAAGTATGCATAATTGGACCTCAAAAAGAAAAGAAAAGAAAAAAAAAAAAAGAATTGATTTATGTCAAAGGAAGCACCCTATACCATGATTACCATACAAAGCAAACAACATATTTTTCTCAACAAAACTGCTTTTTACAAGTTTTGTGTTCACATATTCTTATAATACAAAGAACAACTACTCTCCAAATTGGACCAATCTTTGCTTCTTCCTTTTTGGTAGAGAAAACATTTTTTTTTTTTGAAGTAAATAAAATAATTAAAGTAGCCATATAAAGCAACAGTACCAGCAAATCTTTGAAGGGATGCAACAAAACTCATACAAAAAATAAAATAAAATTATATATACATTGGAGGAACCATTCAAAAAAGTTCAATTAGGTTGAGCACTTTTGTGGAAAGCACTTTTGATATTTAAAACAACAATAATAATTGGTTTAATAAATATTAAAACTTGTGTAAAATGCATGAATGAAGCTATAAATTTAAGCAAAAATAAACTTATAGTGGAGAAAGTAGTTACGGGTTTTCATTTTAAAATAATTTATTTTTTATTTACTATAGAAAAAAAAAAAAAAACTAAAAATTAATAGGGAATTGAAATGGGTGTATTTAGAGAATTAGTGGGGGATAATAAATAATGGGCCAAAACCCAAATTCAAGTCAATAACCCGAACCCGGTTCAAGTCGTCGACCTATCTTCTTCTCCCGCTAAAACCCTAGAAACCAAGGTTTTATTTTTCTCAGGGTTTTTCGATTTGATGCTACGAAAGATACTTTAAAAAAAAAAAAAATTAAAAAAGGATCAGAATTTTAAAAACTAACCCTAATTTCAATAAAAAAAATCCTCTCTTGAACAACAAAACACCTCCAAGTCTTCAATTTACAGTCTTATACTAAACAACTCCCAGGCACAATCGTTTCTCAAGACAACATCATCACCACATCACCTCATTATAATGGGGAGACAATTCGGCGCAAAACGGGGTACGTTTGTTTCTCCATTTCACTTCATTTTGGTTGCTGAAGCAAAGTTATTTTGAATTTAACAAGAGTCAACTTATATTGAATATAAACAAAACTTTCTACTTTAATGTTTCTAATTGGGTTAGACGAAGCCAAGTTTTTTATTGGGTTGCATTATTGAATTGTGTTTTTTTTTTTTTTTTTTTTATATAACAGTTTTATATCGAAATGTCTGAAACTTCATAATTGAAATCAGTTATCAGTAGAAACTTGAACTGTATGATAAATGAAGTTTGTTGGCTAATGTTTTTGTAATACATATGTATGACTGTTTGAAATTGTAGTATGATGATAACTTTGTTTATTCAATCAGGATTGAAGAGGCGTAATGTTGATAGAAATCAATATCCAAGGAAAAATCAACAGAAAGAACAAAATGTGGCTCATAGTCCTTCTCCCAGTACCTCAGGCATGTTACCTCTTTAGTTTACGGATTGTTTTGTGTTTGATTAATGTAACTGGCGGTTGAATTACTGACTAGCATGTGTTGTAGGATTTGTCCTTCAATTTCGTATATGAATTCAAAAGGGTGGGTTTACACCAACACTTTTTCCCTTTTTGTATGGAAACTAATGAGATTTTCAATGAATTCATTAATACAGGGGATTCAACTGATCAAGAATCTAATGGTGTTGAGTCTGAAGAAGTAGTTTATAAAGAGCCGACAGTTTATGATAATCTGTTAATGAAACTTGGGACAAGTAGTAAATCTCTTGCCAATGTGTATAAGATGAGGTATGTTTTAATGTGTTATTGTTATATCTAGTTATTGAGTGCTCTATAAGAATTACTCACTAACTGCCTAAAGATATGAAATTTCATCCGGTTCATGTAGAAGGGCATGTGGATGTTAAACCTTAATTTTTTATTTATTTATTTATTTATTTTTTTTTTTCTGAAGTTACAATTCAAAATAATATAAGAGACAGATAGTTTATTATTCACCCTTTCATCGTGACCTTGAAAGTAGCACGGATTTGCATAATCTCTAGATGGTTGGTAAATTCTCACTTCAGTTTCAGGAAGTTTATCATGAAGTGAGAATTTACCAACCATCTAGTTTTTCGATTGTGCAATTGTGGATTGTGTTAATCTTTTTCCTATAAAATAATAGTTAATAATTTCCTTTTTTTATAATTTTATTTCAAGCTGGACTTGCTTAGGAAATGGCGATATTAATTGCATATTTCATATTATCTTTTGTTTTTTCGAACTTTTAATCAATCAATCATATAGCTGGACAATCTTGGATTTTCTTATGTAGCACTTACTAAACTGCATTTTGTTTAATTATGAGTATATCGTTTTGTCATGGACTAACTTTCTGTAAGTTTTTTATTTATGATTAAATTATGTTATCAAAGTTTATTAAAGTGAAATTGAGGTAGATCGAAAATTCAAAACTATAACTGTCTTATGTGTCTTTTGTGTATAGACAAAGACAAGAAGAAGGTAGAAGTGAGTCAGAAGAAGATGAAGTTGATGGCTCTGAATCTCTTAGTGTGTCAGAGCAGGATGATGATGATGATGATGATGATGATGGTAAGAAGCACCTTATTATTTCTTTATACAGGATTTAGGTTTCTTAATAAAAACCTTCATTTGTCTATATAATTTTCTTTGATGATTGAGTTAATTTGTCTTTTAAGAAGCAAGTAATTGGGGATGGATCAAGTTTTTTATTTTATTTCATTAATTGGCTTCTTGGACTGTTTTTGTGTGTACAAGCATATTTACAGTTTTCACATTTCTTATACGAATTGTATGATGCTTCTGCGGGCATATTTGTCGTTCTGAATGGTTTTTCATATTTTTTTGTAGGAACTGATAATGAATATCCTGAAAGTCTTACGATGGAGAGTAGTAGACTGCAAGAGGATGGCATGGTTAGTACTGAGGAGCAGAGTGAAGATGCTGAAAGTGAAGCTGAAAGTAAGGCCTCTGACACAGATGAAGAGCATGGCTTGGGTGTTAACGATCAATCTTCTGTGAAGGCATCAACACGTGCAAGGTTTATTAGCATGTTGTCACATTAATTGTATTTTTTCCTAGTATAAATTTGTGTAGTATTTGATATTCTTATCATCATGTAGAGATTTTTTTTTTTTTCAAGTGTTAGGATTTCTGTTCTTTCCGCGTGGGCAACCGATATGCTTGAATATTTGTCATTATAAATGTTTGAATATAAGTTTTATCATGCAGTTCATTTAATGAGCACTTTGGGTACAATTTATCTGAAAAAGAGGTTGATGTTCTGTCAAAGAAGAAATGGAAATATGAATGGGAGGTACCTGCTGTTGACATGTCAAATTGCAAGTGGACAGGAACAGGAGAGTGCTTCCTTAAGGTATATCTTGCATCCTTTTTGGTTGTAGAAGCTGTCCCTTGTATGTTTAAGACATACACACACACACACACACACATATATATATATATATATATATAATCAAAGGATTGTAATCAGAATTCTTTTAAAAGTGAGACTTAACTTTTCTATCTTGTATCTCCTGTTCTTTTGTTTCCTTATTTTTTTTTTCTTTCAAATCCTAAATTTTGGGTATCTCAGTTAGCTTTATTTAGACTACTTGTAATGAATTGTTGGTAAATTTTCCATTTAATTCAATTATTTTGCAGGATGTTGATTTGAATCCTGATTTCGGAGTCAAAGCAAAGTTGTATAATCACTGGTTGGATGTTTACAAGACATCTGGAGGCAATGATTTCCATTTATCTAAACAAAGATGGTTCTTCTCCCTTTGTACGTATGCCTCATGAAACAATCTGAAAGTAGTTGTTTTCCTGCACAGTTTGCATCTTGTCTTTCTCTTGTTGGATGTGTTTAGATTCTTGCAAGTGGTTTCTTTAGAACATTCAGTCTCTTTGGTTTCCTTCTGTGATGATTGGTAAACAGAATTCCCTGTTGATCATTGGTTTACTCACCAAATATGCTAACATACTTGATCATAGATATTCTAAATTTCTATTTTCTAATGGATGCTTTTTGAGGTTTCTCTGCTTGAACTTTTTAAACAGTGTATAAAATTTTCGAATAATTCAGTTATTGTTACTCAAGCCTTTTGTTACTTTTAAGTGGCAATTTTGATTCAACTTGTCATTATGTGGGTAACATTACCCTGTTTCTTTTTTCTAGTTAACAGCTATCGGGATATACTTCACTGTAACAAGAAACCTTTTTATCTCAAAGGCTTGGAAGATGACTCAAGTATTATGGATGCATACCTTATGCATTCTGTAAGTACCTGCCTCTGTCCCTTGTTCTAAAGAAACTTCAGCTGCCTTTTCATGTATAAATTGTGAGCTGTCATTCTATCAAAATAATGAAATAAGAGTGTGTTGTGCAGCTCAATCATATTTTCAGAAATAGGGATCTTGTAACAAAGAATGATGCAAAGGTGGCCAAGAATAAAGAAAATTCTAAGGAAGACATGCTAATTGGCGGTGCTTTCCTTGATCAAGGGTTCACCCGTCCTAAGGTAGTGTTGAGTGCTGTATAATATATTATTAGCTAGTTATGGTCACTGCATGTTGATATTTTCTCAGAGCTTTGATCTTGATACTTCCAAAATGAGGATTCCATAGTGAGCTCGTTGTATTGGCATGTTATTTATAGGAACAATTAATTTTTTAATCATCTGATTAAGACTTATGTTGTTCTTGAGCTTGTACAACTCTTCTGCATCATACCTATTGCACTTTTTTTATGCTCGTGTGTGGTGCCTACTGAGTCTCTTTCTCCAATGGTAATTTGTCTCCATTAGAAAACTAAGTTGTATGAAAGCATTAGAAGTACTTTTATCCTTTCATTTCTTATAAAGACCTATCACTGTATACAGCTTGCTTACTCAGCTTGTAGTATCAATTTTGTACTTAAAGTTTGTAATATCACTTTTATTTATGTGTTCCAGGTTCTGCTATTATTGCCACTAAGAAGCGTTGCACTCAATGTTGTTAAGAGATTAATACGACTGACTCCTAAAGCTTACAAGGTAATTTTAGTTTGTCTTGTTGGTCACTGGGTTAATCATTTGCTAAATGCCTTAGATGTTAATATCAATATCTGTATCGCTAATACATTGATCTAAACTATGCTTAAACCTGTTTCTTATTCATTGAGTCCTCTAATCTTTCTTGTTTTGCAGTATTTGATAATTTTTGGTGAATCTCCAAATTCTACCGACTTGTATTCAGATTGGCTAATTTAGGCGTTTGTGCTTGATTTACCATCTCTAACAGTGATTTAGCTAGAAATTTAGGGAATACAAATTAGAAAACTCTTAGGCAAATTAGGGAGAAGAGAGAATCAGGCACAGAGAGACATCACAAGAAGGGAGAAAGATAAATCAAACCTAAGGTAGGGTTTTAGAAACTGAGAAAAAAAGGGGAAAAGGAGAACTAATGAATCTTCAATTATTTATTCCAACCAAATTCGTCATCTTCTTACAGCTTATTTTCTGTCTTTACGCAGCATATTTTCCAACTCTTCATACAGTACATAAAAGAACCCTAACTTAATACCCAATCTCCGTAACATCTGAAATTGCACAATATCATCCTAAACACAATTTAAAAGTAAGCTAAAATCCATGAATAATACTTTTACCCCTAATTTTATGTACTAAATAGTCGAAACTAAGAATTAGATACATCCTTAAATAAAAATCTTGTAAAGGAATTGGATTCTTTGCTAAATTTAACTTTCCTTATTATTATTTTTTCCTCCATCTATTTTGGCTGAAAGGATAGTTATATTTAATGTCATGGATTTCATCAAAAAGCCTTTATAATTACCTTTTGAGCTTCTCATCTTCTGCATATTTAACATTCTAAAAGTTTTAGACTTCTTAATCCTATTTTATGATGATATGTCGAGCGAACCAAAAGATTGTTAGAAGAGAGCTAACTGATTTTCCTTTGGTTCCAATTTCAGGGTTAATTGTTTGTTTTCCCTGCAAGGGCTATGCATAGAAAAGGCAAAAAATAATTTTAAAAAAAGCATTGATTTTTTTAATTACTTTCTAACAAAAATGACAGACCAACTGTTTAAAGGTTCATATCCTCCCTGCTATACCTTTATTATCTTTTTCTCAGGCAAATGTGGAGCACTATGACCGTTTCTGTGCTGAATTTGGAACTGGAGAAGAGGAAGTCGAAAAGGACAGCAATTTCGATGACACTGGAAATTCAAACCCTCAGAAGTCTTCCAAGCCTTCTGATTTTCAAATGCTTTTTGGTGGAAATAATGATGATGATTTCATGATAGGCATTAAATTTACAAGGTATAATTTTCTTATGTACCAATGGTCCATTTGAAGTCTATTTGCACAAGTCAGAAAATCCTTATATTGGAAATATTCATGTTGCTTTTTTTTTAACAAGTGTATCATCTATTTTTATTCTACAATATGAAGACGACCATGAAAAAGTCTTGGATTCAAGGAAAATATTATGAGGGCACCTTGTGATCACAAATGTTCAGGTTCCTTGAAAATATTAGATTTAAAGACCATACAAATATGTTGACACAAAGACCACTACATTTTTTGTTTCTGTGCTAGATCTTCCTTGTCTGGTCAGATTCTCACTTAAAAGTTTCAAAATCCTTCTCATTTAGCTAGTTGCAAGTTTTACATTGTTATATAAGAGTGCAAATTTTCTTGTTTGTCATTCTGTATTACTTTTTTCATTTTTTTTTTCTTTTCTGTTCAGGAGGAGCATTAAGTTATACAATGATTTCTATACCTCAGACCTGATTGTTGCTTCTGCTGTCAATATAAATGCAGTAAGCAATGACCTTCTTAATCCAATCTCGATGATGAACTTTTTTGTTTCATAGTAACTGCTCATCCTTTCCTGTTTGATGCACAAATAATGCAGTTACGTATGTTTTGATTAAGCATGCAATTGACAGTGTTTATTTTTATTTTTATTATTGTTGTTAGAAAATTGGGAAGGCTGAGAAAAACAAGGACTCAGATGTCGATTACCTGTCTTCTATAGAGGTATAAATCTGTTTTTTGAAGTATCTGTTAATGCTTTATGTTATATCTCATTTCTTGATTGTGCTCATGCAGCTTTCTTTTATGCTAATGAAGAGACTATTTTGCATTGTTATGAACAGGTTCTTATTATTGATCATGCAGATGTTATCTCAATGCAGGTACATCTAGTAATTTATTTATTTAGTTGAAATATGTGCTTTTGCAAGAAGCATATGAAATACAATGTCAATCCATTTTTTGTTCATTATTTCCCCTTTTTTAATGAACAATATCCAGAATTGGTCCCTTCTGACCACTGCTGTTAATCAATTGAACCGTATACCATCAAAGCAGAGTAGAACTGATGTTATGCGCATTAGACCATGGTACGTTGAGATTTTTTTTTTCTTTTTCGTTTAGTTGATACAAATACATTGTATTATTTACTTTGTTAACTTTCAATAGTTAGTTAAAGTAATGCTTTTTATCTAGGTTTTGGAACTTAATTTTTGTAGAGGCAAAGATCTTATATATTTTGCAGCATCATAAAAGATGACTAAATTTTATCCTCTTATTACTGAAATATTGAGCAGATAAAATTGTATTTGGTTTAGTATTGTTTTATAAACTTATTGATTCCTGAATATTGTATTTTATGTATAGGTACCTGGAGGGATATGCAAAGTTTTATCGGCAAACTATAAATTTAAGTTACTATTCAAACCCAGGTGTGGGAGTTTCCAATTTTTCCTTTCTCTTTCAAGCCAGGCTTTAGTTAACTTTGTCAGACTTCTTTTGTTTCTTACTTATATGTATTACTTTTATGCATTGTTCAAACTATTTACTGATTTACTTAGGAGAAGTTAGTATTTCTAACCCATTTCTGTTCATTCTTGTTCCAGACATCAATGCCTTTTTCAATCACCATTGCACTAACTATAAAGGAAAGGTTCGTTGACATTATTCATTTGTCTCCTATAATTAGTACTTTGTGCATCAATAAGGATTCTTTGAGACACTTTTCAATGCCTTACAAAATCTGGTTAGATGGTTAAATGCCTGCTTCAAGGCTCAAATAACTAATACCTCCATCAGGAATGCATGTATAGAAGATAAAAGAAAAGGGAACCTAAAATTTAAAACTTTTCATTCATTTAGAATTTTTTTTAAGTCTGTAATATTGATTTAGCAAGTATCTACAGGTAAAATTGATATGTGAGTATAAAGGTGTTCTTCCAAAAGTATTACTCCAAGTGCGGCAGGTATGTTTGCCTTTTTTTGTTTGTCATCACGTAAGAGAACCTAATTTTAGCTTTTCAATTTACATATTATTATTGATGTATTTTATTTATTTTTCATGATATTACATCAAGAACTTGTTGTAGCACATCCTTTTTTGTTTTTGTTAATAGAATTGTGTCAAGTTGATGGTCACTTAAAATGACAATCTAGTTCTTTATACCCTTTTGCATCATCTTGGGCAATGCATGGCAACACTATGTAATATAGATGACATCAAATAAACAATTTGTTTCATGGTCTTGACTAATGTTCAGTTGAAACTATCCCAATTGTTGTTATTCCTTTGACATGCATGAAAAAAGAAATATTAAATGATAATAATGATTAATGAATATGGTTAAATATATTTAGTTTCTCATCTCACAATCAAGAGGTCCTTTCTATAGGGTTTCAGGCTCATTGATTACTATTGTAGATATATTATCTCTTCAGGGTGAGATAGTGAGATTTATTTATGCTGATACATTTTATTATTATTTGATTTTATAGATCTATGAACGATTTAATGCAGACTCAATAGCAAATGCCGATGATGCTCGTTTTGAGTATTTTACTAAGAAGGTACATGGTGAACCATTAATGATAGGATGCAAGCACATATATTGGTAGTTAAACATGCTTGATGCAGGTATGATGTTAATGATTTTCTTGATGCAGGTATTCCCAAAGATAAAAGATTCTATTCAGGTATTTGTTTTTGTTTGAAACCTTGAAAATGAATTATGATGCACATAACTTTCAAGCTCATTGCCTTCGGTGTTAATTCTTTCATAAACTGTGTCATCTATTCAGGGAGGGATTATGCTATTTATCAGTTCTTATCTTGAATTTGTTCGAATTCGAAATTTTTTGAAGTCACAGAGTGCATCCTTCTGTCTGCTTGGGGAGTAAGAAGCTCTATTCCTACTTTATTATATTGGATTTTTTACTCAAATTTTGTGACACTTCCTGCTCTGCTTGTAAATGTGATAATTATGTTAGCTTTGCTTTATAGTTACACCGAATCAAGTGATGTATCCCGTGCACGGGTTTGGTTCTTTGAAGGAAAGCGAAAGATGATTCTCTACACTGAAAGAGCCCATTTCTATCACAGATACAAGGTTCTTAAACTTTGCGCCCTTGTTATCAAAATGCTGATTGTTTCTGGTAGTGTTAATCCTCAATGGTTATGACAAATTTGGACTGTATTTCATTGGTGCATAACAAGCCTATGAAAATTTTCAAATCAATCTTTTGTTGCTGCATAATGTTAACGCTTCTATTTATTTTCCTTGGTGAGCAGATTCGTGGAATTCAAAATTTAATAATCTATTCCCTACCAGAGAGGAAGGAGTTTTACCCTGAGGTGAGCATGATATCTGTAAACTTATTAACATTGCCCATATGTGCTCAGGTGTCTGGTTGAGTATTATCACTGTATCCAGAATACTAATATCATTTCTTTTTCAATTTAAATAAAACTAATTTTTGGTCCTCACGAAACTTTCTATTGTATCACAGATTGTTAACATGCTTGAAGGGTCCCATAACATGACGTGCACTGTGCTTTTTTCTCGCTTCGATCAGCTCCGGGTAACAGTTTTGTTCTCTTCTAACAATGTTTGTGCAATGTGTAGATAGCATGATTGCATTACATGGTGTTGTATGATACTGTTTCTTGCTGTCTAGCAGTGGTCTCTGCCATTATGGTGGTGCTTTACATCTGATGAAAGCTTAATGTTGAATTTGTGTGAAAACTTCATTCTTCTTCCAAATTCTCTATAGAATATACTTGTGCTTGTGTAATTTTATTTTATTTTTCACTTTTTCCTTCTTGATATGTGTACATAAATGAATAGAATGCAGATATAAAAAATATTAACTTGGTTTGTTGTGTTTGTCATAGCTTGAGAGAATTGTTGGGTCTGCCCCTGCAAGAAAGATGGTAAAATCAGAGAAGGGAGTTTTTGTATTCTGTTGAAGCTTTTTGAGGTGCAAATGGGATTACTCGGATGCTTGTTTCATAGAACTCCACTCATTAGTCCTTTCTCTCTTAATTTGTATTATCATTTTTACAAATGTAACAATTGCTGATTGCTTTATACTAAATCATCATCCTACAATGTCACCGTATATGCCTTTATCATTATTATTATTATTATTATTTTTATCTCCGTATCGTATATACCCATCTTTTTTATCATCGTATGCCTTTTTATCTTGTGTTTAATAGTATGTCGCAAAAACTTTAATTACACGTCGTCTCTTGGCACGTGTGTTATGCACCTACCAGGAGGTTCGAGTTCTATCATTCACATTCCGAAACAACACCATGCCAAAAACAAAATCATTACCATAACAAGCTGGAAGGCTTAAAAAAAAAAAACAAGAATAAACTATTAGCCAGCAGATCTGAACCACTAAAGGCAAATTCCAGAAAGTAAAATTTTCTACCTTCAATGAAGATTTGCTTTCTATGTTCACAAAATCATGTATAGATTTCTAATCATTAAAAAACCACTAAGCTGTATCTCAGAAAAATCAAGCTTTGCTGCCAACAAATGGATATATCACAACCATTAAACATTCATTACATTTAATTTAATTTAACTTCAAATACATTTTCACATTCGTATCAAAGTCTAAAAATCAGTTACAAAATTGCTACAACTATTTCATAATTCCCAAACTGAATTTGTATGGAGATTCTTTAAGCAAAACTTAACCAAAGGGGAACTAGCCAAAAAGTGCGTAATCAGATTCAATCACAATTACTTTTTTAAACGCGAAAAGGGTTTCCTTGATAATCTTCTATACTTGTTTGTAAAAGAGGACATATGCCTGGTCATGCAGTACCTTGCTAGTTCCAATGGCAGTTACAGAAGCATCATCAAAACGTAGCCACTGACTATTGGGGTAACGAGCATCGGCAGTATAATGCCCCTTTGAGGGTTCTCTCCCATGGTGGGTCAGTGTGGCGACAAGTTCGTATTTTCGTCCCTCAGCTGAAGGAGTAACAAGCAGTTCCCTACCCAGCACCAATTCAAGAGGAAAATGGACAGGCTTATGCAACTTGGTGCTCCCTTGGCTTCCATAACTAAAGCGCATCAGATGCAATATCATTATCTTTGAAAGAGTCTGTATCTTGACAGATTTTCTGGCAGTCACAACGTCAGCCTGCAACAACATAAAAATATACAAGCATCACAAGATCCATCAACAAGCAAGAAAAATGGAATAAAAAGAATCATTTAAAACTTAACACACTGATCCTGTCATACTTGTCAAAACACTTGAAAAAAAACTTTTGGTAATAATTTCCATGAATGTGTATTGAAGACTACTAGAAGTAGACAACAATAACTAATTATAATTCAATGGTATTTCAAACCTATGTCCATTTGTGACTCATCAGCATTTATAGATTTATAAATGATCACAAGAAGGAATTTCTTAATATCTTGAAAATACACATCTAGAGTTTTGATATATCTTATTATTTTCTAACTTCATTGTCATTATTTTGAGTGCATTTTTTCTGGACTCAGACCACACATTATATAAGCTGATGATAAGAGCTCCTTCGGCCTACGATAGTGGAAACTAAACATAATCTATATCATATCAATAATAACAAAAAAAGAAAGAACAAATAATATATATACCTTTCCAGTTGTTGACGTTCGGTATCCCTCGAGTTCTTCTGGTGCAGAAAACAAATGCAGTGCATCCTCAATGGTCCGAACAGTTTCAGATAAAATATCAAGGTGCAGCAAGAGAAATGGCTGAACAGTAGCAGAAGCTTTATTTCCTGCTTGACGCAAAATTAAATAAATAAAAGGGGGCTACATTAAAATGAAACTACATAAAAAATACAGTGTACAGGGAAACAATCGAGTGGAATAAAAATAAAGAAAATACAACAACACTTTTCCTCACCAATTTCCAAGACAAAGCTTATCAAGTCAGAGAGATGAAACACAAGCACAAAACCAGTCTTAAGGAGAATTTTCAATTAGTAGTTCCAAGAGCAAAATAGCATACCTCTTGCCTTCACCACACTTTTCAATTGTCCTCCAAAAATATCACTCAGCTCTGAGCGAAAGAAGCTTTGTGTCCTTGTCACTGCAGATTTGTTCTTGGGGCCAACTGTCTCCCACTCATCATCTTCTTCAGAAGAGACTAGATATGACTTGGATCCATTAGTGGTAGATAACTGTCCTTGAAGCTTAAGTAATTCATCATGCATTTGATCCATGATGAAACTTAGAAACTCTTGAGCATCTTCCTGCCTGAAAAGAACAATTACTTCAAAAACCAGCTTACAAATCACTCATTAGACACAACAACAACATGTTGTCTACACATTATAAAGGGGAAGAGTAGAGGAGAAATAATAGCTCCTTCTATAAAGAGGAAGATAAGCAAAGAAATGTATAATTATGGTATTCTTTACATCCACACAACATGGAGCACAATTTTGAAGTTCCAAGGCTAATCTGATAAGAACTAAGGACAAAGTATTGAATGATGCAGAAAGCACACAAACCTTGGCCTGCCGGATATACTATTTGGCACATCTGGAGTAAATTTTTTTAGAACAGCTTCAAAAACGGCAGGTTTGAAAGGCCTACCAGTCTCAACAAAAGCAACATCTTTCTTCTTTAAGCTTGAACCACTGGGCATGTCAAAATCAGCGATGAACTCAGTGAATGCAGTTAATGTTGGATTTCCCACCTACCAATATCAACATCCAGGATTTTCAATGCATGTATAGATTGGTTAAATAACAAAACTAAAATCATATTACACTTGTAGTGCGTTTCCACTAAATAAAGCATCTCCTTATCAAAGAAACAAACCTTGGGGATGTTGCGATTTCTAATTTCATGCAAGAGCTGAACGAAAGGAGAACAGGACAATAGAGCTTGAAGAGTTGCATTAAGAAAGCATAAATTCCCCAAGTTGATTAAACCTCGCGGTAGTAAATCTCTAACAGCTGCAACAGGCTCTTTAGGTGCCTTCTGGACTTCCTCTTTAGAGATAAGAACTGGTGAAACATGCATTGTCCCATTTTGATCCCCATCCTTTAATTTTTCACCATCCAGGACATGAAATTTCGTACTTGAGGATGGATATGTGTGACCACCTTCATTTTGGTTTAACGACAACGGCTTAAAATCAATACCATCAGCTTTCGGTTCTTTCAAAAAGTTATTGATGGGACTCTTGATGCTTCCATTTACTTTTGGGGTTTCTGAGACTCTCGGCAAGTGATCATTTGCAGCTTTCACACTCTTCACTTTATCATCCTTCTTAAGTGGAGTTGAGGGATGGAAAATAACCGGCCCATTCACATTACCTGTCTGTCTGCTCAACAGACCATTTGCACCATCTACAGATTTTCCAGTTGCAACATTCAACGAACCAAACTGCAGCTCTTTCACTTCCACAACCTTTTCAACTTTCCCAGATGAATCAGGCTTTTTAGCAGTCTCAGGCGACTGCCTCTGCAGCAATGACTTGGTTTCATCTTCAGTGAATGACCCAAACACAAATACCTGCACTCACAAGAGAAACAAATAAGATGGTGAATTGAAAGAATTAAAATAAAAAATTACAAGCACACCAGACTACACTACACTTGCATATAAAAATGTTAAAGTTAAACCAACAAGAATGTATACTCCGATCATGGAAAAATAATTCGCAATCAATACAAACACATAAAAATCCAATCTTCACTTCAAAAGAAATAAAAATCCAATCTTTTTGTTCAATAAAACTTGTAAATCAATAACCCATCAATCAAAATCCCATAGAATCTAAAGCAAAAACAGCTACCATAAATACAAACTCTTGACCTAATTCAAACTAAAAACATCCAATCCCCAATATTTTTCAACTAAACCTCATAAAACCAAAAACCCACAAATTAAATCACAAAAACATGCAAAACAAACTAAAAATAAAATAAAAAAAATCCAAACTTTATCAAGTCAGGAAAAAAAAAAAGGCCCACCTTAGAACCACTCATGTTTTATACAGCGCCGAACAGCAGAACCCAGAAAGCTCACACTATTATTATTATTGGAGAAGACAAGGAAATGACGAGGACTTAGGGTTTGAGAGTAGCCTGAAGCAGGCAGAGAAGCGATTGAGGTGGATTTGATGATTGAAGACATGAAAAGACGACAAGAGTATATATAGATGAAGAAAGGAGAGAGCATTTAACGAGATAACCCTCTCCTTCTCCTCCTCGTCTTGTGTTTCCTAAAACGGAACTGAGCATCTGCTGGTTTTTTTTAAGGGAATTGTACAAAAAATAAGAGATGGAAACAAACAACACTACTGTCAGGTTTTTTGGTTTTTGGTTTTTGGTTTTTGGTTAGGGTTAGGTTTCTTTGTCTTGTGATTGAAGGGGTTTTGGGCTCTTTTGATTATTTATTTATTTTTAAAGATGATTATTTATTGATTTATGGATATATTTTTTTTAATATAATATATTATTATTATTATTATTATTATTTCCCCTGGTTTATCTTTAACTTATCAGGCAAAATCTTTCAAAAAAAAAAAACTTATCAGGCAAAAATCAATTTTAATTAAAAAAACTATCAAATTAGTATATCTTAATTTCCTTTAATAAAAAATCTTATTTTTTGAAGGCTGATGAAATTTTTCTTAAAAAAGTATTAAAAAATTGTATAATTTTGGATATAATACAATTATCAGTATGTTTATATGAATAAATATTTTAGCCGCTAAGTCACTCATTTATGATTTAATTTCGATAAATCAACCCCTGTCAAATAATCTTGATCACAATCCTAATAAATTACAAGGTCATTCATAATAATGATTTTACGCTTTTTGTTTTTTATTAGAACCATTTATGATCGTGTTTGAATTTTTAAAATTCAAGAAATTATTCAAGTTACCATCTAATATAAGTCCATAAAGGTTCGAGTTGGCGCCATTACAAATGGTATTAAAAAGAAGAAGTTAGTTAGTATGTTTGTTGGAGTAAATATATATTTATAGGAATGTATCAGTATGTTTAGATCACTCATTTATGATTTAATTTCGATAAATCGAACCCTATCAAATAATTTTGATCACAATAATAATATGTTATAAGATCATTCATATAAATGACTTTGCTTTATTTATTTATTTATTTTTTATTTAAACTATTTATGATTGTGTTTGAATTTTTAAAAGTCAAGAAATTATTTAAGTTACTGTCCAATATGGATCGGTAAAAGTTCGAATTGCCGCCATTACAAGTGATATTAAAAAAAGAAGTTAGTTAAAAGATAACGAATTTTATGCAAAATTATATAGAGATATGTCAATATTTGTTACGGACCTTTATATTTACAAATCTCATTTTAAAATTCATTAAGGGGGTGTATTGAATTAGAATTCTCGAGAACATTTAAAGACTTTATAAATCCAGGTGTATTTAATTCGGACATTTAAAGACTTTAGAAGAGTCTATATTAATCCAGTGGTATTCAATTCGGATTTCTATAGACTTTTAAAGAGTCCTTCCAAATCCAGATGTATTGAACTGAGACTTTAAAAATGTCTGCAAAAATCAAGATGTATTCAATTGAGACTAGATTTTGAAGGATTTTCTTAAGTCATTGATTTTGGTGGACTTGATGGTGAGAAGTATAAATATCAAAGGTCATAACAAGTTCAGTCTTCTCCCCAAGGATTTTGGTGGACTCTTTGTGTTTTTGAAATATACAAAGATCGAACTAGAGAAAATAGCCTTGTAGCAGCCTTCTTTATTTTGACAAATGATCAAAATTCGTAAATTTATTTGGGTGGGTTCTTCTATCTAGAAAATTATGAAAAATTATATGTAGATAGAATGTTATGTCTAATATTATTTTGCAAAGTTTCGTGATTTATAAATGAGTATAAAAATTGTTATAATTTTTGGAGTGGACAAAGGTTAATATTGATTTCTGCTTGATAGATTCGGGAAACAAGAAAAGAATGAATGTTTTCATATACAAATGACCATGGATTAAATTAATAATTTAACTGTAGCATTTCCTATATGTCTAGATTATCCATATAAAATTTTGTAAGATTTAAAGCTATAAAGAATTAATTAAAAATCATGGATCAAAGGGTGATCAGTTGTGACAAGGTTTGAGTTAGGATTATGTTTTTTTTTTTTTTTTCAATATTTTATGTATAGCTTTGTTTGGTTATTTGATTAGTTGATTATTGTTTGTTTATATGATTAGTTGAATATGCTTATGTTTTATTATTGTTTGCTTGGTTATAAAAATTGTTATCATTTTTGGAGTGGGCAAAGGTCAATATTGATTTTTACTGGCCAGATTCGAGAAACAAAAAAAGAATGAATGTTTTCATATACAAATGATCATGGATTAAATTGATAATTTTACTATAGCATGTCCTATATGTCTAGATTATCTATGTCAAATTTTGTAAAATTTGAAGTTATAGAGAATTAATTAAAAATTGTGAATCAAGGGGTGGTCAATTGTGACAAAGTTTGGGTAAGGGTTATGTTTTTTTTCAATATTTTATGTATAACTTTGCTTGGTTATTCGATTAGTTGATTATTGTTTGTTTATATTATTAGTTGAATATGCATATGTTTTATTATTGTTTGCTTGGTTATTCGATTAGTTCATTATTGTTTGTTTATAATCGTTCATCGTTTATATTATTTATAGTTCTTTATACTGTAGTGTGAATGAAAGATTTGCTTCATTTTGGGTTCATATATTTGTTTATAGAATGAGATATTTGCTTCATTTTAATTCATATATTTTTAGTTCATATTTCAGTTTGTTTTAAGTAGTTCAGTGATGATATCTATTAGATGGTTGGCAAATTTTCGTACGTGCTTATTGTAAATTGTATTTGAATGTCTCAATCAAGCATGTATGGAGAGAATGAACTAGAGGAAGACAAAATGGAAGGAGAGGAAGTTGAGGGGAAAGGAATGGAGGTAGATGAAATTAACGAAAAAGAAACCGATAGGGAAGATACGGATGTTAAAAATTTTAAACCAGTTAATGAAGTTGATCCTGAACCAGTTTTCCATACTCAGGAACAACAATCAACTGAGACTAATAAATGGAGATTTACTACAGCTTTGCATATGTGGATGGATGTAAGACACAATGATAACAATGAGAATCAATGACGATGAGTTATGAATGTTGAGTATTTTTTTTTTTTTTTTAATTTTGCTCTCAAAATTGTTATAAACTTTGTCACTTTCTTTTATTTGTGATTGACTTTAGTAATTGAGTGGAAATTATTGTTTATTTATTTATTTATTTTTTTGTGTGTGTGTGCGCAACGTTTATACATACATGACATGAAGTTTTATGTATTCATATGTTATTTTATTGGGTTTATCATGAGAGTTGAGGATCTTTGTGAAAATTGAGCTTTGAAATTGAGCTTTTCTTCGGCTGACTGATTGAGTCATATACTGGCCTGGTATAATTCATCCATCTATAATAGAAGAAGTTTGAGATAAATGTTTAAACAAATCAATGAAAGTCTATGTAGATTTATAAAAATCTATAAAAATCCATGAAAATCTGTCATTTAAAAAATGTCTTTAAATGTCCTTAAAAATCATAATTGAATACACCCCTTTAAGTTTATTTAGAGGGATAATTACCCCGGTGGCCATCGAATTGATGACACATTATCAAAATGACCACTGGATTGGAAAGTTGTTCCAAAATGACCATTTTTTGCGAACTTTGTGACACTAATGGTCATTCCATCCAATTCCATCCGATGAGTAGCATTTTGGTAAATAATGAGATGTCATTAATTTATTTTAGATTTTTTTTGGAAATCAATTTTTTCTTTTGTTTTTGAAACAAATAATTATATTTAGTGTATATATGTATAGCATATCTCATGTATATATCTCAAAAACACACACATACACATATGTATATATATATATATTTCTTGTTAAAGAAGATTAAGGCTAAAAAAATCTAAAAAACAAAGAAGAGACACGTGTAATGATCTAAACCATTTTTATTTTTTTTTTAAGAATAATTATATTTAGTGTGTACGTACACTAAATATAATTATTCTTTTCAAAAAAAAAAAAAAAATTGATTTCCAAAAAAAATCTAAAATAAATTAATGTCATCCATTTATTTACCAAACAGCCATTCATTGGATGGAATTGGATGGAATGGTCATTAGTGTCACAAAATTCGTGAAAAATGGCCATTTTGGAACAACTTTCCAATCCAATGGCCATTTTGATAGTATGTCATCAATTCGATGGCCACAGGGGTAATTATCCCTTATTTAGACTTTAAAAGGGATATTATTAATTTGAGAGAAAATCATAAATAGCCACATGAATTATTAAACTTTTGTTACTAACCACTTTTGAAATTTTAATTGTTAATAGCCACTTTTTAAAAATAATTTCAGTGTATGTCCATCAATTACCAGAGTACCCCTGAAAATAGTTTTATTTTAAATCTCGAAGCAAACTTGAAATCATGGGTAAATTGAAATGTCCAAACTTGAAATCAGGCCTAAATTGAAATATCAAAACTTGAAATCAGGCATAAATTGAAATACCAAAACTTGAAATCTGGACTAAATTGCAATTTTCCCTTTCTTCTTCTTCCTTAAACATTAGGTTTTTTTTTTTTTTTTTTTTTTTTTGCTTCCCTTTTCCTGCAGATCAACTTGCCGGCGAAGAGGGATGGATTTCGTCGTCGGCGAAGCATCAACGGACGGCGAGGAGGCAGCGCACGACCGTGGCTCGTCCCCGTCGCCCACGCCTGCCCGTCGCACCAGCGACGAACCAGCTGCCACCAGCGCCCACCAGTGCCCACTGTCGATGCTGCCGTGAAGCCCAGAAGGTCGCCGGCGCTCGGCGACCCTCAAAGCAAGCCGGCGAGGAGATCGGGGGAGAGAGAGAGAGACTTCGGGGAGAGAGAGAGCAGAAGAGAGAGAAAGAAAAAAAAAAGAGAAAAGAGAGAGAGAGGGGGTTTGGGACCCTATTTATATGAGGGCTTTCCAGTAATTTTACAAAAAAGTGGTTATTAATAAATAAAAATTCGTTTGTGGTTAAAAACAAAAATTCCCTAATATTTGTGGTCACTCCAGGTAATTTCCACTATTAATTTTCCCCTAACGTTTGGTTCAACATCGTTTTACCCCCTCTAGTTTCAGAATTAGTCATTTTACCCCCTATCGTTATCTAATGGTTAAAAAAGAGTGGAAATTACCTAGAGTGACCACATATATTAGGGAATTTTTGTTTTTAACCACAAACGAATTTTTATTTATTAATAACCACTTTTTTGTAAAATTACTGGAAAGCCCTCATATAAAAAGGGTCCCAAACTCTCTCTCTCTCTCCCTTTTCTCTTTTTTCTTTCTCTCTCTTCTGGTCTCTCCTTCTCCCTGATGTCTCTCTCTCTCCCCGATCTCACTCGCCGACGGGCTTTGGGGGTCGCCGAGCGCTGGCGAAGGTGTCGCCGAGCTCCGGCTACCTCCTGGGCTCCGCGGCAGTGATCCTGTCTCCCCGCTGTCTCCCCGCTGTCTCTCGCTCGCTTGGTGCGTGGATCGTCGCTGGTTCGACGACCAAGCTTGGCCACGGACGACGGGAGACCAAGCGACGACGACCAGGCTTGGGCGACCGTCCGCTGCTGCTTCGCCGGTGAAGAAATCGAACCCCCTTCACCGGCGGGTGATTTGAAAAAAAAAAAAAAAAACTAATGTCTAAGGAGGAAGAAGATGAAGAAGAATAGAGGTAAAATTACAATTTAGTCCAAATTTCAAGTTTTGACATTTTAACTTAGGCTTGATTTCAAGTTTTGACATTTCAATTTAAGTCTGATTTCAAGTTTGAACATTTCAATTTACCCATGATTTCAAGTTTGCTTCGAGATTTAAAAGAAAACTATTTTCAGGGGTACTCTGGTAATTGATGGACATACACTGAAATTATTTTAAAAAAGTGGCTATTAACAATTAAAATTTCAAAAGTGGTTAGTAACAAAAGTTTAATAAATCAAATGGCTATTTATGGTTTTTTCTCTAAAAAAGATGGTTTAACTATTTAATTTAAGGACAGTTTGGTAAAATAAGAAGGAAATAACCATTTAAAATAAAACAATATTAAAAAAAAAACATAAAAAGAAAAAAAAAATCAAACCTAAAACCCTACCGGAAACCACCATTATTGTCAACCCCAAACCTCAATCATCCACCATCATCACCACAAAACCCATAAACACCAACATCACAACACACCAACCCAAAATCAAACCATTATCATTATCATCACCACCAAACTGCCTTCACATTATATTCACAAACAAAAATAAAAATAAAAATTGCAGTCTCTGTCTCACACAGACCATCATCATCTCTCTCTCTCACGCACACACCACCACCAAACCACCATCTCTCTCTCACACACATTTGGGTTCGAATCGGATTTGGGTTCGATTTAAAATCGACCACCAACCCCAAGCGAAACCTAAATCAAAAACCTCAAACCCCAAAAATCAAAAAACCCCAAATCGGTCGATCTCTCTCTCTCTCTCTCTCTCTCTTTCTCTTTCCCTTCCTCACTAATTTTCTTCTTTCTCTTCCTCTTCCAACGTTCTCTTCTTCTCTCTCTCCTCGATTCTCTTCTCTTTTTCTCTCCCCACCGCTCTCTCCTTATCTTTCTCAAAATACTGGTGGTTTTGTTTGTTGGATGTTTGGAAGAGGGGGTGGCTTGATTGATGAATTTGGATATTTGGTTTCTAGGTTTAGGTGTTGGGAGGTGACTGGATTTTGGTTTAGGGTTGTGGCTGTATTTTGGAGTTGAAGGCTATGTGTTTGAATGATTTTTGTGTAGTGGCTGGTGGTGATTTTTGTGGGTTGTTGGGGTGTTTTGTTTGGAGGTTGTGACTGGATTTTGGCTGAGATGAGGTGGAGAAGAAGATGTGTGGCGGCGACACAGTTAATAGGTTTTGCAATCGATAGAGTGCGGTTTCTATTAGCAAAGTCCGATTTGCTGCGAACTTGTTGAATGAATGACTGATTCTCACTTGCTTTTTTCTCTTCTTTGTTTATCTAAATATATGTATAGATTCTGGATCTTGATCTAAAGATGGGGTTTTTTTTTTCTTCTAATTTTTCTATTTATCTCTTTTGTTCTTTTGATGCCATGAAATTGTTTTTTTCTGTGGTGATGATGATGATGATGATGATGATGATAGATGGTTATTGGGTGGTGTACTTGTGCTTGTGGATTTTTTTAAAAAGAGTTAATTGCACTGGTGGGTGGTGGCCACCACTTTTAGTCATAAATACCAGTTTAGTAACCACTTTTACCCAACGCACCAAAATGGCCACTTTTGGCAGACATATCATTAACGGTGGCCATTTTACTAACTTTCCGTCCAAATTCTAACGGAAATGCTGACGTGGCAAACAAAATGTTAAATAAAAATTATTAAATTAAATAAAAAAACAATAAAAATACAACATTAACGGTGGAAAACAAATTTTTTTTTAAAAAATAAGATTATTAAAAACCTAAGGGAACCAAGAATATTAATATTAATATCAGTAAAAAAAATACAATTTTTCTGCAAACCCATCTTCTATACCAAAAACCAGAACAAATCCCCAAACCCATCTCTTTCTCAATCTCATCTCCGTCTTCTTCTTCTTCTCCAGAAATCAAAATCCTCATGTTTGACGGCCAAACGATTGAAAAAACACATTTAAATCAGAATATGAGAGACCAATATTGCAATCTGTAAACAAATACAAAACTCAAAAATATGATTCACCTGGACCACCAAGCATGAGGAAAAAAATCGAATTGAGAAAAAATCAAATTTCTGGAAACAAAATGAAATTTGAAAACCCAACAAAAATTCCACAATTACATCAACAATTACACAACAAAAATCCTTCTAACACTGCCACCACTAAACCCATCAAGAAAGCACAAACTTCATCTCTCTAATTCCTCTTACCAGAAATCAAATATCTGGAAACAAAACGAAATTTGAAAACCCAACAAAAATTCCACAATTACATCAACAATTACACAACAAAAATCCTTCTAACACTGCCACCACTAAACCCATCAAGAAAGCACAAACTTCATCTCTCTAATTCCTCTTACCAGAAAACCCTAGTTTCAATTCCTCTTTAACAACTCAAAAAACTCAAATCTCCTTTCTCCGACTGGAACGAAGACCCCGTTCCTGGCCACTGGTCTGGAGCGATCTGCTCTGTTGGGCGATCTGCACCGGCACGGAGGAGTGTGCTCCATCTCTCGATCGCGTGGAGGAGCTGTGCTGTGGACCGGAGATTGCCTGCGAGCTTCATCTCACCGGAAAGAAAAAAATTCGTGAAATTTTGAGATTGAGGATGATTACTATGGTGGAGAGATGAGATTGTTGATGGCGGTGGAGAGATGAGGGTGATGATATATTCTAGAAAATAAATTCTTGATGATATATTGTTGATGGCGGTGGAGAGATGAGATTGTTGATAAATTCTGGTGTGTGAGAGTGATGATGATCGAGTGAGCGAGAGAGAGAAAGATTTAGTTTTTTTATATGTTTAATTGTTTTTATTTATTTAATTTCATAATCTTTATTGTATTTTAATTGTTTTTTATTTAATTTAATAATCTTTATTTAACATTCCGTTTGCCACATCAGCATTTTCGTTAGAATTTGGACGGAAAGTTGGTAAAATGGCCCCCGTTAACGATATGTTTGCCAAAAGTGACCATTTTGGTGCATTGGGTAAAAGTGGTTATTAAACTGGTATTTATGCCTAAAAGTGGTGGCCATCAGTGTAATTTTCTCTTTTAAGAATAAATTATTTTGGTTATTTTTATTAAGTTACCTCTCTATCCTTATATCACTCGATTGTTTTTAAGGGTAAAAATGTCTTTTAAGTTTTCAACTAATAACTCAAGGGTAATTGTGTCTTCTCGCTTTCAGTTGGTGTCAAAAGTAACTTTTCTAACGGATTGTTAACGGTAGGGGGGAAATGGTGAATTCTGAAACTAGAGGGGGTAAAACGACGTTGATGCAAATGTTAGGGGAGAAATTAATAATATCCCTTTTTAAAATATTAAAATATTGACGACACTAGATTTTACTGGATTTCTACTTTACATATATGGATTATGGAGAATTGAATACACCTTCTAAAAAAATAAAATAAAAATTGAATACACAAAATTTTGAAATTTCAATCAATTGAAGAAGTTAATGTAGAAAAAAAAAAAAAATTATTGTTTCCACTACAACGACCATCAACTATACAACAATTGTACAACTCTCTCTCTCTCTCTCTCTCTCTCTCTCTCTGTGTGTGTCTGGTGCGCGCGTGTCTGCGCGTGCGCCCACCATGCCGAACTACTACCAGCAGCAGCAGCAGCAGCACCACCGCTCCACTCCTCTACTCTCCTCCTCCACCTACTCCTCCTCCTCTTCGTTCACGTCGAAGCTTCTTCTACTCCTCACTCTGCTCCCACTGTCTCTGGCTCTGATGGCATTCGTCCTCCAATGGAAGGGAGACAGCGGTCTCACCGATCCCGCAAACGCCGCTTCCTCCACCTCCCGATGGGCCCCACATGGGTCCCACCTACAGAACCACGAAGTTTTCCCGGGCATGGAGATCTCTTCTTCCTCTGTTTCTCCTAAAGGTCAACATTTCTCGCAGTCTGATTGCCTTAGTCTCGGACGTAGTGGGTCGCCTTCGTTCCCGTATTACAGGGACTGGAAGCTCGATTTCGAGATCAATTTGAAGCCTAAGGTATCTGGGTGGCTTTCTTTTTCCGGTTAATCGTTGTTTTATTTTGGGTGGATCGAGACTGATCTGCTTCTGGGTTTTGCATTTTGTTTATTTGTTTCTGGTGGGTACTGTTATTTTTTGTGTTTCATTGATGCTTGTGGTTAGTTACTGATTTTTGGGATTGATCTGTAATATGGATTTTCATTTTGGTGATGGAGTTTTCATTGATGCTTGAATGTTCTGCTGTATGTGAATATATATGGTTGCTATGTCTCAAGCTCAGATTTTTACTTAAACTGTCACTGCAAAACCTTCGATTATATACCTAGTACTGGGAAGAGCCTTTCAGTTTGATGGTTTGATTATGTTAGAACGTTCTTTAGTGTTAAATTGTTGTAATGTTTGGGTTCTCTATGAGGTGTCGTATTTTTTTATTTTTTTTACAAGGCAATGTTCTTCTCGTGTCTGTATAAATATGTAAATGTAATATTTGTTTAAATCCTTATTTAGATATGTGTTACGACAAGTACATCAGCCGGCTTAGATCAGATTCTGCCTTGGATTTTCATTTGGTGATGGAGTTTTCATTTTGAATGTTCTGTTGTATGTGAATATGGTTTTACATATCTCAAGCTCAGATTTTTACTTGAACTGTCACCGCAAAACTATTGATGCTACATGGAAAACTTTCAACTATATACCTAGTACTTGGAGATTATTTTAAAATGTTCTTCGGTGTAAATATTGCTGTAATGTTTGGGTTCTCATTGAGGTGTCCCACTCATATTATTTTTTATGAGGCAATGATCTTCTAGTGTCTGTATTAGCTTATATGTAACTGTAATATTTGCTTATAACCTTATGTAGATATGTGTTACGACAAGTACATCAGCTGGCTTAGATCAGATTCTGCCTTGGATGTTTTATCACAAGGTTATTGGAGTCTCAACCTTTTTCCTTTTTGTGGAAGGAAAGGCTGCATCCCCAGATGTATCTAAAGTTCTGGAATCTATTCCTGTGAGTTAATATAACCCTCTCTTTTCCTAAGTGTTTTGGAAATGGAATCATCACAATTTGATTTACATGTGCTGGTTGTTTAATGTTTGTATGAATATTAATTTTGTGTTGCTTTGCCAGGGAGTGAAAGTGATATACAGAACAAAAGAGCTGGAGGAGCAACAGGCTAAAAGGTTTGTTGATTTCTTCGACTTCCATAGTTGAATCCCTTGTTGGGATTTAGAGTTGCTACTTTTTCCTTTTCATCTTTATTGTTGTATATCTCTTTATATCTATTGATAATGTTTCAAATGATTAGACCGTCCATATTTTATGTGTACATAGTTCATGCAACTTCTCAGCTAGAGCTTTAACTTGATTTTTTTTTGTCTTTTTTTGATGATATCTTGGTTCACGTTATTGTCTTCTTTTGGGGTCCATCAGTCGTATCTGGAATGAGACATGGCTATCAAGTTTCTTTTACAAACCGTGCAATTATGAGCTATTCGTGAAGCAATCTCTCAATATGGAAATGGCTATTGTCATGGCAAGGGTATGCGTTATGAACTATTGTAATCTCTCAATATATAATGTTTATTATTCCTAGTCATTGATGGATGATGAGTACTGAATTTAGTTTGATCAATCTGTTTTGTTACTCATTAACATATTAGGATGCCGGCATGGACTGGATACTTCATCTGGACACTGATGAATTGATACATCCAGCGGGTGGTCGTGAGTATTCATTGAGGCAATTGCTTCTTGATGTGCCTGGGAATGTAGATATGGTCATATTCCCAAATTATGTAAGTGGCATCATTTAGATTTTTAAAATTTTATGTTAATGATGATATCAATTAAGTAACTTCTAACAATACCATGCCAACTTTTTCCCCCTTTCTCTAATTTGGCTTGACATATAAATAATGGTGATATTGTGTAGGAGAGTAGTGTCGAAAGAGATGATATCAAGGATCCTTTTAGTGAGGTAATTCTCTTTTATTTTATTGTCAAACTTCCGTGCTTTTGTCTTGATTTGATAGATTTAACTTTTGAAGTTTGAGTTATCTGTTTGAGACAGATAAATGTTTTGGGGTGCTATGATATGTTATGTAATATATCAATTATCAATTTACACGTTCAATCTTTTGCACTAGTTAGTCTAAACTTCCACTCTACCATTCTCATGATGAGTTCCTAAAATGTACAGACTGTATGGCAGTTAGCACTGCCAGAATTTTTTTTTGATATTTTCCTAATCAGTTGATCTGTTTATGATACACTCTCAATTCATTAATGTCTATACAAAACTCACATTCATGTATAATGCATGTGCAACTTAATGAATTCATGAGAAACTAAATAAGAGCAGGATACCTGCACAAGTCAGTTTTTTATTTTTTAAAATGTCTCTATAGAGGCAATCAAATTTAGAAAATAAAAAAGTGAGATCCTGACATTTGTCTACCGAATTGATGAGAGAAGTGAGTGGAAGTTGAGGCTGGGTGATTTGAGTATATGGTAATGGAAGTAATGTGGAAAAATTCTCTTGTTTATAAATTATGAGAACATTTATAATTTTGCTGAATAATTTTTAAATGAGAAATTTCCTAGGAATTTGTTTTCATCGGTAAGATATGTCGTTTCTGTCATCTTTTTTTCTAGATCCTGCATTAATATTTGGAATAAATCTTATTCCTGTATCGGTGTGAACAGGTTTCAATGTTCAAGAAGAACTATGACCATCTTCCTAAGGATACATACTTTGGTATGTACAAAGAATCAACTCGGGGTAACCCCAACTACTTCTTGACTTATGGAAATGGGAAATCAGTTGCTCGAATTCAAGATCATCTTCGTCCTAATGGTGCACATAGGTGGCACAACTATATGAAAACCCCAAAGTATGTAATGTTATTGTCTTATACAGACACAGAATCTGTTGTTTTTTTTCTTAATCTAACAATGCATAGTTGCATACATCTACCCACATCATCTCGTAAGTCCAGTACAGAAGATAGTAGTTTGTATGAGTCAACATTATCTAATTCTCAAATGTGAATGAGTACATGTGCTTTTGGTTCTCTTCCCCTTCTCTTATGAAGGATTACAATATACATAATTGCTATTTTTTTTTCCATAAACCCTTACTTTGTTATTGGTATTGCTTCTGTTTAACTGTGTTGGTAGTGAAGGGCTATTGTTCTAATTGACTTCCATGTGACTAATTATATTTGTTCTTGCTCTTCTCAGTGAGATCAAATTGGAGGAGGCTGCTGTTCTACACTACACATATGCTAAATTTTCAGATCTTACCTCTAGACGTGATCGGTGTGGCTGCAAGCCCACAAAGGAGGATGTCAAAAGATGCTTTATGTTGGAATTTGATAGATCTGTGAGTTCAATGCCTTCAATTGTGTTTCATGATTATTTGCTCTTCTTTTACCACTGCTAACTTTTCATGAATAAGTGGCAGCATAGATATGAATTTGGAATTCTTTATTATCAATTTAGGATAGTTCGTTTGTGTTCAATTTATAATAATGGTGCGAGTTTCAATGTTGTTTACTCTGAACTAGTAGAATTGCAAGCAAAGGGGAAAGACTTAGCTTTTTTGCTGATTTAAGAATTTTGATGACAAGCTGAGCTATTCCGTGAATGAGATAGAATTTATCATACTTTTCTCTATTCTTGCTTTGCTTAAATCAATATCTTGATGTAGGGTTAGATCACTATGCCAGTCAGCACTTGGATTTATATATGATGTTAGTCCTATTTGATGACTCAATTCACCTGAAAAAATGTTATGCATTGCAGGCATTTATAATTGCTTCAACAGCAACTGAAGAGGAAATGCTAAATTGGTAAATACTTTAAATGATGATGCTTAATATCTCTTTCCCGTCGCTTCGTGGTTTCTTTCTTCCCCGATTTTCACTGGCACTTCATGAATTCATGCTGCAAATGGATGAAGATATTTTGTTTTAATAACTGTTATCATTGCATTCTTTTTCATTTTATTGGTCTTCTATATTTTTTTAATTATTATTACTGAAATTTGCAACCTTTGTTTCTCTGTTAGGTACCGTGAACACATTGTGTGGGGTGACAAGGACATGAAAATCAAACTTCTCAGGAAGGGAATTCTAACTCGCATCTATTCTCCCATGGTAAGCATGATAATGGTGTTTTTTAACTGATGTTAAACTAAATAAGAGTGAAAAAGAAACAGAAGGGTATAAAACTACTTTCAAATGTTCATCATTTATTAAGAGGAAGAAGATAATGAGAAAAAAGAGAGGGGAGTGAGGTATTCATTCGGCAGCTTAGCCCGTGACAGAACACCTTATGCAGTTTATCTATTGCCAGTAAAATTGATATTGCCTTATGGTGGCTAACTACTTCTAAACGTTTCTCTTAGATTTCCTATTAGTTTATTTCACATTAATTCAATTTATTTTTTTGGTTCATAACAGGCCATAATACAAGGTTTAAGAGAGTCGGGCGTGTTCTCCTCTGTTATTCAATCTGCCCAGACAACTCTTTCAAAGAAAAAGTTCTTAGCATCCATTGACAGTAGTAACTCGTCAAGAGCTGCTGCTTCTCAATCCCTTCCTTCAAGAAAGGTTGATAATAGAAGCAAAGAGCACCAGGCCACTGCTAGGAAGGTCTTGAATATTGAAGCTATCGAGTCTCATCATGAAGCAGCTGTGCCACCATTGTCTCCGCCTGGAGTAAATGATGATGATCATCTCCTCATAGAAGCTTGATAGATTTCCTCGCCTGATTGCTTCTTGTTCTTCTCCTTCCTGTTTAAATGGTCGGTTGATTTATTAACTAAACGTGCTTTAAAGGGAGGAATCAGGAGTGAAAAGACAAAGAAAGAGCAAGACGGGCTTCTTATTGTGGTTCATTTGGTTCTTCCCGATCTTTCCCCAAGCGCTGCTGGACATTTTGAAGAGAGATTTCTTATCGACTCTTTAACTCTTATCAATGTATAGATTAGAAACCACAGTTATTACATTTGAAGTGGGATATCATTACTCTCAATTACTTGTGTACAAATTGAAGAAAAAACAAAGATTAGAATAGAATTTTTCTGTGAGAACTTGGCAATCTGGCTTTGATATTATTGGTTTGTCTATATTTTCTGTTCTCGAGTCCCTGAGCATCTTGAAATATGTAGCTTGTTATTGGCCACGGCATTATTCACTTTCACTGGACCAATTCCTTCATTGCATCGGCATCAAGATGAAACAAAAGAGAAATGAGGATTATATTTGATACATTATGGTGTATGATTTTTTTATCTTTGCATTGAAAACTTTTACTTTACCTTCCTCGTATAAAAGAAAACTTTAACTTCTATTCATTGCATTGAAAATAAGACGAAACATGACTTCGAACCAAATCTCCTGAACAGTCTATAGACTTCAGGAGAGAACAAGACACAAAAATGGAAACAGGAATTCGATACATGACTTGTATCACTAATCTAATTATCAGCATAAGTTTTCTTGGTTCTCACAGACAATGGAATTCTGACAGCATGAATTCCATTTGTCCAAGTCAAGCTACCAAAGTAGTATCCTGTGTTCACTTGATGTGTTGTGGAGACAGCAACTCTGTAAGACATCTTCTTGGTTGCAGAATCAAACATCAACACTTCAGGTTTCACAGAAACAATTATGCCAACTGGGGGTTCAATCACTGCTTTGTAAACTGATTTAGGATCTCCAACATTTGTTACAGTTCTTGTAAGGACTATGGTGGAGTTCATGATACTTGAAATGGTTATTGAAGGTACGTTTACATCAAGAATTGATGGGGTTTCAGTTGGGCACATTGTTGGTTTCCCTATAAGCCCGGAAATCGCATAGTGGTTGTAACTCATTGCACAGAGGTATTGTATGTAGTCATCTATGGTCATGTCGTATACCAGACCAGGGTCTGCTGCTTCATTTGGATTGACAATGCCTCCTCCGAAATCGAAGGGATCAGCCAGCTTTATTGGAGATCCCTGTGCAGAGATTGGAGAACCTGAAGGACCATTCTTCCATGCTGCATTCATTTTCATTATAAGCAAGTAAATATATATATATATATATCATTCAAATGATCAATTCATTTCAAATGATGAATACATACCAGTTGTGACAAGTGCTGATTTGATGGCGGCTGGGGACCAATCAGGGTGTGCAAGTTTGAGAAGCGCCACGATGCCTGAGACATGAGGAGTTGCCATTGAAGTTCCAGAGAGCACATCGAACCCGTTAAAGCTGGATGGACTAATTGGAGAAGTGGCAGCTAATATGTTCACACCAGGTGCAGCAATATCTGGCTGTGTAATCCACACAAGATAACAACGCGTCAAGGCCTGAAGTCAACAATGTAGCAACCATTGAAATTTATCAGAAATGCACAATTTAAGTTGCAGAATATACCTTGAGAATTTCAGGTGCTATGGAGTTAGGACCCCTTGCGGAGAAAATGGCCACCTTGGGTGAAACAAGCTTGCTATAAAATGTTGTAGAAGGCAACACCTTTACTACAGGGAACCTGTGTATTCCAATCCGAAAACGATGATGGTAATCATAATCATGAAGACGAAAATAGATATGAAACCGTGTTAGTATATATACCTGGTCGAACGAGCGTACAAGAGTATCTTAGTTGCGTCTTCAAGACTAACTTCAACGCAAGCAAAGTCATCTATGCAAGGAGCCAAGGCATAAGCCGGATTTCTAGCCAAAAGAATCCCAGCAGCGCCTATCGCTTTCACTTGTGTCGGGTTAACTCTAAGAGGTGATGAAGGGAATACGAGCACCACTTTTCCAGCTACCAAAGTTGCATTAAGTAGTAGAGCTTCATTTTTGCTGCAAGTGGTATAAATGAAGAAATTGTCGGATTAGTTAGAATTTGATTATATACTTAAGAAAATTTATGTTAACTACCTATAGCTACGTACCCTTCTGCAGAAGCTGTATAGTGTTCATCCAATTCTAGGTATGCTATGCCTGTAAAATCAATCGCCTTTCCTGTATACATGGATTGACCCTGCAGTGAATTGTATCGAAAAAATCAATAACTGTTTATAGAGACGGTGTGCTCAATTTACCGCCATGAGAAAGGCTAATATACCATTAGTGTTTTGTTGTTCCCGAGTGTTATAGGTGTTGGAAATGCTCGATCAGTGCTACTTGCTGCGACAGTTAAGATCCATGGTGCTGTGTTCTGCACTGTCTGAGATTTCGGTCCATCATTTCCAGCTGCACACACTACAGGTATGCCTTTGGCCACAGCATGGAAGGAACCGGTTGCAATTGCGTTATGTTGATCAACTTCTGGGAGCAAAGGAATTTCTGAAGCGATTGAAACTGATATCACATGAACACCGTCATGTATGGCTTCATCGAAGGCTTTTAGTATATCGGCAGCTGCACATCTCCTTCCACATTCCAGCAGACCTTGTACATTGCTAAACGAGCAAGTGGTGCACCGCCTCTTGCAACACCATTACCAAGGCCTACGTAGTTCGCGTTTTTCACAAATGCACCCGCAGCAGTGCTTGATGTGTGTGTACCATGTCCATCTGCATCTCTTGGGGAGAAGAATTCAATATTTCCAGACATGTTAAATCCTTTTCCGTACTCAGCAAGCAATCCATCGATGAACCAACGAGCCCCGATTATCTTTCTATTACAGTGAACTGTTGCATTGAATCGGTCTCCCGATTCACAAGTACCTTTCCAACCAGATGGAACTGGTCCTAGTCCTTCATCACTGAAAGCTTCAGACTCTGGCCATAATCCTGTATCGAGGAGACCGATGATACTTCCTTCTCCCAATTTGCTATTGTGAAGAAGATTATTCGGTGAATCAGTTGACAAGCCAAGAAAATCCCAACTCCTGGTGGTTTTCAGGCTGAAAATGCTATTCGGCATGACTCGAACAACACCATGCGTCTCTGGTATAACAAAATATAACAACTTTCAGATTTCATGAACTAAAACCAGAACAAACAATAATATTTTTTTCGAAATATACCAGAAAGTTTTTGTGCTTGAGACTCAGTAAGCTTGGCTGCAAATCCAGAGAAGCCATGTTTGTAATTGTACACCATCAATTTAGAGGCCTCTTCCTTGCTGCAAAATTTAAATTTGCATGTAAATTAAACCATTTGAGACACAGAATTTTCAATCTATTTTGCTAACTTCATTCATGACATACCTTCCCACAGTTTTCGCAAGCATTTCATGATGCGAATCTATGACCAACTTCGGATCATCATGCTGCCTCTCTCCCAGATAAACAACATGAACCTATATACAAATGCATAAAGAAAACACAATTTCATCAAAATATTTATATGACTACTAAAGCTTGATTTCCATATACTCTGAAGTGAAAATTACATACATTGCTTTTCGCCTCTATCTTCATCAGCGTAAAGAGACTAAATAGTAGTAGTAGCAACAATGGCATACTCGGGTTGCTCATCTTATCTGTGTGAATTATGAGTAGCGCAAGCTATTGAAACTTTGATGCTGGTATGGTGCTTCAGTGAAGTTGTAGTGCTGTTATTTATAGTAACTCAACAGATTGTCAGGTTCTGGGAATTGCTTATAGAAATTTATTATACAGTCATTTTCGCTGCCGGCAGAGACTTTTGACTCCATGAGAAACTTGTAAAATATTTGAGTCTGTCTCCTGGATTGTCCAGCAGAAAAAATTTCTATTTCTACATATAAAAATGTACAGTGAGATACTGAGATATAATAGCCAAGCAATAATAAATTGGTTTTTATGGTGGCATCTGGGATTTCATTTTTCAGAGATTCTAGTATGCCAATGCCTTGAATTTATTAGAGAATACGGATGTCTACATTAGAGAATGACTATACATTTGTAAATTACACCGAACTCAGATCACTGTCACGATGTTTTTTTAATTTGGGCAGGCCAATTATAGATTTGTTTAAGCCGTTTAGTGATTTATGTCTCCTAGATTGCTTCTTGACCATCTTCTTTCATGGCTTTTTGTTTGTGCTTGATAGTTTTTGTAGGTTTTGTTATCTTGTATTTTACTTTGCAAGGGGCCCAAGGCTCACTAAATTTATCAATAATTAAGTAGCTAGCAAGTGGTCATTCCAAATATTAGACACCGTTTTTGTCCTTTTCCCTGTAATCATAATGAATTAAATTTTTATTTCGGATCCTTTAACTGTTTATTATTACTAAACGAGTTTATCTATCGTCTATCTGTATTTTAATCAAACATTGAGATTTTATATGCATGTAATTTTCTACTAAAGATTCTCTTATCAATCCTGTTAGGTTTTTAGTTTTTTTATTGAAATATACACAAAGACCTTCGAACTATGGTCTATTGCGATATTACAAATGTTATTTCTATGCAATATTATAATTTTGTAGCAACCTAAAAAACAGAGCAATGGCAAGAGGTTTCTTGGGCTTCACATAATCACATAATTCAGTACGTATGTTTTTATACTGATGATTGAGGTTCAAAGATTAATTTTGATAAGAAAAATGTATCAAAATGTCAAGGCTATTTATATTACTGCCTCTCAACTAATCAGGAAGTTACAATTCATATAATCGTGCAACAGTGGCGTGGAGTACACTTCATATAATTTACAATTCTAAATTTACTAAAACACTGAAATCTATCCTTATCAGGAAGTTAAAAAATAATCTATATAAATAAACATATGTTAACTCCATTTCCTTTTCACAATTAATTTCTCAAACGCACACCCTCTTCTTCTCTCACATTTATAATTTCCATCTCCAGAAGTATTCTTTTCAAGAATGGTTCCGATGATAACTGATCATCATCATCAAGTTGTAAAGAATAATGAAGTACCGGCCGTCGGTTACCGATTCGATCCGACCGACAGAGAGCTCATTGTGGATTACCTCTTCAACAAGGTACATGGAAATCCACTTCCATCTATTACTGCTATCAAAGAATGTGATGTTTATGGTGACAGCCGTGCATGGAAGGGACTGTTCGAAGCCTTGGAAGAAGACACTCTCTACTTCTTTACAAGATTGAAGAAGAAGGCCGAAAAAGGCAAAAGAATAGATAGAGTGACTGATTCGGGTACGTGGAAGGGTCAGCAAAGTGATAAAGAAATTTTTTGTTACGATGGCAATCAAATGGTCCTCATTGGATCCAAAAGCAACTTCTCGTTCATCCCTAAAGAGGGAGTTAAAGAAAGTCGTGGCACTTGGGTGATGCACGAGTACCGGTTGAAGGGCTGCCAACTCGATCAAAACACCAACTCGTGCGTGCTTTGCAGAATCAAGAAGATGAAGAAGAAGGGTAAAAAGGGATGGGCTGCTTCAGATTATAATGATGATGATGATGATAATGGATCAAGAACCTCCCAGTTTGGTCCACGTGATCATGATGTTGGTGCGGCTACAACAGAAGCAGATTTCCAAACTCATCAGCAGGCTGCAGATAAAGAAATTTTTTCTTATAATCGCAATCCAATGGTCCACATTGGATCAAGAAACAACTTCTCGTTCATCCCCAAATTAGAGGGCATTCAAGAAACCAAAGGGTACGGTCTAAGTGATGTTCATATGGAAGCTGTTGTGGATACGACTACGAGAGACGAAGCAGATTTCGAAACCCAGCAGGTTGAGGTTCAGGCTGCTGATACTACAAGTACTAGTAAAAATAATCATAATCGAACTATTAGCATTGATGAGGAAATTATATACTGGCATAAATTATTATATGGTGATGATGCCACACATGCTTTACGATGAATGAATATATCAAGTTCAATTTCTTATTTTTATATATTTTATATTTGCTTCAACTGAATTACATTTCTCTTTTCTGCATGATTACTTTTTTTATTTTATTTAGGTCATCGTTCTTAAATTGTTTTAGACATTATTGTATTTTTTATAAATAAACTTTCTTATGTATAAATTTTACATTTGTATTTATTGAAGAAATACCAAGTGGAAACGGAGACAACAATGGATTAATTAGGTTAAAGTTATAACTTGAACTCAAAGTAAATTAATTAACCGAACTCAGTGCCTTAATTTGCTTCTTTTACAAGTTACTGTTTTTTTTTTTTGTAATTAATTATCAAAAAAGGAAACTTGGAAAACTTGGTGGCTTAATTTTAGAATTCTAAAATTACTACAACACTGAAATTTCTCTTTATATAAATTTTAGTTGTGGTATGTGGCATTACAATAGATTGTTTTACAAGTAACAAAGACAGAACATATGACACTGAATCAAGGACAAGTTCAATTAACAAGTAAAAGATTATACACAAACATCAAACTCAGTGAGTATGCAAATCCTACAATTATATACATATATAATACTATACACCATAGTTAAAGTTAACAATTAACATAACAATTTTCTGAAATAGCAGAAGAAATGGATTCATCCAATCTCCAGAATTTCCAATACATATTTTGCAGTCATATCCAACAATACGTGGTACTCTTTCAATTTCCATTGCAAGGCCACATCACTATAATGAATAATCCACACCAACTTCAACTCTCCAAACTGTTCCAACTTCTCTTCCTTCTAGGATATATGGCTTGTCCGAAATTGAAGCCTTCACAGCAGATGTTGAGTCTCTTACCTCACTCCCCAACTTCAAGTACTTGGTTCCATTCCAGGATTGCTTGGTCGAACGTTGATGATCAGAAGGATTCTGAATTTCTGATCGCTTCATGTCGGTCAAATCGAGCCAATTGAACCTTTTAATGGGTTTGGACCAATTGAAATGGTCCACAACCAGAAGCCCAATTACCAAAAACCTTGTTAAAATTAATTAATTATAATAATTAATAAACTTACATTTACTCTCCATTTTCTTTTCTTATTTTCTTTTATTATTATTATTTTTATTTTTTTCTTTCCTTAAATTTTAACCAAAAACCATCCTCCATACAATAAATGTCCAACTCCCACAGTGTAGCCATCACAAACATACACAGACAACATCATTCTAGCTCGGCTCAAACACTTCAACGTACCCCACAACTTGAAACCCTGCTCTCTCCGATTGCCTTCTCCATTGATCCGCTCTCTCGTGCCTTGGTATGGTTATTGAAGGTACATTTTGTAACACCCCCAAAATCCGGGACCCAACGGACTGGGTTTCTACACGGAACAGAACTTATAAAAAACCTTAATTCATAATTATTCACAATTAGAATCATCAATAATATATCCCCCAAAATACAATATCCAAACCTGATACCATCAATTACACTAAACTGCCAGATTCTAGTCATAATTACAACATTAAATAAATTGATTCCTTACAATACGTATACACATAAAATTAAATCCTCCAACGGTACATATTCAACCACATGTTAAAGCAAACCCCATCCATTCTAAGTCCATGAACTCAATCTGCAAAATGATGGTGACGAGGGGTGAGCCGTCAACTCGGTAAATAAATTCATGCATAACATGTAAAATAATTAACCTTTGTAAAAACCTTTGCGTTCAAAAGCTTCTCATAAACCCTTCGGAAATATTAATAAAACGGTTGAAACAATATTTAAAATCATATCCGTTCATATTCTTAAATCATAAAGCATTTCATAAAACAGTATAACAATATAAATCAAAAGATCTAATAATCATAGTTTAAAACACGGAAATCGGATATTCACTTTATAAGACAGTAAACAGTGTTCTTACAGTGTAAATAGTATTCTTTTTTATAAACAGTAATCATATAGTTTCATAGTATAAACGGTATTCTTTTATAAAACAGTAAGCATATAACTTTTCAATATAAACGGTAGTCTTTTTATAAAACGGTAAACATATAGCTTTTTCAGTATAAACTACAGTCTTTTTATAAAACGGTAAACATATAGCTTTTTCAGTATAAACTACAGTCTTTTTATAAAACGGTAAACATATAGCTTTTCAGTATAAACAGTGAAATCAATATATCAGTTAGCTCATGTTCCATAGTGTCACAATTAACCCGAGTGACGCGGCAACAGTATGTCACAATTAACCCGTGTGACGCGGCAACAGTATGTCACAAGTACCCGTGTGACGCGGCAATAACAGTATGTGTGCACACAGAATCCCAGCTGGGCCAGTAACAATAACGGTAACTACGGAACGATGAGCCAAAACGGTTTTATAAATTCACATATATTTAAATCAATAGCATTTTCATGTAACAGTATAAACGGTAGCGGTAGCGGTAGCATTTTTATAAAACTATTAGTACAATATAACAGTAGTATTTCAGTAAAACTTTATGAGTTTAAATAATAGTGATCAAAAGGTATTTGACGGTATATAAGAAATAGATCAATTTCAAAACAATTTATGTATAAGTCTTAAACAACGTAAATACTTGATCAAAGCCAGTAATATCTTTGACAAATATAATAGAGTGAAATACAATAGAGAAAACAGTAATTTTGGTATTTCAAACGTAACACACCATGAATGAATTTACTTACCTTTACCTCGAACCCGTTCAAATCCGTTATAGCTTTAGAAACTCAACGATCACTCAAACCTATCAAATATTAATTTGGATTAACTGTCATAATCTCATCATCACAGCCATTTAAATCAACATGGGCTTCCCATATATTAAACCCAAACTTAGAAATCTAATTTCCAGCTATAGTCACAACTGACCACCCTCTGGTCTCCGATTTTTAATTAATTCTCTACAACTCCAATTATTACGAAATTTGACATGAATGATCTAAACATATAGGAAATACTACAGTAAAATTATCAACTAAATCCATGATCATTTGAATATGTAAATATTCATTCCTTTCCCATATTTCTGAAATCTGTCCAGCAGAGAATGAGATTCGACCTTTGTCCATTCCGAAAATTATAACAATATTTCTACACATCTAAAAATCACGAAACTTTACAGAATGATATTAGCCATATAAATATACCTTCATATAAATTCCCATAATTTTCCCACATGAATAACCAACCCAAAACGGTATTACGAAATCTGGCTGGTTTAGTAAAAACAGGGGATCTCCAAACATCTCCTTAATGAATCTAAAATCTAATTAAAATCATGCTCATAAATAATTCATCCAAGAACAGCCTACTGTAGATAGAGAGTCTATGACATGAGAATAATACTTGAGAAGAAGAAGAACACTTACTTGGAAATCAAGTTCTTCAAACTAGTGATATGCTCCTATTTTTGGTGAGAAAAGAAGAGTAGAATAAGTAGGAAAGGGAGAGGAATTTGTTCTCAAAAATTTGGCTTACATGAGAAGAATAAGAATGAAGGTTTAAAGGAAATAGGTGTATTGTATTATTATAATAATGAAAGTGGGTTGTTGGCCTTGATTCATGCCTTAATTCATGCCTTAATTCATGCCCCTATGAAGAAAATTGTGTATGATTTGGGGCCCTTGCCTCCCATTTTTCTCTTCTATCCTCTTTCTCGGTTCTTCCTTCTCTCTTTCTCATTATTTTTCCAATGAGTGGACTTGGAGTGGACTTGGATGGGATCAAATCCCCTTTTGTTTTATATAATATATTGGTCCTCACTTTACACATGTCTCCCTTGTGTTTTAAGTCATCAACCTATCACGACAATTTACATTTCCACCCTTGTATCCTTTCTTATTCATTTCCAATTCATCAAATACATAGAAATTTACAATCTCACCCACACTAAATTCAGTTTTAGGCTTGGATCAACTTATAATTATTTGGGTTAGGACCTTAACATTTACGATAAAGATAAACTCAAATACTAATTGATTTAGGTCCAATCCAAATCACTACTTCTCTTGACATAATTATGATCTCACAAACACTTCAAATCCATAATAATTGGGGTCAACTACTTGGGAACAGTTAGACCCCTTTTTCAGGATATTACACATTTACATCCAGAATTGATGGTTTTTTATCAGGCCACATTGTCAGTTTCCCTGCAAGCCTAAAGATAGCAGAATTGTTGTAGCTCATGGCACAAAGGTAGTGTCACCGCGAGTTTTCGCGAAAATAATCCCAACAGCACCTGCTGCTTTTACAAATTTTGTGGCATTTGATAATCTATGATACACTGAGGGGAATATGAGCACCACTTTACCAGCTACCAAACTTGCCTCAAGTGATGGATTTTGAGATTCACTGAAAGTTAGTAAATGAAGAAGTGAATTAATTACACTTAAAATTACATTTGCTTCAAAGCATATTGATATAGATTGTACATAGCCTAGCTACCCTTCTGAAGCGACACTGAGTGTCATGTCCTCTGCGTATACTAAGCCTGTAAAACCAATCTCCTTTTCTGTAAATATACCTTGACCCTACAAAGATTGTAATAAATCAATCAATAAAGGGACAATTTCATCTTACAAAAATAGGCATGGGAGGGGGGAAATTGGAGAATTTTGAAACTAGAGGGGGGAAAATGGAGAATACGGAAAACTATAGGGGAAGAATGATAATTACCCATCAATAAAATCAGTACTCGAACAAACCATTGTTCGATTTTGATTACATTAGCAGAACAATGAAGACTATATATACATACCAATAGAGTTTCGTTGTTCCCAGGTGTTATGGATGCAGGAAATGAACGATCAATAGTACTAGCCGCGACTGTTAAGATCCATGGGGATGTGTTCTTCACTGTCTCAGCTGTAGGCACACCGCACACCCTCCCCCATGTTGCTAGTATGAAGAAGATTTGGTGATCAGTGAGAAGAGGGGCCAAGGAAATCCCAACTCCTGGTCGTTTTCAAGCTAAGAATTCTATTTCGTATGAATGGAAAAACACCAGGAAACTTTGAATGTGATCATCAGAAATATAAAAGCACATTCATATTCATGTTTCACTTGAAAAGGAAGAAGAAGAATATTTGTTTTAAAACAAGTACCAGAAAGCTGTTGTGCTTGTTATAACAGTAGACTTGATCAAAAATTAAACAGACCCGTTTCAGGTAACATTTGCAGTTTCGATGTAAAGAGAGATGGGTTTTATTTTGTGTTTTGATGGGTTCTTCTTCTTCTTAGACTTGGCATCATTTTCGCCATTTTTTTGGATATGTGATGCTGCTGAGAAAAGAAAAGAAAAGACTTTTTGACTGAGATTGGTTGTTTTATGGGGGCTTTTCTGTAATTTGTAGCCGCAAAATATGAAAAGATGACCACGTGAGCACGTCATCATATTTTTATGGAATAAGTATTGACATCCCGACCACGTCATCGAATACTTGGGGACATATCAGCACATGATTATCCAATAAAGAACCAACACGTGAGTAGCAACTACATGTTGACGTGGCTGTACACATCAACAAATGTACCAGGCTAAGTACTGACGTGCTCACTCACGTCATTAAATATGGGACATGTCATTACCATAAAAATTACCTCTGCGTCTTCTCTGAAGAAGGAAGCGTCGTCTCACAGATTGTATACCGCGAACTCAAAACGACGCGTCGTCTCATCAGCAGCAGCACTGGCGACAATTTCCTTATCTGGGTACAGCTGCTAGCCGAGCTTATCTGTTTTTTTTTTTGTCTCCATCTGATGAGAGGCAACAAAACCTTCAAAAAACCCTAACAATGGCTTTAAAATTACTCTCAAATTGAAGTTAAAATTAGCTGCTTATTATGAGTATTTATGTTTCAAGTTTTGATCTTTTTGAAGGTTGAGAGATCCTAATTTAGGGTCTCCAACATTTGTCACAGTTCATGAGACTTGAAATGGTTATTGAGAATTGATGGGGTTTCACTTGGGCACATTGTTTGTTTTCCTGTAAGCCTGGAAATCGCCTAGTTGTCGTAGCTCATGGCACAGAGGTATTGTATGTAGTCATCTGTGGTCATGTCATATATGATATACCAGATCTTACAAGAGGATTTTTTTTTTTTTTTTGCATTGAAAACTTTAACTTAAAACTCACTCGTATAAAAGTAAACTTTAACTTCTATTCATTGCATTGAAAATAAGACGAAACATGACTTCGAACCAAATCTCCTGAACAGTCTATAGACTTCAGGAGAGAACAAGACACAAAAACGGAAACAGGAATTCGATACATGACTTGTATCACTTATCTAATTATCAGCATAAGTTTTCTTGGTTCTCACAGACAATGGAATTCTGACAGCATGGATTCCATTTGTCCAAGTCAAGCTACCAAAGTAGTATCCTGTGTTCACTTGATGTGTTGTGGAGACAGCAACTCTGTAAGACATCTTCTTGGTTGCAGAATCAAACACCAACACTTCAGGTTTCACAGACACAATTATGCCAACTGGGGGTTCAATCACTGCTTTGTAAACGGATTTAGGATCTCCAACATTTGTCACAGTTCTTGTAAGGACTATGGTGGAGTTCATGAGACTCGAAATGGTTATTGAAGGTACATTTACATCAAGAATTGATGGAGTTTCAGTTGGGCACATTGTTGGTTTCCCTATAAGCCCGGAAATCGCGTAGTTGCTGTAACTCATGGCACAGAGATAGTGTATGTAGTCATCTGTGGTCATGTCATATACCAGACCAGGGTCTGCTGCCTCATTTGGATTGACAATGCCTCCTCCGAAATCGAAGGGGTCAGCAATCTTTATAGGAGTTCCCTGTGCAGAGATTGGAGAACCTGAAGGACCATTCTTCCATGCTGCATTCAATTCATTATAAGCAAGTAAATATATATATATTTATATATCAATCAATGATCAATCCATTTCAATTGATGAATTCATACCAGTTGTGACAAGTGCTGATTTGATGGCGGCTGGGGACCAATCAGGGTGTGCAAGTTTGAGAAGCGCCACGATGCCTGAGACATGAGGAGTTGCCATTGAAGTTCCAGAGAGCACATCAAATCCGTTAAAGCTGAATGGACTAATTGGAGAAGTGGCAGCTAATATGTTCACACCAGGTGCAGCAATATCTGGCTGTGTAATCCACACAAGATAACAACGCGTCAAGGCCTGAAGTCAACAATGTAGCAACCATTGAAATTTATCAGAAATGCACAATTTAAGTTGCAGAATATACCTTGAGAATTTCAGGTGCTATGGAGTTAGGACCCCTTGCTGAGAAAATGGCCACTTTGGGTGAAACAAGCTTGCTATCAAATGTACTAGAAGGCAACACCTTTACTACAGGAAACCTGTGTATTCAAATCCGAAAACTTGTGATGGTAATCCTAATCATTAAGACGAATATAGATATGAAATTGTGTATAATAATATATACCTGGTGGAACGGGCATACAAGAGTATTTGACTCGCAACTTCAGGGCTAACTTCAACACATGCAAAGTCAAATATGCAATGAGCGAAGGCATAAGCCGGATTTCTGGCGAAAAGAACCCCAGCAATGCCTGTCGCTTTCACTTGTGTCAGGTTAACTCTAATAGGTGATGAGGAGAATACAAGCACCACTTTTCCAGCTACCAAAGTTGCATTAAGCAGTAGAGCTTCATTTTTGCTGCAAGTGGATAAATTAATGAAGAAATTATTGGATTAGTTAGAATTTGATTATATGCTTCAGAAAATTCATGTGAACTATCAACAGCTACGTACCCTTCTGCAGAAGCTGCATAGAGATCATCCAATTCTAGGTACACTATGCCTGTAAAATCAATAGTCTTTCCTGTATACGTTGATTGACCCTGCAGTGAATTGTATGGAAAAAATCAATAACTGTTTATAGAGTGTGCTAAATTCTCCACCGTTTGAAAGACTAATATACCGTTAGAGTTTTGTTGTTCCCGAGTGTTATAAGTGTAGGAAATGCTCGATCAGTGCTACTTGCTGCAACAGTTAAGATCCATGGTGCTGTGTTCTGCACTGTCTGAGATATCGGTCCATCATTTCCAGCTGCACACACCACAGGGATGCCTTTGGTCACAGCATGGAAGGAACCGGTTGCAATTGCATTATGTTGATCAACTTCTGGGAGCAAAGGAATTTCTGAAGCGATTGAAACTGATATCACATGAACACCGTCATGTATGGCTTCATCGAAGGCTTTTAGTATATCGGCAGCTGCACATTGCCCTCCTTCCACATTCCAGCAGACCTTGTACATTGCTAAACGAGCAAGTGGTGCACCGCCTCTTGCAACACCATTACCGAGGCCTTTGTAGTTCGCGTTTTTCACAAATGCACCAGCAGCTGTGCTTGATGTGTGTGTTCCATGTCCATCAGCATCTCTTGGGGAGAAGAATTCAATAGTTCCAGATGTGTTAAATCCTTTTCCGTACTCAGCAAGCAATCCATTGATGAACCAACGAGCCCCGATTATCTTTCTATTACAGTGAACTGTTGCATTGAATCGGTCTCCTGATTCACAAGTACCTTTCCAACCAGATGGAACTGGTCCTAGTCCTTCATCACTGAAAGCTTCAGACTCTGGCCATATTCCTGTATCGAGGAGACCGATGATACTTCCTTCTCCCAATTTGCTATTGTAAAGAAGATTATTAGGTGAATCAGCAGACAGGCCAAGAAAATCCCAACTCCTGGTGGTTTGCAGGCTGAAAATGCTATTCGGTATGACTCGAACAACACCAGGTGTCTCTGGTATTACAAAATATAACAACTTTCAGATTTCATGAACTAAAACCAGAACAAACAATAATATTTGTTTCGAAAAATACCCGAAAGCTTTTGTGCTTGAGACTCAGTAAGCTTGGCTGCAAATCCAGAGAAGCCATGTTTGTAATTGTACACCATCGATTTGGAGGCCTCTTCCTTACTACAAAATTAAATTTTGATGTAAAACATATACTAAACTCACAGAATTTTCATGTAAGCCAAGATTGTAATCTATTTTGCTAACTTCATTCCGGACATACCTTCCCACAATTTTCGCAAGCATTTCATGATGTGAATCTATGACCAACTTCGGATCATCATGCTCCCTCTCTCCCAGATAAACAATATGAACCTATATAGAAATGTATAAAGAAAAAACAATTTCATAAAAATATTTATATGACTACTAAAGCTTGATTTCCATATACTCTGAAGTGAAAATTACATACATTGCTTTTCGCCTCAATCTTCATCAGCGAAAAGAGACTAAACAGTAGTAGTAGCAACAATGGCATAATTGGGTTGCTCATCTAATCTGTGTGAATTATGAGTAGCACAAGCTATTGAAACTTTGATGCTGGTATGGTGCTTCAGTGAAGATAGTAGTGCTGTTATTTATAGTAACTCAACAGATTGTCAGGTTCTGAGAGTTGCTTACAGAAATTTATTATGCAGTCATTTTCGCTGCCGGCAGAGACTTATGACTCCTTAAGAAACTTGTAAAATATTTGAGTCTGTCTCCTGGATTGTCCAGCAGAAAAATCTTCTATTTCTACTTGTAAAAATGTACAGTGAGATACTGACTTATAACTGAGATATAATAGCCAAACAAGAATAAATCGGTTTTTATGATGGCATCTGGGATTTCATTTTTTAGAGATTCTAGTATTTGCCAATGCCTTATTCTAAGAATTTATTAGAGAATACGGACGTCTGCATTAAAGAATGACTATACATTTGTAAATTACACCGACTCAGCTCATTGTTGCAATGCTGGGCAGGCCAATTATAGATTTGTTTAAGCCGTTTAGTGATTTATGTCTCCAAGACTGCTTCTTGATCATCTTTTTACATGGCTTTTTGTTTGTGCTTGATAGTTTTTGTAGGTTTTGTTATCTTGTATTTTACTTTGCAAGGGCCCCAAGGCTCACTAAATTTATCAATAATTAAGTAGCTAGCAAGTGGTCATTCCAAATATCACATTTTTGTCCTTTTCCCTGTAATTATAATGAATTAAATTTCTATTTCGGGAGAACAGTGGTCATTTCAAATGTATGAATTGAACAGTGGTAATTTTGTGTAAAATTATATTCTGTATTGAAATATACACTTCGTAATTTTCTCCTAAATATTCTCTTATTAATCCCGTTAGGTTTTTAGTTTTTATTTTTATTTATTTTTATTTTTTTATTGAAATATACACGAAGACCTTCGAACTATGGTCTATTGTGATATTACAAGAAATGTTATTTCTATGCAATATTATAATTTTGTAGCAACCTAAAACAGAGCAATGGCAAGAGGTTTCTTGGGCTTCACATAATCACATAATTCAGTACGTATGTTTTTATAATGATGATTGAGGTTCAAAGATTAATTTTGATAAGAAAAATGTATCAAAATGTCAAGGCTATTTATATTACTGCCTCTCAACTAATCAGGAAGTTACAATTCTAAATTTACAATTCATATCATCATGCAGCGGTGGCGGCGTGGAGTACAATTCATATGGTTTACAATTCTAAACTTACTAAAACACTGAAATCTATCTTAATGAGGAAGTTAAAAAACAATCCTTATAAATATACATTTGTTAACTCCATTCCTTTTCACAATTAATTTCTCAAACATATTTTCACTGTCTTTCACGTACACTTTCTTCTTCTCTCACAATATTTCTAATTTCCATCTCCAAAACTATTCTTTTCAAGAATGTTTCCGATGATGACAACTGATTGTCATTATCAAGTTGTGAAGAATAATAAAGTACCGGCCATCGGTTACCGATTCAATCCGACTGACAAAAAGCTCATTGCGGATTACCTCTTCAACAAGGTACATGGAAATCCTCTTCCATCAACTACTGCTGTCAAAGAATGTGATGTTTATGGTGACAGCCGTGCATGGAAGGGACTGTTCGTAGCCTTGGAAGAAGACACTCTCTACTTCTTTACAAGATTGAAGAAGAAGGCCAAAAAAGGTAAAAGAATAGATACAGTGACTAATTCGGGTACGTGGAAGGTCAGCAAGGTGATAAAGAAATATTTTGTTACAATGGCAATCAAATGGTCCACATTGGATCCAAAAGCAACTTCTCGTTCATCCCTAAAGAGGGAGTTAAAGAAAGTCGCGGCACGTGGGTGATGCACGAGTACTGGTTGAAAGGCTGCCAACTCGATCAAAACAACAACTCGTACGTGCTTTGCAGAATCAAGAAGATGAAGAAGAAGGGTAAAAGGGATGGGCTGCTTCATATTGTAATGATGATGATGATGATGATAATTATAATGGATCAAGAACCGCCCAGTTTGGTCCAAGTGATCATGATGTTGGTGTGGCTACAATAGATAAAGAAATTTTTTCTTATAATGGCAATCAAATAGTCCACATTGGATCAAGAAACAACTTCTCGTTCATCCCCAAATTAGGGGGCATTCAAGAAACCAAATGGTACGGTCCAAGTGATGATCTTGATGTTCATATGGAAGCTGTTGTGGGTACGACTACGAGAGACGAAGCAGATTTTGAAACCCAGCAGGTTCAGGTTCAGGTTGCTGATACTACAAGTACTAGTAATAATAATCTTAATCGAACTATTAGCATTGATGAGGAAATTATGTACCGGCACAAATTAGTATATGGTGATGATGCCACACAACCCATACATACTTTACAATGAATGAATATATCAATTTCAATTTATTTATATATATATTATATTGCTTCAACTGATTTACAAGTACTAGAACCCTAATTTATGGTGCAATTCTTTGCAACAAAAGACACTAACTAAATAAGCAGCAACCATTGTACGTAATAGCTTAGCTATGAATAAAATACTATAAGTGTATGAGCTTGCTTATTCAGTTATTCCAATTATACAAATCTCTGATTTAATATTATTATTACCGATTTATAATCTTTCAATTATTCTCTTTTCTACATGGTTACTTTTTTATTTATTTAGGTCATTGTTCTTAATTTTTTTTAGACATTATTGTATTTTTTATAAATAAACTTTCTTATGTATAAATTTTACATTTGGATTTATTGAAGAAATACCAAGTGGAAACGGAGAGGTTAAAGTTATAACTTGAACTCTAAGTAAATTAATTAACTGAACTCAGTGCCTTAATTATTTGCTTCTTTTACAAGTTATTGTATTTTTTTTTAATTAATTATCAAAAAAAGAAACTTGGAAAACTTGGTGGCTTAATTTTAGAATTCTTAATTTACTACAACACTGAAATTTCTCTTTATATAAATTTTAGTTGTGGTATGTGCATTACAATAGATTGTTTTACAAGTAACAAAGACAGCATACATATAACACTCAATCAAGGACAAATTCAATCAACAAGTAAAAAACTATACACAAACATCAAAGTCGTGAGTGAGTATGCCAATTCTACAATTATATACATAACAATTTTCTGAAAAAGCAGAAGACATGGATTCATCCAATCTCCAGAATTTCCAATACATATTTTGCAGTCATATCCAACAATATGTGGTACTCTTTCCATTTCCATTGCAATGCCACATCACTATAATGAATAATCCACACCAACTTCAACTCTCCAAACTGTTCCAACTTCTCTTCCTTCCAGGATTTATGGCTTGTCCGACATCGAAGCCTCCACAGCAGATGTTGAGTCTCTTACCTCACTCCCCAACTTCAAGTACTTGGTTCCATTCCAGGATAGCTTGGTCGAACGTTGATGATCAGAAGGATTCTGAATTTCTGATTGCTTCTTGTCGGCCAAATCGAGCCAACTGGACCATTTAATGGGTTTGGACCAATTGAAATGGCCCACAACCAGAAGCCCAATTACCCAAAACCTTGTTAAAATTAATTAATTATAATAATTAATAAACTTATATTTACCCTCCATTTTCTTTTCTTATTTTCTTTTCTTATTATTTTTTATTTTTATTTTTCTTTCCTTAAATTTTAACCAAAAACCATCCTCTATACAATAAATGTCTAACTGTCAAAACCAAATTATAAAATAAATGTCAGAACATGTCTAAAACAAACAATGAAAATTTCCAAAACTATTAATTTCAAATTTCCAACACCAATAAATTCAATAACTCAATTAATTATTATTTAAAAAAAAAAAAAAATACACAATCAAGAGGAAGAAACATTGTGCACTTGCCAAGCAGAAACAAGCATTATAGGCATGCCTTTCCATCCAAGCAAAAGGCACCCTTTTTCACTACCCAAAGTGTAGTCATCACAACCATACACAGACATCATTCTAGCTCGGCTCAAACACTTCAACATACCCCGCAAGCCTACAGATAGCAGAATTGTTGTAGCTCATGGCACAAAGGTAGTGTCACGGGGAGTCGGGGAGTTTTCGCGAAAATAATCCCAACAGCTCCTGCTGCTTTTACAAATTTTGTGGCATTTGGTAATCTATGATACAGTGAGGGGAATATGAACACCACTTTCCCAGCTACCAAACTTGCCTCAATGGTGGATTTTGAGATTCACTGAAAGGAAATGAAGAAGTGAATATTACACTTAAAATTACATTTTCTTCAAAGCATATTGATACAAATATATATTGTACATAGCTAGCTACCCTTCTGAAGCCACACTGACTCACTGAGTGTCGTGTCCTCTGCGTATACTAAGCCCATAAAACCAATCTCATTTTCTGTAAATATACCTTGACCCTACAAAGATTGTAATAATTAAATCAATCAATAAAATCAGTACCCGAACAAAACATTGTTCAATTTTCATTATGTTAGTAGAGCAATGAAGAATATATATATATATACACACACACACATACCACTTGAGTTTCGTTGTTCCCAAGTGTTATGGGTGCAGGAAATGAACGATCAATGGTACTAGCTATGACTGTTAAGATCCAGGGGGATGTGTTCTTCACTGTCTCAGCTGTAGGCACACCCTCTCCCATGTTCCTAGTATGAAGAAGATTTGGTGATCAATGAGAAGAGAGGCCAAGGAAATCCCAACTCCTGGTCGTTTTCAGGCTAAGAATTCTATTTCGCATGACTGGAACAACACCAGGAAACTCTGAATGTGATCATCAGAAATATAAAAGCAAATTCATATTCATGTTTCACTTGAAAAGGAAGAAGAAGAATATAAGGCAACAATATTTTTTTGAACAGCACCAGGAAACTCTGAATGTGATCATCAGAAATATAAAAGCACATTCATATTCATGTTTCACTTGAAAAGGAAGAAGAAGAATAAAAAGCAACAATATTTTTTCGAACAACACCAGGAAACTCTGAATGTGATCATCAGAAATACAAAAGAACATTCATATTCATGTTTCACTTGAAAAGGAAGAAGAAGAATAAAAAGCAACAATATTTGTTTTAACACAAGTACCAGAACGCTGTTGTGCTTGTTATAACAGTAGACTTGATCAAAAATTAAACAGACCCGTTTCAGGTAACATTTGCAGTTTCGATGTAAAGAGAGATGGGTTTTATTTTGTGTTTTGATGGGTTCTTCTTCTTCTTCTTAGACTTGGCATCATTTTCGCCATTTTTTTGGATATGTTAAGCTGCTGAGAAAAGAAAAGAAAAGACTTTTTGACTGAGATTGGTTGTTTTAGGCTTTTATAGGGGCTTTTCTGTAATTTTGTAGCCGTAAAATATGAAAAGATAACCACGTGAGCACGTCATCATATTTTAACAGAATAAGTATTGACATCCCCGACCACGTCATCGAATCCTTGGGACATATCAGCACATGGTTATTGAATAAAGAACCAACACGTGATTATCAATTGCATGTTAACGTGGCTGTACACGTCAACAAATGTACCTGGCTAAGTACTGACGTGCTCACTCACGTCATTAAATATGGGACACATCATCACCACAAAAAACACCTCTGCGTCTTCTCTGAAGAAGGAAGCGTCGTCTCACAGATTGTATATCGCGAACTCAAAACGACGCGTCTTCTCATCAGCAGCAGCATCATCTGGATACAGCTGCTAGCCGAGCTTATCTTTTTTTTTTTTCTCCATCTGATGAGAGGCAACAAAACCTTCAAAAACCCTAACAATGGCTTTAAAATTGCTCTCAAATTGAAGTTAAAATTAGCTGCTTATTATGAGTATTTATGTTTCAAGTTTTGATCTTTTTGAAGGTTGAAAGATGCTAATTTAGGGTCTCCAACATTTGTCACAGTTCATGAGACTTGAAATGGTTATTGAGAATTGATGGGGTTTCACTTGGGCACATTGTTTGTTTTCCTGTAAGCCCGGAAATCGCCTAGTTGTTGTAGCTCATGGCACAGAGGTATTGTATGTAGTCATCTGTGGTCATGCCATATATGAGATACCAGACCAGGGTCTGCTGCCTCATTTGGATTGACAATGCCTCCTCTGAAATCGAAGGGATCAGCCAGCTTGATTGGAGATCCCTGAGCAGAGATTGGAGAACCTGAAGGACCATTCTTCCATGCTGCATTCAATTCAATATAAGTAATAATATATATATATATCTTATTGCTTTGGATCTTGTGATTGATTAAATGGTGATTATTTTTAATGGAAAATTGTGATTGAATCTGCTGAATTATCATGATATGCTTCTGGGTTTGTTTGTTTTTCCAATTTCGTTTTAGCTAGATTCTGTTATACTGTTCTTCCAATTGGATACTTTGAAACTTTGGTGCACCTTCCTGGTTCTTCTGTTCTCAGTATTATGTGAAGTTCTTGTTTTTACTCTTATTTCAATTCTTATGTTTGTGAATTGTGAACCTTTTAATATTGTCACAGATAGAACTTATTAGGAAATTAGTTTCATCATATGAAACTCATTATTAAAACTTTTTAGGCATAGAACTTATTTCAATTAATGCATAGCTTCATACATCTACCCACATCATCTCGGAAGTCGAGTAAAGAAAATAGCAGTTTGTATGAGTCAACATTATCTAATTCTCAAATGTGAATGAATACATGTGCTTTTGGTTCTCTCCTCCTTTTATAAGGGATTATAATGTACTTAACTGCTATTTTTTTTTTCCATATGGTATTGCTTCTGTTTAACTGTGTTGGTAGTAAATGGACTATTGTTCTAATTGATTTCCATGTGACAATAATTATATTTGTTCTTTTTCTTGTCAGTGAAATCAAAGTGGAGGAGGCTGCTATTCTGCACTACACATACAATAAATTTTCAGATCTGACCTCTAGACGTGATCGGTGTGGCTGCAAGCCCACAAAGGAGGATGTCAAAAGATGCTTTATGTTGAAATTTGATAGATCTGTGAGTTCAATGCCTTCAATTGTGTTTCTTGGTTATTGCTCTTCTTTTATCACTGCTAATTCTCCATGAATAAGTGGCAGCATAGATATGAATCTGGAGTTCTTTATTATCAATTTGATAGATCTGCAAGTTCAAAGCCTTCAATGTTGTTTATGCTAAACTAGAAGAATTGGAAGCAGAATAGGAAAGACTTTAGCTTTTTTGCTGATTTAAGAATTTTGATGGCAAGCTGAGCTATTCCATGAATGAGATAGAATTTATCATGCTTTTCTCTATTCTTTCTTAGCGTAAATCAATATCTTGATGTAGGGTTAGATTACTATGCTTGTCAGCACTTGGATTTGTTTATGATTTTTGTCGTATTTGATGACTCATTTCCCTGAAAAAATGTTATGCATTGCAGGCATCTATAATTGCTTCAACAGCAACTGAAGAGGAAATGCTAAATTGGTAAATATCTCTTTCCCATTGCTTCATGGTCTCTTTCTTCCCTGATTTGAGTTCATTGGCATATCTGGATATTTTTGGTTTATTTGGTTCTTCCCCATCTTTCCCCAAGCGTTGCTGGACATTATGAAGAGAGATTTCTTATCAACTCTTAACTTTTAACGATGTATAGATTAGATACCACATTCTTACATTTGAAGTGGGATATCATTACTCTCAATTACTTGTGTACAAATTGAAGAACAAAACAAAGATTAGAATAGAATTTTTCTTCGTGAGAAATTGGCAATCTGGCTTTGATATTATTGTATGTCTATATTTTCTGTTCTTGAATCCCTGAGCATCTTGAAATATGTAGCTTGTTATTGGCCACAAAATAATTCACATTCTTTTATCACAATTCCAAAAGCTTTCATTTTTTTTTTTTGGAGAATTCAATCAAGTGTTTGAAGTTTGATATGTCTCTGTTAATAAAACTCAGATATTTTAATGGAATTTCTGTGTGTTTTTAATCAATCTTCAAGACAGATAACTGAATACTTCCTCATATAAGTAAACTACAACTTCTATTCATTACATTGAAAACAAGACAGAAACATAACTTGGAACCAAATCTTCTGAACAGGCCATAGAGTTCAGGAGAGAACAAGATAGAAAAACTGAAACAGGAACTCCATACCATACATGACTTTATTACTTGTCTAATTATCGGCATAAGTTTTCTTGGTCCTCACAGACAATGGAATTCTGACAACATGAATTCCATCAGTCCAAGACAAGCTACCAAAGTAGTACCCTGTGTTCACTTGGTGGGTTGTGGAGACAGCAACTCTGTAGGAGATCTTCTTGGTTGCAGGATCGAACACCAACACTTCAGGTTTTACAGACACAACTATGCCAACTGGGGGTTCAATCACTGCTTTGTAAATGGATTTAGGGTTTCCAACATTTGTCACAGTTCTAGTGAGGACTATGGTGGAGTTCATGAGACTTGATATGGTTATTGAAGGTACATTTACATCCAGAATTGATGGGGTTTCACTTGGGCACGTTGTTTGTTTCCCTACAAGCCCGGAAATTGTGTAGTTGTTGTAGTTCATGGCACAGAGGTAATGTATATAGTCATCTGTGGTCATGTCATATACCAGACCAGGGTAGGCTGCCTCATTTGGATTGACAATGCCTCCTCCGAAATCGAAGGGATCTGCAAGCTTTATAGGAGATCCCTGTGCAGATATTGGAGAACCTGAAGGACCATTCTTCCATGCTGCATTCAATTCATTATAAGTAAATTTATATATCTTATATCAATCAAATGATCAATCCATTTCAATTGATGAATTTGTCAATTACATACCAGTTGTGACAAGTGCTGACTTGATGGCGGCTGGGGACCAATCAGGGTGTGCAAGTTTGAGAAGTGCCACGATGCCTGAGACATGAGGAGTTGCCATTGAAGTTCCAGAGAGCACATCGAATCCGTTAAAGCTGAATGGACTAATTGGAGAAGTGGCAGCTAATATGTTCACACCAGGTGCAGCAATATCTGGCTGTGTAATCCACACAAGATAACAAGGCCTCAAGTCAACAATGTATCGACCATTGAAATGAACTATTTAAGTTAGAAAATATACCTTAAGAATTTCATGTGCTATGGAGTTAGGACCCCTCGCTGAGAAAATGGCCACCTTGGGTGAAACAAGCTTGCTATCAAATGTTGTAGAAGGCAACACCTTTACTACAGGAAACCTGTGTATTCCAATCCGAAAACAATGACAATACATAAGCGAATCTAGTGATGGTAATCCTGATCAGGAAGACGAAAATGGATATGAATCGTTGTGTGTGTGTGTATATATATACCTGATGGAACGGGCGTACAAGAGTATTTGACTTGCAACTTCAGGGCTAACTTCAACGCATGCAAAGTCATCTAGGCAATGAGCGAAAGCATAAGCCGGATTTCTAGCCAAAAGAACCCCAGCAACACCTGCCGCTTTCACTTGTGTCAGGTTAACTCTAAGAGGTGATGAGGGGAATACAAGCACCACTTTTCCAGCTACCAAAGTTGCATTAAGCAGTAGAGCTTCATTTTTGCTGCAAGTGGATAAATTAATGAAGAAATTATTGGATTAGTTAGAATTTGATTATATGCTTAAGAAAATTCAGTTGAACTATCAATAGCTACGTACCCTTCTGCAGAAGCTGTATAGAGTTCATCCAATTCTAGGTACACTATGCCTGTAAAATCAATTGTCTTTCCTGTATACGTTGATTGACCCTGCAGTGAATTGTATCGAAAAAATCAATAACTGTTAATAGAGAGAGTGTGCTAAATTCACCACCATGAGAAAGACTAATATACCGTTAGAGTTTTGTTGTTCCCGAGTGTTATAAGAGTAGGAAATGCACGATCAGTGCTACTTGCAGCAACAGTTAAGATCCACGGTGCTGTGTTCTGCACTGTCTGAGATATTGGTCCAGCATTTCCAGCTGCACACACCACAGGGATGCCTTTGGCCACAGCATGGAAGGAACCGGTTGCAATTGCATTATGTTGATCAACTTCTGGGAGCAAAGGAATTTCTGAAGCGATTGAAACTGATATCACATGAACACCGTCATGTATGGCTTCATCGAAGGCTTTTAGTATATCGGCAGCTGCACATTGTCCTCCTTCCACATTCCAGCAGACCTTGTACATTGCTAAACGAGCAAGTGGTGCACCGCCTCTTGCGACACCATTACCAAGGTCTTTGTAGTTTGCGTTTTTCACAAATGCACCAGCAGCAGTGCTTGATGTGTGTGTTCCATGTCCATCTGCATCTCTTGGGGAGTAGAATTCAATATTTCCAGACATGTTAAATCCTTTTCCGTACTCAGCAAGCAATCCATCAATGAACCATCGAGCCCCGATTATCTTTCTATTACAGTGAACTGTTGCATTGAATCGGTCTCCTGATTCACAAGAACCTTTCCAACTAGATGGAACCGGTCCAAGTCCTTCATCACTGAAAGCTTCAGACTCTGGCCATATTCCTGTATCGAGGAGACCGATGATACTTCCTTCTCCCAATTTGCTATTGTAAAGAAGATTATTCGGTGAATCAATAGACAGGCCAAGAAAATCCCAACTCCTGGTGGTTTGCAGGCTGAAAATGCTATTCGGTATGACTCGAACAACACTAGGTGTCTCTGATATAACAAAATATAACAACTCTGAGATATTATGAACTAAAACGAGGACAAACAATAATATTTGTTTCAAAAAATACCCGAAAGCTTTTGTGCTTGAGACTCAGTAAGCCTGGCTGCAAATCCTGAGAAGCCATGTTTGTAATTGTATACCATCAATTTAGAGGCCTCTTCCTTACTGCAAAAGTAAATTTCCATGTAAACCATTAACCATATAACAAACACAGAATTTTCAATATAATTTGCCAACTTCATTCATGACATACCTTCCCACAGTTTTCGCAAGCATTTCATGATGCGAATCTATGAGCAACTTCGGATCATCATGCTCCCTCTCTCCCAGATAAACAATATGAACCTATATATAAAAAACCACAAGTTCATCAAAATATGTATGAATACTAAAGCTTAATTTCCATCTACTCTGAAGTGAAAAATACATACATTGCTTTTTGCCTCAATCTGCATCCGCATAGAGAGACTAAACAGAAGTAGTAGAAACAATGGCATAGTTGGGTTGCTCATATTCATATTATCTAGCAATGGCACTAGATATGGAAACTTTGATGCTGTTGTGGTTGTGTGATTAAGTGAAGTTAGTAGTGCTGTTATATATAGTAACTCAATAGACTGTCCTGTTCTGAGATTTGCTTATAGAAATTTATTATGCAGTCATTTTCGTGCCGGCAGAGATGTTAGGACTCCACAGGAAACTTGTAAAATATTTGAGTCTGTCTCCTGGATTGTTGACTTAGAAAATTTTTCTATGATCTACATGCAAAAATGTACAGTGAGATACTGACTTATAACTGAGATATAGCCAAGCATGAATAAATTGGTTTTTATGATGGCATCTGGGATTTCATTTTTCTGAGATTCTAATTTGCTAATGCCTTGTTCTAAAAATTTATTCAGATTTTGAGATATAAACTTGTTTGTATAGAAAATTTTCAATCCAAACTTTTAATGGAAGTTATAATCTCAATATGAATTCCTTATAGAGAGTTCCATAACGGTATGGAGGAAAATATACGGACGTCTGCATTAGAGAATGACGATATATTTGTAAATTACAATGACTCAGCTTACTGTTGCAATGTCTTTAAAATTTTGGCAGGCCAATTATAGATTTGTTTAATGCCGTTCAGTGATTCATGTCTCCTAGACTGAATTCCTTACAGAGAGTTATGCTCTCAACATGAATTCCTTATAGAGAGTTCAATATCTGTATAGAGGGAGATATACGGACGTCTGTATCAGAGAATGACTATACATTTGTAAATTATACCGAACTCTGCTCACTGTTGCAATGTTTTTTAATTTGGGCAGGCCAATTATAGATTTGTTTAAGCCGTTTAGTGATTTATGTCTCCTAGACTGCTTATTGATAATCCTTTTCCATGGCTTTTTGTTTGTGCTTGATAGTTTTTGTAGGTTTTGTTATCTTGTATTTTACTTTGCAAGGGCCCCAAGGCTCACTAAATTTATCAATATTTAAGTAGCTAGCAAGTGGTCATTCTAAATATTAGTCATCCTTTTTGTCTCTTTCTCTGTAATTATAACGAATTAAATTTCTAGTTCGGGTCCTATCACCGTTTATTATTACTGAATAGTCTATATATCTGTATTTTAATCAAACCTCGAGATTTTGTGTGTAAGTAAATCATAACTTTATTTCCATTGCATTGACAATGAAATGAAACATAATTTGGGACTCAATCTCCAAACAGGTATAGAGTTGAGTCTCCATTGAAATAAAAGTAAAACTTAAACACCTAACAACACATCAGTAAGTTGGCATGATCTCAGTTTTCACAGATATGGGAATTCTCACAGCATGAACTCCATTAGTCCATGTCAAGCTACCAAAAAAGAAACCTGTGTTCACTTGATAGGTTGTGGAGACAGTAACCCTGTAAGAGATCTTCTTGGTTGCAGCATCAAATACCAAGACTTCAGGATTTACAGACACCAATATGCCAAGTGGGGGTTCAATTGCTGCTTTATAAATGGATTTAGTGGCTCCTCCAACATTTGTTACAGTTCTGGTGATGGTGGTGGAATTCCCAAGACTTGGTATGGTTATTGAAGGTACATTTACATCCAGAATTGATGGTTTTTTACCGGGGCACATTGTCGGTTTCCCTGCAATCCTAGAGATAGCAGAATTGCTGTAGCTCATAGCGCATAGGTAGTGTATGTAGTCAGCTGTGGTCATGTCATATACCAGACCAGGATCGGCTGCCTTGTTTGGGTTTACGACACCGCCTCCTAGATCTAATGGATCAGCAAGCTTTTGAGAAGCTCCATGAGCAAATATTGGGGAACCTGAAGGACTATTCTTCCATGCTGCAACAATCAAGAGTTTGTGAATGCATAGTAACAAAAATGGTGGCAGAAATCATATAATAAGTTATCAGAGATAGAAATAATACCAGTTGTGACAAGTGCTGATTTAATGGCTGCAGGAGACCAATCAGGATGAGTAGATTTGAGAAGTGCAACAATGCCCGAGACATGAGGTGTTGCCATTGAAGTTCCAGTTAACATATCGAATCCATTATCAAAGTATTGACCAAGTGGAGAACTGGCAGCTATTATGTTCACACCAGGTGCAGCAATGTCTGGCTGTGTTCACACCAGATAACAAGGCCTCATAATAATGTACGAAACATTGACATTGAGCTCATTCGTATATAATTCAAGTGTCTATTTGATGTTCGAGTTAGTTTAATCGTAGAAAACGTTTGCCAAGTGCAAATGGAGTCATAAAAATGTACCTTTAGAATTGCAGGTGCAATGGAGTTAGGCCCCCTTGATGAGAAATATGCCACATTGGCTGAAAGAGGCTGTCCTACGAATGTTTTCGCTGGGCTAAACTTCACCACAGGCGATCTTTTTAATCCAATTCGAAAACAAAGAACACACAAGGATTACTTATATAGTCTAGTAATTACTATCAAGAAGTTGAAAATAAAGATGAAAATGATTATATATACCTGGTAGAACGCGCATACAAGAGTATCTGGGTTCCAACGTTGAAATCGACTTCAATGCAAGGGAAGTCATTGTCACATGGTAATAAGGTGTCATAGGGAGTTCTCGCGAAAATAATACCAACAGCACCTGCCGCTTTTACAAATTTTGTGGCATTTGTTAATCTATGATACAGTGAGGGGAATATGAGCACCACTTTCCCAGCTACCAAACTTGCATCAAGTGGTGGATTTTGAGATTCACTGAAAATTATTAAATGAAGAAGTGAATTACACAATTACATTTGCTTCAAAGCATACTGATATAGATTGTATATAGCTTAGCTACCCTTCTGAAGCGACTCTGAGTGTCGTTTCCTCTGCGTATATTATGCCTGTAAAATCAATCTCCTTTTCTGTAAATATACCTTGACCCTACAAAGATTGTGATAAATCAATCAATAACAACAGTACTCGAACCACTGTTCCATTTTCATTATGTTAGCAGAACAATGAAGACTATATATGCATACCACTAGAGTTTCGTTGTTTCCAAGTGTTATGGGAGCAGGAAATGAACGATCGATGGTACTAGCCGCGACTGTTATGATCCATGGAGCTGTGTTCTTCACTGTCTCAGCTGAAGGTCCCTCATTTCCGGCTGCACAAACAACGGTGATCCCCTTAGCAACTGCATGGAAAGAACCTATAGCAATTCCGTTATGCTCATCAACTTCTGAGAATAAAGGATTTTGGCCCGCAATAGAGAGAGAGATCACATCAACCCCATCATGTATAGCTTCATCAAAGGCTTTCAGTATATCAGCAGAGGCACATTGTCCTCTATTCACGTTCCAGCAGACCTTATACATAGCCAAACGTGCACGTGGTGCACCACCCCTGATCGTGCCAAAACCAAGGCCATTGTAGCTAACGTGGTGCACTAACGAACCAGCTGCAGTGCTTGATGTGTGTGTCCCATGTCCTATGGCATCTCTTGGGGAAAAGAACTCATGGACTTCAGATTTGTTAAATGATTCGCCGTACTCAGCAAGAAATCCATCGATAAACCAACGAGCTCCTATGATTTTTCTGTTACAATGAATTGTAGCTTTGAATTGGTCTCCTGATTCACATCCACCCTTCCAATGAGATGGAATCGGTCCAAGTCCTTCATCACTGAAAGCTTTCGATTCAGGCCATAATCCTGTTTCATCAGAATTTATATTTTTAGTCTTGAAAAGTGCATATGTGATCAGAGAAAGATTGAGAGATATGAAGAACCTGTATCGAGGAGACCTACGATCACACCCTCTCCCATGTTGCTAGTATGAAGAAGATTTGGTGAATGAGAAGAGAGGCCAAGGAAATCCCAACTCCTGGTCGTTTTCAGGCTAAGAATTCTATTTCGTATGACTCGAACAACACCAGGAAACTCTGAATGTGATCAATCAATTCGTTCAGAAATATAAAAGCACATTCCTATCCGTACTTCAATTGAAGAGGAACAAGAATAAAAAGCAATAATATTTGTTTCAACACAAATACCGGAAAGCTGTTGTGCTTGAGAATCTGTAAGCTTGGCTGCAAAACCTGAGAAGCTATGTTTGTAATTGTACACCATCAATTTTGAGGCCTCTTCCTTACTGCAGAATAGAATTTGCTTGTAAAATAAATGACGTATTAAACCGACAGGATTTTCAGTCAAGTGTCCTGTATTAAACTGACAGGATTTTCATGTATGTTATCATACCTTCCTACTATCTCTGCAAGCATTTGATGATGTGAATCTACGACAAGCTTGTTATCATCATGCTGCTTCTCTCCCAGATAAACAATATGAACCTGTATAGAAAGCGAAAAACATTTATCAAACATTTGAAGAGGAAATCTTGTGGATGATTATTTGAGATGATTTACATTTCTTTTGGCCTCAACCATTCTTGGCATGAGGCTTTGCTTATCGATAACGAATACAATAAACACTAGAGCGATCAATGGCACAATCGGGTTCCTCATTTTGTCTGTCAAGTTTAGGCTGATGAAATATGAATCAAGAACTCTGAACTAACAAATCACCAGGATATATAAGAACACTAGCAAGAACACAAGATATTCAAAGTTAATGCTATGCTGGGCTTCAGGGAAGCTTGCAGCCTGTGTATTAGTTGTGTGATTGCTCAAGAAAGTTGTGGCAACTAAATATATACTCTATTTCATCTTCCTGTAGACTTTGGACTCTACGATTAACTCACTAAAATATTGCCATTCCATCCCATAAAAAAATTATCCTGAACTAGATACCCTAGTGTCCATGACCACTAGATCCTGTCAGGTAAGAGCTCAACCAATGATATAAAGCTCTCGGGAACTCCACTTTCTTACCAAGAACCATGATTCGATTGAGATATGAATCAGTCAAACAGAAATTTTTTAATATTCTATTATAAAACTAAAAGAGTACAAAAAGATATATCCAAGCAAGAATAATTAGCTGGTTGATAATTTGGCAGAATCTCAGATTTCAGAAGCTCTAATTGAGATTTGTCTCAGGTTTTTTAATTTTCTATTCTCGGATTGCAGCACTTTCTGTCATTTGGCTCAGGAAATATTACTAAAAACAACTGCAATCACATAAACATAATAATCTTTGAACTTTTATTCCTTTGTCTCTTCCTTTTGAAGCATTCATAGCCTCCTTTTATCAAGAAAATTAATGGACTCTTTTGTTAATTATTCTATATAATTACATTTCCAGGATAGTTGCAAAATCCATAACCGTTTGTATCATATATGTTACTAGTATTAATCCGTCCGACTCGTAAAAGAAACATTAATAAGGTTAGAGGTCTAACGAAGACCTAAATATGTCACACTTTACGATTTAATGGATAAATGTGAGACTCAAACCCTTATCATTTAACTGAATGAGAAGTGACCAACCATTTTGGTAAGAGTACTCGTGCTGAAATCATGTGCAAACCCGGTAACATAATTTATATGCGGAATCACTAATTACGTATCATATATAATAATCAGTTTTGTAGCACCATGTACTATGACATAATTAATATATGTGTAATCACTAATATATGCTGTTTGCAGTTGATAATTATTATACATATATTTTTTTCATATGAAATCTTTATGATTTAGGATTTCATACGAAAAAATTTACGGGATCTCGAACTAGATAATTAGTTAATTACTATATATATATAACTAGCCATAAAATTAGTAGAGTTATTATATTTAGATAGCATTAGTGTTTTGATTGTTTTTAGTAAACAATCAACTTTTTGAATAGAAATACCCTAAATGGTTTTTTGAATAAAAGTACTTTTAATTTTTTTTTAAAAAAAAAATCTAAAAATATAGCTCTTGCCTAAGGGTGTGCGGTGGATCAGATCCAATGGATTTGTCATGATCCAAGATCCGATCCGATCCGATTCGATTCGATTGGATCGAAGAAATTGAAATCCAATCCGATCCAATTTTATAGAGGGATCCGATCCGATCCGATTCGATTATAAAATACTTCGATCCGATCCGATATGATCCGATGGATCGAATTAATATAAAGTCATTCGTAATATATAAAAGATATAATCTGAAATAAATAAAATCAAATAAATTATTTAAACATTACTAATTAACTCAAATAAAATTAACATTAAAAAAATACATGACATAACTTGTAAACTTTATATAATTCAAAAAGTTTATAAACATTATTCATCGGCTCCAAATGTAAACTTAATAAGCCGTGATATTGATGAAGAAGAATAGAAGAAAAGAAGATGGTGGATTGTTGGCCGTAGAAAAATTGAGAAAGAAAACCCAAAATAGTAACATTAAAAATTGTATTTTGGTTGTGCCTTTACATTAGAAAGTAGTGAATAAAATAAATTGTCCAATATAAAAATAAGGCCTAATATTTTAGACGGATTGGCAAATTCGGCGGATTTCCAAACGGAAATCCAAGATCCGATCCGATCCGATCCCATCCCATGGATTTTAGAATTTAGGATCCAATATAATCCAATCACCTTTCTGAATTCGATCTAATCCAATGGATTGGATCCGATCCAATGGATCGTATTGGATTGGATTGGATCCTGCACCCCTACTCTTGCCGACCTCCAAATAAAATAAAAATTAAAAAAATCGGAGGTCCCTCGGAAGAAAAGGAGGATAAAACAATTAAATATGTTACAATTTGTTTAAGTGTTTTTTGGCATGTTTAATAATAAAAAAAATTGTTTATCATGTTTAATCCCAACCAAAAAAAAAAAAAAACCCTAATGTGCTTAGGAATTCAGTAAATTTCCAAATAAAAAAAAATAAAAATAAAAAAACACTTTAACGTGTTTAATCTCAATAACAAATTTCTTAGCGTATTTAATTCTAACAACAAAATCCCTTAGGTGTTTAATCTCAAAAAAGTAATAGGCCCAAAAAACTAAACAAGCCTATTACTTTTTTTTTTTCCCTTGTTTTTTTTTCCTTCTTCTTCCCATATTTTTAATTTAAAAAAAAAAAAAATGGAGGTTTATAATTAAAAATTAAAATAAAATTAGTTTTAAAAAATAAAAATAAATAGAAAAAACATGAATAATTTTGTCTCTTCGGTGACTATTTACTAAGAACAATAAAAACACTAAAGCTAGTTAAAAATGGCTAATTCCTCTATATGATTTACTAAATTATTATTTTAGTATCATAAAATTACTAACACTAAATAATATAAAAATAAATATTAACAAAATAAACGGTCACATAACCACCACTAACGACCGTGGAGAGGAGATTTTATTACAGGGAGCTGATAATGGCGAGTCTCCTCCTCATCTTCAACTCACTGTCTCCCTCTCTTCTCACCACGCCCACACGTGCCTCCTTCCGGCCCCCGCATGTGCCACTCTATCAGGGAGTCCATTTCTCCCGCAAAGCCAGAGGCTTGACGACCGGGGTCGTGACACGTGCCGGGCCCACCACCAGTAACTACATATTCGCTTTCGTGCTTCCTCTCTCACTTCTGGCTATCACTGTCTTCGCTTCGATAAAAGTAGCAGATAAGCTTGACGACGAATTTCTTGAGGAGGTATTTGATTGCTGCTTCTTCTTTATTTTTTTCAACTGGGTTTGTGTTATTTTTCTCTTGTTTTGTCTTGTTTGTGATAATTTTTTGGATTTGTGTTTGAAATTTAATGTTGTGGTTGGTGTTAATTTGATGTTTTTTGAATTGGGTTTGTGAATTTCTTGTGTTTGGTTGTTTGATTCAGCTGGTTTCATTAGTATTGTTGAATGTCAATTTGAAAGACATGAATAGCTTTAGTAGAAGCTTGGTAAGTGATCTTGTGATTGATTAAAAGGTGGTTATTTGTCATGGAAAATTATGATTGAATCTGTTGAATTTGCTGAGTTATCATGATATGCTTCTGGTTTTTTTTTTTTTTTTTCCCAATTTCGTTTTTAGCTAGATTATGATATACTGTTCTTCCAATTAGATACTTCGAAACTTTAGTGCACCTTCCTGGTTCTTCTGTTATCAGTATTATGTGTAGTTCCTGTTTTTACTCTTATTTCAATTGTTATATTTGTGAATTGTGAAACTTTTAATATTATTACAGAGAATTTATTTGGAAATTAGTTTCATCATATGTTTATGTAGTTTTCTCTAGTCCGAAATCGCTGATTAACAAAATTCCTAATAGGTTATGATCGTTGTTGTGATTTTTGTGAAGGTCTTGATCAACAATTTGTGATATGGTCAAGACCCCTGACGACCTATAAAAAAAAATACCATGAAAGCTTAACATTAATCATGACAGTTCTCACTTAGATATTTGTTAAATCAGGGATTCAATACCTGAGAATTACTATATGTTTTATTTTATGAATGTCAACTCCAACTCTAGAGAGCACCATTGTAGCTACTGAGTGCAACATCTCTCATTTTGAAGCCTATAAGTAGTGTTTGTAGTGGAATGTGTTTCATTGTTTGTTGTGTCTAAAATGATTTCTATACTCAATTGTATTGACTTTCATGATTTGATTCGATATAGCTTATACTCACTGTGTCTCAACATCTCTCATTTTATGCTTCTGGGTTCGTTTTCAATTCCGTTTTCAGCTAGATTCTGATATACTGTTCTTCCAATTAGATACTTTTAAACTTTGGTGCACCTTCCTGGTTCTTCTGTACTCTGTATTGTGTGAAGTTCCTATTTTTACTCTTATTTCAATTGTTATGTTTGTGAATTGTGACTGGTTGTGAAAAGGAATATTGTACAGATAGAAGTTATTTGGAAATTAGTTTCATCATATGTTTATGTAATTTTCTCAAGTGCGAAGTCACTGATTTAACAAAATTTGATCATTGTTGTGATCCTTGTGAAGGTCTTGATCAAAATCTTTATAGTTTTGACGAGTTATAATGTGGTCAAGGCCCCTTATGATCTGTCAAAATTCCATGAAAGCTTCAGTTAGGACCTTAACAACATTAATCACAACAGTTGTGACCCGGATTTTTGTTAAATCAGGGATTCGATACTTAAGAATTACTATATGTTTCTGCTTATGAATGTTAGAATCCAACTCTAGAGAGCAAGTGATATTGTGGTTACTGAGTGCAGTTTCTCTCATTTTAAAGTCTAGGCTGTCATTTTGAGACTCTTAAGAAGTATTTGTAGTGGAATGTGTTTCAATGTTTGTTGTGTCTAAAATGATTTCTATACTCGTTGTATTGACTTTCATGATTTGATTGTATATAGCTTATACTCCAAGAAGCAATGAAGGAAGGAGATGAGGAGGACGAGGAGGACGAGGATGACGATGATGAAGATGATGTTGAAACTTATTTGCAAGAGAAGGCACAAGAACTCGCAATTCCTCGTACTCGGAACAGACCCAAGCGGGAAGCTTAGGCTTCATATGTATGTCTGTTTTCACAATTTTCTTATCACAGCTTAAACATCGAGTTTCTTGTTCCGATCCAGATTTAGTACTTCTGTTTTCGAGATATGGAATTTGGTTCTACTTGTATATCCATTGAGCATTGTATATTAGTGATTTCATCGGATGATTATCCGAGAAGAGAATAGTCTTGTTGGAAATTTCTTTGTTTTAGAATATATTGATAAAGTTTTTCTGGAGCATTCTCTTCAAATTTGTACAGATAAGGTTCTTCGTCACTCAGATGATTCAACTTATGTTCTTGGCCATCCGATCTCTCGTTTGAAACTTGAAAGTTTGTGAACAAGTTTCAACAAGAGTATGTTCTAAATTCTAATCACGATATAATATTTCCCGGATCTTCTTCAAGCTAATCTCCCTATTTCCAATTCTCCTGTCACACTCCTCCCTCCATTGGCGTATGCATCTCATCAAGTTAAGCCATTAGAACAAGGACTCCAAATTCTATTTTCCAGCTGAATTCTGTAAGCCTCCATCACATGCATATACATACTGTATTCTTTATGTATATGTGGATACAAATGTATGCGTGTGTGTGTATTGCAATGATAACATGATTCACTTAGTAAATTCTAGCTGGCTTAGATTTAATAGAGATAGACACAACAAATAGATTCATTTAACAGATTGAAGAAAAAGAAATGGATATTCAAACACTAACCAAGAGAGACCAATGGATTCATCCACCTCTTTTTTTTTTTCTCTTAAAATTCGAGTTTTAATTTTTTTTTTTAAAATTATTTATTTATTTATTTATTTTTTAAATCCCCCTACATCTCACAGAATAAGAAAATTTAAAAGTTTGAACTACTATCGGTAAGTGTCGATTATCATCTGTTAGCATCCGTTGGGGGGCGGTAAAACGATTATTAAAAGGGGGAATTACAGTTTAGTCCTTATCTTTTAAGGAAATATCACTTTTTTACCCGACTTATTTGTATTAGGGTCTTTAGTCCTCATCTTTTTGAAAATACATCAAAAAGGTCCTTCCGTCAGTCAATGGTTAGTCAAAGTTAACTGGTCCAGGGGTAAAACGGTACTTTTAGTAATGGAAGTGTCAAAAAGACAGTTTTACCCATAAGGATGGGAAAAGACTGAAATGCCCTTCTAACAATCACTCTTAAACCCTATTTAAATTAAAAACACATCCATAGGGATTGAACCTTCAACCTTGTGGATAAAGGTAATAGACTCTAACCAATTGAGCTACTACAACACATTGTTGAAGGTTTGTTGATTTAAATGTATATATAGTTATATAATATGTTTAAAATAATTTAAATATATTTATATAATTTAAAATAAACTCATATATATATATATATTGAAATAAACTCATATTTAATAATAATATATCAAAACATATTTAAGAAAAAGAAAAAGAAAATAAGAAAACAAAAGGGAAAAAAAATCACAAAAAGGGAAAATTTTCTTTCTTTCTTTCTTTTTCTTTTTTGAATTTTTTCCCTTTTCAATTTATGAGTTTTGATTTTCTAGGTTTCTTTTCAAATGGAAATAAGAAAACAAAAAGAAACCTAGAAAATCAAAGCCTGTAGATTTTTTTTTTTCTTTTGCTCTTTTTTGAATTTTTTTCCCTCACAAATAATATTTTATTTCAATTTGATAAAAAAAAGAAAAAAAAAAAAAAACCTAGAAAATCAAAGCCCATAAATTGAAAAGGGAAAAAAAGAATTTTTTTTCCCCTTTTTTTCCCCTTTTTTTCCTTATTTTCTTTTCCATAAATATGTTTTGATATATTATTATTAAATATGAGTTTATTTCAAATTATATATATATATATATATATGAGTTTATTTTAAATTATATAAACATATTTTAAATTGTTTTAAATAAATTATATAACTATATATACATTTAAATTAGCAAAATTACAACAATAAGTTGGAGTAGCTTAGTTGGTTAGAGTTTGTTGCTTTTAACCATGAAGTTGCAAGTTCAATCCTTGATGGATGCATTTTTAATTTCCTAATATTAAATGGGTTTAAGAGTAATTGTTAGAGGGACATTTCAGTCTTTTCGCATTGCTTAGGGGTAAAACAGTCTTTTTGATACTTCTATTAACGTTGACTGTCAACTTTTTGGTCAGAGGGACTTTTTTGATCTATTTCCAAAAAGATGAGGACTAAAGACCCTAATAAGCATAAGTCAAGTAAAAAAGTGACGTTTCCTTAAAAGATAAGGACCAAACTGTAATTCCCCCTTATTAAAAACCTACAAAGTTACGTAAGGTCCAAAATTGAGTTGAAAGATTACGATAAACGACTTATAACCTTAAATGGAGAGAGTTTTGGCCCAAATTCAACCAAAAATTAGAAAATGTACACGTTTGAGTAAGGGACGAAACCAGAAACTCTTTTCATGGTAGGTTGTCTAGAATTTTAATTTTTTATTTTATTTTTATTGGTAAACTGTCAAACTATTCAAGATTAAATATTATTTTTTTATTTTAATGGTAAATTTTGTTGGTATGAGATAATTTTCACTAATTAAAATAAAATATACACATAGCAGAAATTGACAAATTAATATCAAATTTTTCATAAGAAGTCTAATGCAACTATTTACTTTAAAATCCAAAATTGACAAATAAAAATTAAAAATTAAGTACTTTAAAATTATAGCACTCAGAAAGAAAAAGCATGTCGTATAAGGGTTTATTATTATGACATTCTTATCTTATCAATTAAATATTTTTAAAGTACATAATAGAAGTTTTAATTTATTTTATAAATTCGGGAATTTTTTTTTTTTTTTTTTTTTTTAATTTGCCACTGGTTCGAGTGATTGATAACCTAAATTGAAGTTCATTTCTACTTAAATCACACAAAGTCAAAAAAATTACTAGTTTTAACTATTATCGGCTAATGCTTGTTAGCGTTGATTTTTGAAAACATGAGAGGTCATAAAAGTTCGAAAATGTAGTTAGGAGGCAACTAGCTAACTATAAGCCAATTGTATTGTAATTACTATATCAGTAGTAACTTTCTAATATGGGATTTTGTACAAATTTTTTGTACGGTTTCACTATTGGAATAGTGAAACCGTATAAATTTATTATGCGAGATCCTACCATTGATAATTTCTGACTAAACTGACATGACTTTAAATAATTTTTCTCCTTCTTTCAAAAATATAATAAAATAAAAAAATATTTTTTTCTCCCTTAATTAATTCATTACAGTTATTTAGAAAACGCAAATAAACAAACAAAATAAATAAACTCATAATTATTTTTGTTTTGGTATAAAAGCAAGCCCTAACAAACCACAATTGGATCAAAAATTGAAAAACCAAAAACCCTAACAAAACCACACAGACGACGAAGAGATAGAGATGACGCAGAAAGGGGGTCTATTCAAAGGCCAACAGAAGAAGAAAACAATTCCTCCTAACCGCCACGGAAAAGCAGTTCAGACTCGCAAAGGCAAGTTCAAAACTTTATCTACTTATTTTTTCATGCTTTTTTTGTTTAATTTTGTTTAATTTTGAGTGATATTTTTTTAATGTTGTTTGTGAAGGGAAGAGAAATGTGAAGCCATCTAAGGTTACAAAGGACATGGATGTCGATCGGGTACGTTTTTATTTCACTTTCGACTCTCAAAATAATTATGGATTTCTTTGTTTTTTAGCTGCAATTCGTTGGAAAACCAAAATAAAAATAAAAATTGTGTCTTTGTTAGTGTTGAGGAGCATATTGTTATTACAGAGAAGCTGCTCTGTTGTTTTAGTGATCACTCTATGTTCGGTTGAAGTTCTCTTACTTTGGTTTAGCTGGTGGCTTACTATGATGTTTGATTCTATCAGACCCTATTAATGGAGGCCGTTTTGGCTGAGAAAATATTGACTTGTGTCGTTTTAGGTGGTAGAGAAACCTGTGGGGGGGGAGCATAAAGTTTACGTGGATGAGTTTCTGGATTATGAAAGTAGGGCTCTAGTGTTAAAGTTCGAATTTTTGGTTATTATGAAGGTGGAGAGAGTAGTTAATTGCAAATTGATGGTTTTGTTTGATTAGCTAGGCTGATGGTTTGTACGAGATTTTTAAGTTAATCGTAATCTTGTCAGTCTGCTGAAGTTATCTTCTACAATCATGATATTGTAAGTATGTCTTCATTGCTAGAAAGAGGTGCTAGATTTGTGTAACTTCTCTTCGGCTTTCTGTACTTTTTTCTTGATATAGTGAACACCATACCATTCTCCAGCATTAGTGGATTGAACGGAGTTGGAGGTCATTGATTGCTCACTCTGTCTGTTAAGGATATTTTTGGGGAACTGTTCTGTTAGTTTCTGTTTGGCTGCCGGAAGGGTCTGATGGGCTGATCCTTGACTGAAAACATCAGTTTGAAAATAACACCCTTTTCTATTGTGAAGGTTTTCGTGTATGCGTACTTTGAGTTGCCTTTCTATAAGCCTCTGGTTCAAGAATTAGTTTAGAGAAATTATAGTTGGTCAGGAAACCTAAAACATAAATGAGTCGGCAATTGATTTAGATAGTAAATGGATGTTCCTCATATAATATTGCTGGGAAAACTTTCAAATTTCCAATTTGTTGGAGTTTTTGTCACACCAACAATCATAGATTTATACCCTTAAAATAGTCTGTTTAAATAGCGGAGACAGATAATAGGGATCAAATAAGTGTATATTATAACTATAGTTTTAAATCTTAATGCTATTGAATAAAACCTTTTTCTCCTCATCCTGATATGTGATTACAAAAGAAGCCATTTTAGTAGCGATTTGGCTACTTGGTGTTATTGTAGGTTCGACTGGAATAAATTTAATACACGGCCATCAGACTATTAAATCTGGTTTTACTGGTTTGTCAACATTCACATTGCTGATGGCTTTTCTCCCCCTAATCTGATGAAATCAGGAGGTGACAAAATTCATAAACAATTGCAACGAGATGAAGGCAGCCACTCGTGCTAACAACGAAGGTGGCCAACTAAGTATTGTCAAAGGCGAGCCTGCTGGCAACAAGAAAGACGGCCACACTGAAGAAGCATAACCATAGAGCAGCTGTTCGAAATACAAACCGAACCAATATTCATGTTGAAAATCTTTTGTGTTGTGATATGGTCATGTTTTTATCTTCTTTTTTTTCTTCAATTTGTTACTCACCACTTTATGGACATGAAGATCCAATTTTTTGTTGCTTTTACATTGGTTGATGAAGGCTTTGAAGGAGAGATCTGTAATATAAACCAGGATTGAATTTTCAGATAACACAGTTTTGAAATTTTAACAAGAATGACAAGAATCAGAAATTTTTATGTGGGCTTATTTCAATTCCAATGTATATATACATAGTACAGTAACCTTCCATAGGATCTTTAGTCAAGTCAGTCTGAAATTTTTTCTAGGACTAAAGTTATATAACATTGTGGAACTAGATGGTCCAGATCTATAAAATTATGAAACTATATAAATAGTTACATAATGTTGTGGAATTGGTTCCTCAATATGTTGTCATATGACCGATCTTCCCAAAGAATCATAACTTTACGTATACATATACGAAAGTCTTCAAAGGGAATGGTCGTTGTCTTACTACGTATTTTTTTCTATGTTCATCCTTCAATACATAACGTTTGGATGAGCTTTTCAACGGTCTCCATTCTACATTCTTATGTTAATATAACGCGTTTGGAAGAGCTTTCTATAGTCTTGAAATTCGAAAGCCTGATATGATGGAAAGGGTCTTAAGAGCATCCCCAATAGGTCAGAATTGGGGACCTCCTTGACTATATTTAGGGAGCCACGATCGGAAAGTGCTCTAATAGGCTCCTTATCCCGCTCCTTATCCCGCTCCCTATTTTTAATTCCGGCCAAAGCCTCCCTAAATTTAGGGAGCTAAGACATCCTCCCTATTTTTTAATCCTCTCTCCTCAAATGAAATGGATGGTGAGGATGAGTCCACATCACTCATTTTTAATGGTCCAAATTCATTCTCCCTATTTTTTATTTAACTCAACTTCTTTTAATTTAAACATAAATAATTCATTTATTTTCCTCCATTTTATTCTTTTCCAACAGCTAGGCGCTGCAAAATTTAATTTTTTTTTAACCCAAATTGCTAGTTTGCAACAGCTATGATCATGATTCTGTATTGATTTTATTTTTTGTCAGATGCAATGACTCTTGTGCAGATGTAGAACGACTTTTTTTTATTTATTTATTTTTTTATATATATATAATAAAATTGAACTACTTCAATTTTTATTACACTTTCAACTTTCAATAATATTTTAAATTTATTTAAAAATAATAATTTTTTAATTTAAAAATAAATAAATAAATAAATAATAGTGAGCCATTTTTAGAGAGGTTTGTTGGAGTCTTCACTCCTTATATGACCCCCTATTCCTAAAAAGTACAATTGGCTCCCTAAATCTAAGGAAAAAATAGGGAGTCTTGTTGGGGATGGTCTTACAACGAGAGTGCCTTTAGCATTACATATCCAATCTGAATGATGAGTTGTTGAGATTGAGACGCGACAACGGTAGACTGTAGACAAGGTGAAGTGGATCCTAGTCATCAACATTTTACTGTAAACGATCACGTTTATCTGAATTCTGACATGACATTATTTTATAGTACAAAATAATATAGGTTCTGTTCTGTGTTCTTATCATCTCCTCCACAACGTTAACAGGACATCTACCTGTCAACCTACGTGGAATTACAGATGGGCTTTACAGTTAAATAACCGTTGGATCATTTATTCGGTCCTTCTCTCTTAATGACAATTAATCAAATTAATATGTTATAAGAATTTCATTTACTGATGACTGATCTTTTTTTTTTTTTATGAATAATGACTGATCTCTCCTTGCGTTTTTTTTTTTTTTATCAAAAGTTTGTCTTTGGTTGTGTCCTGCCACGTGTCATGCATTGATTAGTTTGCGTTTATGTCGTGGGCATTGAAAATGAATGTAGCGTAAAACAAGAACAACAGTTTTAATGCTTGAAACCTAACACTAAAAAGTATGAGGCATTTTCTTGGTGAATCATTTAATATTCTGTGTGACTTTTAAAATCAATTTATTTCTTAAGGTCCTTTCCTTCTAGGAGGATCCTATGAACCGAGAGTCAAAACTTGTGTGCATTCAAATCAAGTGGCTACTACTAGTTCATTTTTAGCAAAACTAGTTGTACACTTGTACATATCCGTTTTCATTTCCCGTGATAGTTTAACAGAGGGTATGAGTCTCATTTTTGCCTATTAAATCGAATAATGTGAAAGACCTTTCTTTTATAATGAAAATTGCATTTCGAATTAGTGTCTGATTATCAGTAATCCTTACTTCTAGTTTTAAGAAATATTACTGCAATAAAACACTTTTTAATCAAAATACTGTCAATTATATTCATAAATTACATAAAAAAGACGATGTTACCATCAAAATTAACTTTTTTTTTTTTTTTTTTTAATGGGACTTTTGCCAAATCAAATGCCAAGTTCAAATTATAAAAACTTAATTATCTAACTTTTTTTAACACAGTTTTTTTTTTAAATAAAATAAAAATAAAAGCTACCAAATATAAAATTCCATTAACAGTCTAATTGATATGAAAACTGAAAATTTTGTTGGTGGTTTTAGAAAAGAGCCAAAAAAATAATAATAATAAATAAATAAAATAATAGTAGCTTGTAGTGACTTACACGTCCAAGTAAATAGTTCATGGTAAGACCCCCGAACTTTCCCAAAATTATATCTTTTTTATTTCTTTTCCATTTCTGTTCCTTTTTTTTGTTCCTTTCTTTTTCAAAGAAAACTCCTTTCCATTTCTCCTATTCTTCCTCTTCAGTCTTCAAGTTAAATCTAGAAAGTTATTAACACTTTTTTCTTCTTCTTTGTTTCATCATTTACCGTGATTCAAAAGCCTTACCCAAATTGTTTTTTAATAAAATTCTACCGTGTATTTGAATTTAACAAAAAAATTGAAAATGATAGAAGGAAAGAGCCAATAAAAGAAAGCTTTCTCAATATATGATTTATTAGCTCCAACTAATTGACAACGTTAAAATATTTTTATTATATATATATAATCTTTCTATTATCACTTTATCGGTTCGAATTGACAATAAATATATCAGGACGAAGAATGTGAACCACATATTATAGAGAAATTTTGATAAGTGTATACACTTTGAGTCAAAGTATGTAAATCCAGTGGTCCACATTTTTCGTCCTGATATATTTATTGTCAGTTCGAACTGATAATAGAAAATCTATATTTATATATATATAATTTAGATTTATAACTTAAAATTTTGATTTAGATTAAAAACACATGGGTGGTTGAGATATATAAGTCAAAATTTTAAGTCACAAATTTAAGTTGTTTTTGCCTAACCCTATATATATAATATTTTTTTTTTCTATTTACTCAGCACATATGGTAGAGATAAGTTTGAGGTTTGGATAAATAACTCTAAAATCAGCGGTTTGAATCCTATAAATATCAAAAAGTTTCAAAAAAAATATATGGTGTAGTTGGATAGATATATAGATTTTTTTTTTATCAAAAACAACTTATAAAAAGATGGGTCATGGTCCCATGTTTGTTTGTTTGAAAAGAGAAAGAAAAAGAGACTTAAAAGAGTATCCAAGTTGAATCAATCTAAGCCATCAAATTTTATCATCAAGACTCCAATTTTGACCCCATTAAGTTGCACCTCATACACATAGAACAAAAACCCTATTCGCACGTGCTACATGTGTCATCCCGACACATGCACCGAGATCCCCTCTCATTGGCTCGTACACTCCACTCGCTTTTCCAAAGTAGTTTAAACGACTCACACGTGTATCCTAACGTTATCATTCTGCTGCTAATAAATAAAAAATAAATTTAAAAAAAAAAAAAAAAACCATTTTTAACAGTCAAAACGACGACAAACATAAAAGCAAAACCAAAATAACATCACTAGAAACGTACGTACAAAATCCAACAACAACATCTTCAGACATCACCGCCACATCTTCAGACATGGTTGCCTTGGAGCCTGTAAGTTACCACCATAGCATAGCTTGTAGTGATTTTTTCTTTTTCTTTTTTGGTTAAAAATATATGTTTTGGTGTTGAATATAAACCGATTAGTTTGGAGACTGAAAAAAAGACGACTTTTTTTTTCAGGTGCCAGAGAGAGAGAGAGAAGAGAGAGAAGCAAGAGAAGAAGAAGAAAATGAGAGGAGAGAAGAGGAGGATTTGGAGAGAGGAGAGGTGGGTGTGGAAGAAAAAGCGGTGGAGAGCAATAAAAATGTTGAAGATGATGATGGTTTTCATGACCATGAACTACATCATCCACAACAACAGAAGATAGATAGAGGGTTTCAGGAGCCAATGATGCACAGATTGAACCCAACAAACCCTTTGAGAATTGTCATCAATGGAGGTACAAGAGTTGCTGCTCCTAGAATGGCAACTCCTTCTCCTTCTCAAGCTTCTCAACCTCGCTCAACTCCAGCTTCTCAACCTCGCTCAACTCCAGCTCGCTCAACTCCAGCTCCAACCCCTCAAGTATGCATTTTTAACACTTTTTTGAGCTTAGTGTTAATAGTGTTAAAGAGTTGTACAGATTTATCTTTTGATTAATTAGTTTTCATGCCTGAAAATCTTACTAATTTTGGAAATATTATAACTAAAGTTTGAGATTTTGATTTTGATTTTGTTCTTGTGGTCAGCAATCATTGACTACATTGAATTCAAGAAGGTTCACAAACAAGATATCTCTGTTCATTTTTGCTCTGCATATGGTTCTGGCTATTGGGTTGGTGTGTTTTCTTGTATTCAAAGGAGTTCAAGGTTTGATTGTGGCGTCGGATTCTATTAAAAGAAAAGAGAAAAGGGTTTTAAAGCATTTGCTGCCCCAAGTTGAGGCTGCATCTCTATTGAGCATCACTCTCTCATTTTCGTGGCAAAAGGCGGTCAGGCTATGGCCTAGATTCATGGTTCATTTCATACTATGGAGTACTTTTGTCATGTCGCTTGCCGCTGGAATCCTCCTGATTTGCTTCCAAAACCCTCCTACTGCTGGTCTTGGAGTGTGCTTCATTGCATTTTCAATTGGCAGTGGATTGTATGCTTGTTGGGTGAATCCGAGACTTGGGTTCTGTGTTAAGGTCCTGATCAAATCCTTAGAACCTGTTACGAAATTCTCTGATTTGAATCATCCTACTTACTGGACACTTGGAGTTGGTTTCATGTGGATGTCTCTATGGATTTTAGCAGTTATTGGAGCCTTGAATTTTTATCTCCCTCCTTTGATCATCATTGCTTTGTTCTTGAGCTTGGCTTGGACTACAGAAGTTATGAGGAACATTGTCAATCTAACTGTTAGTAGAGTAATTGCTCTTTATTATCTAAGAGGAATGCAATCTAATACTCAATTTTGCTTCCAAAGAGCCATGTCTATAAATCTTGGAAGCGCTTGTCTTGGATCTTTGTTCGTACCATCGATCGAAGCTCTCAGAATCATAGCTCGAGCTCTGAATTTGCTCAAGGGAGAAGATGAGTTCTTGTGTTGTTGTGCACATTGCTGTCTTAATGTCATGGAGTCCATTTTCAAATATGGCAATAGCTGGGCCTATGTGCAGGTATTATTACTATCAAGTCATCTAATAATATTTATTGTCATTTACTCATTTTATATACATTTGTCAACTCTTTTATTGTAATTATTTCCGAAATATCGAATTTCATACCGTTGCAATCGAAGCATTAAAATCCTCGTTGTCATTGTGGTCCATACTAAATTATTTATAGAAGTGAATTATTCTGGTCAATAATTTAACTCTAAATTTATTTTGATTGTAACAATACAGATAGCTGCGTATGGGAAAGGTTTTGTGCAGGCGTCCCAAGACACTTGGGAGCTCTTTCGAAGGCAAGAAATGGAGGATATAGTCGATTCTGACATGACCAGCGCCATCTGCTTCCTCACCGGAGTCTGCAGTGGTTCGATATGTGTCATAGTTGTGGCTGCTTGGACCGCAACAGTCCCAAATGTCCCTAAGTCCTTTATTGCCACCAACTCTCTTCTAGCTTTCTTCGTTGGATACCTCATGGTTAGCTTGCCCTTTTCGACTGTATTATATTCTGCAATTACAACGTTTTCTAATCATATGCTCAACGTGGGATATTTTATAATATTTTTGACATGAATTATAAATTTTTTGTAAATGTAACAGACCAGGATTGCAATGGCAGTGCCTCATGCCTGTGTGAGTTGTTACTATGCTTGCTATGCAGAGAATCCTGACAACAGATTGTTCGATAAAACGATCAAAGACCGTCTCGCATTGATCAAAACTGGTCGTGATGTTGTCGTGCCTACGCCTAGAGTACCACGCCGGTTCACAACTAGCTCATCAACAGCAACAGCTCTTGTATGATTTTTTTTTTTCTCTATCAACATATGAAAAAAAAAATGTTATGCAAAAACATCAAACATGATTTGGGAACATCCTCCAAAAACTTACTATGTTCCAGTCGACTTCATTGAGGTCCAACGAGTCCCGAGTAACCAATGGAGCTCCAGGCAAGTTACCCAGAACAGTTGAAATGAATATGAAGATGAATTATTTGAAAGAGAAAGGTTTACAATTATTGGAGGTTTTCTGATCATGGAGGAACTGTATAGAGAGCCCCACTGAGATTCCAATTCAACAATGCTACAATGACTAAAGTGTCTTTTAGTCCTGTCTTTTTGAATCATTTTTTTTTTTTGGCATATACTTTTAGGATATTCGATGTGAAAAAAAAAAAAAAATCCCCACAATTTATTTATTTATTTATTTAAATTATGTTTATGGGTTTAATTTTTCTGTGTATACAAATCTTTCAAGAATCTGCTTGAGTTGTAATTGAATGTTGAAGCTGTATTGCTTGCTTATCTTAGTTGAGGATTTAATTATTTAAGTGTGTTAGGTTAAGCTTGCCTTGATTAAAAAATTCAATTTAGTATTAAAGATAAGAAGGAAATAACAAATTAGTTGTGGAGAGATATTAATTAAATATTAATCCACAAATTCAAACAAACTAATCTAGATTTAACTATTTTGAAATCAGATTCTGTCAATCTGGACTTATTATTCTTTATGCTAATTGTTAAATGGAGTGAAATTGTGAAATTAACACTTCCAGGTTTTTTACTTCTCAGTTTAGAAGGGAAGTTGTTGTTAGGGGATTTGGGATTTCTCCCACGTCGGTTAAAATCAAAACTAGTCGTAGTATAAATAAACAAAGATTAACATTATCTTTAGAGCCCTTTTACGGATAAAACCATGCAAACACGAGCGAAATTAGTTTTGTTAAAATAGACACTTAGAAAAAGTATTCTATGGATAATACTAGATAAACATTTTTTCAAAAGTACTTTGAAGTGTTTTTGTTGAACACGTTATTTTTTGTAAAACAAAATCAAAAGAGCCATACATGTGAGAAATGTGACTAGAAAATTGAATTAATTGTGATATGATCCAATAGAAAAATTAAAAATATATAAATTTGCAAAGTGGTTACCTTTTCCAATGGCAATAAACAAAAGGCAATGTGAAACAAGCATATGATGAATATAACAGCCATTAAGTAGGGCACTTTACAACTTTTTTTTTTCAATGAATATATTATTCAAAACATGACAATACCATCCAGGCATACATCATGCTTTCCATTATTCATGTTGGAGATTCATCTAGTGGATTATAGAGTCAATTAGAAACCATGATGTTGACATTCTATATAATAAGGTGGATTATGTGTCATTATGCATGCCCATGCATGCCCTTGCATCATCTATGTATCGGATTGAACAAATATTGTTTGATCTCGACAAATCCCAGAAAGTTACTTCTTATGATTCCACATAAAAAATAAAACAAGAACTCAGCTTCATTACAGTAACTCAGTATCAAATAGCATTAACATAAACCAACGTGACAAATACGAAAATGTTCTGGCAAACGAAAACAACAGACCACGGCTCTTAACTTTTCTCCAAATACTTGCGCTCATTTTCCCTCCTCCAGTCATCATGCTTTCGTTGAATCTGATTTCGTGCTGGCTTTCGAATCTGATTTCGCTTCTCCTCTTGACTCAACACTCCTTGCGTCTGCACTTTTCACCTCACCCGAACAACACCCACCACCATGATGGTGGTGATGGTGGTGGTGTCCGTGGTGTTGGTGTTGGTGTCCGTGGTGATGAATCTGCTTTCCCTTTAGTTGCTTGCGCATATCATACGCATCCTCCCCATCAGCATAATACTTCGCCTCTATATCGTGGATTTGATAACCCAGAGTTTCTGTGTACAAGTTAAATGCTGCTCGATTACTCTTCCTAACATGCAACGAGACATACTCCGCTCCAAACACCTGTTTACATCGCTTTCAAAACAATATGTTATTTCATGAAATCTACATCATTTTCCATGTTCTGCTACTATATATGCAATCCACCAAGCTACTTTTCAACAGAAAATAAGGTCTTGCCTCAAGAAGCTAATTCTCATGATACCACATCAAGATTAAAATTGGAATCAAACACCAATCTTTTTAGCTTTCAAAAAATATTTATCCAAAGTTATGCATAACAAGCTATGAATACACTTCAATATCTCAGCTTTTTAATGTTCGATTAGCTTTTAAAACTCATCTTTAAGCTCTCAAAATTTAAAATTTATCCAAAAGTTGCATTAACAGGCTATGAATGAACTTCAATATCTTAACTAAAGAGTACTCATATCACTCAAAATTTCTTATCTTTTTAGTGTTCAATTAGCATTTAAAACCCATCTTTTAGCTTTCGAAAATTAAAATTTAAAATTTATCCTGAAGTTGCATTTACAGGCTATGAATACTACACTTCAATATCTCAAATTCTCAACTCAACAGTATACTCAATGTGAGCTAATTGTTCACGAATTCACTAACTATGTCAACTATGTCCTAATTATACACATTTAAAAAAATCAAATCAACAACAAAAAAATTCAAACTTCTCTAAATCAACTTTGTAAAAACAAATCTCCAAACTTTTCAATCCAACAGTATACAAACAACAAAATCAACGATCAAAGATACGAAATTTATTACAAACAAAAACCGACCTGTTCCATGGCGGACTGGGCGGCGCTCATGAGCTTGGTGGCGAGTCCCAATTTGCGGTGAGTGCGGAGGACGGCGAGGGAGGTTATGTGGCCGTGGCACTCGTTGCTCTCCTCCTCCATCTTGGCCAATACGTAGCCGACGATGCGGCCGTTGTAGTCCTCGGCCACGTAGAGCAGCTGCGGCCACGAAAGTATGTGGTAGAAGTAGTATTTCATCTGGTAATTCTCCGGCAGACAGAACAGATTACAGGCTTGCATCGCCAGCAGATCGTCCACCGTCGCCTTCCGTATGCACACCATCGTTTTTCGATTAGGGTTTCGCTGGTTCGATTTTTGTTGTGAAAGAGAACTCAGAGAAGAGAATGTTGATTTGTCAGCTTAATTGGGTTAATATGTGGACTTGGGCAATTGGGTCGGCCTTTAAAATTGGGTTTGCGAGTGTAGAACTGAAGCGATGTCGTTTTCGTTCTACAAAATTTTATTAATTACCTAATTAGTATTTTAGTCATTTATAAAATCCCTAATAAATACTCTTAATCGATAAAAACATATCCAAAAATTTTATCAAATAAAATTAATCATTTCAACAACTTTCATTTGTTATCAACGTCTCAGATTCGAGTTGCCGCCACAGGAAATGATATATCAATAATAATAATAATAAAACAACTTTGGTTTGTTAATGCTTTTGGTATTGGTATTATTATAAGTGCTTTTCGATAAGTTAAATTGCTAACATCACACACTACAAAATGTACATACAAAATCCAATACGGGCAAAACTCAAAAAGAACTCTTTCTTTCTCCTCTCATTAGTTGAATTTCCACAATCTGATGTGCTTGCTATTGTGTGTAGTGACAACTTTTTTCATCCCAACAGCCAAACATGTGATCGTAGGTCGAGCGCTCTTAGGAATTCTGTCGATGAGGATATCTTCTGAGAGCCTTGTTCCTTTTTTTCTTTCGATTGCAGTGGAAGTATTTCTGGAGGAATTTGATGATGTGCTGATACTAGTGACACAACTTGAGAGAACTTCCCCGGTGTTCTGATCCAGAATCCGTAATACACCATCTATCCCACCAACGGCTAATGTTGATCTGTCGCTTTGTAGGTGTTGTAAAGAATAAACGACGTTTGGACTCACTCGATTCTCCCATAAAGGTTTCATTGTCCTGCAAGTTTCAGAACATAAATCATGATACTTGTGAATTGCTCAACGATTGACCTAGCTTAACAACATAAAACATGTCATGGGTGCATTTTAAAGTTGCAAGGAAAGTATGATTTCTTTGCATACCTAATGTCCCAACTTCGTACATATCCGGCACTGCTTCCAGCAAACACTAGATGAGAACTTGGGTTGAAACACAAGGTCTTTATGCCTGTCAGATTAAGAAGAAATATAATTCAAGCACTAAATTGCAGAAAACATTCAAACAATGTGATTCAACATCATATTTGAGAGCAAGAACTTGACAGCAGGCATATGATACAAACCTGTGGAATCAGTTGGTCTTAGTGTAGCTACCTTCTGGTCAGAAAAGAGACCAGAGATCGTGATACTGCCAAGGGAGGACCCGCTAATAATTAATTGATCTTCACTCAAAGACAAGCATGTTACAGATGCACCATGCATCCTGCGATTTGGAGATCAAAGTAATACCATAAGAAACGAAGCGCATGACACAAATTGAATAACAAAGTTAAGAAAAATAATTACCAATTCAACCACACCATATTTGTAACTATTTGATAACAGTCTGAAACATACCCATTATAATTTAATAGAGTACTGGCAAGCAAAGAATGAAACATACAAAATTTGACATATTTCTCATAGTACACACCTAATGATTCGAGAACATTTCCTACTGTACATGTCAAACACACGGGCAGTCCCATCATCACATCCAATCACAGCCTCAGGATCAAAGTAGCTACAAGGAGAAACAATCAAAGTTCACGCTTAGAAAAAAGCATAAAAATCAAAAGATATAACATTGTAGCATATCAATATATGTCTAATCAAGAAACTCTTAGTATGTTTACGGATCCACAGGATAACATATTAGGTGATCGAACGAAATCAGTATTTATTTCCGAAAAGTGAGTTTTTACTTCCCTATTAAAATGCTACCGAGTTATGTTGCTTAAGGCGAAAGAAATAGCTCAACGTTAGCAAAGTCATGCATTCATAATCTCGTTTATCTAATAGTTGAACTTTCTACCATACCTTGCATACAGAGATATTGACTGTGTAATAATATTTAGTCAAGCTAATTTATACTAGTTTATACAGAAATACATAGTAGTAATATTTTAAATAAATGTAATCAGAACATCTGTCTGTGTACCGCATGCATAAACCCTTTGCAAATGTGCCTTCTTGTGAGGGAAATACACTTCTTGCTCCATTGCGTCTCCATATGCATATACGAGTGCCAACTAAACCAACAATCTACAAATGATATTTAGAGAAATATTAGAAGTTCCCCAATAGAGATTGGAAATTTTATCCGGACACTACAATACAATATAACCATTAACCATAAAGATTACATCATCAAAAAAACGTTTTTGGTGATAAGCTGCCAATTAAGGGTTTGAGTTGCATTGCACTCATGTGGCATTATGTGCTGAGAAATCCTAAAATATGCATCGAAGTGAGGAGGACAATTATACATAATATGAGGGCTAAATTCTGGTGTGTAGACTAATTACTTTTGGAGCTTAAACATAATAAAAAATCAACAAATAAACATATAGTTTAGTAGCTAATGACAGTAAATTCAATAGGTTATATTATATTGGATTTTAGCTCTTGTGCACCACAGCACCAGTCTTAGATAAATTAATAAGCAGGAAAAAACAAAACAGGAAAAGATAAGAAATTAGCAAACTTGATGGCAGTATCTTCAACTTAAAGTGACCTTGAAACAATATTATTAACTCCCAACTTATTCAGGAATGGATCTGTAAATATAAATCATGCATTTACTTGAACAACATATGGATCTCTTAGAGTTACCTTGCTCTCATCAAAATCAAAGTCAATCAGCGGGAGTGTACCCGGAATGGGATACTCTTCCACACATTTGTACTTTTCTAATGACCAGAGACGCATAACCTGGAAATGTTGCAGTTGAAAATTGTTAGCAAAATTAAGGTCTAAAATAAATTTCATCAGTCAAGTGTAGCAGGAAAAGTATGCTATGTACAAATACAATGATATCTACCTAAATTTCTAGAGATGTAAAGCTGACTCCAAGTGGTTTGGACATGACCTGGAACCTAAGCTATTAAACTCAGAAAATGTTTGAAAATATCTGTTTTTACAAAAACATAGTTACACGACGTTGGAAGGATGCATCTACAAGGGAGTTTCAGATACAACCCTCACTATTAGCCTACAGTTCACCAGGATTGTAAAATAGAAATTATTTATCGTGACTAGGGCAGAGTCGGCATCCATCGCAGATAGAACCGATGAATAAGCCAACAGGTTATCATCTATAAAATCAAGTCAGAGATTCTAACAAAGCAAAATTCAAAAACAGAAACCTGGCTTCTAATTCAAGCACGCAACACTCAAAAACAGTTATGCAATTAGTATCCACTGGAACATACCTTATCGCCTACACCAGTAAGAATCATGCCCCTCTTCATTCGGCACTGATCAACCCTAAAAGACTGGCAAAATTATAAAACAATACACGCATACACATACAACTCAAAATCAAGATGCAAAACAAAATTCAATATCTCTCCAAAGCCTAATAGTTCCCTCATTCAAATGAGCAGTAATTCGGTACAAACTCTACAAACGACATCTAAAAACCTCCAGCAAACATTTTAAAACTAAATTCACCATTAACTATTTTTCAAAACTCTTAATTGCTTTTGAATTCAACTGATAAAAACGATATCAAATTGACATTTCAGGCAAAATGAAACTAGTGTGACTAGTAATTTACCCGAGCGAATGACCTTTCCATTGATCAATATCAATGCGACCTTCTTCTAAAGAGATTCTATGATGCTTCATAGCTAGCTCTTCAAAAAGCATCGGCATTGATTGCCGCGAAGAGCCAGATGTATGTGAAACATATTCCGAAGAATCACGCTGCAGCTTCAAATAGAGTACTTGCAGTGACTTGCATCTGTTGATAACTGCATTCCTTTATTGGAAAAAAAGTATCAAAAACAAAAAAAATTATCTGTGAGGGTGTAATTAAGTTAAAATTTGAATCTTTTTTGAGTTAATTAGCGATTAAGAGAGATGTTTAGTACCAGGACTTGCAGACGACGGAGCAGTGAACAAGGTCGAAGAGTCCGAGAGATGAGAAGATGATGCAGAGGATGTCGCGGTCGAGGGACTCGATTGTCGTCCGTGGTTTCGAGGTTCTCTTCTTCGACGGCGACCAGCTACCGGACGGTATCGGTCCCATTGGTCCCTCGCCGCCGAGGAACTTCATAAAAGTTGACACGTGTGTATTTGCTGCCTCGATGAGTGCTGGAAGGAGGTAAAGATAAAATAAAGTGACCCAAAAATCCAAAATAGTTCTACCCTCGCCAAATAATTGAATTTTGGATTATTATCAATTTAGTCACTAAATTTTGGTAAAAAAATCATTTTTTTATTTTTTTTTTAAATGTGTTTACTATTTTTTAGTATTTGGTGTCCCTTACTTTTTATAAATAGTTAAATACATCAAATTGATCATTCTATTGGTCCAAATTAACGGTTACAGGGGTATTTTTATATTTAAATATAAAAATATGCCTCTTATCAATTTATTTATTTATTAATATTAAATTATAAATTAAATTTTTTTTTTAATTTTTTTTTAAAGAAAGCAACAAAAAAAAAAAAAAAGATCCGACAACATCAATTCATCACCATCATCTCTAGATTCGGTCTCCACTGTCCATCTCTGAGATGGATGGTGGAGGTAATCAGAAAAAAAAAAAAAAAAAAAAAATCAACATCTTCATCACCATCATCATCCAAACCCAGAAAACCAACATACCACCAAACCTAGAAAATCATCATCAACACATCATCAGAATCGATAACCGAACCTTTATCATCACCATCGCACCTAGACCCAAACCCAAACCGCCATCATCACCAACACCAAAACCCAGAACTCACACCACCAAAACCCAAAAATCATAACCAAGCCCAAAACCCACCAAATAGTGGTCAATGGAAATTAAGTGTATTTTATGTAATTTGTGAAAAGTTATATATGTATGCATTGGGCTATGTTTTAAAAGAGCTTTTTACTAGAGCTTTTAATAGTATATATATATATATTTTTAAGCATAACTGTTACAATCAGAGTTTTTTTTTTTTTTTAAAGAAATGTGTTGATTGTTTGGCTCTCAACTAATGAAATTATTTTAATTATGTAAATAGTTTGATTGTTTAATTTTGAAATAGCTTATATACTGTTAATTTATGATAAATGACATATAAAAATTAGAGTTGAATATGTTTATTTAGGTTTTTATTCGGAAAGAAAGGCGTGTTTAATATAATATCATGATATTACTTTTGACATGTTAATTTTTTGAAAACAAGATGTTTTTGGACATTTTTGTTATTAAAAAAAAGTTTGCTATTCATATTATTTTAATATTGCACATAAGGGCTTTTGTTTTAAAAAATGACACAAACTTGCCTTGGTCTTCTTGAGTAACGAGGGTAAAATGGTTTTTCTTGTAAATAGTTGTTCGTTTATTGTTTTTGTAAAAAAAAATGAAAAGTTGTCGTTAATAAGAAGGATGATATAGTAATTAAAAATATATGTTTACAGAGCACTCTTGTATAATTATTTTTTCTTAATAATTATAAAAAAAATATATATAATATAATAACAAAATTTGGGATAATTGAGGCCCAAGTTACCATATATGACCATTAGGGGTAAGAAAGTAATTAAATAGACCGGCTATATATAGTCTCTTTGTTCTTGAAGAAACTTTGAAGAAACTTTTTGACTTCATTTTCTTCTTTTATTATTCGCAAAAAACTATGATTGCCTTCTCTCTCTCATCTCTTCCGGTCCACCAAAAGCACTACAACCCATCTCTCATTTATCATTTATAACAATGACCATAGTCTAAGGTGGGGGTGGTTTCATCGTTGTCTCTCCACCAAAAGCATTGCAACCCAACAATGATCATAGTCTGTCACTAATTTCTAAATGTACAGGGGTTAATTGCACTAACATACATTGACTTTATCGAATCTAGCAAAATTCAAACAAATGCATGAAACTAACACAAACACCCTTGTCGTTAGTCAATACCGTTAGAGTTAACCATTGACTTTCAAAAAGATAAAATTGACCTTACTATTGAGAAGTCAAAATTACAACTGCCCAACAAACTTTGAAAAATTAATAAAAAGAAATTGCCACGTAAGCTCTAATTTTTCTTTTATCAATTTAAGTAAAAAGCAAAACAATTTGGTTTCTAAAAAAACATATCAATTTAAAAAAAATATATATATTTGAGAGTTTTTTTTTTTTTTTTAATTTTAAAATTGATATGTTTTTTTAGAAACCAAAATGTTTTGTTTTTTTTATTTAAATTGATAAAAAAAAAATTAGAGCTTACGTGGCAATATTTTATTAATTTTTCAAAGTTTGCTAGGCAGTTGTAATTTTGACTTCTCAATAGTAAGGTCAATTTTGTCTTTTTGAAAGTCAATGGTTAACTCTAACAGTGTTGACTAACTAAAAGGTGTGTTTGTGTTAGTTTCATACATTTGTTTGAAATTTTACTAGATTCGATAAAGTCAAGGTATGTTAGTGCAATTAACCCAATGTACAAATAAGTGTTGCAGCTTATTTTCTTTTTCATCCCATAGTAAATTCAATAAGAACTTCCAAATTTTCAAACTTATAAGAGAAGTGTTACTTGGTAATCCAAGCAGGTTGAAAAAAACCATAACATCACAATTACCAATCTGCAAATCAATGAGTGCATTTAATCTATGGAAAAACTCATTGGTAGATGCTTAATTGAACTTAACTTTGTGAAGAAACAGCTTCTCAAATAGAGTGAGATCACCAACAATTTCTAGTATTAATTGATTACATATAACTAAGACTAAATTTTGAATTCGCGGAAGAAGTGGAACGCAAGATAAGTTTATGCAGCTACGTATTTTCAGACTTTTCAAAGAGCCAAAAGATTTAAGTATCTTATCTTAAAGTTTTGGATGGTTTTCTATGCTTAGCTGATTCAGGCAATGGAATTCTCCAACACTAAAAGAACTTCATTATTCCCAAACAAACATATTCGTGAACTTGAGAGTTTCCAAAGACTTAAAAGGCTTAACCGAACACTGGACAACACCATAGAATTCATGATCTACTTTGCTTACAGCATCTATCCATTCAATAATTAGGTCTTTAAATGAGGGCACTTGGCCAAGTGGTGGTAAGGATTTGGAATTTTACAATTACTTAGACGAATGGATATCAAATTTGAAAATGATGGATTTACAGTCCAAATGGAAAATTCCTTACATCCATAATGTTTAATTGAAAGCTCTTTGAGATTCCTACGAGGTTTTAGCGCATCAAACACATTTTCTTCTATCTTACCCACAGAATTCTTGTTCCTTTCCTGCACCAACTTTCATAGATGACGAGCTTTTTCCTAATTTTTATATTAGTTAATATTTTCCTCCAACCTTAAACATCTATTTCTTAATTCCTACAATAAATTGAGCTAAATCATGAATAAGACCATGCATTAAAATTTGAGAAATATTTCCATTAAAGCGTTGAAAAAGTGACAAAGAAAGTAGATCATGGAAATGTTGGCTTCCGGCATTATCAATATGCATATTGTTTCCTTGTGGCTTCTACACAAGACCTTATGTTATCCATGCTATCCATGAACGGACTAACTCTTTCTCATCCAATTTGTTGCCTTTGGGAAAGATCACACGGTAGGCAAAACAAGGTTTCAAATGAAATGGAAGATTATAATAGTTCAAACTTAATCCTAATATAATGCTACATTTGTGATGGGGTAATTTCCAAACTTTACTTTTCAACAAATTACGTCACTCTTTAGCATTTGATTTTGAACATAATAAGCCCTATAGTGCCTTAGTAGCCAATGGTAAGTCTTTACATTTCTTCATTATCTCCTTTCTAAGGTTTTCCAAGTTTGAACTTCGCAATTCAATTTAGAAAATGCTTGTTGTCAAACAACCAACAATTATATAATTCTTGAATACGAAAAATAGGTCAAGTGTTGACAATTTGGGGAACATTTCCATTGTGGATTGTCACAATGATCTTGCTTCCTTTTGCACATGCTCTAAATAGAAGTTGCAAGACCGTTCATTGGCTTTAATTCTCAATCCATAAATCATCTAAAACAAGTAAAAAAAAAAATTCGTTATACATGATTTGGGCTGAGGTATTTTTGAGAGTTTCCAAAGACTTAAAAAGCTTAACCAAACACTGGACAACACCATAGAATTCATGACCTACTTTGCTTACAGCATCTATCCATTCAATAATTAGGTCTTTAAATGAGGGCACTTGGCTAAGTGGTGGTAAAGATTTGGAATTTTACAATTACTTAGACGAATGGATATCAAATTTGAAAATGATGGATCTACAGTCCAAATGGAAAATTTATTACATCCATAATGTTTAATTGAAAGCTATTTGAGATTCCTACGAGGTTTTAACGCATCAAACACATTTTCTTCTATCTTACCCACATAATTCTTGTTCCTTTCCTGCACCAACTTTCATAGATGACGAGCTTTTTCCTAATTTTTATATTAGTTAATATTTTCTTCAAACCTTAAACATCTATTTCCTAATTCCTACAATAAATTGAGCTAAATCATGAATAAGACGATGCATTAAAATTTGAGAAATATTTTCATTAAAGCGTTGAAAAAGTGACATAGAAAGTAGATCATGGAAATGTTGGCTTCCGGCATTATCAATATGCATATTGTTTCCTTGTGGCTTTTACACAAGACCTTATGTTATCCATGCTATCCATGAACGGACTAACTCTTTCTCATCCAATTTGTTGCCTTTGGGAAAGATCACACGGTAAGCAAAACAAGGTTTCAAATGAGATGGAAGATTATAATAGTTCAAACTTAATCCTATTATAATGCTACATTTGTGATGGGGTAATTTCCAAACTTTACTTTTCAACAAATTACGTCACTCTTTAGCATCTAATTTTGAACATAATAAGCCCCATAGTGCCTTAGTAGCCAATAGTATGTCTTTACATTTCTTCATTATCTCCTTTCTAAGGTTTTCCAAGTTTGAACTTCGCAATTCAATTTAGAAAATGCTTGTTGTCAAACAACCAACAATTATACAATTCTTGAATACGAAAAATAGGTCAAGTGTTGACAATTTGGGGAACATTTCCATTGTGGATTGTCACAATGATCTTGCTTCCTTTTGCACATGCTCTAAATGGAAGTTGCAAGACCGTTCATTTGCTATAATTCTCAATCCACAAATAATCTAAAACAAGTAAAAAAAAAAAATTCGTTATACATGATTTGGGCTGAGGTATTTTTGAGAGTTTCCAAAGACTTAAAAGGCTTAACCGAACACTGGACAACACCATAGAATTCATGACCTACTTTGCTTACAGCATCTATCCATTCAATAATTAGGTCTTTAAATGAGGGCACTTGGCTAAGTGGTGGTAAAGATTTGGAATTTTACAATTACTTAGACAAATGAATATCAGATTTGAAAATGATGGATCTACAGTCCAAATGGAAAATTCCTTACATCCATAATGTTTAATTGAAAGCTCTTTGAGATTCCTACGAGGTTTTAACGCATCAAACACATTTTCTTCTATCTTACCCACATAATTCTTGTTCCTTTCCTGCTCCAACTTTCATAGATGACGAGCTTTTCCCTAATTTTTATATTAGTTAATATTTTCCTCAAACCTTAAACATCTATTTCCTAATTCCTACAATAAATTGAGCTAAATCATGAATAAGACGATGCATTAAAATTTGAGAAATATTTTCATTAAAGCGTTGAAAAAGTGACATAGAAAGTAGATCATGGAAATGTTGGCTTCCGGCATTATCAATATGCATATTGTTTCCTTGTGGCTTTTACACAAGACCTTATGTTATCCATGCTATCCATGAACGGACTAACTCTTTCTCATCCAATTTGTTGCCTTTGGGAAAGATCACACGGTAAGCAAAACAAGGTTTCAAATGAGATGGAAGATTATAATAGTTCAAACTTAATCCTATTATAATGCTACATTTGTGATGGGGTAATTTCCAAACTTTACTTTTCAACAAATTACGTTACTCTTTAGCATCTGATTTTGAACATAATAAGCCCCATAGTGCCTTAGTAGCCAATGGTAAGTCTTTACATTTCTTCATTATCTCCTTTCTAAGGTTTTCCAAGTTTGAACTTCGCAATTCAATTTAGAAAATGCTTGTTGTCAAACAACCAACAATTATACAATTCTTGAATACGAAAAATAGGTCAAGTGTTGACAATTTGGGGAACATTTCCATTGTGGATTGTCACAATGATCTTGCTTCATTTTGCACATGCTCTAAATGGAAGTTGTAAGACCGCTCATTGGCTATAATTCTCAATCCACAAATCATCTAAAACAAGTAAAAAAAAAAATCGTTATACATGATTTGGGCTGAGGTATTTTTGCCAATGCCACTTAGACAGATTAAGAAAATCACGTACAATCTTTCATCTACATCCATTCGCAAAAGCTTAGTCAATATCTTAGCAATAGAAGAAGATTACGACAACAATGATAAAAATGATGCTCGTAGGTTGTATTTAGCAATTGATTCAAGTTACAATTTAATTGAACTATAATTCTCATTCCATAAATTATCTAAAACAAGTAAAAAAAAAAAAAATCATTATACTTTTTTTGAGTTGAGGTTGTCCTGTCAATGCCACTTAAACCGATTAAGGGAATCGCACACAATCATTCATCAACGTCTCTTCGTAAAAGTTAAATCAAGTTGTTGGCAATAGAAGAAGATTACGACAACCATGGTAAAAGTGATGCTCTTATGTCATATAATATAGCAATTGATTCAGATAACAATTTGATTGAAGTGTGTGAAAGATCAAGATATCGAAGATGTTTCAACTATTTAATATGATGCAGTCAATGGTAAGCCTTTACATTTCTTCACTATCTTCTTTCCAAGGTTTTCCAATTCTAAACTTAGCAATTCGGTTTAGAAAATGCTTGTTGTTCAAATAATTACCAACAATCATATTCGGACAATTCTTGAATACGAAAATAGATCCATTGTTGACAATTTAGGCAACATTTCCATTGTGGATTGTCACAATGATATTGCTTTCTTTTGCACATGCTCTAGATGGAAGTTGTAAGATCTCCAATTGGCTATAATTTTCATTTCACAACTCATCTAAAAACAAGTAAAAAAATAATAATTAATTATACATGATTTGAGTTGATGTTGTTTTGCCAACTTAGGTCGATTAAGGGAATCACGCACAATCCTTCATCAATGTCCTTTCGCAAAAGCTCAATCAAGTTCTTGGCAATATAAGAAATTAAGAAGATTACGACAACCATGGTAAAAGTGATGCTCGTAAGTTGTTGTATAATGTAACAATTGATTCATGTAACAATTTGTTTGAAGTGTATGAGAGATCAAGATATCAGAGATGTTTCAACTCTTTAATATGATATGGTAGCTGAGTGATGTTATTGCGCTTCAGTGATAACACACGCAAACAACTACAACATTTTAGGAGACGATGTGTAACTTGTATTTGTTATCTAACAATTCCAAATCCACCATCTAGTGGCAGGAAAGTTCACAAACATTTATGTGATGTAAATGTATCAACTTTCATTGATGCATCAAGTTTTTGAAGAATATATGATAAATGACGAGTCTTTTTTCCAATTTTTATATTGGTTAATATTTTCTCCAAACCTCAAACATCTATTTCTAGCAACAAATTAAACTAAATCATTGATAAGACCATGCATTATAAATTGAGAATTATTTCCATTAGATCGTTGAAAAAGTGACCTATAAAGTAAATCATGGAAATGTTGGCTTTCGACATCTTCAGTATGCATATTATTTCCTTGTGGTCGCTACAAAAGACCTTGTGCTATCCATGTTATCCATAAACGGACTAACTCCTTCTCATCAAATTTGTAGCCCTTGGGAATTATCGCACGATAGGCAAAATAAGGTTTCAAATGAGACGAGAGATGATAATAGCTCATAGTTAGTCCCAGTAGAATGCTACATTTGTAAGACTAACAACAAATTCATTAAACATACCTTTAACTTTGCAAAATTTTTTTAAATTTAGATTAAACCTAAATTCCATAAACTAAAAATTATAGTAACCCTAAATATTTTTAAAACAAGATGATATCTTTAAATCCATAATATTCATAAAAGTGTCTAATGTGAAGATGATGTTGACTAAAAGATCAAGTCAAATTTGAATAAATCATTTTAGAGAATGGGAGAGAAAATTGTAATTATAGAAAGAATAAAAATAAAAATGCTTTGATTAAAAAAAAAGAGCTTTAATTTGTTAATTTTATTTTGTTACTACTGTATAATGAAAAAAAAAAATAATAAAAAAAATTAAGGGGGCTGGGGTGGGCTTGCATTACTGTATACTACTGGCTGAGTTGATAACATTTTGGAAGTTTTAACCCAAACCCTAATCTATGAGCCCAAACTCAAGTCTAGATCAGACCCAACTTTTTTTGGCCCATGCTAAATTTTAAAATACAATTAATTACCAATTCTAGTGTTGCTAGAAATTGTAGATCATTGATCAGATCCATATTATAAAGTTTTGTCAAATTATTAATTGGTTCTCATCATTCATTTATCATTTATCAATAATCGAAACCATAAGCAGTTTGCTATCATCATCAATTTTCACAAAAAATCCAGCAATCATCAGAATTTAACCAAAATAATCGAAATTATCGACAAGAGAAATTAACAAAAATAAAATTACCATAATAAAAATAAAAACAACAAAAACCAACTTTCTTAAACTTTAACCAAGCTTGTATTTTATCTGATTTTTTCCCTTCGAAAAAGCAATGACATTGTTGAATAATTTTTAGAAGAAAACGATTTTAATTGTATCTTGTTTTTAGAAGAAAATGATTTTAATCTGGAGGAAGTGAGCCACCAAGAAAGTGCCAGATCAATGAAAATTATTGCTAACTTTTTTATTTGAGCAAATTGAGTGATTAATCATAGCATCTCTAATGCAAATATGCATTTTTGAGTTTCTAAATAGTGCCACATCAGAATTTCTATTTATTATGAGTCCACTTTTTTTAAAAAATAAATAAATAGAAAAATGCTTAAATACATATTCGCATCTCCAATGCAATTATCTAAAATTAAATATGCATTCATTTCATGACCAATCATAATAAAATAATATTCTACTTTTTATTTTATTTTTTATTTTACAATTAATTGAGTTTTAATATTATTGGTGGAAAGAGTTAGAAATCATAATCAGCATTTCTAAAAAAGTTTATAGAATAGAAACCCAACTCCATATATATATATATATATATTTTGCCATATCATCTCCAGATTGAAGTTAGATAATTGCATTGAAGAGGGTTTTTCTAACTTTTTAACTTTTTTTTTTTGAAACAGAACAAAACTTAAACAACACAATCTAAAGAAAATAAATCAAGATGAACAAATCTGGAAATATCAGGAGGAAGATCCTCCAGCCACACCATAGGCTCATCCAAAGAATGAGCAAGCTGAGCGAGACTATGAGCAACCGAATTAGCACCCCTGCGGACAGCACCAACCGAAAGCAAATTCACATAATCACTCAAAGATAAGGCACAACGAATGACGGTACCCATCTCAGTGCGAGGAATAATATGCTTAGATAGAAGATGAGCAACACCTTCCACATCAGTTTCCAGGACCACGCCAACAATACCAATATCAGCAGCAAGTTCAAGGCCCACCAGACAAGCATGCGCTTCCAACATCTCAACCGAATTACAACCCAAGACAGGGGAAGCCTTGGCAACGATAACCACCCCTTTAAAATTTCGAATTACGACTCCCACACCAGCAGTACCAGAACGCAACCTAAAAGAAGCATCACAGTTAATCTTAAACTCCCCCATCTTGGGAGGCTTCCACCTCGGCTGGTGAGACAGAGCTTCTTTATGATTGAGTACATTGGCCTCACGAAACTCATTACAGAAATTATCAATCCAGGACACCATATCGTCAGCTGCCCAACCAGCAGCCCCATGAACGACAGAATTTCTATTAGTCCAGAGACGCCAGCAGCCAATTATAAAGAGATTAAACATCTCTTTTGAAATAGAAGAGTACAGGTGCAGAACAATACCAGGGAAATCAGAGACCAACAACTGTTGGTGAACTCTCTCACCAAGAAACACACGCCAAACAGCAGTGGCCAAATTGCACGACCATAGAACATGGTGAATGGTCTCATTAGCAGCACCACAGAGCAAACAAAAGTCCAAAACATCAACATGCCGATGGCCAAGAGCCGCAAAGGTAGGGAGCCACCCATGAAAGGCTTTCCACATAAAAACTTTGCATTTATTCGGTATCTTACAACTCCACAAAAATTTCCACCAAGAAGAAATCTGAAGATTCGCAGGACCAGCCCTCTCTGACATCCCACGAGCCACCTTGTAGCCACTACGGACACTATAAAAACCATTAGAATCAAAATGCCAACAAATCGTATCTGCACTGTGAGGGGAGAGCCTAGGTAAACCCAAAATAAGCTCTGCATCATCCGGAAGAAAGGAAGCACGGATGAGATCCGAGTTCCAAGCCCCAGACGGCAAACATAAGTCAGAAACAAGAGCATTCTCAGGTAGCACTTGGGGAGAAAAAGGTTTAAAGGTAGAAGGTCTAGGGAGCCACCTATCCTGATAGATTTTCACAAGAGATCCTGAACCGATACACCAACGAGAACCTCTTTCAATCACCTTTCATCCCCACAAAATACTTTGCCACATGAACGAAGGCCGCCTACCCAAACCAGCTTGGAGGAAAGAGGAGTCAGGAAAATACTTACTCTTCAACACCCTAGCTGCAAGAGAGTCCGGATTCGAAATGATGCGCCAGCCTTGTTTTGCAAGCATAGCACGATTAAAGGCTTGGAATTCTCGAAAACCCATTCCCCCTTCCTCTTTAGAGTCACATAACCTATCCCAAGTAGTCCAATGGATTGTCGAATGGTTTTCAGTGGACCCCCACCAAAATCGAGCACACATCCTCGCAAGCTCTTTACAAAGATTCACAGGAAGTTTAAAGCAAGCCATAGTATAAGAAGGGATGGCCTGAATAACAGCTTTCAAAAGAACTTCTTTGCCACCCACGGAGAGAAGTTTCTCCTTCCAGGTCTGAAGTCTTTTCCAAACTCTATCCCGAATGGAATCAAAAGCAATTTTTTTATTACGGCCAATAGATACAGGAAGACCCAAATATTTTTCCTGACAATCAACAATCCGAACCCCAAGAATGGAGGCCAGCCGTCTTCGAATAGAAGAATTCAGGGCCGGATTAAAAGCCACACAAGACTTCTCAAGGTTGATAGATTGACCGGAAGCCTCTTCATAAGCTTTCAAACAATACTTCAAAGTAGTGCAGTCCTTAACCGAACTTTTTGCAAAGAAAAGGCTATCGTCTGCAAAAAATAAATGTGAAATAGGAGGACAATTATTGCCAAAAGAAATACCTCTAAGATTCTTCTTACGTTCCTCTTCAGCAATAAGTGACGATAAACCTTCCGCACATAACAGAAACATAAAAGGGGAGAGGGGATCCCCCTGGCGAAGTCCCCTTTGCGGTAAGATCGGACCCTAGGGCTCACCATTCACCAGAACCCAATACTTCACGGAGGTAATACAACTCAAAATCTTAGCAGTCCAATCCCGGTGGAACCCCAACCGGTTCATAATGGATTCCAAAAACCTCCACTCCACTCTGTCGTAGGCTTTCGACATATCTAATTTCAAAGCCAATCCCCCTTTTTTCTTACTCTTCGATTTACGAAGTTTGTGAACACACTCAAAACCAACAATTGCATTATCAGTAATCAGTCGCCCAGGAACAAAAGCACTTTGGAAAGGCGAGATTACATCATTCACAATCAACCTCAGTCTATTCGTTAAACATTTGGAGATGATTTTATACAGCACATTGCATAGACTAATGGGACGAAAATCCGAAACCCTTACTAGATTTTTGATTTTCGGAATCAAAGCGATCAAGGTTTCATTTATCGAACTCAATTGGACCCCCTCATTCAAAAATTGTAAGCAAGCAGAAGTAACTTCAGACCCAACAATATGCCAGTACTTATGATAAAAGAAAGCAGGCATTCCATCTTTACCTGGAGCCTTAGATGGCGCCATCTCATCAAGGGCCGCTTTAATATCCGAATTAGTAAAAGGAGCTAGCAGGAGACGATTCATATCATCTGTAACTTTAGGAACCACACTATTCAGAACAGTCTGTAGAGATGCATTCCTTGGTTCAGAGGATTGAAAAATCTGCATAAAATAAGACATAATAATACCTGAAACCCGAGTCTCATCCTCCCTCCACACTGCAGACCCATCAAAAAGGCCCCGAATCTCATTTCGAGAGCGTCGTTGGGAAGCCTTAGAGTGGAAGAACTTAGTATTCCGATCTCCCTCACGTAACCATGTGACTCTAGATCGTTGTCGCCAATACGTTTCCTCACAAGCAAGCAAATCATTTAACTCTGCCTCTAAATGCTGCACAGTCACTGCACTAGGATTGTCCTTCCCATGGAGAATAAAATCCAACTCTTTTTTAATGACCTCAATCCTGCGACCATTTCCTCCGAATTTATGTCGACTCCACCTAGACAACTGAGCTGCACAACTTTTAATCTTGTCCTGAATACCACTCAAGCTGCTGCCCCGTGAGCTCTCCTGCCATGAAGAAGAAATTATATCTTCACAATCTGGGAACTGAACCCACATTTCTTCCATATGAAATCGATGTGACCTGTTAGTTTTGTGCATGTACCGTCCCTTTCTATTGCTATCAAAGCTAAGCAAAAGTGGCCTATGATCCGAGCCCCAATACGGAAGGTGCCGAACTGAGTTATTCGGAAATAAGCTGTGCCAAGTCGACGTTCCAAGGCCAGGATCCAACCTCTCAAATATTGCATGAACACCACTGCGACGATTCCACCACGTAAAAGGAGACCCAATGAAACCAAGGTCTCTAAACTCACAAAAATTCAAAGTATCCCGGAAAGCTGACAGAAGAGAATAAGGCTTAGTATTACCCCCTTTCTTCTCCGCAACCGTAACAGTTTCATTAAAATCGCCACAACACAACCACGGAAGCTTGAAAATCTCAGACAGACGTCTCAACAAAGTCCAAGAATGTTGTCTCTCGCCACTCTCAGGCGATCCATAAAAACCAGTGAACCTCGAACAATTACCATTAGGATCCGTAACAATAGAATCAATATGGGACGAGGAGAATGATTTAATCTGAACATCAAAATCCTCCTTCCACATCAACGCCAAACCCCCACTCAAACCCCTCCGACTCACCTAAAAACCAGCAGCCAAACCCAACTTAAACCTCACTCTATCCATCTGAGCATCTGGCATTTTTATTTCCATTAAAAAAATCAAACCAGGGCCATGTTGCTGCACATACCTGTGCAGTGCATTGAACGTCCTCGGATTGCTCAGACCCCGAACGTTCCAGCTGAGGCAATTCATGGCTCCCGGCTGGCCTGCTCAGCAGGTCCCGCCGATAAATCAACAACATCGCTGTTAAGCAAAACAGGTGATGGAATTTGTTCATCATGCACCAAATTAAGACAGCCACCTGTAGAAACTACCCCCACAATTCCATCTTGGATGACATTATTACTCTCTGGATCAGGTCTCTCCACCCATTCTTCAACAGTTACATCAAACAATTTATTCTGATTAAAATTTATACCCGAACCCCTACAAGTATCACGTAATAGCGGCCCAGTTGATGGTCCACGCAGTTTAGATTTTGATTCCTTCTTGTACGAGTTGGAAAACGCAACACCAAGTTTGGGCCGTCCTCGCCGATTAATTTTGGGCCCCTTTCCAGACTAACCCGAAAAAGAACCACCAGCTAAATTGTCGGGTAGACAAGTTGTCCCCTTATTCGGTGCCATAATTAGAGATTCACATTCCTGGATATCCTCCAAAATTGTCTCACTCAATCCCTTATCAAAGGCTACCTCATCAAAGTTGACCTCCCGACTAATTTGATTCGGCAATTTCTGAAAGGGAACTAAACTATCCACAGGATCTCCCACAATCCCGGATTTTCCACATTCATATGCCATTACTACACCAGATTCTGTAATATCAGTTACCATATTTGCCAAAATCTTTTCTTTCCCTTTTTGCTTCGCCGTACTCCGTAATGCCTCACCGGAGTCCACAACCAGAGAATCATCCACCGCTATCACTGGTGGAAGCGGCACAGTTTTCGGTTTCCATCGAGAGGCAGGTTTCTGGTCAATCACGTTCTGCTTTATTCCACCATTGTTCTGATCACCATCACCTCTTGGCCGCTTACCTCTGTGTTCGTCACCTATCATCGCACCAGCTCTAATCCATGTCCCATATTTCAATGCTTTCCCTTCATCCATTGCGGGCCGCCGTAGAGGACATTCACGTAACAGATGCCCTAGGATCCCACATTGAAAACACAGATCCGGTAGGCGTTCATAACGAATTATGATAGTCGCCATTTCCTCCGAACCCTCCACTCCCACCTTCAACGCACGCTTGAGTGGTTTGAAGATGTCAATATTCACGCGAATACGAAGAAACTTATCCAGGCAATCCCCTGAGTAGCCAAGGTCCATTTCCTCCACCCGTCCTATCATCCTACCCAAAACCATCCCAGCCTCCTGATTCATGCAAAGTAAGGGGAGATTATGTAATTGCACCCAAAAGGATACCCTATGAAATTCCAACTCCTGAAATTTTCCCACCCCTTTTGGTTCCTCTAAGGCTATAACACTGTCGTTGAAACACCACGGTCCACCCGATAGCACCCTTCTTTTATCTTCAGAGTTCTTGAATCGAAAGACAAAAATATTACGTCCCATGGCGTTGATCTCAAAAGATTCAGAGGTTCGCCATAACTTTGGGATCCATGAGATAAACGCCTCCCTATTAATCGGTTTTGTCGTGAGGAGCTTCCCCACCAAGGAATGCGCTACCTTCCGATCACTCGACCGTTTAACCTCCCCTTTGATAATAGTCTCCGGGATGTCACTATCCCCCGAGAGAGACAGCGACTCACACAGTTTGGAAAGATCATGATACTCCATAATAATCAAGACTTACACCACCGTCCCACCAGCCACTCCTTCTCGTTGAGAGCAAAAACCAGAAGGAGACTTTTTTTTTAGAAATTTTAAACTTTTTAACTTTCTATCCCATATGATAGTCAATTTTCTCCAAATATATATTTGCATTAGAGATGTTCTTAGAGAAGAAAAATTAATGAATTTTTTTCCTCTTCAAGCATGCCATGAAGTTTTCACATCAAGTTTCATCTTATTGATTGAATATACTTTGTTGAAGTAATTGGTACTTTTCCATCAATACCACCACTGCATTTTGAATAAATCGTTGGTATAAGTAACGGGGTTGTTTGAAATCCAAATCAATCCAATACAATCCAATTTTGATTGAGTACGATGATTTAGACGAATTGGATCCAATATGATAATGATAAATAATGATGTTAAGGTAATGATGGATCTCCAAAATCAGGTCAGTATCAATGGACTTTCATGGGAAAAAGTGGAAATTTCGACTTATTTTGATAGAACTATATTTTGTAATTTAATTAAAAGAGAATTGATACGGTTCAGTATTTTGTGTATATTATTTTTCAAATAAAGAAAAGGAAATTGGTTACTCTGATGGAGCAAATTTGTGAGACTCATAAAGCTTAATCCAGCCACCGCTTGTCTCATTTTCTCGTATTGTCTCGGCTATTCTCGATAGCTGTCTCCATATCGAATTAAATATTTAAAAGGACAATGCTAGAATAATGACGCATAAATAAGGTGTTGGCACATGGCCCATTTTGAAAGAATGTGAGGAGTATAAAATGTAAAAAGTAAAAGAAAAATGCCACGTGCCAACACCCTATTGATAGGTCTGTATATAAGCATTTTCCTATTTAAAATAACCACGTAAAGTAATAAAATTAAGATTACATTAAAATGTAAGACAAATGTTTAAAATTGTAAATGTAAATAATAAAATAATAATAATTTAATTTCATTAAATTGCATAAATATCTCTCTAAAAAAAAATATAAAAAAATTGCATAAATATAAAATCCTTTAAACCGCCAAGCAACGTTTAATCTTCGCCGGAAAGCAGCTCGAAGATGGCCGGACTCTGGCTGATTACAACATCCAGAAGGAATCAAGCCTGCACCTTGTCCTCCGGGCTCCGTCTTCGTGGTGGTGGTGGTGGTTTAAGGTTGTTTTAGTTTCTTGCTGTTAATCAAAACTAGTTGCTATCTCTATTTTGTTATTGAATAAAATAAATATTTGTGATCTTCAGTTGGCTGTTATTATGTGTTGATTGATCTATATGCCCTGATACTACAATGTGCAGCATCAAGCATCATCTGCCAGAAACAAATTGTTTATGTAATAATGTAAAATATTGTGCGATTCTTATTTTGTTTAACACCATATCCAATAGAATTGTGAATTCTGTTTTGGTCAAGTTGAGTGATCAGTTTGTGTTGGTTGCTCAAGGACGAGGAAAGGTAACTGTTAAGGTTTTTCCAGCTTTTCTTAATATCTCTTTGTCTGGATGGAGGTATTTGTGCTTGTTAGAAATTGCTTTATTCGTAGCTGTAATATGTGTGAATTCGAATGATATTGTGTCTTTGCGTGTTTGTTATTTTGTCTAAGTTGATTGTTTATAATCTAATGCAACAAATAAGTTTCAAACTAACCACATTTAACATACTTCTTCTCAGCTCCTCTCTAGGGTTCTCTCTGGAGACTCTTAGGGTTTAGCCATGGAAGCTTAATACATGTTTCTACATCCTTTTTGGATGCTTTTTTTAGGTGGTTTTCTTCTCTTTTCTTCTTATTCTGAGTAAGTTTCCTTAGTTTGTCTTGCTGAAATAGACCCAGATGATATTGCGAAATTTTGCGAGAAGCTTTCTTTGGATGATGAAGATGGTCCAATGGCTCGAATTAGCAATCCTCTTCAAAAATTAGCTATGCAACAGGTTCCATTGAGCCTTTTTGGGAAAATTTTAGCTAATCGGGAGGCTTTTCGCTTGACTACAATATCTGACTATGAGAGCACAAATTGCATTCTTCTTGAGTCATATCCAGAAGGGGGGTTGCCCACCACCAACCTAATATCGATCACTATGCATCATCAGATGCAATAACCTCAAACCCTTATCCAAGTGGGATTTATACAAACTCAGGTCAATCAAAAATTTCTTGATCTCTAATCAATGACCAACTTATGGACAACCATAAGTTGCCCATCTCTTCCACAAAAAACTGTCCTGCACAAGAGGAGAGTAGTGTTTGTTGGCAATGGTGGCCTATACTTCTAGCATGGAGAAATTTGGAGAATAGATCTGTAGAAATGAATTTTAATAGTTTGTGTATGTTTCATTCATAGAATATGTTAATCCTATCATTTTTTTTTCTCTCTCTTAATAGTCTTCATCTAATATACTTATATTTTTCTTTCTAGTGTATTCTCTCTTACAGAGTACAAACAGATACTAGCTTCATCTTCATACAACACCACTAGTAAATTCACATAGGCGCACTTTTCCCTGACCAAATTTTAACAGAACCGTATTTGACAACCCTCTCTAACTTATAATCTTTGCAGGTGGGCTTCTGTAATCTCATCAAGAGAGCAAAAGACCACATGAATCATCTTTGGATAGCTGAAGCAACAGAAAATTCAACCTATTTTTTTAAGTTTTGATGTCCCACAATGTTCTCTATCTTAAAAGTGTCGCGGCCTCTGCTCAAAGATGGGCAAAGATCTCTACCTTGGTGCGCATTTTTTAAATTATGATCCATTGTTGACTCTATTTGGTTTCTCATGCCTTGCTATTTTATCACTTCGGTGCTTGTTTCTTTTTTTTTTTCAAATCATTGATAAGCTGAAGGGGAAGCATTTATTTATAACTGGTAAAGGCTAAGTAGTGAAGGAGCCAACTACTTTAAGCTAACAAGCAAGCCTCTTCAAAACTATCCTGTCTTTTCGACCATAAAAATGTTCAACCTTTCGAAGTTATAAGCTGGTAGAATTACTGAGACTTTAATCATTCTTGTTGGTAGATTTTGGATCAAAACCAATGAAAAGGCTTGGTGTCTCGGCAACTTACAGAGCATACCAACCTTTCAATCCTCTGAAATGTTTGCTGGTATAAAACTGGTTTCTCATTGATACTTCAACTTCTCCCTTGAACTCCATAATTATTCCTTCTTTTTTTTGCAGGTCTTTCTTCACTAACATCCACCGAGCAGCAGGCCAGCAGCTGATAAGTGACTAATTTCTCATGGATGAATCATGAATCATTGCATATATGCATGCAAGAATCAACCCAGCCATTTGTTGATGTTGATTTGTAGACCATTTTTAACTAACTATAAGAGACGAGACAAGGTAACTGAATTGACATATCGGCACTGTAAAAATGTATAGGAATTATAAGCAAAATCTGGCTCTTGTCCTTTTTTGGTTGGAACTTGGAAATCAAATCAGGGTTCTGTAAAATAGTGATATTCTATTAGAACAGTTTGTACAAATCAACTTGTACAATTAATAGCATATTGTCACGGGCTTAGAATTTGGCAGCGGAAATCCCGTGCAGCACTTAGGCAACTTTGTGGGCAAGGTTGCTAAGTAAGCCTAAAATGCTTGCTTGTCACTCTCAAAGGCAAAAGAGAGACTAGAGAAAGGTGTTGGAAGAGCTTGGTTGGGAAAATGGAAAGCTTGTATTGCTAGGAAGAAAGCTTTACAAGGCTTTGGTTACAAGTAGCTTGGATGCTAGTAGGCTTGGATGCCTTACAAATGAGAGGGGTTGGCTATTTATAGTGTGCCACCTCCTCAATGAATGGCTAGGATCACTTTGATCCAATGGTGGAGGTTTTGCCTCCAGAACAATCTATAACTATGTACAAGATTCTAGATTATTCCTACACAAGACTACATGTATCTAGATCTTTCCTACATCTATCTACATGTATCTAATATGTACAAGAGTGCTCTAGAAAAGTCTAGAGCTTTCCCCATCTAGAGACTTCCAGGAGAAAACCAATGCTAGGCCTTTCCGGAGATCTCTAGAACCTTCCCTTAACTAGAGACTTCCACTAGCAAACTATGCTTGAAGTGTGTGGAATTCTCTAGAGTGTTCCAGCAGCTTGGCCTTGTCTTGACTTTTTAGGCGCCTTGGCTGGAATTCGGTCCTCGGACTTTGCGGGGCGTGACATCCTCCCCCACCTGATTTCGCGACGTCCTCGTCGCGTGGGCGCCATGCATGCTGGAGTCTGCCACGAGTTGGCTCCTTCGGACGAGAGGGCCTGGGCCTGGATAGCCTCTCGTGAAGGCTTGCCTTCATTTTTGGAGTAGGACGTGCATCGCGCTGCGTCGACTCCTTTGGCTGGGTGCAAGTGGGCTTGCATTGTTGGAACGGTAGTTTGGCATTTGTGGCGCCTCCCTCCGTCTTCTTCGATCGTCGCTTCCCATGGCTTGCACGATTCCTCTTCTTTGGAATGCCCTCGGTTGGCTTGATGTCCTTCGAAGAGGTGGGAGAACTTGGCTTCTCCACAAGCTGAATGGCGGTTAGCGTCTTGACTTCTGGCTTGGTCAAGCGCTCCGCCTGGATGGTGATTGCTTTGCCCCCGTCGATGATGCCAAGTGAGCAAGAAGCAGGTTGGGGGAAAGCATTGGCTTGGTCGAAGAACGCCATGCCTAGAACCATTTCGTAGTCATCTAGGGGGACTACGGAGAAATCCAGTTTTCCGCTCCATGGCCTTAGGTGGACAGTGACGCCCTTCGCGATGCCATCAATTAGCTTAACCGGAGAGTTGGCGGCTTTGATGGCACCGTCCTCAGGGGTGATACGAAGGCCAAGTCGTTTGGCTTCGTCCACCGATACAAAGTTGTGCGTTGCCCCGGTGTCCAGCATCGCACGAACTTGCTTGCCTCTGATGGTGGCCTTTACGAACATGAGGCCTTTCTTGGCAAGCGTCGGAGGCATGGCTCGCCCGTTGATCGCATAGATCTGTTGGATAGATCCCATGCTTGCTTGGCCATCGGTTGCCTTGGACTCCTCGAGTTGGGTGACCATGGCATTGAGCATCTTCCTCTTTGGGCAATCGCGTACCCAATGTGGCCCATCGCATATGAAGCATGGACTCTTTGGTTTGATAACTACGGGCTTGCCTCCTTGTGTGTCACGCCGATTGTCGCCATTAGGGGATTTGGAACGCCCCTTGTCCTTGCGATCATTGTCATTCGGCTTGCCCTCTCCTTCATCATGGTGGTCGTTTTTCTCCTTGGGTCGGCTATAGTCGGCGAGTGACTCGGCTGCAGCAATGGCGGAGCCAAGGTCTTGTACGTTCCGCCTTTCTAGCTCCACCCTAGACCAATCTTTGAGGCCGTCCATGAAGAAGAAGAGTCGGTCCTTGTCGGACATGTCTTCGATCTCAAGGGTCAAGGTTGTGAATTCCTTGACATAGTCGTGGATAGACCCCGACTGCTTAAGGCGACGGAGGCGGCCGCGTGCCTCCTTCTCGGCGTTGGTGGGAGAGAACTGCTTCTTGAGTTCCCTCTTGAACTCATCCCAAGTAGTGATGGGATTGATGGAGTCACCATGTTTGCGTCGCCACCATAGTTGAGCGGAATCTCGAAGAAAGGTGGGAGCATTGGTGATCCAAGTCGCGTCGTCCCGAACTCCCTTGGCCTCGAAGTATTGTTCTAAGCCAAAGAGAAAGTTCTCCACCTCCATGGCTTTCCGATTGCCGCTGTAAGTGGATGGCTTAGGGACTTGAATTGTGTTGGTGCTTGTGGTGGCACCAAGGCTGACGGATGGGCTGTTCCGGTGCGAAGCCCATTCGGTGCGGATTTCCTCCACTTCCGCACGGATAGCTCGCAACTCTTGCTCTACGAAGGTGCGAAGGTTGCGGAGCTCAAGGGTGAGGAAACATGTGTCCTCTTTGACACCCTTTTGGAACTCTCGGATGGTGGCCTTGGTCGCTTGGGTGATTTCGCCATAATCCGTCTCTAGGCCGTCGAGACGATCGACTGTGTCACACAAGGTGGCCTGCATGCCGGAGAGGGTGTCCTCCAAGCCAACCATCCGAGCTTCCAAGGCATTCCTGGACGGACCCTTGGACTTGCTTCGCTTGGTGTGGAAGGGTTGCTCGCCACGACCTCGCGTTTGCTCCTCCACTCTAGCAGCAACTTCGCTGTCGGACGCCATTGCTTCGCGATCAAGCTGTGGTTGCTTTGACAAGGCTCTGATACCAACTGTCACGGGCTTAGAATTTGGCAGCGGAAATCCCGTGCAGCACTTAGGCAACTTTGTGGGCAAGGTTGCTAAGTAAGCCTAAAATGCTTGCTTGTCACTCTCAAAGGCAAAAGAGAGACTAGAGAAAGGTGTTGGAAGAGCTTGGTTGGGAAAATGGAAAGCTTGTATTGCTAGGAAGAAAGCTTTACAAGGCTTTGGTTACAAGTAGCTTGGATGCTAGTAGGCTTGGATGCCTTACAAATGAGAGTGGTTGGCTATTTATAGTGTGCCACCTCCTCAATGAATGGCTAGGATCACTTTGATCCAATGGTGGAGGTTTTGCCTCCAGAACAATCTATAACTATGTACAAGATTCTAGATTATTCCTACACAAGACTACATGTATCTAGATCTTTCCTACATCTATCTACATGTATCTAATATGTACAAGAGTGCTCTAGAAAAGTCTAGAGCTTTCCCCATCTAGAGACTTCCAGGAGAAAACCAATGCTAGGCCTTTCCGGAGATCTCTAGAACCTTCCCTTAACTAGAGACTTCCACTAGCAAACTATGCTTGAAGTGTGTGGAATTCTCTAGAGTGTTCCAGCAGCTTGGCCTTGTCTTGACTTTTTAGGCGCCTTGGCTGGAATTCGGTCCTCGGACTTTGCGGGGCGTGACAATATGCTGGAGAAATTTTCAGTTTTATTATTATTATCACATTCTCTCTCTCTCTCTCTCTCTCTCTCTCTCTCTCTCCCTTGTTTTAATGGAACCAATTTCGAGTTTGAATCTGTAAAAATCCATAAAAGGAATCAACAGAGGAACAAATAACAGTCTTTTTGATAGTTTCCACTTTGGTGGTTCTATCAGACGGTTGAAAATGTAAAGTGAAGGTTTACATTACTTAAGACAATGTAGTCTTCCTTCCAATGATTTTGATCGGACGGTTCAAAATCATGAGAAACTTAATCAAACAGGGATGATCTTGTGGGCCGAACTAAAACAAGCATGACTGCATGAGGTTTGATCCTGTTGTCAATTTTAGCATCATTCTGATCCGAGATTGCTATCAAACACTTCATTCCTTGTATATATATATAAACAGTAAATCATCCATTCGAGAAGAAAGTTTACTGTCCATTACATTCTCGCTCTGTCGCAAATGAAAATACATGTATATGCTTCCTTAGCTACAGAATTTGTCCAGAAACACATTAGCGTAGAAAGCTAAATCTGTAATGAAACATTTCAGCAGCTGTTAAAAGGATATCTGTAGGAGAAACACCGACCTACACAACTTGCAAGTTGCATCAGAAATCTATTTTGTAAAAAGCCATCGACAGTTCAAGTGGCTGAGTAGCATCGACACTAGTGTGTGGTTCGAGGAGAGCATCCTGGTTGTTTACCGTATCATTTGAAGAATCATAGGAATGAAGAGCAGACTGCAAAGTACATGTACCCAGAAAACACAACTTGAGCATATCAGGCAACAGATGAGAAATCCAACTGTTTAAAGTTGGAGATTGTTACACTCCGATATCAGGGGATCCACCGATAATGGAGTAATTTCTCAGATGTTCAAGTTTATGCAACTTCCAGTGAGAGAGGATAATAAGATTTTGACAATCAATGAAGTGTAACGATACCAGATTAGGGGGCAAACCTCCCTCTGGAAATGACATGAGACGAGGGCAACTGCAAATACTTAAGAGTTTGAAGAGACACGACGTTGTACAATTGGTTGGGAAGGTACTTGAGATTTTCACATTGAAAGATTAAAAGCGATGTCAAGCAGGTGGCGGGCAATCCTCCTTTTGGAAAAGGGACAAGACTAGAGCAATTACTTAAAGACAGCCAATCAAGATGAGTGAGGTTGTGCAGGTTTTCAGGCAAGAACTCAAGCTCCTTACAGTCCCAAATCTCTAACTCTCTAAGCTCTAGAGTGCCACTTGAGTACAAGTTTGGTAAGCCTGAATCACCAACTGGACCAAAAACAACAGAGTGGCAATTTTTAATCTCCGAAGATTCACTGAGAGACTTCAAATTCACACAATTTACTATCTTTAGTTGTCTAAGAGTCGCAGGTAGCTTGTCTATCGGAAATGAGTAGAGTGAAGAACAGCCATTGATCTCCAAGGATTCAAGGGACAAGCCTTTATGGCACATCAATGCTGCAAGTATGTGTTCTGAATTTATGCAGTTAGTGATCTTCAATTTTTTAAGAGTGGTAAGAAAATAAGCTCTGGAGTGAAACAAACAACCATCAACTCCAAGGTCTGGAGAGAAATGTATACCATAAGACCAACCAGGAACTGCGGATCAGGAAGTTTACTGATCTTCAGTTGTTTAACTGTAGCCATAGCTGACTTGCTTCCCGGCAAGGATGCCAAAAAAGAGCTATCGATTCCTAAGTATTCAAGAGTCAGTCCAATCTTAAGTTGTAAATTCTCATCCTCATCAGGAAATAGAGTAAATGAGAAGAATTGATGGGCTTCTGGAGTTTCTGGGGATTGCATTTGAAGAGACTTGAGGCAGTCTACAGAACCATCTGTATAGAGTGTAATATGGAGAAACAAAATACGAAAATCAGAGCCTTAAAATTTACTACTTGAGTATAAGAGAATGCCAAGTAATTGTTGATTCAAATGGTAAGATGTTAACCAGTTTCAAAGCTAACAGATGAGTTATCTTGTATCCGCTGTCTCTTCAACCTCGATGAAGGCAGAAACGTCTTCTATCCGCTGTCCCAACTCACCTGTTAAACATTAGAACAAGGGTCATAATGTAGCCAAAAAGGCAGAAAGTGCAAACAGGCATATGGTAATTTGAATTAAATGGCACCCAATGTTCATGACAAGGAGGTAGAGCCATAATATACCGGCAATCTTAGCGTTCGGATTTGTACAACAATTGACTTTGTAAAATGCTACCAGATAGATGTTTGTGAAAAACAGATCAAAATTAGTTGTGACTGTTTCTAAATAAGTTTAATCAGTTTACTACTACTTGCAGGCCTTCAGCACGTTCAGACTCATAGCGGATCCATGGTATAAGAGCGGTAATGTATTCTCAAAAGATCTAGCCTACGGTTCATGACTAGGGCTGAGTCGGCTTGCATCGCAGATAAAACTGATGCATAAGCGGTAAGCCAACGGGTTATCATCTATAAAAAATCGAGTCACGGATTCTAACAAAGCAAAATTGATAAACAGAAACCTGGCTTCTAATTCAAAGACACAGCACTCAAAAACAGCTATGCAATTAGTATCCACCGGAACATACCTTATCGCCTACACCAGTAAGAATCATGCCCCTCTTCATTCAGCATTGATCAACCCTAAAAGAAAGCAAAATTATAAAACAATACACGTACACATACAACTCAAAATCAAGATGCAAAACAAAATCCAATATCTTTCCAAAGCCTATTAGTTCCCTCGTTCAAATGAGCACTAATTCGGTACAAGCTCAGAAGCACTACAAACTACATCTAACAACCTCCAGCAAACATTTTAAAACTAACTTCACCAATTACTGTTATTAAAATTCTTAATTGTTTTTGAATTCAACAAATAAAGGCGATATAGAATTGAAGTTTTGGGCACAATAAAACTAGCTTGACTAGTAATTTACCCGAGCGAGTGACCTTTCCATTGATCAATATCAATGCTACCTTCTTCTAAAGCCAATCTATGATGCTTCATAGCTAGCTTCTCTAAGAGCATCGCCATTGATTGCTGCGAAGAGCCAGACGTATTCGAAACATATTCTGAAGAATCACACTACAGCTTGAAATAGAGTACTTGCAGTGACTTGCATCTGTTTATAATCGCATTCCTTTATTGAAAAAAAGGTGTCAAAATAAATTTTTTATCTGTGAACAATGTAATTGAGTTAAATTTTTAAATTTTTAATGGTTTAATAAACGAATGGAAGGGATATTTAGTACCAGGACTTGCAGACGACGGAGCAGCGTACGAGGTCGAAGAGTCCGAGGGATGAGAAGATGATGCAGAGAATGTCGCGGTCGAGGGATTACATCGTTGTCCGTGGTTTGAACTTCTCTTATTCGACGGGGACCAGCTACCGGACGGTGTCGGTCCCATTGGCGCCTCGCCGCCGAGGAATTTCAAAGAAGTGGACACGTGTATTTGCGGTCTCAATGAGTGGGGGAAGGAGGTACAAAGGGAACCAAAATAGTACTACACACGTGTATTTGCGGTCTCAATTAGTGACAAACATAAAATCCTTTATTTTAATTTTAATTTCAATAAAAGTTTGTTTGGTTGGACTTTAAAAAAACCTCTATTGATAAAAGATTTCTTAGAAATAGAGTTTTTGAAAAATATATATATATATTTGGTTGGTAGACAGTTTTTTAAAAAATGTCTGTTTGGAGAGCACTTCCTCATGAACTTTTACCTAGTAGATATTTAAACTCTACTAACATTTATTCAATTTAAAATAGACAATCTCAAAAACCCAACTAAACAACTCTAAAAAAACTCCAATAAACGTTGCTAGACATTTTGAGGTAGTAGAAAGCTCAACCAAATAAGCACTAAGAGTCTTGATGAAGTGATATTAATTTTTATGAATTTTGATTTGAGTATTTTTTTTTATTTTATTATTTTATTTTATTTTTTATGATAAGTTCATTGAAATTTAACTATCAATAAAATTTAAGAATTTTTCAAACACTAGAACTATTTTTAGTTTGATTTAGTTTATTGGAATTGATTTTTGGTTTTTGTTTGTGGAATTTAATTGAAGAAATTTGGATTGTGGTTTGGGAGTGAGAAAATTAAAGAAAATTAAAGAAAAAAAATATTGGATGTTGATGATAAATATTTTATTTGTGGCCTGATGATTGTGTTTGATAAAGATGAAAAGATGTGAAATCTGGAAATTTTGTAAAAAAGATTGTTATTGAAATCGGAAGATTCTGGTGAGAAAATGATAGAATCATAGAAAGAACTTTTAATTTTTTGAAGTAAATTTTTTAATATATTTAAATAATAAAATAAAAGGTAAAATAAGTTATCAGGTGTTTTAGTCATGTTGGGATATGTTTGTGTAATTATGATAAAAATTTTAATATTAGTACAATTACTCCTAAATCGGGGCCTGTTTGTGAAATTTGCGCATATTTATTTTTGGTTGGTGGTTCCCACAAAATTATGCATTCATGTCACATTTTCTGTGATTTCTCAAATATTGTCGTTGATGGTTTTGGTTGTTGGTCCTTTTAGCCATTTTGAAGGATTTCTCTTAGAGGGTGTTCATGGACATCGATCTCGACGATGTGGATCTTCCAACAACGAAGGAGAAGGGAAAGAGAGTTTCCACTGAAATCTTTGAGAGGAAAAAACTCATCGCATTCCCTAAGGAGGATAGTGGTAGTGCCTAACGTTTGTTTTCTTTAATTTTGGTTCATGTTATACGAATTCATATATGTGACTCTCATGTCTGTTCCTAGATCATAATTCGAAGGGGTTGAGAGTTTTTTCCGTCTCTCAATCTTCAGTCCCCAAGCAGAGAGATTCCACTGGAATTTTTGAGAGGAAAAAATTCATCGCATTCCTTGAGGAGGATAGTGGTAGTGCCTAACGTTTGTTTTCTTTAATTTTGGTTCATTGTTATACGAATTCATTTATGTGACTCTCATGTGTGTTCTTAGATCATAATTCGGAGGTGTGGAGTGCTTGTACCGGCTCTCGATCTTCACTCCTCAAGAAAGGCGACTTGGTTGTCTACTTCCCACAAGGTCATCTGGAATATGGAAAGCCACATCAACGTCTACGAGGACAACCACCCAAAGAAGAAGTCCGTACCTATGATCTCCAACCAGAAATCATTTGCAGGGTTGAACATGTTGAATTAATGGTAAGTACTGCTTATTATTATTAATTATCATCATCATCATTAAAGTTTTACTTCTCATAGAATTGCCGTTCCTCTAGTCTTATAATTTGGGATATGTGGGTTGCAAATCATTTGAAACAGATTAGGGAGTTGGATGTTCAAATCTACGCAAAGATTACTTTGCATCCTGAACCAGAGGTATAATTTTTATCACCACGGGTATTTTTTGACTTGTTTTAGGTTCTTCATTTTCTGAATCTATAGTCTCTTTAGAAATTTAAAATCCTTAATCATGTTGTGCAGGTAAATTCAGAGGAGAAAGAGCTTGAACAGTCAGATGAGATTGAGGACTGCATCTACGATGAACAAGGAAGTTCAGCTACAATATCTACAATATCAACCCCTACCTTGTTCTCTAAAAAACTTAAATCTTCTGATAAATTAACGTTATCGATTCCTCCTAAAGCTGCCATAGAATTTTTTTGTTTGGTATGATTTTATGCTTTCCATGTTGTTTAATTACTGTATTTTGATAGATATTACATATTAGTAGCTAAAATTTTGTTAAAATTACCGGTGGCAGGATAACAAATCAATGGATCTCCAAAATGAGGTCACTGCCAAGGACTTTCATGGAAAAGAGTGGAAATTTCCACTTACTAGAGGTTACTTTTGATAGAATTCTGTTTAGCAGTTTTAATAAACTGATCATAATTGATGCAGTACTTCAGTGTATATTATTTTTCAGATAAAAAGAATGGAATTTGGTTACTCGACTGGGGCGAATTTGTGAAAGCAAGAAAGGTTCAAGAAGGGGAGAGAGTTGTATTTCTGAGGTGTGCTTATGGAATCAATATTCAACAGTTGAATTGCAAACTGCACAGTAATTATTTAATCATTCTTTTTTTTTTTTCCCTTCCCAATTCAACTGAATGGTGCTTGTAGGGAAAAAGATACGAAGCTCATGAGGTTCGGAATAAGAAGACGTTTTGCTTATGTCAGAGCGAACGATGATCCACTTTCAGAAGCAGCTGGTGCCATATTAAAGAAGAGCATATTCAGTGTTATGTATTGGGAAAGGTATCACCCTTGACCATCTCTAACTTGATTTCAAGGACTTTTCTGCTTGAAACGACTATTATTAGAGTGTGGTTGACATTTGTTACAACTTCTCTGCTGGCCATTTCTTTCATCTCTTTTTAATGTTAAAAAATCTTTTAAGTTTTTTTTTTTTTTTTTTTTTGGCAAAACTCAAAAGCTTTTTTAATATTAAAAAACTTATTTTATGTCTACCCTGTTCTTTTTTTTTTTTTTTTTTTTTTTTTATAAATAAAATAAAATAAAATTGCCTCAACTGCTTTTTATGAATTTTAAGGCGCATTTTGGTATCATTTTTTTTTTTTTTTTATATATATAAGAAACTAAAACGATTTTATTAAGGATTTGGAAAACAAAGGTGAAAAAGATTTTTTCAACTCAAAAACCTTTTATGGACTACAAAACAAGTACAGACTTTTATGAATATAGTCCCACTAGAAATAAAAACAAAGCTACCTCGAAATTGTTTCCCAATTTAAAAGGATGAAAAAAAAAATGAAATATCTTGGAAATCTTTGGAGACGGAAGCCCAAAGAGAAGCCAAGAATTTGATTCTATCCCACAAACAATTGATGTCGTCCTGTCTTCAAAGATTCTACTATTTCTCTCTTGCCAAATTACTCATAACAAAGCAAGAATTGAGCAGTTCCATAAGACTTTAGTTTTGTCTCCTTTTTCAAAAGCGTTTGGTATAATTTTTAAAATGGTGCCTTTAAGTTTTGAAAACTAATTTTAAAAATAAAAATCATGTTTTTAAAAGTGTAAATGTGACTCTTAATGTCCGATAAAAGTAGTTTTTAAAAACCGAAAAACATTGTAAATGTGTTTGATATTGGTTTCTAAAATTGATAAAATAGTTATTTGATTAGTTGTGGCTTGCTTTGAAACTAGTGGAATTTGATTCTAATTTCTTTTCATTCCCAATGAGTAAATGCGCATAAATTGCATTTATAAATTAGTAACAAATTGTATTTTTCTGAAAAAGTGGGAACTAAATTGAAATTTCTCCTAATAAAATTACAGAAGTGGACATGATTCGGTCCAAAAACCAATATAATCAAAGAAAGAAGTGAATATTGCACAAACAACACTGATTTTAGGTGAACTGACACGCATCAAATTTTCATTTTATTACACAAACCTCCTCTAAAAATTGTTGACCGCAGTTAAAGATAATATTTGACTAACCTTTAACACTTGAGTGGTAAATGAAACCAGTGGAAAAGGTTATGTTAATATAGGTTCATGTCAAGCTTAAGATGAAACAAGTTTTAGGAAAAGCATTTTCTTGTGTAGTTGCAGTCAATTCCAGGTAGCTGGAACTATCTGTTCTTGCTATGTAAAGGATAATGAAGGTGACGGAACCTTATATGTGTTCCTCAATGTGCTGGTGTACAGACACCCAATTTATGCCTTACTTGTAAGGCCCTGCCTCTATAAGTTCATAAATGTCATGAGAAGTTTGTACAGAAGAACTGTTGCTCCTAACAACATACTAAATGACATAGTATTTAATGCAAACTATATATGCTTTTTTAATATTGAAAGAGTATAGCTATAAATTACAACAAAAAGAGTACATCTAAAAATGTCAGATCATATTCTAAAATTTTCTGAACATTAATGAAGTATAATATTATATTCAATCTATCTTATCAAATTGTATCACATTTTTCTAGGGGCATTCAGAAAATTTCCATAATATACTTTATCATGTTGTGAGGCAACAATTATTGTTGGAATGATATCATATATATATACACGCTGATAGGCATTAAATTCTTTCTTTAAGTCATAGTTAAGTACTTGATTTTGAGTTGTTCAAAAATGGTGAAATGCAGGGGCGATCACGAAGATTTTGTGATACCTTACCGAAAGTACATGAAAAGCACCACAAGGCCCTGGCATATTGGAGCCAAAGTATATGAGCACTCTTTGGAAAGGTCTTGTAAATTTGGTTGTTTACAATGACCAAAGTCATACTTTTACCTGTCGAAAGTGTGATATTATTTATTATTTCTTGCAGGTTTACTGGTGTAGTGACTGGAATGTCTGACTTGGATCATAAGAATTGGCCTAACTCACAATGGAAATGCTTGACGGTGAGCTTCATTATGTTGCTATAAACATTAAATCCTTCTCAAATTTATGCTGCATATATCTACTTGGATGATCCTGAATCCTATTTTCGCTCATTTATACCAATATTGCTAATATCTCCTCAAAAATTAGTAGATGAACTTTTCTAGCCGTGGTTTAGTAATGGAATAACAAAAAGTAGATAGAGAATGGTCTGTCATCATCAGGCTGCTTCTTGGAAAGACAAGTAATAGATGAATTCTTGTTTATATACATTTCTTATCGGACAGTTTTCATGGACATCTATTTATTCATGATCTCAGGCTTTAGTAGCATTCTAGAAAATCATTGGTTTGCAAATACAAATAATAAGACTTTCAAATAAAAACAAATGGTAAGATTGCTTGAATTAGAGCAGGACATAAAACCTTGGTGACCTACTTACCTCATGAATGGATTCATATTACCATGCATAAAAGTTTTTCATCTTTTTAATAGTATAATAAAGCTAAAAGTTGAAAACCTTTTGTTACATTTTGACCCTTACTATAGAATTTAACAGGTAAAATGGGATGAAGATTGGGATGAAACCCGAGTTTCCCCATGGGAAATTGTTTTTGATGATTCCCACTCTTCCTCCACGTTTGATTCTTTGCCGAAGGTCAAGAGGCCGCAGACAAGTCAACAAGATAACTCACCTCCTATGCCTTATCTTGGTTAATATTTTTACATTGTGATTAAATATTACTATTGCTTTCTTTAATACTGAAGTAGTAGATTTACAACTCAATTTTCTTTTTTCTTTTCAGGTAAACATAACTATCTGTTATCCGATGAAGCGATCAGATTAAAGAAACAAAAACACGTGCAAGAACCCAGTTCAATCCACTTTCAAGGTGATACAATAAATCACCCCTTTGATATCGAAAAGCAAACCCCAGCACCCCAAACCTCCTCCCAATCCATACCCCTTCCTGACAGCTCTTCTTTGACATCTATGCAAAAAAGCAAGTCTACCACCAGTCATAAAGAATTTATCGGTAACTGTGCAGTGGATGACCTCTGGCTTCACCTGAAGGGAAACCATTCTTATGAATACTTAGAGTTTGATTCTTGTTCGTTTCCTTCGTCCAAACGTTTACCTACTCCTATCATTGTTCAAAAATTGAAGATCACTAATTGCGTAGATACAGAACAAGTATTTACGGTGTTGACGGACCCAAATTTGTTGGTCGAATCCTTGGAGATAGATAGTTGCTCTTCTTTCAGCTCCATGTCAACAGGTGGTATTCCTGCAACTCTTAGACAACTGAAGATAGTAAATTGCATGAATTTGAAGTCACTTAGTAAATCATTCAAGACTAAAAAGTCTAGTTCTATCGGTGAACATTATTCCACAGCTGGCACTCTAGAGCTTAGAAAGCTAGAGATTCAGAATTGTCTGAAGCTTGAGTCCTTGCCTAAGGGCTTGCACAAACTCTGCAATCTTGATCTACTGTCAATAAATAATTGTTCTAGTCTAGAGTATTTTCCAGAAGGTGGTTTTCCCAGGACCTGTTTAACATCACTTTCAATTTCTCAATGCAGGTGATACTGCACATCATTCCCTGAATCTCACGAAGCAATCCTCATCACCCCATCGTTTCCTTCCATTAACACACAGTGCTGACAAGATTCCGGGAGTTACAACTGGGGAAACTCTTGAAGAATATTTGGAGATTGATAGCTGCCCTTCTAAGGCATCCTTGCTGAAGAGAAAGTCAGCAACCACTTCTGTAAAACAATTGAAGATCTGTAAATGTGAAGATCTGGGGTTCCTGCTTGACCTGATGGTACATAATTCTCTCGAATACTTGGAGTTTGATTCTTGTTTGTTTCACCCTCCCCCTCTCCTCATTCATTTTCCTTTCACTCTTAAAAAATTGAAAATCACTAATTGCGTGAATTCAGAACATGTACTTGCGGGGTTGGTGGACCAGAAAGGCTTGTCCCTCGAATCCTTAGAGATAGATAACTGTTCTTCACTCCTATCCTTTCCAATAGACAAGCTACCTGCCACTCTTAGACAATTAAAGATAGTATCTTGTATGAATATGAAGTTGTTCAGTCAATCATCGGAGATTAAGAATCATGATTCTGTCAGTTTTGGTCTAGGAGGTGATTCAAGCTTACCAAACATTACATCTACTAGCACCCTAGAGCTTAGAGAGCTAGAGATTTGGGATTGTGAGGAGCTTCATTCGTTGCCTGAGAGACTTCACAATCTCACTCATCTTGAACTACTGTCATTAAGCAATTGCTCAAGTCTAAAGTACTTTCCAGAAGGAGGGTTGCCCAACACCTGTCTAAAATCACTTCTAATTTCTGAATGTGACAATCTCAGGTCTCTCCCAAATCAATTACATATGGTCACGTCGCTTCAAAATTTAACTGTCTGTGGTTGCCCTTGTCTCATGTCCTTTCCAGAGGGGGGTTTGCCGCCTAATCTGATATCACTACGTGTGATTGATTGTGAAAACCTTATTTCTCTGTCTTACTGGGACCTCCATAGTCTCGATCATCTTAAAAATTACTCCTTTATCGGTGGATGCCCGGATCTTGGAGAATAGCGAGCTTCAGCCTTTCTAGGGAACCCCTTTTCAATGTTGAATGTATAATGTGGCCATGAAATGTTTCTCTTCATACTTTGTTAATGGTACTTTCATTCTATCCCATTTTGTATATAATCAAATTGGTTTAAGAGGTGTTTATGCTTTTGTCAATTAGTGAGTTTTATTTTGGATATGATCAATTTCACAATTGCTTACGTTGAATCTTGGAGCATAATGTGGAATTGAACAAAAAATTGTCAAATCCCAATCAGGGTTTGCAAAGCCATTTCTAAGTTCCAAACAACCAAAAGCTAGCTTTTAAAAGTCACATCAAATAGCACATCACCTCTTAGAAGAGTTGGTAGTGCGCTTCCCTTCCACATATGTGGTGAGAGGTTCAAATCTCATCATGTGCATTTTACAAGATCTTTCACTCTCGATACTAAATTTTTAGTAAAATCTGTAACATAAATGATTTTAAGAGGCTTTTTATTTTTTAAACAGATTTTAATAGTAATTTAAGAAAATATTTTTTGAATAGCTTTTACATTTTTTTTTTTTTCGATTTTTTTGAATTTATAATCCTATTTTGTCAAATTACAGAGACCAATGGTGGAGACTTTTAAACGATTTCAAAATTACAAGGACTAAAAAGTAAAAGTTGTTAATATATCCATCCAACATAAATAAATTCTAAGGGATGGTTTATTTATTAAAGAAGGTATGAAATGGAAATCTAAGTAATAGGTGGTGATTTTTATCCATCAACCTAATTGTAAAAAGAAGGAAAAAATAAATGGAGAACCCTCAGATTTGAAAAATCTTTTTGTGGGAAACAGATTTCAAGGTTGTCTCTAACTCCTTGTATCTTTAATGTTGATTGAAATAGTATGACATTGGGGTTAAGTTTTTCATTTTAAGTTCTTAGAGCATCTCCAAGGGGGCTCCCTAAACCCACTCCTTAGCTAAAATAGCTAGTGGAGATGGTTTTAGAGCACTCCAAGGGGCTCACTAGAAGTTGTCATGCTTGATCTGTGCCATAATTCTGTCATGTTGATTTCCATAAATTTCTCTTATGCACAACCAAATTAATGGCTCTGTTCTGAAAGTGCAACATTGCTCTTGGTTTTCATCCTCCATGCATATCACATACATTCATGATTCATCTAAATTTCCAACATGAAACACTGTTAATGATTGTTTTTGAAAGAAAACTAACATGCATGTTCTAGATAACATCAAACCTAACAATTAGTAAGTAAGGTGAGAAAGGCTGAGCTTTTATTCTTTGAACACAACATTTACAATATGATATTTATTTTTCCATAACTACATATGTAATTCACCAAGAACCTTATTCTTCTTGCTAATTTTGCACCACAGGGTGTTCTTGGTTTCTGAAATGGAAGCAGCCTATTTGTGTAAAAGATGGGAGCTTATGGTTGTCTACTTGTCCATGAGTTGGTTAATCATTAGAGATCAAGAAATTTTTAATTGACCTGAGTTTGTACAGATCCCACTTGGATGGGGGGTTAAGGTTCTTGCAACCGATGATACAAAATGATTTTAGGTTGTTGGGCAAACCCCCATCTGGGTAGGACTGAAGACTGGTGCAATTGCGTATCGTCAAGTCTTGAAGTGATGAGATGTTGTACATTCTGTTGGGCAGAGCTTTGAGATTCTCACAGTCAGATATGGTAAGGGATCTCAGGTTGGGAGGCAATCCCCCATCAGGGAAGGACACAAGTTTAGGACAATTGCTTACCAACAATTTATCAAGATGGAGGAAGTTGTGGAGGACATCTGGTAAATGATTAATCTCATTACAATTGCGAACCTCGAAATCTTTAAGCCTCGGAGATGAGTTAGAGCTAGACACTGGGGTAAAGCTGGAGCTGGAACTAGAGACTGAGAGAGAGAAGGGTAAAAGACTTGAAAAATTCAATGGCAACGAAATAAGTGAACACCCAAAGATTTGCAAGGATTCTAGATTAGTGTTTTTATGCAGTAATCTTGGAGGTAGGACATTCAGACTTGGACAGTTTGAGATCTTGAGTTGTTGAAGAGTTAAAGGTAGCTCACCTGGTAAGGAATGGAGAGAAGCACAACCATCAATCTCCAAGAATTCAAGAGACAGGTTCTCATTGCTCATTAAGCCTTCAGGTAAGGACTGTAAATTCCTGCATTCTTTGATCTGAAGATTCCTAAGATTGGATGGCAAATCCATCTCTGGAAGGGCAACAAGACCGGGACAATTGACGATTTTCAATTTCTTGAGAGATTTGAGGCTGTGTAGTCCTTGTGGAAGCTTGATCAAGTTGTTACAGTAACATATTTCCAAGCATTCGAGTAGCTGGGGCAAGCCTCGTTCTTCTTCAGGCCATAAGAACTCAAAGGAGCACCTCCAAATTTCCAATCTTTGAAGAGAGGTGCAGTGTGGTAATCCAGATTGGTTGGACAAAATTATGAGCTCATCACAACTAACAACTTGCAAATCGCGGAGTGAGGTCAACCTATGGATTAACTCACCGGGTAGCAACTTGAGGTTCAAAACTTTGTAAAGGCGCAGCTTCTCGAGTGAGGTGAGGTCTTGTACACTTTCCAGAATTGCTAGATTGCATCCTTCTAAGACCAAGCTGTGAATCTGTGGAAGGCATGGAATCCAAGACAGTTTCTTGCAATCACGTATTTCAAGGGTTTTCAAGGAGGTAAGAGAACTAGGTATCTCCTTTATAAGTTCCGGACAGTCCTCTATACAAAGCTCATGAAGGCAAGGAAACTCTCCAATACCATACGAAACCCATTCCTCCCAAACACGCATATTTTTGAACTTGAGAGTTTCCAAGGATTGAAAAGGCGTAACAAAACACCAGTCAGTTCTGTAGAACTCACGACCGACACTACACACGGCATCCATCCCTTCGATAATGAGGTTTTTGAGTGAAGGTAGCTGGCCAAGTGCTGGTAAGGATCTACAGTTACTACAATTACTAAGGCTGAGGAACACTACGTTAGAAAATGATGGATCCGCTATCCAGATTGGAAATTTCGCACCACTGTAGTGCTTGATGGAAAGCTCTTTAATGTTCCTATGAGGCTGTAGTGCATCAAGGACATCTTCATCTATCATTCCATCGATATCCTCACTCCATTCTAGCACCAATTTACATAGATATTTTTTATCCTGCAAATTTGCCTCCACTGCATCTCTGTTTTTGTCCACATATTCCAACCCCAATATGCAGAGATCCCCTTGTAGATTCGATAGATTTTTCAACTCTATGATCCCTGATCCGCTATCTCGGCTCACGATGAAGTAAGGCAATGTCCGGAGGTTTTTAAGTCTACCCATATGTGGTGGCAACTGCTGTAAACTACTTCCTCTTATATCCAAATGTCGCAAATTAACTAGGTTCCCCATGTTTGTCGGCAATTGAATAAGATAACGACAACCATGCAAGATCAATGTTTGCAGGTTGTATAACGTAGCAACTGATTCAGGCAACAATTTGATTAAAGTGTTGGAGAGATCCAAATAACGTAGATGTTTCAGCTCGCCAATCAGGTCCGGTAGCTTAGTGATCTCATAGTGACTCAATGATAATACACGTAAACGAGTTAAATTCTTCAGGAGATGATGTGTTGCCTTATTTGTTATGCAACAAATTCCAAACCCACCGTCTAGTGGCAAGAGAGTTCGCAAACACTTGTGTTGTGTAAAGGCATCAAATTTTATGCAGGCGTCACGTTTTTGTTGAATATATGACAAATGTCGAGCCTTTTTCAAGTTCTTATATTGATCAACATCTTTCTCCAATCTAAGACATCTTTCACCAGCAACAAATTGAGCTAAATCATTGATGAGATCATGCATTATATATCGGGAAGTATTACTGTTGGAGCGTTGAAAAAGTGACCTTGAAAGTAGATCACGGAAATACTGGCTTCCAGCATCTTCAATCTGCATATCTTTCTGGGGCTGCAGCACGAGACCTTCTGCTATCCACAAACGGACTAACTCCTTCTCATCAAATTCATAGTTCTTTGGGAAAATCGCGCAATAGGCAAAACAAGGCTTCAAATGAGAAGGGAGATGGTGATAGCTCAAGCTTAGTCCCGGAAGAATGCCACATTTCTGATGAGGTAATTCCCACACTTCACTGGTTAGTATGTGTTGCCACTCATCGATATATAATTTGGAGCGCAATAAGCCCCCAATTGCCTTGGCAGCCAAAGGTAAACCCTTACACTTCTTTGCTATTTGTTTACCTATGCTCTCCAAGCTTGTACGAGCTGTAGAATTCAGTTTAGTAAACGCATGTTGTTCGAACAATGACCAAGAATCGTCTTCAGACAGTTCGCCTACATGGAAAACTTGGAAATCAGGGCATGTGCTCACAATCTGGACAACATTTTCACTCCGGGTTGTTACAATGATCTTGCTTCCACATGCAGCTGCTCTAAACGGAAGTTGCAAAGCATCCCATTGCTCGTAATTCTCGTTCCATAAATCATCTAAAACAAGTAGAAACTTTTTCTTCATTATCTTCTTTCTCAGATTGCTTTGAAGTAGTTCTAGATTCGTAGTAGTTACACATTTTCCATCACCCAAAGACTCAAGAATCTCCTTTGTTACCTTCACCGGGTCAAATTCACCCGAAACATAAACCCATGATTTCATATCGAAATGTTCATCCACTTGTTGGTTGTTGTACACAATCTGTGCCAAGGTTGTTTTGCCAACACCGCCTAGGCCGACTAAGGGAATCACACACACTCCATCATCAACATCATTTACCAAGAAACTAACAATCTTCTTGGCATCTTCTTCTCTTCCATAGACACAATCATCTACTAAAGAAGTTGTTGGTAACCTTCCCCGCCAAACTCCTGTAGACCTCTCCCCAAAATCCTCTCTCAAACCAAGCACCACCGTCTGTTTCGCAATGTCCCCCAATCTCTCCGTTATGTTCTTTATCCTGGAAGCTACGTTCATGTTGAAGAAAACAGCTCCAACAGGATTCAAGGGGCTGAACATATCGGCCATCAAGATTGTGCGGGGTTGTCTTTCTGCTTCCAATCTGCAACGTAAGATTTCTGTAGCAAATTCATCTAGTGCATCCTCAGCTTCATCAGCAACATCTCGCAACTCCTCCAGCCACATTTTAACTGCCATGTCTTTGATCTGCTTTTCCTCGGCATCTTTAAGCACCGCATTTATTTTTGACACCATTTGTGTTAATGTTTTCAATTCTGCATCGATTTTCCAGTGAGTGGCAACCTCCAACAGCTCCCGAGAAGCCAACCTGTCGAATAAGACTTGTAGGAATGCAGATAGAAATATCTCACCCAAAGTCATGGTTTCTTGATGAAATTGAAGAAGGACAAAAAAAAACCCAATATTGAAAAGCTCTGGAACAACACAGATGACTTGGTGGGAAAATAATCCAAGAGAAGTGCTCTGTAGCTAGATCAATTCAATACATTATTAAAAGTGGTTTGGTACTTTGGTTTAATGGTAAGCTATTTGCACCCACATGCACCCACGCGGGTTCGAGTTATATTTGTCTACTTCCTGTCGAGTTGATATCTTAAGAGAGTCAAAACTCAAAAGTCATATTAACCTCAACTTTTGACTTAAATTTGAGCCTTTAAAATATATTAATTCATTTCCTTACGATCCAATACTGTAGAAGAGTAAATGATGAATTTAGGGCACAGAATTAAGTTTCATTGAAGAAAAAAATAATAATTCTTGATTTGTATAATATGAAGTCATGTAACTTAATTCCTAATAATTTGAGTTAATCAGAAATTAAGTTACCTTTTTTAGAATTCACAATTAGTAAAAGCATTCTCAAGATAACAATATGTCAATTTTTTTTTTTATTTTTACAAACAATATGTCAATCTTTAGATCAAGTAAAAATTAACGAATAGATGTTGAAACCATAAATTTAAATTGATATGTACCCAATTACGAATTACCACGTTGAGTTTTACTTTTAAAAAAGAAACGAAACAGAAAAATCTTCTCATAAATCAATTTGAACGTAAAGTCAAGCTCTATAAATTATAAAGAGAGAGCAACTTGCCTACTACAAAAAAAAACATTGATATGCTTTAAAAGCTGCATGATCCAAATAAAATTGATGACGGTAGCCAACTGTGCCCTTTAGATAAAAACATAAAACTTAATCTAAGGGTGTGTTTGCACCGTAAGAAATTTAAGCTTTTACGATATTTTTTAAAATAATTTGCAATTGATTTCAATTACAGGATTTATAATGGGAAATACGGTAAAACATGAGTTCAAATGATTTTTTACAATATAATAAAAATGTTGTTGTTAGCCACTTTTAATAGCATTTTTAATATGCTTTAATAGTTTATCAGCTTTTTTAAAAGGTCCTTATTCAGATTTTTTTTAATCAAAACATTTAATAGTTTCTTTTAAAAAAATGAAAAGCATTTAATAATTTTTTTTTAAAAAAAGAAAAACATTTAATAATCAATATTGTTTGTAAACAATCTTAATTCATCGAAGCCTAACTAATTAGATTATCTCTAAACTCATTTACTAATCAAAAATTCTAATGAGAAAAAACAAACTTAATTACTCATCTGTGATTATAATGTTTACTCAATCACAGTTAAGCTAATTAATATGTCTGAATTGAATCTGTTTTTTTTTTTTTTTCATCATTTTGATTAGAACCAAATTTTAAAGACTATATCTTTATTTTTTAACTATTACAAATTTTTAACTTGCAGTCGAGAGATTCAAGACTCAACTTCACAAGCTCATCCGTGTGGGACAACCTCAATTTCGTCAAACTTATCCTTTTTTTTTTCTTTGCATCCATCAAAACCATATACTTTTTAATTTATGAGAGTTAAAACATATTTAATTTATATTTAATTTATATTTAATTTATGATAGGAGGTAGAATTTTAAAATTTTATTTGAAGAGAATAAATTCTACCCCATATCATAAGTTTAACAAAAACTTGCTCTCTTATAATCTTTCAAACTCCATAACATCCAAAAAGCTACATTTATAAACAACGTGCAAGTTAAAGGTCATTTTAATTAAAGAGTAAATTGTACCAAACTGCTATAAGGTTTACCCGTTAACCAAATAATTAAATTACATATTAAAAATACAAACAAACAATTACGATAAAATTAACCAATAATCAATTAAAATTATTAAATAACCTACACATAATTCAAAATCAGCAGCATCCATAACCAAATTTCCATCGCCATTAAAAAATTAAAAAAAAAAACTCACAAACATGAAAAGGGTTTGGTGGTGTTTGTTTTTTTATATGAAGTCTTATAAGATCTTAATTTATTAGACATGGATAAGTCTTATAAATTAAAGTACCATGATATATTTGTTTTTTCATTTTTGATGACTTATTACAAGTATAAAAGTTTTAACTTTTTCCATTTATGACTTTTCAAAATTGGGGAATTTTTAGAAAATTGATTTTTAAGATTTTATTATACGGGGATAAAATTGCAAATTTATGAATTGACATAGAACATTTGTGGAGATTTACTAAAAGACTATACTATAGCACTTTTTCAATAAGATAAAAGGCAAAATTTTTAACTTTTTCTATTAGACATATATATCTTAAAATAAGATATAATTTAGATTAAAAAAAATGATTTATCTTAATTTAAAATATAAGATACAATAAGTCTTGTAGAAGGAAGGAAGGAAGGAAGGAAAAAAAAAAAAAAGTCCCTAGTTTGGGTTCCTTACTTGAAAATATCAGAAGAAGAAATCGGCTTGATCACTATCTACGTTTGTTACTGATGAAAACCACTTCACCAGTTTTTCTAGAGCAGCAGCTATCTCCCAAAAATATATATATATATATATTGAGAGAGAGATAGATGGAAACCTAGTTTGGTGGCTCTGGTAGGTATTCATTTGTTGCCGTAATATGGATCCTCCTCTCAACTTTATTGTCCTGACTTTATCCTTACTTCCATAATCTATTGTCATGTGTCTAATATAACAAATTAATAGTTTGAATTATTTATATTAATTTTTATGTTTTCATATACTAAGAGCATCTCCAATGGTATCCTCAAAAGTAGGAGAGTAATCAAAATTTGATTATTTAACCAAAAAACACTGTCCAATGGAATCACTAAAATTTAGCAATAGCAGTTATCAATAATCAAATTGCCTCTTCAATAATCAAATTTAAAGATTAACTTTCAATCATCAAATACAAATTTAACCCAAATTAACTGTTGTAATTTTATTCTTTCTCTCTCTTCTGTTACTTATTTTTTTCCTCTTTTTTTCTCTGATCGTCTATGCATTTCATCATTGTTTCAACCCAAAAATTTCAATTAGGTAAAATTCGTCTCTTCATTACGAATGGATCAATACCCATATCATATATCTTCTTTTGTTTTTTATAATTTTTAATTTTTAATTTTTAATTTTTAGCTAAAAAAAAACTAATATATCATTGTGATACCATTACAAGTGTACTATTGTGGACTATACAATCATCAAATTTAGCAAGCCCCGAAAACAATCCTCAAATGCTGAGGTGGCAACTTTTGAAGATCCAAATTTGTTTATACCATTGGAGATGCTCTAAAAGATATAATTAATCAAAATCATCAATTTAATTAATTGAGGTGAGAAGGGGATCAAAATCCTTGTTGCCGACCATAGACAATCTATCTACTCTCCACCATTCTATTTTTTATCACTTAATTAATCAAGTAAAAACTAATTATTCCATTCGAATTTTCTTATAATCGGAAGAAGAATCAACCGCTTGCTCTCCACCTTTGTGTTTTAGTGTTTGTTTGATTGGGTTTTCTATTAGCTCAAAAGCTCTACACACCTTTATTTGAGTTTTTATTTTTTTTATATTTTTTTTTATAAGTTTTTTGATTTAGCTTTTGATATTGTCTATTTTAAAGTCAGAGGTTAGTACAGTTTAAACCTCTACTTGGTAAAAAGCTCATGGGGAGTAGATTCTCCAAATAGATATTTTTTTAAAAAAAAAAACTCTATTAATATTAAAAATATTTTATGTCTACAGAGGTACTCTTCTTAAAACAGATAAAAGCTATTTTTGACCTTTTTAAAACTGATTAATTATTTCATTTATTTAAACTTTAGATATTTCATCTTATACTCATTTTATTATAAATACTTTTCAATAACTTATAACCAAAAAATTAAAGTTGTTTAAAAAATAAAGTGTGAAACAGTCTAATAATTTTAAAGTTCTTATTAATTAAATATCATATAACCTTAAATTTTTATTAAAAATTCTATAGATAAAAGATCTACTCAAAAACCTTATTTAAAAAGTTATTTTAAATACAATATGAGATTGGTTTAATAGTAAACCTCTTACACCTATAATATAAGGTTGTGGGTTCGAGATCTCCGTTTTTAAAAAAAAACCGTAAATTTAAGTAATACTTAAAAAAAAAATATTATTCCAAACATATCATTATGATTTTTTTAATACAGACAAATATTTAATTGAAACAGCAAAAGAGAATCCAAACCTAGGAAGCACGGATACTTCATTTGGTGGAGGTAACTCGTATCGAACTCGTATCCAGTTCCGATACTTCCCGGATACTTCAGGATACGTATCCGATACACCAAATGGCGTATCCGTTGACTTTTTCACAAGTTTAACTGGAGGATACTTAGAGGATACTTGAGGGATACTTTGAGGATACTTAGGGGATACTTCGAGGATACGTTTGGGGCAATATTATAATTATTTTAGTATAAAACGGGGTTAAATTATAATTTCAAAATTTTAGGGGTCAAAATGAAACTGTAAAGAAATTTTGGCTTTAATTCCATTGACATGGAGAATAACGGGATACTTGAGATTACAAACTTTTCACTTGATGAACCAGAGTTAGATGCCGAATTATTTAGATCCTTTAACAATGTGAATAATGATAATGAAGTTAATTAGGAATTTAGTATCTATTTGATGAATTTATTTTATGTATTATTTGGATTTTTTAATATACTATAACTTATGTGATATATGTTTTATTTGGATTTTCAATTTTGTAATATGTTATGACTTAATTTGGATATTGTAATATGTTAAATTGTTATGGCTTAGATTGTTATGTGACATATTTTATTTGGATGATTGGATATGAATATGTTTTGATTTTTGAATGAATTATTAAATATCTTTTTATATATTCTTATTTTTAAAAAATATAAATATATATTATTTTAATTGACGTATCCTGCCGTATCCGTATCCTAGTTTTTGGAGATTTACTGTATCCCCATATCGTACCGTATCCGTATCCGTATCCCTATCCCGTATCCGTATCTGTATCCGTGCTTCCTTGATCCAAACTATTTCCGGGTACAATAATTGCTGTTGTTTTTAATTTTTTTTCACTGAAAAGTAAAAAAAAAAAACAACTGTCTTAAAAAAAAAAATAATTACGATTTCACATTCTATCAACTAGAAAAAGAAGTGATGGATAGAGACAGGAGAGGGTATGAAAGGTCTGGTGGCCACCGGCCCACCACACCTTTAAATAAGTGTCAGAATTCTTACAACCTGCACACCACACAGATTATTGTCTTAAAAGCAATTGACTTAAAAGCACGTGGTGTGTGCAGGTTGTAATTATTTTGCCACGTCCTTTTTTTTTTTCTTTTTTTTTTTAATGGTCAAGCTGTTGTCATTGTCATAAATCATAATATCATGGATAATTAATTTATAAAAGGAATAATTGCACTCGCACCCCTAAGGTTTGGCAATATTGGATGCACCCCTAAGGTTCGGCAATATTGGATGCAACAGCAATCTTTACCACAATTTCACGATTTTCTCTTCATCGAGTTCATACTCTATAGTCCTTTAACTAATTTTGAGATACAAAAAGTCCAAATGACCTCTAATCAAACCCCAGGCTAACTTTGACTTAACCTTATAATAACATTTTTTATTTTCAAATATTTATTTAAAATTAAATTACTTCCTTCAAAAATTAAAATCAATGGAAAAAAAGCCATGGTGGAGATGATCTCCTCCATGGAAGAGATATGCAAATCTCCTTTAAATCAAAGGTGATCCAAGATGACACATTCTCCCTTCATCTACTTTTTTGTTTAAAAAAAATCTTTTTTAAATTTTAAAATCTTTTGGTATTTTTCATAATTTTTTAAATAGATTTTGCAGTTATTAAAATATGTTGGGTTGTTTCTTAATTTTATATTGTTTTAATTCTGTAAAAAGATATTTTAGTCGAGATAAATGTAAATTTTGCAAACTCTAAAATTTATATATTTTAACTTTATGTGAATTATCTGTATTGATAATACTAAGAAAAAATGGATTATGTATGTCATGAACAGCTAAATGGAGGATTGAAAACTTCTTTTTGTGAATTGCATTTGAGAAGGCAGTCCAAACCCAACTCTATTGGGTCTTGACCTACTTATATCAATCAGGTCTCTCTCTCAGCCCTAGACATGAAAAACCCCCATCATTTTTGAAGGATCAGCCCATGCTACATTCTTGGACTTCCTATTTCTTGCATTTTTGGAATATCAAATATCATCGAAAATAATCATTTCGACATATGGTTATAAGCACGATCCGAAATGCAATTCTTCCTGCAGTATATTGAAAGAGTCTTTATAAAGATTTGTCGGTCGAATCCTTAGAGATAGATAGTTGCTCTTCTTTCGTCTCCATGCCAACAGGTGGAATTCCTGCTACTGATTGATTGCCGTGAAGAACCAGACATATTCGAAAGAAGAATCACACTGCATCTTCAAATATATAGAGTACTTTCGGTGACATGCACCTGTTGATATATAATTGCATTCCTTAATTGCCCTCTCGTGTCCTTTCCAGAGGGAGGTTTCCCCCCTAATCTAGTTTCTCTCCGCATCATCGATTGTTATAACTTTATTCATATATCTCAATGGAAGCTCCATAATCAAGTTGCTTGCAGAAGGAGACTAATAATAAATTAATGCAACTTTCAGAACATTTCCAAATTGTCATTTTAAATTATATTTGTTATTAATTAAGGATACATATCTACTATCTGCTCCATAGAATGTATAATTTGGTGATGAAATGTTTGTTTCCATAGTTAATACTTTCATACAACCCTGTTTTGTATATGAACAAATTGAATGTCAGGATGATGCCTTTCAATACAAGTTTCCACTAATCGGTGCTCTGCTTCTAATCGCGAGCTCTATTAGATAACTAACTACTCAAAACCACTTTGATACACCAAAATAGTAGTGGTTCTACTTTGGTTCATTGTATCTGAATTGTTAATTACCGGGTCACCGGGAAACATAAATGAAATGTTATTAATGAACGGGTTACAATATCATAAACAAAATGTTATAAATGGCTGACTCACCCGGGGTACAATGAACCCTACACGATGAGCCTCCCTATATTAATGGTCGGGACCGAAATTTTTTATTATAGAGAGGCTATTAATTTATAAAAGATTAATTTACAGGGTAATAATAAAATGTGGAAATGGTGGGAAATGTCACATTTTTCAACTGATTTGGTGGAAAAGTGAGTGCTTTAATAACTTAAGTTTAAAAGGCACTAAAGTAAGTGATTTCCAAAAATGTCCTTACTTTACACACATTCTCTTACTTTGATTTTTTTTTTTTTTTTTTTTAATTCTTTCATCTTCTTCATAGAGGTTGAACATCAATACATCTTTATTGAATAATTAGTTTAGTGGGTACGCATACGCATTCAGGGGTCGAAGATAAAGATCTGGGTTTCTGAGCTTTTTAACGCTTTTTCTAAGCCTATTGAAACACTCTCCGAGCCTTTTGAAAAGTCTCGGAGAACAATTGAAAAGGTTCGAGCGTTTTCATTTGTTCCCCGAGCGTTTTCATGTGCTATCCGAGTATTTTTTTAGATCTTCGAGCCTTTTGAAGCCTTTCCCGAGCCTTTTTATGTAATGTCTTCCTCGAGCCTTTTCATGTAATGTATTCCCCGAGCCTTTTGAAGCCTTTCCCGAGCCTTTCCATGTGTTCTCCGAGCCTTTTTCATTTGTTCTCCGAGTCTTTTCAACAATTATTTTTTTTGTTAATTTTGAACCTCCGAGCCTTTTCCTGTGTTCTTCGAGACTTTTCATGTGTTCTCCGAGCCTTTTCAACAATCATTTTTTTTTCACACAGCAATTTAAGGTTTACAAAAGAGGGTTTTAAATTGAAAAAAATAATAATAATAACAAGAGGGTTTGTATCTCAGATACAACTAACAAAGGCTTGGACATAAAACAGGTCACTATTGTGTTTGGTCGTGGTCATCGACAGTGACATACGAGTGCTCATGGTCCACCGTCATCCATTGATGGAGGATTTTGAAAGAAAAGAAAAGAAAAGAAAAGAAAAAAACCAAAATGGTGAAGAAGGTTACTGTGGGGGGTATTTTTATTCGTTCACCATAATAGGTGCCTTTTAAACTTAAGTTATTAAAGTGGTAACTTTCTTACAAAACCCGGTCCAAATAGTAACAAAAAATTTTTGAACCCAAAATAAAATTATACATGGATATGACTCAAACACAATTGTTATAAATTTATTTGCGTTGCTTTTTAGTTTTGTCTATAGTCATAAAGTGCTCCTTCATAGCTCTTTCCTTCTTGGCATCTCTACACCGAAGCTAATTGATGATGATCCATTGTCCTTTGTCCCCCAATTGCAGAAATTAACCTTCAATGGAGGATAGAGGAAAATGCAGGGTATGCTTATAGCATTATATTATATATATGCTAAAACTTCAAATGAAATTGAACTGTTCATATGAACAGTAAATTTTAGAGGATTTCAATTTATTTACAAAAGTGTCATTGATGTGTTGTAAAAAAATAAATAAATAAAATAATAAAAAAAATGATAGCAGGTGTACGTGCTACCCACTATCACCACCTCCCTCACTCTCTTTTTCATAAACTAAAACTCCAAATGAAATTGAACTGTTCATATGAACAGTAAATTTTAGAGGATTTCAATTTATTTACAAAAGTGTCATTGATGTGCTGTAAAAAAAAAAAAAATGATAGCAGGTGTACATGCTACCCACTATCACTACCTCCCTCACTCTCTTTTTCTCTACCCACCCACCATCCTCTCTTTCTCTCAATCTCTCTCCATCTTTTTCTTTCAAACCCTAAAATCCCTCTCTCTTTCTCTAATTCTCTTCAACCCTTATCACCACCTCTCTCTCTCTCTCTCTCTCTCTCTCTCTCTCTCTCTCTCTCTCAACCGGAGAGTCAATCGAGTGAGAAATCGAAACAAAAATGGACAACACAACGATTCTCAGAGAGTGGTTCAACCGAGTCGACTCAGATAGAACAGGAAACATCACTGCAGCTCAGCTCAAGGTTTTCCAACTTCTCTTCTCTATTCTCTCTCTCTAATATATATATATTTTTTCTCTTTCGAATTCAATCAAAAAAAGTGTCTCAAACGACATTGTTGTAATCTGGTGATTAGAGCACCTTTGCTATCGGCAACCTCGATTTCCCTCTCTCCGTCGTCCAACAAATGATCAGGTCAGGTCCTTTTTCTTCTTTGCTCTTGGAAAACGGCGCCGTATTTTGATGTACATGAAATTTCTGATTTTGAATTTTTTTTTGCTGGATGTACGATTTCAATTTTAAATTTTGTTCACAAAATCCATGAATAATTGTAATAATTTTCGTGCTTTGTGCTTTGAATTTGTCAAAATTTAATTACACATATATTCCCCTATAGTCAACTATTGGTTTTAATTTTTAAGGTTCAATGATAAATTTGTTATTTCATTTATTGAATTAAATAGAAAATTGTTAAAATAATGTCAAAAATGACCATATAATTTATCACAATTATAAATTTGTTCCAAAAATAAATAAGAAACATTCCACTACCAATAGAGGATTGATCTGGTATGCAACAAGTCTCCTTAACAACAAGAGGATATAAGAATGTGAGGAGATCAGTGAGAGGAGATTAATGAGTTACTTCCTTTTTTAACTTCTTTGAATTTTCAGAGAGAATATCGTATTTTCTAATTCAATGATTGTATCTAATAATAATCTACTAAATACTAACAGAAGGAGGTGTTCATATAATTAAGGTTTTTTGTTGAATATTATTCGAGAACTACAAATACTTAGGAGAATCCATCAAGCTTGTGTTCTTTGTGCGAGTTGCTCTAGTTTGGTTGGCAAACAAATTATCATCATCAGCGATTCTAAGACTGCTGTTTCTTGGGTTAATGGTTCGGATTTTGGGAGTCTAAAACATGTTTATTTAATTTATGATATTAAGAATATGCTTCATTCTTTGGGAGGGGTGGTGGTTGGCTATAATTCTAGGTCTTCCAATGACCTTGCGGATTCTCTGGCTAAGAGAGCTTCTAGTAGGGAAGGGGACTTTGTTTGTTGGGAGGTTTTCTGATTTTCTGTTTTGTTGTTGAGGTTTTTTGGCTTTCCTGTTTGCCGTTTTGTTGGTTTGGTTGTGCGCGTCGTGTGGCGCTTGTTGTGCGTGTGGTTTGGGGCCCTGCCCCCTTTTTTCGGCTGTTTGCCTTAATAAAGTGTGCTGTTCAAAAAAAAAAAACTTAGGAGAATGTTAGTAGACGATCTTTAAATTATTTGTCTGCCAAAAAGTTTTAATGTTTTGAATGAGGTGCCTTTCTTGAGTAAAGAGATTGTAAAAGTGTGTTAATCCTAGAATAATACTCATCGTAGATAATTGCTATAGTTTTTCGATTACTTGGCTTCTTCACAGTATTTCTTATTATTTTCATAAATTCGCTTTTTCAATAAAGTAAATGCTTACCATGATAAGGTGGTGCATGTGATAAATGAATCAAGAAGCTTATGTATAGAACTTTAGTTTCATCATTTTGCCTTATATGCACTTGAAAGAAAATAGTTGGGATGTCTGAGCTCATAAGAGCAAAAATAGTTGTTCATAATTCTGTTTCTTTAAGTTTTACTTACATAGCTGTAACTGATAAAATTAGCTTTATAATCTCTGATGTTCTATAGGTTGGCTTGCATGGCTGATTAGTTACTCAGGCGTTTCTCTGATTGGTTTGTTTGTCCTTGACTTTTTCAATTTATTTACAAAAATATCATTGATAAGTTGTAAAAAAAAAATAAATAAATAAATAAAATAATAAATAATAAATAATTAGGATTTCAATATCATCAAGTTCAATATTCAGTTTATAGTTGGTTTGTTTGCTTATTATTTTGTATTGTAAATTGTTGTTACAAGAAAATGTGTGTATAAAATCTAAACAATAAAATATACTTTTTATTTATTTATTTATGAATGAGAATTGAAAATTGATGTTCCTACAGATGCAAATTGACCTCAAATAATCTTAATTGGTTGTTGAATATTTATGTTTATTTAGAAGTTTTGTTTGAAGTTATTAATTGACACTGGATTTGAAAATTAAGTGGTAGTCAAAGAATTTAAATTATGTTATCTTTGATTTTATTTAAATACTCATGTCGCAGATTCATTTGAGTTACGGTTTGTTGTATGTTTCCAAAATTAGAGATTTTACAATAGTTATAGAAAGTAGAAACTAATTTTTTAAAATGTTCATAGTGATATGGACAATTGTACTCGAATTGGTGCAATTCAATGATTGTTGTTTAATTCATATGGAGTTTTAGTATATGAACTTGGTTTTTAAATGCCCTGAGAACTAAAAGTGTTATTGATTTGTGAAAATTTTGTAGGGTTTCAAGTGTGTCACTCTCTTGGAGGTGGTACTGGATCTGGAATGGGGACCCTTCTCATTTTGAAGATCAGAGAAGAGTATCCGAACCGAATGATGCTCACTTTCTTGGTGTTCCCATCCCTGAAGGTTTCCAACATTGTTGTCGAACCATACAATGCAACCCTCTTTGTTCACCAGTTGGTTGAAAATGTAGATGAATGTATGGTTTTAGACAATAAAGCCCTATATGATATTTGCTTCCGGACACTAAAGCTCACAACTCCAAGCTGTAAGCTTATCATTATCTTTCTCTTTGTTACTTTTGTGGAATATTTTCATAGTTGTCAACTGATGGAGTGATTATTATAGCATTTGGATGTTTGATATTTTGATTTGCTGTTTACTGAGAATTTTTTGATATATGTGGTGTGCTCATCTTAATTTGTTTATAGGGATAATTACCTTGGTGACCAACCATTTGGTTATTACCTATCAAAATGGATATTTTGACAAATAATGTGATGGAAATGGTCATTGTTTGCCAAAATGGTCATTTTGAAACAAATTTCCAATCTAATGACCATTTTGATAGAGTTTAACTAAATAGATATCCACCAAAGTAATTATATCTTATTTATATTTGTCAAATCACATGATGTGTTCATAGAATTATTGTGACAGCGCCCTAGCGGTTGGTTGTTTCAAATGGTTTATTTACTTTTTAATTTTTTTTTAATGAATAATTATTCTCTCTCTGTCTGAAAGAGAAAAAAAAAACAAAGATAAAAACGATGATTTAGATGAGAGATGAGTTGATTGTTGAGAGAAAAAAAATTGTTTGGTAGAGATAGTGGATGGTCAAGAGTTGAAGAAGAGATAGAGGACGATAGATTTACATTTGAAAATATATTTGCATTTTATTTTTTATTAATATATTTTTTATATTTTAATTTTGTTTGTTTCATAATTTAGATCAATAAATTTATTAAAATTGAAAATAATATATAAAATGGTATAATAGTCCCGCAGCAAAGCGCGGGCCATTTTACTAGTTATATCTAACCAAAAATCAATTTAATTTTTCAGGTTTGTTTATAGGCGAGTGTGTTTGGTATGGGATCTTTTGAAATGTATTTTGGTTGCTCGACAAAAGTTTTTTTAATATTAGAAAGGTTATTTTATATCCTTAAGTTAGAAGGAAGTCCAAATTTTACAAATATTTTGTCAATTCACTTTTTATTTTGTAATTTATAACAACAAAATCTATTTAAAAATTATATGTTTAAACGATCTACTAAATTAAATTTTTTTTTTTTTTTAATTGAATACTAAAATTTTTTATTAGAAATTCTTCTTAATAAAAACTCTATGAACAAAGATCTATTCTAAAAGTCATACCTGAAAAATCATCCCAACACACTCAAATACAGTAAGCTGGGCTCCGCTCCACGGCTCCGGTATCTTTTCATTTGAAAGTAAGTTGAATCGTTGAACACATTACATGAATATAAACATGATTTGTCTATTTTGCCCTTACTCAAATAATTAAATTACATATTAAAAATACAAACAAACAATTACGATAAAAATTAACCAATAATGAATTAAAAATATTAAATAACCGACACATAATTCAAAATCAGCAGCACCCATAAACAAATTTCCATCACCATTAAAAAAAACTCACAAACATGAAAAGGGTTAGTTTAGTTTAGAATTTCGCTTGAAATATCAAAAGAAGAATCAATCCGCTTGATCACTAGCTGCGTTTGTTACTGATGAACACCACTTCAACATTTTTGCTGGAGTAGCAGCTATCTCAAAAAAAAAAAAATTATTATTATTATTTATTGAGAAAGAGAAAGGTGGTGAGCCAGTCGGGGTGGCTCTTGTAGGTATTCATTTGTTGTCAGATTATGGATTCTCTCCTCGTCTTTATTGTGCTCACATTGTCTCCATCTCTATAATCTATTCACGTGTATAATATAACAAATTAATGATCTAAATTATTTCTATTAATTTTTATAGTAATGCTAGATGTCCCAAATTCTTTTTCCCAAATTCTGTTCCAAATGATGTGACACGTGAGATGTCAACATCTTATAAATCATGAAATTATATGGTAACTGATATGATGTTGACACCTCACGTTCTACATCATTTGGGAAAAAAAATTGAGACGTCTAACATTCTACCGAAAGATACAATTAATCAAGACCATTAATTTAAGGGAGAATCGCAAATACCCCCCTGACTTTTAACCAAATGGCAAATCAAACCCTCTGGTTTGAACAATCAGCAAACAACCCCCTACCGTTAAGAACCCTTGCATTATTTGCTGCATGTAGGGGGTTATTTGCTGATTTGTAGGGGGTTATTTGCTGATTGTTCAAATTTGTAGGGGGTTGTTTGCTGATTGTTCAAACCAGAGGGTTTGATTTGCCATTAGCTTAAAAGTCGGGGGGGTATTTGCGATTCTCCCTTAATTTAATTACTTGAGGTGAGAGTAAAGGGATCCAAATCCTTATTGCTGACCCATATACAACCTTTCTGCTCTCTACCATTTTACATAAAAACTAATTAGTCCGTTCGAATTTTCTTATAATCAGAAGAAGAATCAGCCGCTTGCTCTCCAGCTTAGTGTTTTAATATTTAATTTTTTTTTTTTGCTCTTTTTAAGTACTCTTTTAAAACAGATAAAGGCTATTTTTGACCTTTTCAAAAATTGAAACCGATAAATTATCTCATTTATTTAAACTTTAGATATTTCATCTTATACTCATTTTTTTATGAATACTTTTCAACATAAATGTTTATGTCAGTGCGTATTGATATAACTTCATCGGTGCGTTGGATATGAACCATCATATTTACATACTTTGATTCAAAGTATATATACTTGTCAAATTAAGCTTCTCCATAATCTGTGGTCTACATGTATTGATACTGATATAGTTACATCAGTGTGCACTGATGTGAACGGGATCGTACTTTTCATTAATTTATAACCACAAAATTAAAGTTCTTTAAAAAATAAATTGTCAAACAATCTACTAATTTAAAAGTTCTTTTTAATTAAATACCAAACAACCTTAAATTTTTATTAAAAAATCTATCGATTAAAGATTTACTCAAAAACCTTATTTAAAAAGTTATTATAAATACAATATGATATTGATTCAATAATAAACCCCTCACACCCAAGGCCGGCTAAACCCCTAAGAAACTTAGGCAACCGCCTAAGGCCTCAATTTTATTTTTTTTTATAATTTTTTTATTCCTTGTAGATAAATCTTAAGGCCTCCTAAAATCTAGCCATTAAAGATACAAGGCCTCTTAAAGATAAGGAAACAAATTACTTTTTAATAAATGTAATTCTTTTTATAAATCAACAGCTTCTAACATATTTTTAACCAATAAAATCTACAAATTAATAGTTTTCTAGTTCAACAAAAAAAAAAAAAAGTAAATACTTTTTTATTTCCAAAACACGTCCTCAAAATTTGTTAATTAAAGTTACCATTTGACAACTTATTCCTATTTTTTTTATACTATATGTTTTCACTTAACTTAGTTTCAAATTTACCAATTCATTTCATTAAAAGTTGAATATCGATTGTTTGAGTTTGAAGGCAAAGTTGTTAGAAGAATATTTTTTTTTTTTCAGGTTATATTATTCAAAAAATTTCTAGAATAGTTTTTTAATTTTTAATTTTTTAATTTTTTAATGTTTCTAAATTAGCTATTCTATTTTTAATTTTTTTTATCGTTAGTGTTTTTGTTCATTATTTTAGTTATTTGATTGCTTGCTTTCATTTCAATATATAAGGCCTCATTCGAATATTTTCACCTAAGGCCTCCACAACTGTTGAGCTGCCCCTGCTCACACCTACAACATAAGGTTACGGGTTCGAGTTCTCTCCTTTAAAAAAAACCCCGTAAATTTAAGTAATACTTTTGATCGGACCGTATTTACACCTATTTGAGGTCCCCATTTCATATCGTTTGTACTCGTTTTCGAGCGTATTTTTGTATATAATGTGTTTTGTGAGCTTTTTGTAGGTTATTCACCATAAATAAGGTATTTGAGCTAAATTAATGAGTTTTGGAAGTTAAAAGGGCTGAAACGGAAATGGCTCGTGCAGAACACCAAACTTTCGGGGGCCATATCTCTCTTCTCAAATTGAATTAGGTTTCGTTCCACCTATTCTTGGAAAGACCCAGCTGTCTTCTTTCCAACAGTTTTTACAGAACGCGATTCCGATGTCTCTAGAGGAAGTTATGCCCATTTCCGTGACGGTGCGCGAAGTTGGAAATGACTGAAATGCCAAAACCGCTGTACACCCGCCCTACGTACAGCGGGTGAATAGCGATTTTACTCCAGAATGTGTCCGCTTCTGATCCGCCTCCAACCCGCTGTACATATAGCGGGTGTACAGCGGTTTGGAGGCGACTGGGCGCCAGTTTTACGATTTTTGGCCGATTTTGAAGGGCAATCTTGTCCTTTCACACCCCATTCATGCCCTAACCTTCCAACTCTTTAAATACCCCCATTTGGGGTCTGAAACAAAAACTTCTACACCTCCCACACCTCAAAACCGAAATCCCCTCCATCTTCTTCCTCAAATAAGTGAGAGCTTCAAGCTCCTATGGAGGATTTTCCTCCATAAGAGCTCACCATACATCTCCACCACCCTTTTTATACTACATCCACCTATCTAGGAGTAGATTACAAGAAGAATGGAGTGGTCTTTGGACCAAAAACGGGCTAGGAAATCAAGGAGAGCTTGGAGGAGTGTCTTCAAGGGTTGTTTCCTTTAAACTCATTTCTTTTTGTATTTCTTGTTTTCTTAGATGTAATCACCAATTTAGGAATTTTGTAAACCTACACTTGTGCAATATATGTATGAATGTTTCTTAAATTCTTTGGGTTTTGTTCTACTCTTTGCCAAATCCATAATTTTCCCTCTTATTATGATATTCATGTGTGTGGATGCTAAAAATCGATATGTATGCATGAATGAGATTATGAGTAGAGTAGAGTAATTTAGATTAGGAGTAGTGTAATTTAGCTTCCCATGATTGTTTGTATGTTGATGAGTGAGCCAAAATGCCATGTTTAGAATGATTTGAGTGTTTGAGTATTAGCTCCAAAGAGTGGGAAAAGCTTGGTTGATTATGCATTCACATGCTAGATTAGGCTTGGGTTCCATATTCTTGTGTTTAATGGGTCTTTTTGTTAAGGCACAATTGCTCATCTCATGGCTTGGGTTGGGTGATGAATTGATTTTGGTGAATTCCTTAATCAAGAGAATGAACCCTTAACTTGAATTGAATGTTCTTAATGATAACAATCAACTATTTGCACATTGTTGTTTGGTGAGCTTGTCCCATTTTTAGCCATCCATCTTAGGGAGATTTGAGAGATAAGGAGAGAGCTTTCTCTATGAGAGAGTTGAGCATTCATGAGATTGAAGACCACCGTAATAGTATAGTGGTGAGTACATATCGGATTGACAACCGAGAAAACCCGGTGTTCGATTCCCGGTTATGGATGGGGTCTCCTTTCTATCTATTTTGTATTTCTTTCTTTGTGTTTTTGTCTCATCTTTGATGTGTACTTCCATTCATTAGGGATTTATGTAAATCTAGCATTGTTGCCTCTTTTATTAAATATGTTTGTTGATGGTTGAGTGGTCATTTGAAGTGCTTAATGCTTTTAAGTGGTTAGCCACCACTTGAATGAACCTTGGTTGTTGTGTGAAGGACCGAGAGGTGAAGCACGTAACGTGCTTGAGTAGATTGGTCATTACATGCAGGGTAAGGTAGAGATACGCGAGGCTTTTGCATGTAAAGCTGCTATATGTGTCTCATAGTTCTTAATGAACTCGTGTGCAGCTTAGGTAACCATCCGTTGATAGGTTGCTGGTGCATGTGGGTATTGCCTTTGTTACTCGAGAGAGAATATTGGTGAAGATTAAGTGAGCAAGGCTTTCAATATTGACAATGCATGTTTGTATGAAATTGTGTGATTGCTATGGTTGTGTCACTTACTTAGTGTAATCATTTATATGCCACGTCTCTCACATCCATTTTATCTTTGTAAATACCTGTGTACATAATTTATCTTTTCATTGCAATATTTACATTTAATGCACACACACACCTCAATTCGTATTTTCCAAATAAGCTAAGCTAGCGATAGTTGGCGGATTCCACCTCCCTGCGGAACGATACCCTTGGTTGCACGCTATACTAGTCTCTTGACTCGTGCACTTGCGAGGTTGAATGTGAAATTCAAATCTTTTGATACACCTCAACGACGTGTCATCAACTTTTTTTAAAAAAATTATTCCAAACATATGATTATGATTTTTTTAATACAGACAAATATTTAATTGAAACACATGGAAATATGGAATGTTAAAAAGTAAGTCCGCCACAGTTTGGCATTGCTGTGCTGTGGGGGGAAGTGCTTTTGGATCTGCTGTGGGGGGGAATTGCTTTTAGAATTGCCGTGGGAAGAATCAGCTGAGTGTTTGGTAAATTAATTTTCAAAAGTGCTATGAGAGCCAAAAGCAATTTCAATGTGTTTGGTAAACAGAAGTAAAAAGTGTTGTGAGTGTGTAAAATTACTAAAAGGATACAGACATTTAAATAGTGCTATACTTTGTATTTTTATTGTTTATTTGTGTTTAGTGTTAAGTCTTATATAATTATGGTACTTTATTGAATTAATTAGCCCCCATTTCTTTATTTCTTTTTTTTATTCTACTTTATTTCTTTATTTCTTTTTTATTTTACTTTATTGAATTAATTAGCCCTATTTTTTTTTTTTTTTTTGTACAGTTATGGCAACAATTTTTTTGTACAGTAATGTAAACCCAAACAATTTTGTATAGTTATGGTATAATTTTGTATGGCATAATTATGGTACAGTTATGGTATAACTTCGTTTATACATTTGCAGTTATGGTATAATTTTGTACAATATGCCAAACAAATATCTTTGAAAAATTTATATAAATTATGCAAACCCAAAAGGATATATTATATAAACGAAAACTATCAAACATAACGTTATGGAACATATTACATGAGTTTTTTCATACGAATAATTGCAAATAATAGCTAAATGCGTGCACTCATTAAACTTTGTGCAATTACATTTCTTAACATTTCCATTTCTCGTCTTCCCAGACCATCTTCTTCATGTGCTATGTCCCCATATCATCTCACTCAAATACTATTATATACAGCCTGAAACTTAGAGGTCATACTATCTGCATTCTCACATGCATATATGTTGATTTGAAGCAATCAAGTATTAAATACAAAAGAGGGGAAAAACATACACTTGGTCTAAGTTCAGGATTTTTGCGCAGTATGCTTTTAACAAGTCCTCGACTGAAAAAACATGAAGAAACAGGATTAGGAAACCCATGTTAAGGCTCAAAAGTCTATAGAGAAAAATGGAAAGCTATTTCAAAAGGTAGCTTAAACAGAAACAGAGCAACTATGGATAATTATTATAAATCTTCCCAGATATGTGAGATTCCACATTACTATGATTTTCTAAAATATTAACAAGATTCCAATCACAATACAGGATACAAAAAAAGTGAAATATTATATAGAACTATGAAGAAGGCGGTAAACTTACGATGCACAAGAGTACACAGTCGGTGGTAATATTCCTGTTTCCTTGGGGCATTTCAAATATTTGAAATATCTTAGACTAAGTCAAAACTCGTTCATAGGAGCACTTCCAACGTCTGTAGGAAATTTGTCGCATTTGGTTGCACTCGACCTAGCATTTAACAAGATGAATGGGACAATTCCTGAAACTGTTGGACAACTTACAGATTTAGAGTTATTGGATCTGTCTGGGAACTCATGGGAAGGTGTGGTCACTGAAAATCATTTACAGAATCTCACAAGATTAACATATCTTTTGTTATCTTTCACAAGCAAATCTTTGGTTTTCAATGTGAGACGCAATTGGATTGCTCCTTTTAGTCTCGGTTACATTTCAATTAGTGATTGCCAATTGGGTCTTGCATTTCCTTCATGGGTTATAAATCTAATACATGTTGATACATTAATACTTTCAAACATTGACATTTTAGATGATATACCTGATTGGTTTTGGAGATCATTATCACCGCGTTTATTCTGGTTGGATCTTTCTAATAATCAATTGAGAGGAAAACTTCCCAGATCAATAAATATTCATGATGTTGAATACATTGATTTGAGTTCTAATCTTTTGGAGAGTTCAATTCCACTCTGGAAAAATGTAACATCACTGTCATTAAGGAACAATTCACTTAGTGGAGCAATTCCCTTAAACATTGGCCATGAAATGTCTATGTTGGAATATCTAGATCTTTCTAGAAACTCCGTAACTGGTAGCATTCCTGCATCTATGGGTGAGATGAAAAATCTGGTGTTTCTCGACTTATCACACAATTATATATCTGGTGAAATCCCTTTAAATTGGCACAATTTAGAACAATTGAGGTATGTAGACCTGTCGAGCAACAAGTTATCAGGAGGTATTCCAAGCTCTATATGCTCATTACCTTGGCTTCTTTTGTTGAAACTGAGCAGTAACAGTCTTTCGGAGGAGCTCTCTGTGTCCTTGCAGGATTGCAAAGGTTTGCATTTTCTTGATCTTGGAGAAAATAAGTTCTTTGGGACCACACAACCAATTGTAGAAAACCTATTCAATCTGTCATATTTAGGACTTCGAGCCAACAGGTTAACAGGAAACATTCCTGAACAGTTATGCCGATTTCCTGATCTCCACATCTTGGACCGTGCCCATAATAATTTGTCTGGGTATATTCCTAAATGTCTTGGTAACTTGGAAGCTTTGAAATTTACGGGAACTATCTTCAGACCTCCACATTCAATGTGGCTAAGATCATTCTCAGAGCATGTGGCGGTGATTTGGAAAGGAAGAGAGAACGAATACACAAGCACAATTCCACTTCTTAAAGTCATTGATCTCTCAAGCAACAACTTGTCAGGAGAGATACCAAAAGTGATAACAAATCTCTCAGCTTTGAATTCTCTGAATCTATCCTGGAACAAACTGACAGGGAAGATACCTGAGAATATTCAAAGCTTGAAACAGCTGGAAATTCTTGATCTCTCAGGCAACCATCTTTCAGGCTCAATTCCTCCAAGCATGTCTTCTATGACTTTTTTGAACCAGTTGAATTTGTCATATAACAACTTGTCAGGACCAATTCCAACAACCAATCAGTTCCATACATTCAACGATCCATCCATTTACGAGGGTAACCAATACCTTTGTGGTCCTCCATTGACAACCAACTGCTCATCGGGCCCCAGTGATACGAAAGACAAAACTGAAGAAGTGGAAGAAGATGAAGAAGATGAAGATGGGTCTGAAAATTTTTGGTTGTATGTCAGCATGGCCCTGGGATTCATTGTAGGATTTTGGGCTGTTTGCGGCACTTTGATTATTAAAAGATCTTGGAGACATGCTTATTTTGGGTTGGTTGAGGAAACGAAAGACAAGCTCCATGTGGTCATTGCAGTTCACATGGCTCGTTTCAAGAGGAAGGTAGCTAGACAGATGTTAGAAGACACAAATGTTCCCCAGAGAGAGGTTAGAGTAATGATCTTCTACTTCAATTTTGCATTCTTTTTTCTTTTTGATTCGTTTTGTTAAAATATTACATGATTTTTTATATGGTCTCTGCAGTAATATATAAGGAGGGTGAATACATGTTGAAGAACAGAGACAGGAGAGAAGACACTACAAAAAATATCACCTTTTACGACATTCAATTTGCAGAGTTTATTGAAAAATCTCGTTATTGACCACAATTACAGCGTTTTATTTGATAATGCTATATAAGATCAGGTTTTTAAGGTTTATAGAGCATTTACTGAAATCCTGTAAAAGATAGTCTTTTACATGGCTTAAAAAACGCCACAATGCTCTTGGAAGATTGGCAGCTTGGAAGTGCAATACCTTGTCTCTTGCTGGTCGAGTAACTCTTATTAAGTCGGTTACTGCTGCTATTCCTGTTTATCTGATGCAGTCTGTTAAATTGCCTATGGAGGTTTGTCGGAAACTTGATAAGCTTAATAAAAAAATTTTATGGGGCCATACTACTGAGAGGAGATCGGTCCATCTCATTAAGTGGGATGTTGTGTGTCGTCCCAAGAGGTGTGGTGGTGTGGGAATTAATTCTATGAAGGACATGAATCAAGCTCTTCTTGCCAAGGCAAGTTGCGTATTCTTCAGGAGGATAATGGTCTTTGGTGTCATATTCTTAGGCATAAGTATATGAGATCTAAATCCTTTTCGGATCCTACTCTGAGTAAAGGGGTTGTTTGTTCTAGTACTTGGAAAGCTTTTGTGTTTGGTGCAAGTTTGGTGAACAAAGGCCAACGGTGGAGAGTTGGAAATGGGGAGCATATCCGTTTCTGGCTGGATGATTGGGTTCCAGATATTGGGATCCTTAAAGATCAAGCTTTGCGTAGTCTTTCGGTGGATATGTTGAGCCAATCTGTTAATGATTATTTGATTGATGGTGAGTGGCGTGTTCAGGAGCTTGCTTTGGTTTTACCTTGGAATATTATTAATAGAATTTCTAGTATCCATGCTGGTAGAAGGAGTAGTGGTAACGATAAAGCTATTTGGGGTTGGTCGAATAATGGGCAGTTTTCTGTTAAGTCTGCTTATAATGGTCTTCTGGATCCTGTTTGTAACCCTCCTTGGGAGTGGAAATTTATTTGGAATCTTCGTGTACCCCCTAAAATTCAGTATTTCCTCTGGCTTCTGTTTCATGGGAAAATTCTTACCAATAGTAAGAGGTTTGGTCGTGGGATGGGTTCTGATGGGATGTGTCCTAGGTGTTCTTGTGGGATTGAGGATAGCGATCATCTTCTGCGTGGTTGCAGGTATTCTGTGGTTATTTGGGACAGTTTGCCTATCTGTAAGCCTCCCTCTTCTCTTATTTCTGGTGGTATTTTGGAGTGGCTAAGGAGCCATTTAACTATTAATGGTTGGTTGGACGGTAATATCCCTTACTGGCTCTATTTTGCTGTTGTGATTTGGTTTATTTGGAAATGGAGGTGTAATGTTGTGTTTGATACTGAGTTCGTTGTCCCTAAGTATCCCCATACGATTTTTTACCAGTTCTGTAAGGATTGGGTGTGTGCAAATTCGGACTCTAATGCCATTCAGGTTTGTTCTGCTTCCATTGCTTGGGTGCCTCCTCCTACAGGTTTGGTGAAGTTGAATGTTGATGGTAGTTGTGTTGGTAATTTGGGCACCATTACCTCGGGTGGAGTGATTCGTGATCATTTGAAGAACTGGGTGCGAGGTTTTGTTTTACACAAAGGTGTAGGGAGTGTGTTGGAAGCTGAGTGTTGGGGTCTGTATGAGGGTCTGGTCATGGCGTGGAACACTGGACATCAGCAGGTTATTGTGGAGACTGACTCGCTTTGTCTAGTTCAACTTCTTGCTCAGGAACTTCCTGTTAACCACCCTTTGTTTAGTATTATTCAAGGCTGCTCTGAGTTGATTTCTGCTGACTGGTGTTGTGTGGTGAAGCATGTCTTTCGGGAGGGTAATAGACTGGCTGATAGTTTGGCGCGCTTGGGGCATGGTTTGGCTGTTGGTATTCGGTATTTTGAGGCTCCCCCTCTTGAGGTTTATTCGTTTTTTCAGGATGATTGGAAAGGTCTAGCCATTCCTAGATCTTATCGTTCTTCCCCTATTTCTTAGTTTTTTTGTTTTTCGGGCTGTTGCCCTCCTTTGCACTAAAAAAAAAAAAAAAAACGCCACAAAAATCGGTGTAAGAAATGAGTAGTCCATTTTTTCCATTTCCGTTTTAAAATTTTCTAGTTCTTAAATATTTAATTTTTAAAACTTTTCTAATTTACGATTTACCCCCCCTCCCCCCTCTTTCATTTCATTTTCCCTAATTTCTCCAACTGAGCCCTAATTTCACATTCTCTCTTCGATTCGATTTCTGCATCTTTGTGAAAAACTTAGATTTCTGTTTTTCTATGTGTCGAAGGCGTCTCTACTTCGCCGGCCTGGCCCCTCGATCTGAGACTGCTGGTGCGAGTCCTATTGCTGTCGTCATCGGAGATGTCGACATCGTATCGATGGTGAGGTTCACTGTTGGAAAAGTTGAGAAGTTCATTAATGATAGTGTAAGTGATTTTAATGAAGTTTCAATCATTAAAGTTTCTTGAGAATAACTAGATCAAACTGATATTTCTTTGAATCCGAATTTTAGCACTTTTGTATATATAATTCAATTTTATATAATGTAGAAATCCGGGATCTCGTAAGGTTAATTATTGTTGTTTCTTTGATTTAAGATTGAGATGTTCATGAGAAATCTTTATCATGATACCAGCAATGAAGTTATATAGTTTTCAATTCCATGTTACTCTGATGCAATTCAAAATTTCTTCTACCAAAGGCTCGTTAAGCATTTCACTCATGATGAAACTTTGGCAGTTATCAGAAACAGAGGAAGGCTTCATGTCTTCGGCTAAGAAATCTGCGATGGCAAATCGAAGAGGAGGTAGTGAGTTGATGTGGAGGGAGACTGAAAGAGAATTGGAGAAGATTGGGTTGTAGAACTAAGGCTATGTTTGGTGGTTGTGAGAGCTCCGTTCATGGAGAAGTAATATTTCTCTCAAACGCATTTCAGTCACCGTCCCACTCAGAAGCTATCAGCTCAGAAGTTGATCATTTTTACTTAAGGTAATTAAGAATGTAGCAATTATGATTTGATCTAATTCAGTCAATGTCTTCAGTCTTCATGTTTTGTTCTGTTGGTTATAGATATTGATATGTTTTCCAAATTGTATAATAGAGTTGGTATTGTCTAATTAAACTACCTTAACAATATGAGCTTATGATCTATTTGTATATGGCTTTGTGCATAGTTACATTCATTACCATAAATGTAGTTGAATGAAACAAATCTTATTTATTTGTGTTCTCATGGCAGATCATACGTGAGATCATGCCCTTGAATAATCCATCAATTTTGCTAGCTACAAGCCTACAACAACTCTAAATGCTTCTGTTATAAAAATGAGAGGGCGCCTAAGTGTTGGGACCTTGTTTTTGCCAATTATTCATGATTCATGTGGTAAACACTGTTCTTAGTTATCATAGAATAAGACCACAAATGACATTGACAACTAGATATTAACTAATTGGTGAACAGGCTTAAATTTTAGATTTGTGTAGATAGTATGATACTTCATCAGTATTTCTAATCCCATATCAATCTTATTGTTACTTGTGATTCCATAAGATTGTCATTATCATTTAATTATGTTTATTTAATGATATTGTCTTACAATGGACAGATTTTGGAGAAATCTGATTTCACTATGATTTCTGGGAGCCCTTTTATAAAAAAGTCAGTTTGGTTTCCGTCCAGCCATCCTCGTCCAGTCGCGCCGTCCAACCTTCCCTGTCCAGCTCAGAAGATCCTGCAACAGTGCACAAGCTTTGCACTGCTGTGACTGTGGTACACAACATCTTCTCTCTGCATCTTCTCTCTATTTTTTATCCGTGTCTTTGTGAATAATTTGGTGCTTGGGAGGATTTGACTTAGGGTATTTAACACATTTGAAGAGAGAAGAAGTTCTATAGGGTATTTTATCTGTGTATTTGACTTAGGGTATTTTACTTGGTAATTTGAGAAATGTATTTATTCTATATGTTATTGTGAATATATAATAGATTCAAAGTTCTATACAGTCCTATTGTTTGAATATTTGTTGCTATGTTTTGTATCTTGTTCATTTTCTTTAGCAAATTTGATTGAGGAAGATGAATCATTTGATTTTCCACTCGACTTCCTTCTAGTCACAGGATCTGTGCATTTTCATGGATTGACGACACTAAGAGCTGCATTTCCCTGGATTGTAAGTCATTATCATTCTGTGATTGTTAGTTCTATTATGCAGTGAAGGACAAATGGTCATAAATTCCATGATAAAGGGTAGAACTAGTGCTTCTGTTTGTGTATCAGCATGCATTATAGATGATGGCCTGTCTAATGTATAAGTTGATCAATTTCACCTATCAATTTTATCAGACTTTACATCAACTCTTTATAATCAATGCCGAATCTTGTTTCAGGATGCTACGGAAAGTAATCAAGGCATTTCTTGATGCATCTACACTAGCGAAAATTCAAGTAAGGATTCTATCTTATTGATCATTGTGAATTAATTACATGTACACAAGAAGTTTTACATTCATTATGGGAGCTATTATAATTCATTATTCTCATGTGTAACTTTGTGCAGGAGGCTTTTTGACTATGGCCAGCTATTGCCCAAGTCAGTACACAGGAACTTGGTGTGTTGCAAATCCAATGTTCAGCAGCTCTACACTAATTGCAAACCTGGACTATGCTTTCAAAAGCCAAAAAAAGAAGGTGAGTGGTTTTTGATATATGATGGAGGTGAGCATCATTTTTGATAGATGATGATGGAGGTACTTCTTATCTTTCCTTTCAAGGATAATAGATGATTCAGAATTTTGATTTATTTACTTATTTTACTCTTGGATGATTTAAGTTTGTTAGCTACTTAGCCGTTAAAATGTCTTAGATTATATTATTCATTCACTTGGTGTGTTCCTAATTGGTTTGACAAAAAATACTATTCCAGAAAACATTTCTGCCCATAGCTTGATATTGAGAAGGAAAGATTAAAGTCCATGGAGTGGAGACCACATGAAGGCTTTACTTGGCAGTTCCATCGGCTGACAATTAGTTAGAAGATTTATTGTGTGGTGTAAAGTTATGTTATTTTAGATTAGATCTATGTATGTTATATAGTAGTAAGCTATATAAAATCATATTTGATAGTAGACTTTGTAAAATGATACTCTTGGCTATATTATTTTGTTCTTCAATTTAATGTTACTACAATGACATGTTTTATTTGGCTTCTCTATTTTTGTTCAATTTGATCATCTTTTCATATGGAATAGTTTCTACATTTGAGACTTTTTTTGGCCTCAAAACTCCTTTTTAACGGCATTTTTTGGCCTCAAAACACCTTTTTATACGGCATTCTTTGACTGTCCCAACATAAGTCTTTTATGGCATTTTTGAGCTGCTCCAAAAAGCATTGTAAGCGGCATTTCTTTGTTGCCCCAAAATGATTTTTTTACGGCATTTTTTTGCGGCATTAGTGATATGTTATAATAGATTGACAGTCTTTTGCGACCCCCTTCGTAATGACATTTTACTAAATGCCGCAAAAGGGGTTTTGCGGCATTTTTCAAAACTCGTAAATGTCAATTTTTGTTGTAGTGAGATGAATTCATTGTCATTGGCTCATGTTGCTAGCATATGTATTAAAGATTGTAATAAGCTTTGTCATTTATCTTCTGCAATTGTGTTTTTTATTGGACTTTTAATTGAAGATTCTGTCAAGAGACAAAATGTGGTTTGGTTGGACTTGTATGTAACTATGTATAATTAGTTGCTTTAATTATTATGTAAAAAATGGGTTTCCTCCTATCCATGGATGTCAAAAATGGTTTAGCAGAGACTGACGTGCCAGTTTCAAGAGTAACTAATGTACAGAAATGCCCTCTAATGCTCAGACAATTTAATCGAATGGGTTTGGGCTCAATGATAGAAAAACCCAACCCAGACCCGCTACGGCCCACATATATGGGTTTGGACCGTTTGGTACATAAAGTAGACCACATATTTTGGAATCAATTAGAGATAATCGATTAGTTGTAATATTACCTTTTACTTTGGTTGACATTTTTTAAAAAGTGGTGTTCGTACCCACACAAAAAGAAGAAGAAGAAGAAGAAGAAGATCACTTTCTTATTCATACCATAGTGTGATCCATTTTGGAAACAATCTGACATAATTAAAAAAACCTAATTTGAAAATAAAGTCATTGTACACAATAAGAAGCATAACTTCCATTTATTTCATAAAAGATACAAATAAGGAAATGACCCCGGCAAGTTTATCACAAATTCATCCAAAAGGGATGGCTTATGCATTTGCCATGCACAAACAGAAAAACAACAATAATAATCTTCAAATGCGTTCAAACAAAACACTTATTTTATAAAATACTACGAGCTCCCCATTAGACACCACAGAGTTGAAGAACCTGTCAAATAATCATATTTTTAAGTAAAATTTTAATTAAGCAGCTTGTGAAAATATTGTAAATTAAAACTAAAATAACATGACCACTCTGTATCATAATTTTAATTACCTTATTTAATTAGTAGAAGGTGTTACATAGATACCCAATGCATCGACAAAACCACCGGCACGTCCAAAGAAACCAACAATCTCCCCATTTTCCATAGGAATTTCAAAAACGGAGCCAGTCGTATGACCAAAAGGTCCGTATGTTGTCAAATTAGTATGAAAAGTTAGAGATTCAATGATGACATTCCCAATATAATTAAGTGTGGTCCCACTTATCAAGCTTAAATATTCTCCCCGACCCATCGATTGAAATCTGCATACATATTATTATTATTATATAAAAAATAATAATAACTAAATAGACAACCAAAGCTTTATAAGACATATATATTGAAAAGTATGTACCTTATCACTCACACCGCCGTTACCACCATGTCCACCAGAAGATACAGTTTGTCCGGTTGCACTATTGAAGCTTTTGAAATCGACGGAATCGACGAAATCTCCATGACTGATAACTATCTCTATAATGGAACTATCACTACCTGGGTTGTAGTCCCAAGCGACACCTCCTGTACCACCCCATGACCCTAGCTTAATGGTTCCCTGATCAAGCAAAAATATAAAATAAGTCATTGAATAATATATATGCTATAAATAACAATTAACAAATACTAGCCTTGTTTGCCATTTGCTGAATATCAAAGATTTTGTAGAGCTAGCTGCTGATATTTTTTTTCGAAAAGGTATGAAGTAGCTGATTTTCGAATGAGTTAAGATTTTGTATGGTATTTATAGCCAACCAAGTCACCATATATGCAAGTGCATCGCTACTCTTAGCTTGTTAATTGTTATTTTCTAAACAACGAGCTAGCCATTAAATTAATATAACATTTGTGTGTTTGAATTATCATAATATTAGATTACTCACGACTAATATCATGTTATGATACACGTCCATCCAATATAGCTTGATAGTTAAGACGCTCATTGTTCTTTATTCAAATTTTGGATGTCAACAAGGACAAAAGGTTATCATCATGATCATGACTAAATATTATTAGTCAATTTTACATGATGGATCCATCGGACTATATTTTAAAAAAATAATAATAAAAAAAAAAATCAAACACTAGAACTACTTATCCCGATTTTGTTAAATATGAAAGCATCAGAAAAATTGACGAAATATAAGAAAATTCAAGAAAAATGGTGTTAGTGCTTGAGAAATTATCAAATTTTATTCATAAATAGATTTCAATAAAATTAGCATCCACAACAAAATTCAGATCAAAATTCATAAAAATGTGTGTTTGGTATGGGATCGATCTTTTGAAATGTATTTTGGTTGCTCGACAAAACCCAATAAAAAAAATTTTAATATTAGAAATGTTATTTTATATCTTCTTTTTTTTCTTTTCGAAATACAACTACTATCAAGACCTGGTGAGATTAATTTTTCTTTTCGAAATACAACTACTGTCAGGACCTGGTGTCATTAATTAGACTCTATGAGCACGGCCCGGAATACTATTTCCACTATCAGGGAGAGGTTACATATGGACTATAACTCTCACAACCAGAGAGAGGGCTGCTCCCTCAAACCGAGAGAAAACTTCTCACACATGCTTATAAAATGCATATGGTGGGACTTGAACCCCTGTCCACTAAGTGAAGAAGGGATGTGCACAAGTGTATAACCATCCCTACTAAGAGGTGATATGTTTTATTTTATATCCTTAAGTTAGAAGGAAGTCCAAATTTTACAAATATTTTGTCAATTCACTTTTTATTTTGTAATTTATAACAACAAAATCTATTTTAAAATTATATGTTTAAACGATCTACTAAATTAAAATAGTTTTTTTTTTTTAATTGAATACCAAACAATTTCCATCACCATTAAAAAAAAAAACTCACAAACATGAAAAGGGTTAGTTTAGTTTCCTTAATTCATTTGAATTTCGCTTGAAATATCAGAAGAAGAATCAATCCGCTTGATCACTAGCTGCATTTGTTACTGATGAACACCACTTCAACATTTTTGCTGGAGTAGCATCTATCTCAATATATATATAATTGAGAGAGAGAAAGGTGGTAAGTTAGTCAGGGTGGCTCTGGTAGGTATTCATTTGTTGCCAGAATATGGATTTTCTCATCGTCTTTATTGTCCTCACATTATTCCCACCTCCATAATCTCATAATCTATTCATGAGTCTAATATAACAAATTAATGATCTGAATTATTTCTATTAATTTTTAGAGTAATGCTAGACTTCTCAATTTTTTTTCTCAAATTTTATCCCAAATAATGTAACATGTGAGATGTCAGCATTTTATAAATCATGAGATTATATAGTAACTGATATGATTTTGACACCTCACGTGTCACATCATGCATTTAGGACAGAATTTGGGAAAAAAAATTTGGACGTCTAGCATTCTACCGAAAGATACAATTAATCAAGACCATTAATTTAATTAATTGATGTGAGAAAGGGATCCAAATCCTTATTGCCAACCCAGAGACAATCTCTCTGCTCTCTACCATTTTACATAAAAACTAATTATTCCGTTCGAATTTTCTTATAATCAAAAGAAGAATCAACCGCTTACTCTCCAGCTTAGTGTTTTAATATTAAAAAAATTATTTTATATCTGCAAAGCTCTTTTTAAGTAATCTTTTTAAACTAGATAAAAGCTATTTTTGACCTTTTAAAAAATTAAAACCGATAAATTATCTCATTTATTTAAACTTTAGATATTTCATCTTATACTCATTTTATTATAAATAGTTTTTAACAGAAATGTTTAAGTCAATCCGCATTGATATGATATAACTTCATCGGTGTGTTGGATATGGACCATTAGATTTACATATTTTGACTCAAAGTGTATGCACTTGTCAAAACTTCTCTATAATCTGTGGTCTACATGTATTGATACTGATGTAGTTACATCAGTGTGTACTGATGTGAACAGGACCGTATTTTTCAATAATTTATAACCACAAAATTAAAGTTGTTTAAAAAATAAAGTGTGAAACAGTCTACTAATTTAAAAGTACTTATTAATTAAATATCAAATAACCATAAGTTTTTATTAAAAATTCTATCGATAAAAGATCTATTCAAAAACCTTATTTAAAAAGTTATTCTAAATACAAGATGAGATTGGTTCAATAATAAACCTCTTACACCTAAAATATAGGATTGTGGGTTCGAGTTCTTCCCTTTAAAAAAAAAAAATAATACCGTAAATTTAGGTAATACTTAAAAATATATATATATATTCCAAACATATCATTATGATTTTTTTTAATACAGACAAATATTTAATTGAAACAGCAAAAGAGAATCCAAATTATTTCCGGGTACAATAATTGCTGTTGTTTTTAATTTATTTTTACTGAAAGGTCAAAAAAACAACTGTCTTAAAAAAAATAAAAATTACGATTTCACATTCTTATCTACTAGGAAAAGAAGTGATGAATAGAAACAGGAGAGGTTATGAAAGGTCTGGTGGCCACCGGCCCACCACACCTTTAATAAGTGTCAGAATTCTTACAACCTGCAGACCATGCAGATTATTGTCTTAAAAGCATAGTCCAATAATTGACTTAAAACCACGTGGTGTGTGCAGGTTGTAATTATTTTTCTTTCAGCCACGTTTTTTTATTTTATTTATTTTTTATTTAATGGTCAAGTTGTTAATTTGTTATCATTGTCATAAATCATAATGTCATGAATGATTAATTTATAAAAGGAATAATTGCACTCGCACCCCTAAGGTTAGGCACTATTGGATGCACCCCTAAGGTTCGGCAATATTGGATGCAACAGTAATCTTTTCCACAATTTCACGGATTTCTCTTTATCGAATTGATACTCGATAGCCCTTTAACAAAATTTGAGATGCAAAAAGTCCAAATTACCTCTAATCAAACCTTAGGCTAACTTTGACTTAACCTTATAATAACATTTTTTATTTTCAAATATTTATTTAAAATTAAATTACTTTTAAAAAAATAAATTAAAATCAATGGAAAAAAAGCCATGGTGGAGATGATCTCCTCCATGGAAGAGATATGCAAATCTCCTCTAAATCAAAGGTGATCCAAGATGACACATTTTCCCTTCATCTACTTTTTTGTTTAATAACAAATCTTTTTAAAATTTTAAAAGCTTTGGGTATTTTTCATAATTTTTTAAATAGACTTTGCCGTTATTAAAATATGTGGGGTTGTTTCTTAATTTTATATTGTTTTAATTCTGTAAAAAGATATTTTAGTCGAGATAAATATAAATTTTGCAAACTCTAAAATTTATATATTTTAACTTTATGTGAATTATCAGTATTGATAATACTAAGAAAAAATGGATTATGTATGTCATGAACAGCTAATTGGAGGATTGAAAACTTCTTTTTGTGAATTGTATTTGAGAAGGCAGTCCAAACCCAACTCTATTGGGTCTTGATCCACTTATATCAATAGGTCTCTCTCTCAGCCCTAGACATGAAAGACCCACATCATTTTGAAGGATCAGCCCATGCTACATTATTGAACTTCCTATGTCTTGCATTTTTGGAACATGATCGAAAATAATCATTTCGAATTACGGTTATAAACACGATTTAAAATGTAACTCTTATTATTATTATTTTTTTAGATCTGCGTTGATTTCCAAGCTAGTAGCTAAATACGATCCGAAATGTAACTCTTTACTTTTTTAGATATGTGTCGATTTCCAAGCTAGTAGCAACGTCTAGCAGCTCATGAGAAGCCAACCTGTCAAATAGGACTTGGAGGAAAGCAGAAAGAAATGCCTCACCCACAGTCATGGTTTCTTAATCAGTAGTTAGTAGCTAAAGAAATATTGGCTTTGTAAAAGTTTGCTTTATAGAGAAGCTCTCTGTATCTGTTGTAACTTGCTTTCTTTGATTATAGAGCACTGTGAGCTGTTGTTGTATCTGGTATGGAGATACAGTGCTATGATACTAATATTATTGTTATTTTTAAGGGACTAAAATTATTATGGGATTTGGATCCCTTCTTCACCTTCTTTTATCCTCATCTAAATCAATGGTCTGAATTAATTCAATCTTTTGGTTGAGTAAAACATAAAAATTAATTGAAATAATCCAGATCATTGATTTGCTATATTAAACATATATCAATAGATCATGAAAGTGAGGACAAGGTGAGCAGAGAAAAGGGGAGGTTTGCCCCGTAATTCAAATCCATAATTATGATAGTAACAGAAGCTTACTTAGTTACTATTTCAAAAGGGTAGGTTTGCCCCGTAATCTAGTTTTTCTTAGCATCAGCGATTGTCCAAACTTTATTCCTACATGTGATTGGGGCCTCCGTCGTCTCAAGCATCTTGAAAGATACTCCTTTTGCAGTAAAGAGCTCCAGCTTTGTTAGGAAAATCCCATATTTTACATTTATTTATTTATATATATGCAATACATGTTTATTTAAAGAAGATTATTTTTATGAAAATTTTTGTTTATTATTTATTATTTGCTCGTTTGATCAATTAGAAAAGACAACAAAATTGTAAAACAATACACATTTAGGACGCGTTTACTAATTGGGAATGAAATGAATCGGAATCAAATTCCACCGGAAAGAGAATGGAGAGGAATCAGAATTAAGTGGCGTACAAGATGTAATTATTTTGCCACGTCCTTGTTTTTATGTTGACTTAAATGTGTTCACATTTTTGTTGTATTTGATATTTGCTTTTTTTGCCCCTTACTTTTCAAAACCAACAAGTCAAGCCGTTTCCATTCAAAAAAAAAAAAAAAAAAGGTCAAGTTGTTGTCATTGTCATAATAATAATGCTAAACATTCCACCTAAAATCCCACATTTTTCATCCCACTACATGTGGCATGTGAGGTGTTAAATTGTAAGTGGATATACATTAATGATGATTTATTTCACCTACCCCGTGTATCCGCTCACCATTTGACACCTCACATGCCACATGTAATGGGATGAAAAAGGTGGGATTTTAGGTGGGATGTGTAGCATTACTGTTGTCATAATGTCATGAATGATTAATTTATAAAAGGGATAATTGCACTCACACCCCTAAGGTTAGGCAATATTGGATGCAGCAGCAATCTTTTCCACAATTACACGACTTTCTCTTCATTTGATATTCGATAATCCTTTAACTAATTTTGAGATGCAAAAAGTCCAAATTGCCTCTAATCAAACCTTATGCTAACTTTGACTTAACCTTATAATAACATTTTTATTTTTCAAATATCTATTTAATTAAAATTAAATTACTTCATTCAACAAATTAAAATCAAAGGAAAAAATCATCCTCCATGGAAGAAGACATATGCAAATCTCCTCTAAATCAAAGGAGATCCAAGATGACACATTCTCCTTTCATCTACCCTTCTTTAAAAAAAAAAAAAAAAATCTTTTTAAAAATATTTGGGTATTTTTCATAATTTTTTAAATAGATTTTGTAGTTATTAAAATATGTGGGGTTATTTCTTAATTTTATATTGTTTTAATTATTTATTGTTGTGTAAAAAGATATTTTAGTCGAGATAAAGATAAATTTTGCAAACTCTAAAATTTATATATTTCAACTTTATGTGAATTATCAGTATTGATAACACTGAGAAAAATTGGATTATGCATGTCATGAACATCTAAATGGAGGATTGAAAACATCTTTTTGTGAATTGCATTTGAGGTGGCAGTCCAAACCCAACTCTATTGGGTCTTGACCCACTTATATCAATAGGTCTCTCTCTCAGCCCTAGACATGAAAGACCCCCATCATTTTGAAGGATCGGCCCATGCTATATTATTGGACTTCCTATGTCTTGCATTTTTGGAACATGATTAAAAATAATCCTTTCGACTTACGGTTATAAACACGATTCGAAATGTAACTCTTAGCTTTTTTTTTTTTTTAGATCTGCATCGATTTCCAATCTAATAGCTAAACACGATCCGAAATACAACTCTTACTTTTTTAAGTCTGCATCGATTTCCAAGCTAGTAGCAACGTCTAGCAGCTCACGGGAAGCCAACCTGTCAAATAGGACTTGGAGGAAAGCAGAAAGAAATGCCTCACCCACAGTCATGGTTTCTTAATCAGTAGTTAGTAGCTGAAGAAATATTGGCTTTGTAAAAGTTTGCTTTATAGAGAAGCTCTCTGTATCTGTTGTAACTTGCTTTCTTTGATTACAGAGCACTGTAAGCTGTTGTTGTATCTGGTATGGAGATACAGTGCTATGATACTAATATTATTGTTATTTTTAAGGGTCTAAAATTATTATGGGATTTGGATCCCCTTTTCACCTTCTTTTATCCTCGTCTAAATCAATGGTCTGAATTAATTCAATCTTTTGGTTGAGTAAAACATAAAAATTAATTGAAATAATTCAAATCATTGATTTGCTATATTAGACATATATCAATAGATCATGAAGGTGAGGACAAGGTGAGCAGAAAAATAGGTGAGGAGACGATCAAAATCCATAATTATGATAGTAACAGAAGCTTACTTAGTTACTATTTCAAAAGGGGAGGTTTGCCCCGTAATCTAGTTTTTCTTAGCATCAGATTGTCCAAACTTTATTCCTACATGTGATTGGGGCCTCCGTCGTCTCAAGCATCTTGAAAGATACTCCTTTTGCAGTAAAGAGCTCCAGCTTTGTTAGGAAAATCCCATATTTTACATTTATTTATTTATATATATGCAATACATGTTTATTTAAAGAAGATTATTTTTATGAAATTTTTTGTTTATTATTTATTATTTGCTCACATTTGATCAATTAGAAAACACAACAAAATCGTAAAACAATACACATATATACAAGTATAGCTCAAAATCATGACGCAAAACAAAATTCAATAGTAAACACGCGAGAACTTGCTATAAAAGACAATTAAATTGTACAAACCAACATGAATATATATAATTTAACAGAGAAGTTGCAACAATTCATTATAAATTCACCAATTAATGATTAATATCTACAACAAATTTGTTATAAATGAATTCTTTATTAATATAAATAATTGACAATAAATTACCATAAAAACCTACTTTCCTAAACTCTAACCAGGCTTGTGTTTTTCATTTTTCTCTCCTGAAAAGTAACGGCATAGTTGAATAAATTGTAGAAGAAAACAATTTTAATCGTATCTTGCAGTATCCTCTCCGGAAGAGGAGAGGCACCAAGGAAGTGCCTGATAAATGAAAGTGCTATTTTGGGCTGATAGCTTGGGACTTGATGTCCTTCTCCTCTCACTGTAGCAAATGTCAAGTCTCCTTTGTCATGAGAAGTTTGTACATAAGAACTTATGCTGCTAACAACATACTATTTTGTAGATGCATAGATAATTAATACTTCCAACATAAACGAAAAAGTAATAATAATTTAAACTATATACAGATGCTTTTTTAATATTGAAAGAATCTAGCTATAAATTACAACAAAAAGAGTACATCTAAAAATTTAAACATTAAAGTATTTGTTATATTCCATCTATCTTATCAAATTGCAGCATGTTTTTTTTTTTTAATTTTTTTTAATTTTTTTTAAATTTTATTATTATTATTTTTTTATAAAGTCATATTTAAAATTTGTTTGCAAGCTAAGGCAATATGTTGTTGATTTTGAGCTAGTTGTTCAAAAATAGTGAAATGTAGTGATAATTGCGCAGATTTCGTGATACTTTACCTGAAGTACTTGAAAAGCATCACAAGGTCACGGATTATTAGGGCCAAATTCCTTAAGCAAAGGTCTTTTAAATTCCACAAGCTAAGGGGTTGTTTGTTTTTTTGTCTGAAGACTGAATAGTCCTGAATTTTACTGAAAATTGAATAGTGACTGAAACCTGAATTTGAATGACATGTTTGTTTTTTTTTTCCTCATATCTGAATGTACTGTCAACATGTTTGTTTTTTTAAAATAAAATTGTCTGAAAAGAAGTATTTTTACATCTATATTAAATATCAATATGAGAAGTGATTATGGTTCTTTTTTATTTTTAAAACTATTTAAAATAAGCAATATATTAAAATACAGATTTCTATACAATATATAATTATGATGAAATTGGATATATGTTATATATGGAGGATAGTATCAGAAGAAAAGATTTTAGACTGCATTTAATGCAATTAAGTGATTTACAATTAAGTGAAAAGTCAGGATTTTTTACTTTTTATTTTAAGTTGTTTTTTGGTATTTTTAAGTTGTTTGACCACTTAAAAATAAAACAAAACAACTTAATAATTATGATTCAGACCCATTAAGTTTTAAGTGGAAAAAACAAACGACCCCTAAGATATTTGAATTTGTTTAGGATTTCCCTTTTACTTATTTTTTTGGCAATAAATCAAATTACCTTTGGTAGTTTTTAACTTTTCTATGTTAACCGGTTTAGAGATCCTGAATCCTAGAGGATTTGTATAGTTTTTAGTTTTTTTTTAGTCGATTTAGGAATTCTATATCCCCGGAGGAATTGGTTTTTTTATTTATTTAAGCAAGACTAGAATAGTTATTTGTAAAAACCTATATTTTGACCCTTACTACGGCAGGTACGTTGGGATCAATTTTGTGTTGGCCTCTATGAAAAGAATTGTTTTTTTTTTTATTTTTTATTTTATCAAAAAAGCAGAAAGTGGTCACATTGAAGAAACAACAAGATATGCAAGAACCCAGATCGATCCACTTTGAAGAAGGTGATACTACAAATCACCCCAATTATAAAGAATTGAAGATCTGTAACTGTTCAGTGGATGAATTTTGGCATCACGTGAAGGGAAACTATTCTTTTGAATACGTGGAGTTCGATTCTTGTTCGTTTCCCCCGTCCACAATTTTACCTCTTCCTACCACTCTTAAGAAATTGAAGATCACTAATTGCATAGATGCAGAACATGTATTTATGGCGTTGATGGACCTAAATCCGTCGATCGAATCCTTGGAGATAGATAGTTGCTCTTCTTTCGTCTCCATGCCAACAGGTGGTATTCCTGCTAATCTTAGACAACTGAAGATAGTAAACTGCAGGAATTTGAAGTCACTTAGTGAAGCTTTCATGACTAAAAAGTGTTGTTCTATCTTTGAACGTGAACATTATTCCAAGGCGGGTACCCTAGAGCTTAGAAAGCTAGAGATTGAGAATTGTCGGGAGCTTGAGTTTTTGCCTGAGGGCCTGCACGAACTCCGCAATCTTGATATACTGTCAATAAAGAATTGTGATAGTATTCGGTATTTTCCAAGTGGCGGTTTGCCCAGAACCTGTTTAACATCACTTTCGATTTCTGGATGTCATCATCTCAAGTGCCTACCGAACCAATTACACGAGGTCACTTCGTTGCAGAATTTAACCATCTGTGGTCGCCCTTATCTCATGGACTTACCGGAGGGAGGTTTGCCCCGTAGTCTAGTTTCTCTCAGCATCAGCGAGTGTCAAAACTTTATTTCTATATGTGATTGGGGCCTCCATCATCTCGAGCATCTTGAAAGATACTCCTTTAGCGGCGGATGTCTAGATTCAGATTTTTAAGAGTAAAGAGCTCCAGCTTTGTTAGGAAAATCCCATATTTTACATTTATTTGCACTACATGTTTATTTAAAGAAGATTATTTTTATGAAATTTTTTGTTTATGATTTATTATTTGCTCGTTTGATCAATTGGAAAAGACAGCAAAATTATAGAACAATACACATACAAATGGTACATTCAATCGAGTAATAGTCCCCTGGTTCAAACGAGCATCTCCCACCCAACTCTATATTCATGTCTCCAAGACATTTTAGAGTATGGGTTGCTCCCACCATACTCTAAATTTATGTCTCCAAGAGGTTTTTTTTTTTTTTTTTTAGAGATTCTAAGTTTGATCCTCTAAATTTGGAGTACCATATCTCATCATCTAAATTCTCTTTTTAACATTTTTTATTCCAGTTAGTAATAAAATAAAAACCGAAACATAGTATTAAAAAATATATTAAAATAAGGATAGGAAAAAAAAAAACAAAAAACTTAAATAATAACAACATATCATATGATAATTTCCAGATACATTAATATTTTAAAAGGCCATCTAAATGACTTTCATATCCACCCGAAAATGATCCACATAGTATTTGGGAATTGTGAGTGTTTTTTTTCTAAAATTTCCATATTTTTCCTTCAAAAAAATTTACGTTCGTTGGAATTTTTAATGGGATCCAAATCTATCATTATAATTTATTCTGTTCACATTCACGTTGAATCGCTTCACATTCATGTCAAATCTCTAATTTTTTGCCTCATTTTGATGAGTGGTGTATTTAATTGGTTGAGAAAGTTTGATACGGCAACAAATAAAATACATAGGTTGGACTAAAAAATTAGATTAAAAAAAGTTGATTGAAAAAATTAGAAAATAAATAAATAGGTTGGGAAAATTAGTTGAAAAATGTTTTAGAACCTAAAAATTAGTTATTATAAATTCATGCACTAATAAAACATTATATTTTTAAAAAAAGTTTAAAAAAAATTAACAAATGTTATTATAAATAACATTTGTTAAAATTTAGTTGAACGATAATTTATTAAAGAAAGTAAAAATAATAATGAAAATATAAGTTATTTGAAGATATAAATAGAAATAGGAATAGAGATGGGAGTAAAAAAATTTAGAAATAGAATCTAGAAAGAATATTCCCTTTTAGATCTCTATTTTAGCTATACATATGGAGTTGGATGGTATATGCTCTTCGATACAACAATCTCCAAGCGAATAATTTAAAGTAACTTCACCTTTAAATGTTATTCAAACTCTTAATTAATTGCCTTTGAATTCAACAAATAAACAAGTTTTGGGCACGATAAAATAAAACTAGCGTGACGAAGAATCACACTGCATCTTCAAATATATATATATATATAGACTACTTTCACTCTTTCAGTGATTTGCATCTGTTGATATATAATTGCATTCCTTTATTGGAAAACACTATCAAAATCTTTTTGTTTTAATCTGTGAACGGTGTAATTAAGTTAAAATTTGAATCTTTTTTTAGTTAATTAGCGATTAGGAGAGATTTTTAGTACCGGGACTTGCAGACGACGGAGCAGCGAACAAGGTCGAAGAGTCCAAGAGATGAGAAGATGATGCAGACCGCAGATGTCGCGGTCGTCGTCCGTGGTCTCAAACTCCTCTTCTTCGACGGTGATCGGCCTCCGACCGGTGTGGGGTCCATTGCCTACTAGGAACTTCGTAGAAGTTCACACGTGTGTAGTTTAAATAGTTACAAAGGAAATAATTTCTTTTTACGAAATTATAATAATAAAAAATAATCAAAAGTTGCTTTTCCAAGCTTTACGTCGTCGTTTAGGAGAGTTTAATAAAGTTAGTAAAATTTGTAAAAAAATAATTATTTGATCATTTAAAAAATTATTTAATAAAAATCAAAATGAAATAAAAAAAAATTCCTTTATCATACATTGAAAAAATTCCTTTATCATGTACAATAATTAAAAAAATATAAAAGTAATTATAAATTATGTATAATAATTAACTATTTTTAATTATACATACATTGAAAAAAATTATATTATATTATTTAAAAAATTAAAAAACACAAACTAATTTTAAATTGTTTTTTTCATTAATATTGTATATATAAAAAATTTAACTAGAAACAATATTATTATGAAAGCTCCTTTTCATAATCCAATTTTTTCTTTTTACACTTCTTTTTTAAAAACACTCCATTATCAAAATTTAAATTTTAAAAAATTCTAAAGACACTTCATTTTGTTACAAGATTATCTTTTTTATCTTTTTTTGAATTAAATTATTAAAAAAAGAAATTATCTCTCCTAAATCATTAGATTAATTATTACATATTAAATACTCTCTCTTAAATATTTAATTGTCATATTAAACTCTCTCTCCTCCAATAAATATCTCTAATAATTTTCTATCTCCATTCTTTTTCAAACAAGACTAACAGTTAAGAAAAAAAAAACTTATTAATAAGCTTATTTTTAGGTATGTGATTGCCTAGAGAACTTTAAAACAATTCAAACTTTCAAATTGTTCTTTAATTAGTCTTATAAATTCTGAGTTTAATCGAATTTATTTAAAACAATTCAAACTTTCATTTATCTTTTTTTTTAAAAAAAAAAAATTGACTTTTTAATATATATATATACATATTACTGTTAGTAAAAAACTAAAATATTCATAAGTTTTTTTTTTCTTTAACTATTAATTAAAGATTGATAAAGAAAGTATAGAAATATAATATATATAATTAAAAAAATGGAGAGAGATTAATCAGAATAGAGTATTTAATATGGAAATAACAAATTTAAGTAAGAGAGTTTAATACGTAATATTCAATCTAATGATTTAGGAGAGAGAATTTTTTTTTAATAAATTAATTAGTTTGGAGTGTCTTTAATTTTTTTTAATCTTGTTTAGTAATTTTAATTTAGGTTAAAATTGTCATTAATTAAAAAATAATAATTTGGAGTGTGGATTAGATAATTTGTGGATTGTAAGGAGAAGCTCTCTATTATTATACTAACAATATTGAAAATTAAACAAATCATAATATTAAAAAACAATTCATAACCATTAAACACGTTTTTCCATTTCAAAGTATTACTACTACTAAACGTGTTTTTTATGTTTTTATTCTTGGAATACCGTTTTCAATCATTGATACCATACACGTTTTCGGATCCGAAAAATACAAAAATCAATTTCTCGAAATCAAATAAAAACAGGAAAACAAAAAACCGAAAAACGAAAACATTACCGAACAGCCCCTAAGTTTTCACAGACAACACAACACCACAAATATTCACAACCACCTATTTGCAAATATTAAAATATATTCCAAAAAACATAAATACTAAGGGCCCGTCCTGTAAGCCGTTTTTTGTTTTTGTTTTTCGAAAATAAAAATGAAAATGAAAACAGTGTTTTTGGTTTTGTTTTTGAATTCCGAATACGCGTCTGGTAGCATTTGCTGGAATCCGTATTTTGAAAATAAAAACGGAAAAAACGCGTCCGGTAGGATAACCAAAACTTTCGAAAATTGAAATATAAATTTTTAATTTTTTTTTAATATTATAACAATTATAAATAAATGATTAAATAATTAACAAAAAAACATTTTTTAATTTAATTTAGGGTTTAAGAAATTTTAACAGTTGAAGAGGAAGAGGAAGAGGAAGAAGAAGAAGACCAGATCGGCAGAGATCGGCGGCGATCGGAGGAGGAAGAAGAAGAAGATGACGGTGGGGAGAAGGAGAAGGTGACGGCGGGGAGAAGGAGAAAAAGAAAGGAAGAAGAAGAAAGAAAGAAGAAAAAGGTGACGACGGGGAGGAGGAAGAAGAAGAAGATGACGGTGGGGAGAAGAAGAAGGTGACGGCGGGGAGAAGGAAGAAGAAGAAAGAAAGAAGAAGAAGATGGGTGGCGGGAGCCATGGATGAAGGAAGGAAGAAGAAGATAAGGTCTGGTGGGTGGTGGGTGAGAAAAAAGAAAAAAAATAATTTTAAATTGCATGGGACCCATTTAATTAATGACATGGGACCCACTTAAATGAAAAACAAAAACAAATACATGAAAAACAATTTTTTTTTTTGTTTTTCAAAATTTCCACTTTTAACACTGCTTTTGTTTTTCATTTTGTTTTTGTATTTCGAAAATAAAATGAAAAACGGTTTACAGGACGCGTATTCGAAATCGTTTTTGGAAAACAAAAACGAAAACAGGCTGAAAACACGCTGCAAGACAGCCCCTAAGTTTTCACATACAATGTAACACCACAAGAACATAATCAGTTATAATGTAATAATGTATACATCAAATAAACTTAAACTTAATATATCCTCACAAATGGATATTAATGTGCTACAAATAGTAATAATACATACTCAAATTAACCGTCCAAGATGAGTTTTTCAAAATATACCTAACAGTCAATTTTTTTTAATTTTTTTATTTTTGATGATATACATTTCTTAAATTATTATTAACAATATGATTAGATACAAATATTGCTGTTAGAAACAATGAAAATGTTTTAAAATTTCTCTGCAATACATAATGTACTGTCATGATGTACAACTGAACTGATGTAGTAATTTTATAAAACACAAAAAAAAATTCTCTGGAGTCAGCTATGCTTCATATATCCACTTATGCTCTACTTGAGGAACACAGGGATAAATGACAGCTTCATCCATCTCTCAGCCTGAAGAAGTACTACTATATTCCTGCCTCAACCCGTGCAACGAACACGCGTAGACCCAAGCACAACTGAACTCCTATGAAACAGATTTCTCTTATTCGATACAAATTTGTTTCTTTAAATTCTGCCAAACTTGGGGGCCTTCAGGATGTTGATTTACATATCGCTGCATAAATACTTTCTGTGTGCATGTAATTATAGTACTCAAGGCCGGCATAGGTTCTGCAACTCCTTGATCTTTAAGCCAATTATACATTGATAACCTAAGTTTGATCCTTTGCACCGTATAATCAAGATATGATGGGAAAATCACTAAATGTGATACGGGATAACCCAAACCATTTACAAGAAAATCAATCTTCAATTCGATGACACTTTTTTTCTGGTTAAGAATTTGTGGGGATACTCTGATCATTTTACAAACATCCTGCCTATCCAAGCCGGCTTTCACAATACAATCGAATCTCTCCTGAAGCTCCCCTCCTCTGCCTCGAAAAACCTTCAGTGCTTTTCCCATTTCATTGGAGTTCTCTGCGAATCCCAAATCAATCAAGAACTTAGTCTTCAGCATTTGTGATCTTTCTTTTTCACCTGATTTTGGTAATGGCTCCATTTTCAAACCCATAACCCATTTCTTCATTTCTAGAGGATTCTCCTGGATGTGTTCACAAAGTCGCTTTCTCCCAACATTCAACAAAGACAGTATGCTATTAGGTTTCTTTAAAGTTAATGAACCCATAAACATGGCATGAGAACGGATAATCTTTACAATCTCATCCAACTCCATCTCAATCTCAAACAGGAACATAAGGCATTTCTTCAAATTCAAAAAAAAAATTCCCACTTGAATTTGTGGGAACTGAAGAAACATCAAACGTATCTCATTCATTGTGGTTCCAAATTTTAGTAGAAATGCGATCAGCATGAGTACCTGATTCCCTGAACCCTCAAAGATAAGTCCCGGATGTTGCCTGATTAATCCACCTAACTGCTCCTCACTGAAACCAATTTTTCTAAAAAAGTGTAAAACACTAAATATCATACTCCAATTATAAGAATCTTGCTCCAACAAATTTTCCTCAATCCAACTCAATTCAATTCCCATACTCTTCAATATCGTCAATACCTCAACAAACTTTGCATTCACACCCCCAACCAGGAGATAAGGACTACAAACAATAACCTTAGATATAAAAAACTGATTAAGCCCTAGTTCCTCATAAGCTTGAAGCTTTGATTGCAAAACTCCAAAATCATATTGAATAACTTCCATTGCTTGCTTATAAATCTTCCCTATCTTACTTCGTGCAATACCGTAATTACACAAAACATAATAATTCTCCAGCAACAACTCATCATCACTCAAAAACATCAAATCATGTGGAAGAAGACTACGATACTCGAAAGGTTTCAATCCCAAACTCTCGAAGAAAGGCTCAAACTCATTAATAGGATGGAACCACAAATACCGGGCAATAGACCACTCAATATCCGAAGCATTTTGAACCTGTTTTAACAGTTGTTCGATAAAATGTGGGGAGTTTTTGCTCATATGTTCTGCATCCAGAAACTGTAAGCTCCTAGTGGAATGCAAATACTCTAATAATGCAGCTTGAGCTTCTCTTCTAATGGCAGGTGATACTTGGCTAACATAACCATCACTAGAAACCGTTGTTTTTGTCCTATAGAGCCTAGGGTTTTGAGCAATGTAAATATATCCAAATGGGGTTTTTGATGATGTAAAGCAGTTTTCAACAAAATTTGAAGAAACCCAGTTCAGAATAGATGTTATTCTCTGTTTCTGCAAATGGGTTATCACTGCTTTCATGAGATATGAAGTACAAAGAGAGAGAACTTCCCCTCTCTCCCAAGAAAAAAGAAACAGAGAAAGAGACCAAGATGAAATGGAAAATGAAGTGGTTGGGTGCTTTAGCTTGCCTCAACTTGATATGAAATGAAGCTTTAGCAGCAGGCAGGGTTGGCTCTTCTGTCTTCTCTGGATGATTAAGTGGCTGTCATACCTAACAGTCGATGATTTCATCGTCTGTGTCATCCGAACTACCAAGCCAGTCCACTGCAGTGCACTACCAAGCCAGTCCACTGCAGTGCACTACCAAGCCAGTCATTGTATCTGTAGACCCTGAAAAACAGTATTAAACTCATTCAGATAATGAAACAATATATATATATATATACACATTGTTGAATGCTGTTGTTACAAAATGTCATTAACAATGTGTTTGCTTTCCAAAACAATTGAAGCATAACAGCTATCCTATGATGATACCAAATCTTATTCAGCACTATAACTTTAGGATTCGACACTAATATATTGACTGGTTAAATAGATACTTGCTGACCAGTACAAAATTAAAATAAATAGATAATTTCAGTCACCATTTTTAAGTTTTTTGCTCTTTTTATTATTGAAATTACATGAAAACTATATATTGTAACCCAATTAAAAAAATTTAATGTTGATTTAAACAAGTTTAATTATCTACAGAACATGTCAGTAATTTGTTCAACAATGATGAGGAAAGGTGGTCCCCTGGAACAAGTAGTCTAGTTCTCTGTTGTAGCATTTGAATGGTCTTACAAGTAAATAATTGAACAAAGTTGATAAAGGAGATATACAAGTAAAAGAAAATGATGATGCTTGTTACTTCGACAGTTAATTTCACTGATAATAATCTGATGTATACAGATAATAAATAAAAAGCACAAGTTTTCATGACTGTTCAATACCTCAATGTGAGCTCTCTTTAAGTCTTAATATATAGCACATCATTTTAATTTTAAGGCGGTTATGAGTGATCATAGGAACAAAAGTGGATGGGGACCAAGACCACCATAGATAAAGTTAGTCCTAGCCTAAACTAAATTAAAGAACAAGCTGAATTCAGAGTATGGGCATGCAAATCCATCAACATTCAACAATATTTAGGAACTGATTTGACATGTAAAAGGTATGTACAATATAAGATATTTGGATTTGGTTTCAAACTACGATCCCCTACAAAAATAGATATGTACAGCTGCCTGTCAAAGGTAAAACATGAATCAATCTAGACCATGTCACAGAAAAGCATGTTTTCAACACAAATGCTAGGAAGTGGGTATACATCTCAATGTTGGTATATAGTGAGATATCCTGGTAAACAAATTGTTAAATCCAATGTAGAGGCTCAAAAAAAAGAAACATGTTTACAAGGATAAACAAACATCAAAGAATGGGCAGGTATATTTGTTGCAAAAGAACTCTATTCAACTGGCCAATCACATAATTAACTCAAAATCTAACTACAAAGGTCAGGTCCAAACAAACATAACTTTTCGATGAAAATCATATTAAAAAACAAAGAAAAATTTTAACACATATAACAGATGAAAATCTAACCACAACAGAGCAGAATACAGAACCTAGACCTCCAACTAAAATGAAATGTAAAATGTGGAAGTCTTATATGGACAAATTCAATTCAACAACATGCACATAATAAAACATTCCAAACCTAAAATGCTAGCATAAACTTCAGTCATGAGGACCTAACTAAGGGGGGAAACACAAAAGATAACAAAAAATGACAAAGAAGTGATGGTATCTCATCCCAGAACAACACAAACAGAACACAAGATCCATCTATGCACATAAAGCAATTTTTGTCCATGACACAAAGAAGGTTTCTAATGAATCCAAGAATTTAAAATGTGTGTTTCCTCTGCTAAGTATCACATACCGCCACAATAAATGACATTCACAACCTTTACACATTAATATTTAAGAAAAAAAAGTAGAATGTATCAGAACTAGGCATATGCATATACCAAAAAACTAAAGATGTGATAAATTACAGACCTTAGCGAATAGCAACCAGACTTTTCTTGTTTCGGTGCTTTTCAACCCAACTTATGAGTTGCTCGATCTTCTCATCAATTTTCTGCTCAACTTCCACATCCCCACATTGCACCTAAACAATAATATGCGTGCTAATGAAATAACGATAACCAAAGAATTCATCAGATGAAAAAGGTATTCAAGTTTTCTACTACGCAAGGCAAATAACACATACATAACACAGTCAATCGGAAATCACTTACATAGTTACAAAGGTGATTTCGAAAAGTTCGAGATCAATGTCTTTCGGCCGCACAAGACATAACGCCCAATGAAACACAATTGTGTGTAATATGCTTGTCACCAATATCACCTCGTATTCGACCTTTAGCTTCTCGGAATCCTCGAGAGGGAGATAGTACTTGGCAAGACCAGTCTTTCCTTGCCAGTTGTGTAATAATATGAACCGGAGCCGACGACGAAGTTGAAGATGAAGGTGGTGGTGGTTGGTTGTGGCAGTTGAAGATGAAGTTCGATGAATGTTAGGTTTGAGACAAAAAAAAAAAATCCAATTTCTGTCTGGAAATGAATTCGACTGAGTGTGGAAGGGTAATGGGCAATTTGGTCCCATGGAAATTGTAATGGGCAATTTAGTCATTTCGCTTGTTTTAAGTGGAGAGGGCATTTTAGTCTTTGATGGGCTATTTGGGAGAAAGTGAAATCCAAGAATGACCATTAAAACAAATATTTCCATCAGGGGCTCTTTTTGGTTTTTGAAAACTGAGGGCGGTCATTTTCATCTATTTCCACAGTAAAAAAATGGTCTCATTTGATCACTCGAGAGATTGTTCATGGAAACTGTAGAAGAAAAGGAGGAGGATTTAGCAGCGGCTGAGGTAGAAAGTGATGATTTCACTGCAGTCTTTGACAAGGATAGTGGTACAATATCCAATTTTGTTGTTCACGCCCTCTGTTTTGATTGCTGTTATTCAAATTCATAGTCTTCTCATGTGTTTTTTTTTTTTTTTTCTTTTTTTGCAGGGTTGTACATGTCCAGTTAATTGTAAGTAGTTTTCGTATTCGATTGCAGGTCCCATTCCTTTCTATTCTTGTAGTTTTGACTATTTGTTGACTGCAATTAGGCTAATAAGAAGAATGATGAGATCTGTGCACATGTTACTTTGCTTCCTGAACCAGATATATGATTCTTATTTGTAATACATTTGCATTTTGGCTTATCCATCTTGGTTTTTTAGAAGACATTAAACTATAGGCTAATTGGCATTGATGCCCCTGAACTATACCCGAATTTGCACCTTACCCCGTATACTTTTTTTTTCAGCATTAAACCCCCTGAACTATCATAAATTTGCAATGGCTAACGGAAACCTAACGGAACCCTGATTCCGTCTAGGGAAAATTACACTAAGTTCTTTGATTATATATATACTTGCATTAAACCGGAAAAAATATAATAATATGACCCGAATACCTCTCTAAACAAATTTTAAAAATAAAAATTTAAAATTTAAAATTGAAATAATGGTTAAATAATAATAAAATTCTGAATTTTATTATAAAGACAATAAAATAAATGAAAAAATTAAATTGATTTAACAATTGTTTAAATTATCTTTTCAATTTAAATATCCTTAAATATAAAACACAGATAAATATTTAAATTATTTAAGAAAAATAAAAATAATGGTTAAATAATAATACAATCCCCTTTCAATAACAATAATAATAATAATAATAATAATAAAATTTCTCTATTTAATTTTTTTCATTTCTCTATTTATTTAATTGTCTTTATAATAAAATTCAGAATTTTATTATTATTTAACCATTATTTTAATTTTAATTTTTAATTTTTTTTAAAAAAAAATTTGGTCAGAGGGGTATTCGGGTCATATTATTATATAGTTTCCGGTTTAATGCATTTATATATATAATTAGGGGAACTTAGTGTAATTTTCCCTAGACGGAATCAGGGTTCCGTTAGCCATTGCAAATTTATGATAGTTCAGGGGGTAAGGTGCAAATTCGGGTATAGTTCAGAGGCATCAGTACCAATTAGCCTAAACTATAAGTAAAAAAATTGCAACTTTTTATGTTTCTGGTTGGAGTTTGGGGCAAATTTAATCTCCTTAATGTTGATAGATGTATGTATCATTTTTGTTTTAATGTTGACTAGAAAAATTCAAAGAGCAAATAACTTGTAAAGGAGGATGAGGAGGAAGGTGGAGGATCACCTACAGAATCAATCCCTCATTTCTCTAAAACACTTAGATTTTCTGTTACTAGAACCTTATCAGTTCCTCCAGAAGCTGCCAAAACCTTTGTAAATTTGTTTGTCAAAAGAATCTTCTTACAGGGGATAGAGTGGTGTTTCTGAGGTATGCAAACCTGCTGCATTTGAACTCAAACCACAGAGTGATCATTTCATAATTCCTTCTTTCATTTTTCTTTTCCAACAAATTAGTTTAGGGAACAAATCTTTCTTTGAGTTTACTTATCAGCCAACATTACGAAGATCAATGGGATCATGTAATAACCAAAAAGTATAATGATGGTTACTTTAGAAACTTCATCCATTCTGATGAATGGGAAAAAAAACAAGCCCCAACGAAAACATTTTCCTTTGATAGGCAATAAAAACATTTTCATGATAGGCAATAGCATTGTAGAAATTCTGCCTCCATCCTTATTCCTTTCTCCATATGTATGCAGTATTGTGGTTGTATTTAGTGATTTGAAATTTCTCAATCTTCTGAAAATGGTAGTAGAGATGAAGATCGGAAGCTGAGGTTGGGAATAAGACGAGTTGGTCCCTATGAAATTGGTGTTCCTGATTCCATTATTGCAAAGAACTATCAATATCCCTATATCCTTGCTCCAGTGGCTGATGCAATATGCCACAAGAGAATGTTTCATGTATTCTATAGTTCAAGGTATCACCATTAGCCATTATCTGCAAGTTTTCTAGAAGGAATAAAGTCTCTTCTTTTTGGCTTTTTTCTAAGACTATTGGTAGTTTGTTACTAACTTTATGAATATAGTTTCAACACTTGAGTGGTAGAGAAAATGCTTCTTTTTTTAAAAATTTTTTTTTTTAAAATTTACTGGGTTTATCTCAAACTTAATTTTAGCAGACATGTTCTTGTTAGTTGCAGCCAGATAGTTGGGATGATCAATGCTGCCTGCCTGTGCCATGTATAGGTATAGGATAATGACAGTCTGATAGAAAACATTATGAGTTCTTGAATGTGCTGGTGTTTTTGATGTATTCTTGTAAGGGATAAGATCATAGGAAACAAAGAAAAACTTCTGAATGTACTTAGATCCTATCTCATTTTCCCAAATGAAGACAGTAAACATACCTAGACATTGGAAAGGAAATTGAGCATTGTGAAAATGTAATCAGAAGTTTGCCGCTTTTGTAACTGATTCTGCTCAGAAAATGCTATTCGATGGACATGAGCTATATTCATTTGCACTTGGTGTTTGCTATAAGTTGATATAGCATTCATTTGCACTAGGTTTTAATCCCTTCAATATTTATTACAAAGCAATAATACGAACTAAAATGCTTCAATAATATTGAAAGACTATAGCTATTAGTTACAACAAAAAGAGTGCAAATAAGAATGTATATGCTTAATACTATTCTTTGGACCCTTATCTACAAGTTCAAACTTTTGAGTAGCGGCTATCTAATATGGCATCAGAGCCAATTCAACCATAGGGTCTTGGGTTCACATCCGCCCATCAGCTCATGTGTATATGCATCTTTTATTTGTATCTGTATTAGTTTCTGCATTCGGTATCAAAACGTGTGTCTATATTGAATTATGACGGCAGATACGGTGGACCTCATTCAGACTACCATGCATCCAGATTTTCTGCATGTTCATGTATAAGATTACCGAAAATTATTTACGTTTAATGCATTTATATATATAATTAGGGGAACTTAGTGTAATTTTCCCTAGACGGAATCAGGGTTCCGTTAGGTTTCCGTTAGCCATTGCAAATTTATGATAGTTCAGGGGGTTTAATGCCGAAAAAAAAAGTGCAGGGGTAAGGTGCAAATTCGGATATAGTTCAGGGGCATCAGTACCAATTAGCCTAAACTATAAGTAAAAAAATTGCAACTTTTTATGTTTCTGGTTGGAGTTTGGGGCAAATTTAATCTCCTTAATGATGATAGATGTATGTATCATTTTTGTTTTAATGTTGACTAGAAAAATTCAAAGAGCAAAGAACTTGTAAAGGAGGATGAGGAGGAAGGTGGAGGATCACCTACAGAATCAATCCCTCATTTCTCTAAAACACTTAGATTTTCTGTTACTAGAAACTTATCAGTTCCTCCAGAAGCTGCCAAAACCTTTGTAAATTTGTTTGTCAAAAGAATCTTCTTACAGGTGATAGAGTGGTGTTTCTGAGGTATGCAAACCTGCTGCATTTGAACTCAAACCACAGAGTGATCATTTCATAATTCCTTCTTTCATTTTTCTTTTCCAATAAATTAGTTTAGGGAACAAATCTTTCTTTGAGTTTACTTATCAGCCAACATTACGAAGATCAATGGGATCATGTAATAACCAAAAAGTATAATGATGGTTACTTTAGAAACTTCATCCATTCTGATGAATGTGAAAAAAAAAACAAGCCCCAAAGAAAACATTTTCCTTTGATAGGCAATAAAAACATTTTCATGATAGGCAATAGCATTGTAGAAATTCTGCCTCCATCCTTATTCCTTTCTCCATATGTATGCAGTATTGTGGTTGTATTTAGTGATTTGAAATTTCTCAATCTTCTGAAAATGGTAGTAGAGATGAAGATCGGAAGCTGAGGTTGGGAATAAGACGAGTTGGTCCCTATGAAATTGGTGTTCCTGATTCCATTATTGCAAAGAATTATCAATATCCCTATATCCTTGCTCCAGTGGCTGATGCAATATGCCACAAGAGAATGTTTCATGTATTCTATAGTTCAAGGTATCACCATTAGCCATTATCTGCAAGTTTTCTAGAAGGAATAAAGTCTCTTCTTTTTGGCTTTTTTCTAAGACTATTGGTAGTTTGTTACTAACTTTATGACTATAGTTTCAACACTTGAGTGGTAGAGAAAATGCTTCTTTTGTTTTTAAATTTTTTTTTAAAAAAATTTACTGGGTTTATCTCAAACTTAATTTTATCAGACATGTTCTTGTTAGTTGCAGCCAGATAGTTGGGATGATCAATGCTGCCTGCCTGTGCCATGTATAGGTATAGGATAATGACAGTCTGATAGAAAACATTATGAGTTCTTGAATGTGCTGGTGTTTTTGATGTATTCTTGTAAGGGATAAGATCATAGGAAACAAAGAAAAACTTCTGAATGTACTTAGATCCTATCTCATTTTCCCAAATGAAGACAGTAAACATACCTAGACATTGGAAAGGAAATTGAGCATTGTGAAAATGTAATCAGAAGTTTGCAGCTTTTGTAACTGATTCTGCTCAGAAAATGCTATTCGATGGACATGAGCTATATTCATTTGCACTTGGTGTTTGCTATAAGTTGATATAGCATTTATAGATGCATAGATAGGTTTTAATCCCTTCAATATATATAACAAAGCAATAATACGAACTAAAATGCTTCAATAATATTGAAAGACTATAGCTATTAGTTACAACAAAAAGAGTGCAAATAAGAATGTATATCTACAAGTTCAAACTTTTGAGTAGTGGCTATCTAATATGGCATCAGAGCCAATTCAACCATAGGGTCTTGGGTTCACATCCGCCCATCAGCTCATGTGTATATGCATCTTTTATTTGTATCTGTATTAGTTTCTGCATTCGGTATCAAAACATGTGTCTATATTTGGGTTGGGTCCATGTAACTAGTTGTTTAGTCTTGCACATGAGGAAATGTGTTTAGAACTTAAAAATATTGTTTGAACTCTTGCCTTTAAGTTCTTGAGTGTAATGGTCACCTAACAGTTTAACTTTACCTTCTTGATTGGAAAAATTAAACATGAAAGTGTTTATATTAGATTAAATCTATCGTATCAAACAAGAACATGATTTTCTAGGAGGGAGCTGATTGTTTTCATAACATTTCACATGTTGTGAGGCAACAGTTATCATAGGATTGAATATCAGATAGGATTATAATTCTGCCTCAATGATTTCTTGAAATTTGTTGGCAAGTGAGGGAAGGAAACACTCAATCAGAGAATAACTTTTAAATTGTTTAAAATGCTGAAATGCAGGGCAAGTGATGCAGATTTTATCATACCTTACCAGAAGTACATGAAAAAGCATCACAAGGCCAGTGTTGATAGGGGATGAATTCCAAATGCATCTTCAGCAGCAATGTAAATGATGAAACTTATTATCCAATTATGTCCCAGCTTCTAAAAACTTCCATTTTATTCATTGATCTAGGGGGTTTAGTAGCATTTTAGGATACCAAGTGGCAGAATATAAATGGTAAAGTTGCTGGTTTATGACGGCAAATATGGTGGACCTCATTCAGACTACCATGCATTCAGATTTTCTGCATGTTCATGTATAAGATTACCGAAAATTATTTATGTTTGTTTAGATGAACTAAGAATAATAGCCATTTCCTAAATGATATGAATATTTAAATTGATCGGAAAATAATCTTTAAGTTGTTTATAAATGCTGAAATGAAGGGCCAGATATCAAGAGTTTGTCATACCCTACTGGAAGTACATAGAAAGCATCGCAGAGCCAGTGCTCGCTGGGGCGGAATTCATACTGCGACCCAAGATGATAAGGTCTTGTACATTCAATTATGCAGAGCATAAAGAAAGGTCATTTTTACCTGATAACGATTTTCGTCAATCATATTACTTATATCGGTTATTCTTTCTTGCCCATGTAGTGTTGTTGTTGATCCCTACAAATGGCCTAACTCAAAATGGAGATGCTTGAAGGAGAGAGTCAATTGATTTGCAATCCAAAAACTTAGATTGCTGGTATATGATGGCTGGACATCCTTGTCAATGAACATTTGGTGCCATTTTATTCAGATTAACATGCACGCACTTTCTGCCTTTTTATTGGATAACAACACTCAAAAGTTAAAGACCTTTTGCTACATTATGATCCTTGTTCTATTGTTTAACAGGTGATTGGGGACAAAGGGGATTACAAGGAAGCAGTTTCTACATGGGACATTGTTTGTGATGTTTCCTCATCCGTTATGACCTGGACTTCATCAAGGTTGAAGAGACAGCGGATATAAGATAACTCATTTGTTGACTTTGAAACTGGTTAAAATCTTGCCATTTAGATTAACAATTATTTGGAACTCTTTTATACTTAAGTAGTATAATTTTGTGGCTCTGATTTTTTTTTTCTCTCCATATTACAGCCTATGAAGATGGTCTGTAGATTGCCTCAGGTTGCCATTTGGTGTTCCCATTTACTCTCTTTCCTGATGAGGATGAAAATTTACTACTTAAACCGACTCTTGAATACTTAGAAATTGATAGCTCTTCTTCGGCATCCTTGCTGAAAAGCAAGTCAGCTACTGCTGCTGTTAATCAACTGAAGATCAGTAAACTTTCAGATCTGCAGTTCCTGCTTGACCTTATGGTATACATTTCTCTCCAGACCTTGGAGTTTGATTGTTGTTTATTTCACTCCCCTCCTCTCAAAGGTAATTTTCCTACCACTCTTAAAAAATTGAAGATCACTAACTGCATAAATTCAGAACACATGTGGCATTGATGTGCCAAAAAAGCTTGTCCCTTGAATCCTTAGAGATCAATGGCTGTTCTTCACTCTACTCCTTTCCGATAGACAAGCTACCTGTGACTCTAAGACAATTAAAGATAGTAAATTGTATGAATTTAAAGTCCTTTAGAGAATCTTCAGAGATTAAAAATTGTCATTCTGTCATTTTTAGTCCAGTTGGTGATTCAAGCTTACCAAACTTACACCCAACTAGCAAACCCTAGGGCTTAGAGAGTTAGAGATTTGGGACTGTAAGGCACTTGAGTCCTTGCCTGAGGGTCTGCACAACCTCACTCATCTTGATCTACTATCAATAAGTAATTGCTCTAGTCTTGTGTCTTTTCTAGGAGGAGGATTGCCCACCACCTGCATAACATCACTTTTAATTTTTGAATGCGAAAATCTCAAGTACCTTCCCAACCAATTGTACCACATCATTTCCCTTCAAACTTCAAGTGTTTACAGTTGCCCTTGTCTCATGTCATTTCCAGAGGGAGGTTTGCCCCTTGATCTGGTATCATTACACATCATTGATTGTCAAAATCTTATTACCCTCTCACTGGGAGTTGCATTATCTTGAACATCTTAGAAATTACTTCGTTATTGGTGGATGCCCTGATCTTGGACTTGGAGTGTAACAATCTTCAGCTTTGACAGTGAACCCCACTTAAACATCTAAGAATTGAATTATGGAACTGCTTTTCGCTATAATTGTGCAGCAAGGAGAAAAGCGAAATTCAGGGAAGATATCTCAAGTCACTTGCAGAAGAAAACACATGTTTGATTTCATATTTTGGACTATTTATAGTTTGTATATTTTCTCGAAAGAAAAAGTAGCAAGCAGCACATTTTCTAGTTGAATATGTTATGCACGAGAAACCATTTGTTATAAATATATAATTTGGTGATACAGCATATATTTTTTATACATTGTTAATAATAATTTTTTCTCTGAGATTCGTCTGGTTCTTTTCCATTTTAAGTTTCCGTATATATGTTGATCTCGTAGCATTAATATTCTTCCAGGTCAAATCTTACTAATTAGAACCACTCAAAACAGTTGGTTTTCTCATATGTTGCCTGATATGCTCAAGTTCCATTTCTGGGTACAAGTACATACTTTGTAGTTTGCTCTTCATTACTATGATCCTTTTAACACTATGGTAAACTTTTCAATTTTTCACTTGAAATTCACTTGAAATTAGATTACCGGAATGCTCTCCTCGAACCACATATTAGTATAATGCTACTCAGCCACTTGAATAGTTGATACTTATAAATTATTACAAAATAGAGATTTCAGTATACATATAGAGATAGAAAAATATATTAACAGTGATGAGATAAACCTAGTATTAACATATTCTATGAATGAAACATACACTAATTATTAAAAATAATTTCTACAAATCTATTCTCCATGCTACAAATATAGACCGCCATTGCCAACACTTTTTCCCTTTTTTTTTTTTTTTTTTTTTTTTTTTTTTTTTTTTTTTTTTCACCTATCAAAATCTGAAATCAAAGAATGAGCTTATCTTCATATATGAGTTGGCTTGTTACATATAAGAGATTTCAAAATCTACAAGTGACGTGAGTTTGTATAGACTCCACTTAGATAAAGAATTGAGTTTATCACAACAGATGATACGAAGTAATTTTAGGTTAAAGGGCAAGCCCCCTTTCTAAATACTCAACTGCACTTTCTGAATACTGTGGATTTCGTTGAGCAGCGCTTTGAGTTTCTCACATTTTGATATTGAAAGGGCTGTCAGGTTGGGTGGCAATCTCCCATTAAGGAAGGACACAAGTTTAAAACAATTGATCATCAACAATGTATCAAGATGGATGAAGTTGGAGAGCAAGTTGTGGAGGCCATCTGATAAGATTCAAGGTAGGACATCAAATTTGAACCGTATGAGATCTTGAGTTTATGAAGAGTTAGAGGTAGCTTAGTGTACATTGGAGACGCATAATGTGATGTCGGCCGGTCCAAAGATGGTGACCGGCGTTATATAATGCCAAGGTCAATGTAGACCAATATGGAAGTTGATTATGGTGAGGTCAACATGGACCAACATGTGCTTGATATGCACATCTTCATGTTGGTCAAGGTTGATGTAGACCAACATGAAGATGTGCAAGCTAACTATGTCTACGTCGATGTAGACCAACGTAGAGATGTGCAAGTTGACTATGTCGAGATCGACGTAGACCAATGTGAAGATATGAGAGTTGATTGTTGAGGAAGTCGACATAGATCAATGTGGACCAGAGATATACGAGATGACTGTTGAGGTGGTCGACGTAGACCAACGTTGAGAAATGAAAGATAATTATGCTAATGTCAACGTAGACCAACGTGGAAATATGTGAATTAGCTATGTCGAAGTTGACGTAGACCAGCATTGAGATATGCGAGTTAATTATGTCAAGGTCGACGTAAACTAAGGTAGAAATATGCGAGTTGACTATGTTAATGTCGACGTAGACCAATATGGAAATATGCGAGTTAACTGTATCAAGGTCAACATAGACCAACGTTGAAATATGAGAGTTGACTATGTTGAGGTTGATATAGACATATGTCAATGTCGACATAGACCAACGTTAAAATATGAGAGTTGACTATGTCGATGTCGATATACACTTATGTCAAGGTCAACTTAGATTAATGTGGAAATATGCGAGTTGACTATGTTGATGTCGACATAAACCAACGTTGAAATATGAGAGTTGACTATGTAGAGGTTAACATAGAACAATGTGAAAATAGGGACACTGATGATGGATTGAGAGTGATTCCCTTAATCGACAAAACAACCTTCGAGTAGTCACTGATTTCCAAACCTTCAAGTGGGTGTGGCAGCCTATCTTCTTCTTCATGCCATAGTAAATTCAATAAGCATTTCCAAATTTTCAATCTTTTAAGAGAAGTATTGCATGGTAATCCAAGCAGATTGAACAAAACCGTAAGCTCATCACAATTACCAATCTACAAATCAGTGAGTGTATTTAATCTATAGAAAAACTCACTAGTAGATGTTTGAGCTTAACTTTGTGAAAAAAGAGCTTCTCAAGTGAAATGAGATCAACAACAATTTCCAAGTATTTATTGATCACATTCAACTTGTACTAAATTCTGAATCCGCGGAAGAAGTGAAATACAATAAAAGTTTATGTAGCTACGTATTTCTAGGCTTTTCAAGGAGGCAAAAGATGCAGAAAGTTTTAGACATTTTTCTATCATTAGCTTACTAAAGCAATATAATTCTCCAACATTAAAAGAACACCATTATTTTCAAACTGACATATCCTCAAACTTGAGAGTTTCCAAGGACTTAAATGGCTTAACCGAACAATAGACAGCACCATAGAATTCACGACCTACTTTGCTTACAGCATCCATCCCCTCAATAATTAGATCTTTAAGTGAGGGTACTTGGCCAAGTGGTGGTAAGGATTTGGATTTTTTTACTATTACATAGACGGATGGATATCAAATTTGAAAATGATGGATCTGCAGTCCAATTAGAAAATTCCTCACATATGTAATATTTTATTGAAAGCTCTTTGAGATTCCTATGAGGTTGTAGCGTATCAAGCACATCTTCTTTTATCTTACCCATAGAATTCCTTATCTTTTTCGGCACTAAATTTCATTGATGCATCACGTTTTAAGGAAATATATGACAAATGACAAGCCTTTTTTTCGATTTGTATATTGGTTAATATTTTCTTCTAACCTTAAACATTTATTTCCAATAACAAATTAAGCTAAATCATGGATAAGACCATACATTATAAATTAAGAAATATTTCTATTAGAGCGTTGAAAAAGTGACATGGAAAGTAGATTATGGAAATGTTGGTTTCCGGTATCTTCAATATGCATATTGTTTCTTTTTGGCTATTGCACAACACCTTGTGCTATGCAAACTAACTCCTCATTTAATTTGCAGCACTTGGGAAAGATCACACAATAAGCAAAGTAAGGTTTCAAATGAGACGGAAGATGATAATAGCTCCAACTTAGTCCTAATAGAATGCTACATTTGTGATGGGGTAATTTCCAAAATTTAGTTTTTAACTAATTATGTCACTCATCAGCATCTGGTTTTGAACGCAATAAGCCCCACAATACTTTAGCAGCTAATGGTAAGCCTTTACATTTCTTCACTATCTCTTTTCCAATGTTTTCCAAGTCTGAAATTTGCAATTCAATTTAGAAAATGCTTGTTGTTCAAATAATGACCAACAATCATACAATTCTTGAATACAAAAATATGTCTAGTGCTAACAGTTTGGACAACATTTCTATTGTGGATTGTCACAATGATCTTGATTCCTTTTGCACACGATCTAAATGGAAGTTGCAAGATCTCCCATTGGCTATAATTCTCATTCCACAAATAATCTAAAACAGGTAAAAAATAAATAAATTCATTATACATTATTTGAGCTAAGGTTGTCTTGCCAATGCCACTTAGATCGATTAAGAGAATCATGCACAATCCTTCATCAATGTCAATTTGCAAATGCTTAATCAAGTTCTTGGCAATAAAAGAAGATTACAGCAACCATGGTAAAAGTGATGCTCGTATGTCGTATAATATAGCAATTGATTTAGGTAACGATTTGATTAAGTGTATGAGAGATCAAGATATCAAAGATGTTTCAACTCTTTAATATAATATCAAGCTTTCAGGAGACGATATGTGACTTGTATCTATTATCTGACAAAATCCAAATCCACCATATAGTGGCAAAAAAGTTCGCAAACGCTTATGTAATGTAAAGGTGTCAACTTTCATTGATGGATCACGTTTTTAAAGAATATATGATAGATTACGATTTTTTTTTCCTATTTTTATACTGGTTATTATTTTCCTCCAACCAACTTCTATCTCTAACTACAAGTTGAGCTAAATCATTGATAACACCGTGCATTATAAATTGGAAAATATTTTCATTAGAGCGTTAAAAAAGTGACTTAGAAAATAGATCATGAAAATGTTGGCTTCTAGCATCTTCAATATGTATATTGTTTCCTTATGGCTGCTGCACAACACCTTGTGCTATGCAGACTAATCCTTCTCATCTAATTTGCAGCCCTTGGGAAAGATCGTACAGTAAGCAAAATAAGGTTTCAAATGAGACGGAGGATGATAATAGCTCAAACTTAGTCCCAGTAGAACGCAATATTTGTGATAAGGTAATTTCCAAACTTTAGTTTTTAACTAATTATATCACTCATCAGCTTCTGGTTTTGAACGCAACAAGCCCCACAATGCCTTAGCAGCCAATGGTAAGCCTTTACATTTCTTCGCTATCTCCATTCCAATATTTTCCAAATCTGAAATTTGCAATTCAGTTTAGAAAATGCTTGTTGTTCAAACAATGACCAACAATCATACAATTCTTGAATACGAAAATATGTCTAGTGCTAACAATTTGGACAACATTTCTATTGTGGATTGTCATGGTAATCTTACTTTCTTTTGCACATAATATAAATGGAAGTTGCAAGATCTCCTATTGGCTATAATTCTCATTCCACAAATCATCTAAAACAGGTAAAAAAAAAAAATTCATTATATATGATTTGAGCTAAAGTTGTCTTGCCAATGCCACTTAGATCGATTAAGAGAATCATGCACAATCCTTCATCAACATCCATTTGCAAATGTTTATTCAAGTTCTTGGCAATAGAGGAAGATTATGGCAACCATAGTCCATGGTAAAAGTGATGCTCGTAGGTCGTATAATATAGCAATTGATTTAGGTAACGATTTGATTGAGTGTACGAGAGATCAAGTTATCGGAGATGTTTTAACTCTTTAATATGATATCAAGCTTTCAGGAGATGATGTGTGACTTGTATCTATTATCTAACAAATTACAAACCCACCATCTAGTGGCAAAAAAGTTCGCAAACGCTTATGTGATGTAAATGTATCAACTTTCATTATGATAGATTATGAGTCTTTTTCCTATTTTTATATTGGTTATTATTTTCCTCCAACCTTAAACATCTATCTCTAACTACAAATTGAGCTAAATCATTGATAAGATCATGCATTATAAATTGGGAAATATTTTCATTAGAGCGTTGAAAAAGTGACCTAGAAAATAGATCATGAAAATGTTGGCTTCTGGCATCTGTAATATGCATATTGTTTCATATGCAATATGCCATAATCTCCTATTGATTATAATTCTCATTTCACAAATCATCTAAAACAGGTAAAAAAAAAATTCATTATACATGATTTGAGCTAAAGTTGTCTTGCCAATGCCACTTAGATCGATTAAGAGAATCATGCACAATCCTTCATCAACGTCCATTTGCAAATGCTTAATCAAGTTCTTGGCAATAGAGGAAGATTATGGCAACCATAGTCCATGGTAAAAGTGATGCTCGTAGGTCGTATAATATAGCAATTGATTTAGGTAACTATTTGATTAAGTGTACGAGAGATCAAGATATCAGAGATGTTTTAACTCTTTAATATGATATCAAGCTTTCAGGAGACGATGTGTGACTTTTATCTATTATCTAACAAATTACAAACCCACCATCTAGTAGCAAAAAAGTTCTCAAACGCTTATGTGATGTAAATGTATCAACTTTCATTATTATAGATTATGAGTCTTTTTCCTATTTTTATATTGGTTATTATTTTCCTCCAAACTTAAACATCTATTTCTAACTACAAATTGAGCTAAATCATTGATAAAACCATGCATTATAAATTGGGAAATATTTTCATTAGAGCGTTGAAAAAGTGACATAGAAAATAGATCATGAAAATGTTGGCTTCTGGTATCTGCAATATGCATATTGTTTCATATGCAATATGTCATAATCTCCTATTGGCTATAATTCTCATTCCACAAATCATTTAAAACAGGTAAAAATAAAAAAATAAAAATCATTGTACATGATTTGAGCTAAAGTTGTCTTGCCAATGTCACTTAGATCGATTAAGAGAATCATGCACAATCCTTCATCAACGTCCATTTGCAAATGCTTAATCAAGTTCTTGGCAATAGAGGAAGATTATGGCAACCATGGTCCATGGTAAAAGTGATGCTCGTAGGTCGTATAATATAGCAATTGATTTAGGTAACGATTTGATTGAGTGTATGAGAGATCAAGATATCGGAGATGTTTTAACTCTTTAATATGATATCAAGCTTTCATGAGACGAAGTGTGACTTGTATCTATTATCTAACAAATTACAAACCCACCATCTAGGTGCAAAAAAGTTTGCAAACGCTTATGTGATGTAAAGGTATCAACTTTCATTATGATAGATTATGAGTCTTTTTCCTATTTTTATATTGGTTATCATTTTCCTCCAACCCTAAACATCTATCTCTAACTACAAATTGAGCTAAATCATTGATAAGGCCATTAATATTTTCATTATAGCGTTGAAAAAGTGACCTAGAAAATAGATCATGAAAATGTTGGCTTTTGGCATCTGCAATATGCATATTGTTTCCTTGTGGCCATTACACGAGACCTTGTACTATCCGTACTATCCATAAACGGACTAATTCATTCTCATTGAATTTGTAACCCTTGGGAATGATCACACGGTAAGCAAATCAAGGTTTCAAATGAGACGAGAAATGATAATAACTCAAAGTTAGTCCTAGTAGAATGCTACATTTGTAATAATAACAACAAATTCATTAAACATACCGTTACTTTGCAAATTTTAAATTTAGATTAACCATAAAATTCTATAAACTAAAAATTATAGCAACCCTAAATTTTTTTTTTAAATAAAACAATATCTTTAAATCCATAATATTCATAATGTGAAAACCAATTGTTGATATTGACTAAAACATCAAGTCAAATTTAAATAAATCATTTTTGGAGAATAGGAGAGAAAATTGTTATTGTAGAAAGAATTAAAAAAAATGATTTGAAAAAAAAAAAAGACTTTTTTTTTTTGTTACTATAATGAATAAAAAAAAATTAAGGGGGCTGGGGTGGGCTTGCGTTACTGTATACTACCAGCTGAGCTGATAACCTTTTGGAAGTTTTAGCCCAAACTCTAATCTATTAGCCCAAACCCAAGTCTATTGGAAAAGTATAGATTTAAATCGGACCCAACTTTTTTGTTTTTGAAAGTCAGCCCATGCTAAATTTTAAAATACAATTAATTATCTTTTCTTGATGTTCTGTAGAAATTGTAGATCATAGATCAGATCTATATTTTAAAGTTTTGTCAAATTATTAATTGGTCGCCTCATCATTCATTTATCATTTATCATTTATTAATAATTGAAACCATAAACAGTTTGCTATCATCATAAAATTTCACAAGAAATCCAGCAATTATCTGTACAAAATCATCTTTATTAATTGAAATTATCGATAAGAAATTAACCAATAATAAATAAATAAATAAAATACTAAAACCAACTTTCTTAAAACTCTAACCAGGCTTGTATTTTAACTCTCTTTTTTTCCCTCCTAAAGAGAAATGACATTGTTGAATAATTTTTAGCAAAATGTGATCAGCAAGTAGTAGGGCCATTTCACTGAATTCTAATCCAAATCCAAATCAAAAGCTGAAAACAGCTTTTTAGGAGAGAAAGTGTAGATTCAGATTCAGATCAGACCCAATTTTTATTTTTTATTTTTATTTCTGAAGGTCAGCCCATGCTACATTTTAAAATATAATTAATTATTATTTCTTGATGTTGTTAGAAAGTGTATACGGTAGATCATTCAGATTCAGATCCATATTTGAAAGTTTTGTTAAATTGTTAGGTGGTTGTCCCATCATTAATTATCAATAATTGAAATCATGGATAGTTTGGCTATCAATTATCATCATCAATTTTCAAGCAACACACACAGCAACCATCTGTACAAAATCAACTGAGAACTTGCTATACAAGAAGGAGAAGATTAGTAGTGTAGACATTTTTTAAATATCTACAACAAATTTGCTATAAATTATTACTTTATTAATCGAAATTATTGACAAGAAACTAAAAAAGAAAAAGAAAAAGAAAAAAAAAACAATTAAAACGTTACTTTCCTAAACTCTAACAAGGCTTGTAATTTTTTATTTTTTTTTCCTTTTTTCTCACCTAAAAGCAATGACATTGTTGAATAATTTTTAGAAGAAAACGATTTTAATCGTATCTTGTAGTATCTGGAAGAGGTGAGCCACCAAGGAAGTGCCAGATCAATGAAAGTGCTCTTTTTGGTTGATAGCTTGGGACTTGATGTCCAGCTCCTCTCACTGTAGCAAATGTTAAGTCTCCTTTGTACACTTGTGTGAATCCACCAACCTATTAATTGTAACGCAACACAAAACAAACAGTTTGATCAAAATCTGATTTGAGCAAATTGAGTGTGGTTATAGAAGAAAGATTAATGAATTTTTTACCTCTCCACCGAGGTACCAAGCATGCCATGCAGTTTTCACATCAAGTTTCATCTTATTGATTGAATACTTTGTTGAAGTTACTGGTACTCTTCCATCATTATCACCACTACATTTTAAATAAAACGTTCGTATAAGTCACAGGGTTGTTCGAAATCCAAATAAATATAATCCAATACAATTTAATCCAATTTTAATTGAATATGATCACTTAAAATAACTAGGAATGGCAACGGGTCGTATTTTGCTTAACCCAAACCCATGAAATATATTTCAACCCGAACCCAAATAATTTCACAGGTTTAGATTTCCACCCATGGGTTTTGACAAAATTCAAAGCAGCCGCCTACAAACCCATGAAATTATTTGATCCGCGGACCTAAAATGATGTAATTTTGAGTTTAGAATTTTAATTTGCTAAGAACAACATCGCTTTGAATTCGGCTTTTTTAAAAATATTCGGGTTCATGGGTTCTTTTTTTTAACCCAAACCCATGATCCGAATAGCAAAACTCATACCCGATCCACACAGTTCGGGTCCTGGTGGGTGCCCGTAGATTCGGATGAAATTGCCATCCATGACGAATTGGGTCCAATCCTATCATTTCTTCCACAGCCCAATGACTATGATGATGATGATGATGATCAATGATGATGATTAATGATGATTATAATGATGGGAATTTACCTAAATACCCAAACTCGAATCCCATTTGACATGAATTCCTCCAAAAGAGGAATTATTGTTGAAGGGCTATCATTCCATTCGGTGATGACATCACTGCAAGGTTCCCAATCATGATCAAGTTTGGTAACATTAGCATGCATGGCTGCTTGAACTTCTGGCCTGTTCAAATAAGCATACACATAGTAGTCGCTGCATGGATCAAAATTCATTATCTGCACACACAACACAAAAAACAATAAAACAAATTAAATATTAATAATCATTCTTCTTCTTCTTTTTTTTTTTTTTTTTTTCCAGAACCTTTTTCTACACGAATCAAAAGTATTTAAATAGGTTATTTTAACGTGTATTCTAAGAACATATGTTAAGACAATTCATCATAAATCAGTCAACTTACAGAAGCCTTTTTAGGGCGAGATGTGAGATTGGTGTTGAAGCAAAGAGGGGCATAGATGCTGTAGATGTCGAGATAGGAAATAATCTTGTAAATTTCACCGGTAATTGCATCACACAACTTGCTAGTAGAGGCATTGGGTGAAAAATCACAGTGTTTGCGGACTTTATGATTATCTTCATCTGAAATCAAAGCATGACTTGCAAAGTAATCATACATTCCTCTCTGATCAGTTTCATCATTGATTACTGCATTTCCAATCTGAAAATTAATTTGTATGATATCAGATATTGAAATGATAATTAAAAATCTAATGATTTCAATGAAAATAAAACCCATAAATTCAATAAATTTAAATTCAACCAATCGAAAAATAGTCAAATTATTAAAATTATAATGATATTGTTGATATTTATACAAATATTTCTATAAATTTAGAAATAGATATCTCCAATAGCGAAGGAGGGGCCACAAGCTAGGGTCATGCCCCCTTCACTTAAAAAAAACTAAGTAAATCTCTTTAATATATATATATAGTCTTCCTATTGTCAGTTCGTCTTGACTATAAATATATCATGATGAAGAATGTGGACCATAAATTATGGAGAAATTTTGACAAATGCATACACTTTGAGTCAAAGTATGTAAATCTAGTGGTCTACATTCTTTGTTCTGATATATTTATTGTCAAGATGAACTAACAATAGAAAATCTTTATATATATATATATATATATAGATTTACCACTAAAGTTTTTTACTTTTTTCACTTTGACCCCAATAAATTTTTTATTTAAATATAATAGATCCTCGAGACAAATATTTCTAACTCTGCCCCCGGATATCTCCATCAAACCCCATCTTAAAATTAATTAATGAAAGTTTAAAAAATAATAATAATAATAATAATAACAATGAAAGTGAAAGCTAACCCACTTGGGACTATAAGTATAAACTGCTTCTAACTTCCAAGTTTCAATCATTTCTCCCCTTAGAAAATAAGCAATAAAAAGTTGTACCAAAATTGAGCCTTGATCACTGATTCTCAGTTATATTAATCATTATCATCATAATGCATTCTCAGTACCTATAATTTCCTATTATTTGATTTGATTGATTGAGAAAGAGAGAGAGAGGGAGAAAGAGATCGTACAATAATTCCTTTGAGGTTGATGATGGTCTTGTTAGCCAATTTATTATGATGGAGAATGGAGTATGCAAGTTGAGGCACGTAGTGACCAGCATAGCTCTCTCCAGATATGTAGAATTCTCTGCCTTTGTATTCAGGAAATCTCTCCAGCCAATTCACCATGAACACATAACTGTCTTCTGCTGTTCTTGAGTCTCCACTCTTGTCATAATCTGATGTTGTGTTTGAGTACGAAAATCCCACACCGGCAGGTGACTCCAAAAACAAAACATTTGCAGCTTCAACCAAAAACAAGAAATTTCAGACGAGGTTTCTGATGAATTTTAAAAATGTTTACGAGGGTAATCGAAGGATTGAAATTTAAAATATTAAAGAGGTTTCTGACGAATTTCGAAATTGAAAATATGGATACCATTATTCCAGGAGTATCGATTTCTGTACAACGTTTTGCCGTCACTGTGGACTCGGAAAGGTCCAAGTTCCTGCATTGCTCCATAGGCAAGAGAAGAACAACCAGGACCTGTAAAAAAATCATGATCATTAATTTTAAGCTTTAAATTAACAACTAGCTAAGCTAGCTCGAGATCATCAATGGCACACATATATTTTATTTTAATTTATATGTATACTACATAAAATAATACACGATTAGGCTGCAAATTGATGTTATTTTATTTACTTAATTCTTCATTTTTTTACGTTAATTAATTCATAGTTTTTTTATATTATTAATTAAAAAAATGGTTACAGCATGCAAGCCGAGAAATCCTCTCTATGAGAGTGAAGTATGGGATACGAACTCTAGTTTTCTATAAAATAAAATAAAATAAAAGGTTGTCAATAGGCCACGTGGCAGGAAAAGAGTGGCTGGAGTTGATAAAATAATAACAATTAGATACATATACTAAATTATATATGAAAATAATATAATTAAATCAAGAATTTTAATGCCACCAGAACCCCATAAAAACAAAATGTGTATCTTATCAGTATTGGATATTCTAGCAATTCAGAGGGGACTAATCATGCAAAAATATCGCTTTCTATCATCACATGGAATTATTAATGAGTGGACATGCATTCGGGATTATTATCGTAAGCTATATTGTAATATATTCCAATTAAGATTTTTGAGATTTTTATGGGATATTTCAATTTCTAGTAATATAATAAAAAAGTAATGCTATAGACGTTCCAATTTTTTTCTTTTTTTCAAAATTTATCCCAAATGATGTGTCATGTGAAGTATCAATATCATATTAGTCACCATATAATCATATGATTTATAAGATATTGACATGTGTCACATCATTTGGGACAGAATTTGAGAAAAAAAAAATTTAAAACGTCTAACATTACTCATAATAAAATGTGGTATCAATTAGTGTATGCTATAGATAATATTTCTGATAATACTAATAATAATAAAAATATTGAGATTTTTATGAGTAGTAATGTACTAATCATGTAATACATTATCGAATATCGATGATTACACAAAACTATATTTTAAATGAATTGAAAAACATCAAAATCAATTTTAATAACTCTGATGAAAATTCAGAAAAAAATAAAAATAAATGAAGAAGATCAGATCACGATTATCATAGAATAATTAACATTAATTAATTACCTCCATTAAGCCAGAGAAGAAGAGGCAATGACTCATTAGACTTCTTTTTCTCAGATTCAACAAAGTAATAATAAAGTGCCCTTCCGGCCGATTTATCGACGGTAACATATCCACCGTACTGAGAAAACTCAACCTGAGGCTGTCCAGGGAGTCTCTCAATCCTGTCTTGCTCTTTCAAGCCCTCTTGAGGATGAATCTTGGCACTGTCCACATGGTGAATTACCCGTAAAGAGCTCGTTTCGATACCCGAATTCAATAACTTGGTCTTGTAGAAATGGCCAAGCTGCTGTCCCTGATTCTTCCTGCATTGAGTCTCCACTACACAGAATGAAAGAATTGTGAGAAAAGAAATCACTAGTAGTGAAGTGGGTTTCTTGCTCTCCATGTTGCTGTTGTTGTATGTGTTTGTGTTTTTCTTGTTTTTCAAAACAGTGAGGGAAAGGTATTGTATTTATATAGAAAAAACAATACATGCATGTGCGGCTCTAGTAATCGTTTTAAATGTTGCAAGTTGTAAATATATATATATATATATATATTTATAAGGGAAGGATTGGAGGACATAAATTTTGACATGATTTTATAGCCTTTAGATCAATAACATTTCAATGGTTTAGATTAAGCATGAGTCTCTTAATTAATTTCGTAGATTTTTTTAACTTCTTTCCCTTTTCAATTATTTCCTTATCTTATTTTATTTTTTCTTCACTGCGTGATTTGCTATTGTCTTCTAATTATTTTTTTCTCTTGATTCTCTTTTAATTCTTAACTTTTTCTCTAGTTTAATTTTAATCTTTTTTTCTCTCCATTTTATTAAAGAAAAATCATCAAGATATCAAAATCTTGATTCATGATCACATCTTCATTATGGTTTGAAATTTCAATCAAGTTATGATTTGATGTAATGAAGTTAATTACAGTACTATTAGCTAGGTACCTCTAATGAAGTTTCAAGGTGATGCAACTGTAATATATACCAACTAGTTTAATTAGCAAGTAAAAAAGGCTAAACAAGTGTTAATCTAAAATATTCGGTCAACCTGAAGATTAATACAAAATCATTTTTTTGGTTAAACAAATCTTGACTTTCATTTCTTAAATATGATGGCAAGCATAAATAGGATGGAGAGAGGGAAAATTTGATTAAGAAAAGAGAGACAAAAATAGGAAAGATATAAGAACAAAACGTGGAAGAGAATCATAGAAAGTGAGAGAGATAGAAGAAAAATAATTAAAAAATAATAAGGAAATTAAATAAAAAGGAAAGAAATAAAAGAAAATCTTAAAATTAAATAAGAGACACGTGTTTTAATCAAAACCATTAAAATGTTATAGATCCAAAAGTTATAAAATCGTGTCAAATATTGTGTCCCCCGATCCTTTCCCATATTATATATGATTTTCTATTATCAGTTTGTCCTGACAATAAATATATCAGAATGAAGAATGTGGACCACTAGATTTACATACTTTGACTTAAAATGTATGCATTTTTCAAAACCTCTCCATAATCTATGGTCTACATTAGAAAGACTGATATGTATATATATAACTCGAATAATTCTGAAATGGGAGCCATGGCCCCACAATCAATGAAAATGCTCCAAGTTTTAATTATGGAAAATTATAATATAATAATATATAGATGATAATATTAGCTTGATTCATCCTATTATTTTAATAATTTTAACTAATATATTTCTTAAATATTAATATATTTATATATATAACTCGAATAAATATATATATTATTCAGTTCGGTTAGAACTTAGAACTGAATTGTTATACATGTTGCAAGTTTTCAAAAATGATATAGCCGACTAGAAGTTCTTGACTTATATATATATATATATATATTCAATCATGTTCTGCCATGTGAGTGTGTGTATTCTAGAGGGATTGGTTGGTCAACTAATGCCACATGCAAGTGTACACGATATATATTATATATATCGACAGATTGAATATAATTAGAATTATTTAATAACATGATAAATATTTTCGGTGATTTTTGAGTTTTTATTATTTCATGATCTTTTGTATAAACTCAATCATTATTAGTATAGTCAACCATGAATAATTATTCTTTAAGGAAAATCAAACCATGAATAATTATTAAGTATTCCAATAATTGTACGATTTGGTTGAAGAAAATGCATAGCTTAGATTCTTTATATAACCTTTTTTTTTTTACAGGTTTTCATAAATATATATATATATATATATTGACATATTGTTTTTGGTAAAATCGAATTATTGGGTAGGGAGTATATATTAAATTGAATATATATAAATATTATTTTATATAATGAAAAGGAAATTTCAATGCATGACATAATTAAAGAGCTATAAAACAAATACAAGAAGTATTAAGAAAAATATAAAAAGTGCCCATATGTACAGGACTCCCCATATTGTGGATAATCACCAGCCGTATAATCCAAGAAAATGCTTTTTTTTTCTTTTCATTTTTTTATTACTTTTAAGGACCGTCATGGCTAATACGAATATTTATTCCCACAAATAAAGTTTATTGATTAAGAACGAATTAGAAAGAGAAACAAATTTCACTGGAAAAGAAATCAAATTAACTTTCCTTTCTCATAAAAATTTAATTTCTGATTATAGTAAAGAGATATCAATACGTTAATATAATAAATATTGTAATTACAAATATTATAGAGATATTAATACATGAATAAAACAAAGAAGATTAAAACGGTTTTTGATATTAAAGAGATATTTGAAATATATGCTTATTAGGAAAAAAAATACTTTGGGAAATCTTTCTTTAAAAAAAAAAATACTCAATTTGGTATTTTTGAAATAAATTATCAAATACAAGTATTTAATACAAAAGAATTTTCAAAAAGACTAAAAATGATTCTGTTATAAGTCGTTGTTATATTGAATGTGAATGGGGACAGGAAATTCGACAAAAGGGACATATAGGATTTGTACTGTTATGCATGCAATTATTGATATGGGCATCAAAATATATATATTTAGTAATTGAAATTAAACAATATTAATACAATAAAATTAAAACATTAAATATTATGCTTATTAGGATTCTTTTGTTGTCATCTTTGGAAAACTTTTGTTTTTGGAAGCTTCTGAAGATATGTATTATGTCTTGTTAAAAAAAATCAAATTTAATATATATATAATTATATATATAATTTGTGATTTTTGTTTTTTTAAATGTAGTATGGGTTTTGGTCAAATATCCAAAGCAAAAAATGGCATAATAAAATAAGAAGAAGAAATATTAAAATGGGTTATGTCGTATGAGTTTGAATAACAAAACTACAAGCAACTAATTTAATTACACTCAAAGCAAGAAATACATAATAATAAAACAAAACCAGAAAAGGAAATATTTCTCTTATTGTTTGTCTCATTGTCATTGTATTTTTTCGATTGAGGTTTTTTTAATGAAATTTTTAGGTATTATTTCAATTTTTTGTTAAAAAAAAAAATCATTTTTAATTCTATAATTCTATTACATGCATCATACTCGAATCCACAGTCTTGTTGGCGTGGGTATGAGAATTTTATTATTGGGTCAATTCACTTTGGTCATCATTTGTAATTAAAAATTATATATGATTTATTATTATTATTATTATTGTTGTTGTTGTTGTTAGGTTTGATAAGAAATCATGAAAGTGCTTGTTAAACATATTTGAGAAATCAGCCCAAACCCAAATAAATTGGGCCTTGGCCCATTTACATGAGAGGCCCATTGTTTTGAAGGTCAGCCCATACTTAATATTTGGACCATAGAAACTTCACTGCATCCTCATTTTTTATCCAAAGCCTAAATGCATTATTGGAAGTAAATGAAGGGTTTAGCTATGGAATTTGGATCCTCTGTTGATCTGATCTTTTTCTGACCTCATCTAATCTTATGACACATAAGCATTGTAATGAATGGGTGGTTAAGATATGATTGGTTTTCACAACTACTTTATCAACAATTAATCACATGTTTTAAAAAGATCAGGAAAAAGATCAGATCAACAGAGTATCCAAATCCTTAGCTATGCTACATAAACTGTATTGTTAATGAACAGTTATGTGAGAAATTATTAGCTTAAATTCTTATTTTTTATACACCATTGAATTGAAATCTACATATTATAAATTGACCTAGCGACTATGCAGATCTTACATCCTGTATAGTGGCTGAACCCGAGTAAATTTTTACTCCGTAACAAACTAAGAAATTGTTTTCCTCACACGGAGCCCAATTTAAGTTGGATATTGTCATGCCATGGGTCGTGCTGGTCACGGTTCTTGCAATTTCTTTCAAGCCATGGAAAGGTTTTGATTTTTGGATTAAGATTAGTAGTGTTGACATTTTTTTAATGTCTACAACAAATTTGCTATAAATTATTACTTTATTAATCGAAATTATTGACAAGACTCTAAAAAAAAAAAAAAAAAAAAAAAAAATTTAAAAATTAAAACGTTACTTTCCTAAACTCTAACAAGGCTTGTAATTTTTTTTTTCCCTTTTTTCTCTCCTAAAAAGTAATGACATTGTTGAATAATTTTTAGAAGAAAACGATTTTAATCGTATCTTGTAGTATCTGGAAGAGGTGAGCCACCAAGAAAGTGCCAGATCAATGAAAGTGCTCTTTTAGGTTGATAGCTTGGGACTTCATGTCCAGCTCCTCTCACTGTAGCAAATGTTAAGTCTCCTTTGTACACTTGTGTGAATCCACCAACCTATTAATTGTAACACAACACAAAACAAACAGTTTGATCAAAACCATTGATCACAATTTGAGCAAACTGAGTGTGATTAGAGAAGAAAGATTAATGAATTTTACCTCTCCACCGAGGTACCAAGCATGCCATGCAGTTTTCACATCAAGTTTCATCTTATTGATTGAATACTTTGTTGAAGTTACTGGTAATTTTCCATCAGTATCACCACTGCATTTCAAATAAAACGTTCGTACAAGTCACAGGGTTGTTCGAAATCCAAAGAAATATAATCCAATACAATTTAATCCAATTTTGATTGAATATGATGACTTAAACTAACTAAGAATGGCAACGGGTCGTATTTTGCGTAACCCTGACCCAAATAATTTCGTAGGTTTAGATTTCCACCCATGGGTTTTGACAAAACTCAAAGCGGCTGCCTGCAAACCCGTGAAATACTTGATTTGCGAACCCAAAATAATGTAATTTTGAATGTAGAATTTTAATTTGCTAAGAACAACATCGTCTTGAATTCGGCTTTTTTTAAAGAGTAATGCTACATTGCCTAAATTTGGTGCCCAAATCTAGTGCCCAAATGATGTGGCAATAATGTAGACTATTCATTTAAATCATGCAAATCTAATACAATTTAAATTAATGGTCTACAGTGTTGCCACATCATTTGGGCACCAGATTTGGACACCAAATTTGGACAATGTAGCATTACTATTTTTTAAAATATTCGGGTTCATGGGTTCTTTTTTTAAACTCAAACTTATGATCCGAATAGCAAAATTCATACCCGATCCACACAGTTTGGGTCCTGGTGGGTGCCTGACTGCCTGTAGATTCGGATGAAATTGCCATCCGTGACGAATTGGGTCCAATCCTATCAATTTCTTCCACACCCAAAGACTATGATGATGATGATGATGATCAATAATGATGATTATGATGATGGGAATTTACCTATATACCCAAACTCGAATCCCATTTGACATTAATTCCTCCAAAAGAGGAATTATTGTTGAAGGGCTATCATTCCATGTGGTGATGACATCACTGCAACGATCCCAATCATGATCAAGTTTGGTAACATTAGCATGCATGGCTGCTTGAACTTCTGGCCTGTTCAAATAAGCATACACATAGTAGTCGCTGCATGGATCAAAATTCATTATCTGCACACACAACACAAAAAACAATAAAACAAATTAAATATTAATAATCAATTTTATTTTTTTATTTTTTATTTTTTTTTGTCTGGAACCTTTTTTCTACACAAATCAAAAGTATTTAAATAGGTCATTTTAACGTGTGTTCTAAGAACATATGTTAAGACAATTCATCGTAAATCAATCGACTTACAGAGGCCTTTTTAGGGCGAGATGTGAGATTAGTGTTGAAGCAAAGAGGGGCATAGATGCTGTAGATGTCGAGATGGGAAATAGTCTTGTTAATTTCATTGGTAATTGCATCACACAGCTTGCTAGTAGAGGCATTGGGTGAAAAATCACAGTGTTTGCGGACTTTATGATTATCTTCATCTGAAATCAAAGCATGACTTGCCAAGTAATCATACGTTCCTCTCCGATCAGTTTCATTATTGATCACTGCATTTCCAATCTGAAAATTAATTTGTATGAGATCAGATATTGAAATGATAATTAAAAATCTAATGATTTCAATGACAATAAAACCCATAAATTCAATAAATTTAAATTCAACCTAGAAAAATAGTCAAATTATTAAAATTCTAATGATATTTTTGATATTTATACAAATATTTCTATAAATTTAGAAATAGATATCTCCAATAGCGAAGGAGGAGTCACTAGGGTCATGTCCCCTTCACTAAAAAAAACTAAGTTAATCTCTTAAAAATATATATATATATATATTTACCACTAAAGTTTTTTACTTTTTTCACTTTTACCCCAGTAAATTTTTTATTTAAATATAATAAATCCTCGAGACAAAGATTTCTGACTCCTGCCCCTGGATATCTCCATCAAACCCCATCTTAAAATTAATTAATGAAAGTTTTAAAAATAATAATAATAATAACAATGAAAGTGAAAGCTAACCCACTTGGGACTATAAACTGCTTCTAGCCTCCAAGTTTCAATCATTTCTAGCTCCCGTTAGAAAATAAGCAATAAAAAGTTGTAACAATAATTCTCAGTTATATTAATCATTATCATCATAATAATAAATTCTTAGTACCTATAATTTCCTATTATTTGATTTGATTGATTGAGAAAGAGAGAGAGGGAGAAAGAGATCATACAATAATTCCTTTGAGGTTGATGATGGTCTTGTTAGCCAATTTATTATGATGGAGAATGGTGTATGCAAGTTGAGGCACGTAGTGACCAGCATAGCTCTCTCCAGATATGTAGAATTCTCTGCCTTTGTATTCAGGAAATCTCTCCAGCCAATTCACCATGAACACATAACTGTCTTCTGCTGTTCTTGAGTCTCCACTCTTGTCATAATCTGATGTTGTGTTTGAGTATGAAAATCCCACACCGGCAGGTGACTCCAAAAACAAAACATTTGCAGCTTCAACCAAAAACAAGAAATTTCAGACGAGGTTTCTGATGAATTTTAAAAATGTTTACGAGGGTAACCGAAGGATTGAAATTTAAAATATTAAAGAGGTTTCTGACGAATTTCGAAATTAAAAATATGAATACCATTATTCCAGGAGTATCGATTTCTGTACAACGTTTTGCCGTCACTGTGGACTCGGAAAGGTCCAAGTTCCTGCATTGCTCCATAGGCAAGAGAAGAACAGCCAGGACCTGTAAACAAATCATGATCATTAATTTTAAGCTTTAAATTAACAACTAGCTAAGCTAGCTCGAGATCATCGATGGCACTACATAAAATAATACACGATTAGGCTGCAATTTGATGTTATTTTATTTACTTAATTCTTCATTTTTTACGTTAATTAATTCATAGTTTTTTTTTTTTTTATTAATTAAAAAAATGGTTACAGCATGCAAGCCGAGAAATCCTCTCTATGAGAGTGAAGGATGGGATACAAACTCTAGTTTTCTATAAAATAAAATAAAATAAAATAAAAATAAATATAAAAGGTTGTCAATAGACCACGTGGCAGGAAAAGAGTGGCTGGAGTTGATAAAATAATAAAAGTTATGAAAATAATATAATTAAATCAGGAATTTTAATGCCCCCAAAACCCCAAAAAAACAAAATGTGTATCTTATCAGTATTGGATATTCTAGCAATTCAGAGGGGACTAATCATGCAAAAATATCGCTTTCTATTATCACATGGAATTATTAATGAGTGGACATGCATTCGGGATTATTATCGTAAGCTATATTGTAATATATTCCAATTAAGATTTTTGAGATTTTTATGGGATATTTCAATTTCTAGTAATATAATAAAAGAGTAATGCTAAACGTCTCAATTTTTTTTTTCAAATTCTGTCCAAATGATATGTCACGTGAGGTGTCAACATCATATTAGTCACCATATAATCTCATGATTTATAAAATACTGACACGTGTCATATCATTTGGGACAGAATTTGAGAAAAAAAAATTTGAAACGTCTAGCATTACTCATAATAAAATGTGGTATCAATCAGTGTATGCTATAGATAATTCTGATAATACTGATAATAATAAAAATATTGAGATTTTTATGAGTAGTAATGCACTAATCATGTAATACATTATCAATGATTACACAAAACTATATTTTAAATGAATTGAAAAACATCAAAATCAATTTTAATAACTCTGATGAAAATTCAGAAGAAAAATAAATAAATGAAGAAGATCAGATCACGATTATCATAGAATAATTAACATTAATTAATTACCTCCATTAAGCCAGAGAAGAAGAGGCAATGACTCATTAGACTTCTTCTCAGATTCAACAAAGTAATAATAAAGTGCCCTTCCGGCCGATTTATCGACGGTAACATATCCACCGTACTGAGAAAACTCAACCTGAGGCTGTCCAGGGAGTCTCTCAATCCTGTCTTGCTCTTTCAAGCCCTCTTGAGGATGAATCTTGGCACTGTCCACATGGTGAATTGCCCGGAAAGAGCTCGTTTCGATACCCGAATTCAATAACTTGGTCTTGTAGAAATGGCCAAGCTGTTGTCCCTGATTCTTCCTGCATTGAGTCTCCACTACACAGAATGAAAGAAATGTGAGAAAAGAAATCACTAGTAGTGAAGTGGGTTTCTTGCTCTCCATGTCGTTGTATGTGTTTGTGTTTTTCTTGTTTTTCAAAACAGTGAGGGAAAGGTACTGTATTTATATAGAAAAAACAATAGAGGGCATCCGGGATCGAAATCAAACAATACATACATGTGCGGCTCTGGTAATTGTTTTAAATGTTGCAAGTTGTAAAATATATGTATATATATAATGAGTTTCTCATAAGGGACCCCTTATTTTAATTTTGGTAAGTACTATGATGAAAACACATCGATTTTAATGAATTTTAATCTGATTTTTTTTTTTTTGTATACGATGAGTTCATTGAAATCCACATATGAACAAAATTTGAGAATTTTCCAAGCACTAGAACTATTTATCCAAATTTTGTTAAATATGAAGGCATCGGAAAATAAGCGAAATATAGGAAAATGGAAGAAAAATAGTTTTAGTATACGAAAAATTCTCAAATTTTGTTCATATGTTGATTTCAATTAACTCATCATCCACAAAAAAAATCTAGACTAAATTCATTAAAATCGATGTGTTTTCATCATGGTTCTTACCGAAATTAAAATAAGGAATCCTTCATGAGAGACTCACTATATATATAACCCGAATAATTTTGACGCAGGGGTCATGGCCCCCCAACCAATGAAAATGCTTCAATTTTTAATTATGGAAAAATTATGATATAATATTATATCAATAATGCTAAATATCTCACATAAAACATTTTAATAATATTAGTTTGATTCATCCTATTATTTTAAAAATATTAATTAATTAATAAATATATTTCTTATTTTATTGTTCATGATTGTAGGATACAAAATCAATCTCTTTTCGCTTCATAATTTCCAATAAAATAATAATAATAATAAATAATTTCCTATTATTTCTTATTTTCGTACATTATTGTCTAGTCTAGTATATATTATTATTTAAGGTACGGATATTGACATCTATAAAACTTATTAGTACACCCATTTTTATAAGCACACCCATGTCTAAAATTAAAAAAAAATTAATAATACTATAAGCACTCATCCTAATGCTAATAGTACTCTTATTGAATAAATATATTCATTTTAATACATTAAAATAATAGATTAATACTAGACATCCCAATTTTATTTTCTCAAATTCTGTCTCAAATTATGTAGCACGTGAGGTGTCAATATCATATGAGTGTACTAATAAGTTTTATTAGTGTCAATATCAACACCTTATTATTTAATATATTTTCACGGTAATAAGCTAAGTAAATATTGGTGAAGGCTTATTATCTTATTTTACAGTACTCATTGTATCTTGATACAATTTTTAAGTTTTATTCTACATTGTTTGTTAATTACAGAAAAAAAAAAATTAATATTTTATTCTAGATGATAATATTTAGTTATATTTTAATTCCTTTTTTTTTTTTGGTGACACTTCCTTTAAGACTTAAAGGTACCATATTTTTTTTAAAATTTATTTCTTAGCTATTAATATATTTATCACGCGTGAAATTGAATATTAATTTTTGTGGTGGCTCCCCTAAAGCCAAATTCCTAGCTTCTCCTCTGCATATGCGGTTCCGGTAATTGTTTTAAATGTTGCAAGTTTTCAAAAAATATATATACATATATAACTCGAATAATTCTGATACAGAAAAGGTAATTAGGAATTTACAGAAACTACCGAAATCAAACAGTTCAGTTAGAACTGAACAATTGTTATAAATGTTGCGAGTTTTCAAAAAAGATATAGCCGACCAGAAGTTCTGGACTTATATATATATAATTATATATATTCGTTGTCATATTGAATGTGAATGGGGACAGGAAATTCGACAAAATGGACATATAGGATTTGTACTGTTATGCATGCAATTATTGATATGGGCATCAAAATATATATTTAGTAATTGAAATTAAACAATATTAATACAATAAAATAAAAACATTAAATATTATGCTTATTAGGATTCTTTTGTTGTCATCAAAAAAAAAAATCAAATTTAATAAATATATAATTATATATATATATAATTTGTGATTTTTGTTTTTTAAATGTAGTATGGGTTTTGGTCAAATATCCAAAGCAAAAAATGGCATAATAAAATAAGAAGAAGAAATATTAAAATGGGTTATGTCGTATGAGTTTGAATAACAAAACTACAAGCAACTAATTTAATTACACTCAAAGCAAGAAATACATAATAATAAAACAAAACCAGAAAAGGAAATATTTCTCTTATTGTTTGTCTCATTGTCATTGTATTATTTCGATTGAGGTTTTTTTTAATGAAATTTTTAGGTAGTATTTCAATTTTTTGTTAAAAATAAAAATCTTTTTTAATTCTATAATTCTATTACATGCATCATACTCGAATCCACAGTCTTGTTGGCGTGGGTCTGAGAATTTTATTATTGGGTCAATTCACTTTGGTCATCATTTGTAATTAAAAATTATATATGATTTATTATTATTATTATTGTTGTTGTTGGGTTTGATAAAAAATCATGAAAGTGTTTGTTAAACATATTTGAGAAATCAGCCCAAACCCAAATAAATTGGGCCTTGGCCCATTTACATGAGAGGCCCATTTTTTTGAAAGTCAGCCCATAATTAATATTTGGACCATAGAAACTTCACTGCATCCTCATTTTTTATCCAAAGCCTAAATGCATTATTGGAAGTAAATGAAGGGTTTAGCTATGGAATTTGGATCCTCTGTTGATCTGATCTTTTTCTGACCTCACCTAATCTTATGACACATAAGCATTGTAATGAATGGGTGGTTAAGATGTGATTGGTTTTCATAACCACTTTATCAACAATTAATCACATGTTTTAAAAAGATTAGGAAAAAGATCAGATCAACAGAGTATCCAAATCCTTAGCTATGCTACATAAACTGTATTGTTAATGAACAGTTATGTGAGAAATTATTAGCTTAAATTCTTATTTTTTATACACCATTGAATTGAAATCTACATATTATAAATTGACCTAGCGACTATGCAGATCTTACATCCTGTATAGTGGTTGAACCCGAGTAAATTTTTACTCCGTAACAAACTAAGAAATTGTTTTCCTCACGCGGAGCCCAATTTAAGTTGGATATTGTCATGCCATGGGTTGTGCTGGTTACGGTTCTTGCAATTGCTTTCAAGCATGGAAAGGTTTTGATTTTTGGATTAAGATTAGTAGTGTTGACATTTTTTTAATGTCTACAACAAATTTGCTATAAATTATTACTTTATTAATCGAAATTATTGACAAGACTCTTAAAAAAAAAAAAAAAAAACAATTAAAACGTTACTTTCCTAAACTCTAACAAGGCTTGTAATCTTTTTTTTCCCTTTTTTCTCTCCTAAAAAGTAATGACATTGTTGAATAATTTTTAGAAGAAAACGATTTTAATCGTATCTTGTAGTATCTGGAAGAGGTGAGCCACCAAGAAAGTGCCAGATCAATGAAAGTGCTCTTTTAGGTTGATAGCTTGGGACTTGATGTCCAGCTCCTCTCCCTGTAGCAAATGTTAAGTCTCCTTTGTACACTTGTGTGAATCCACCAACCTATTAATTGTAACACAACACAAAACAAACAGTTTGATCAAAACCATTGATCACAATTTGAGCAAACTGAGTGTGATTAGAGAAGAAAGATTAATGAATTTTACCTCTCCACCGAGGTACCAAGCATGCCATGCAGTTTTCACATCAAGTTTCATCTTATTGATTGAATACTTTGTTGAAGTTACTGGTAATTTTCCATCAGTATCACCACTGCATTTCAAATAAAACGTTCGTACAAGTCACAGGGTTGTTCGAAATCCAAAGAAATATAATCCAATACAATTTAATCCAATTTTGATTGAATATGATGACTTAAACTAACTAGGAATGGCAACGGGTCGTATTTTGCGTAACCCTAACCCAAATAATTTTGCAGGTTTGGATTTCCACCCATGGGTTTTGACAAAACTCAAAGCGGCTACCTGCAAACCCGTGAAATATTTGATTTGCGAACCCAAAATAATGTAATTTTGAGTGTAGAATTTTAATTTGCTAAGAACAACATCGTCTTGAATTCAGCTTTTTTTAAAGAGTAATGCTACATTGCCTAAATTTGGTGTCCAAATCTAGTGCCCAAATGATGTGGCAATAATGTAGACTATTCATTTAAATCATACAAATCTAATACAATTTAAATGAATGGTCTACAGTATTGCCACATCATTTGGACAATGTAGCATTACTCTTTTTTAAAATATTCGGGTTCATGGGTTCTTTTTTTAAACTCAAACTTATGATCCGAATAGCAAAATTCATACTCGATCCACACAGTTTGGGTCCTGGTGGGTATTAAAGTTTGAAGAGTAAAGAAACTAAGTATTGAATAACAAAACAGAGAGAATAAATTGAGAGAACATATTTCTTTCTATTTCATTTTTCATTGATTGTTTTGATACAGGCGAGATGCCCTTTTATATACATCTCTAATAACAAACTCTAACAACCTTTATTCTTATCAGATGAATATTATAATGATGCAACCTCAGCCACTGGATCAGATTAGAGCTCTGATCTTCTGGAAGCTTTTCCAGATTGGGCGGGAAATGGTTTTCCCTCAATTTGATTTTGGCGCCATCCATTTTGTGTTCTCATAACAGAAAGCTGATTCAGCATAGTTTGTTGTAACAACTTTGCTGACTCAGCACAATATGAGAGTGAGCTCAGCCGTTTGATGTTGCTGGATGATCATGATATCTGCTTAACACTCCCCCTTAAACTTAGCTGAGGTAACTCTGTAAGTTTGAATCTTGTGCGAGAAAATTGATCACCTGTAATGGCAACATCTCCCCTTCTCAAGCGAAACTGATCTCTGTCAGTAACTAGCTTGGAAGCCAAAATGTTAAAGCGAGTTATGGCCAAAGGTTTAATGAATATATCCGCAATTTGCACAGCTGTAGGAACATATCTGATATCCAAATTGCCAGCAGCAACAAGATCTCGCAGAAAGTGAAGATCAATTTCAATGTGTTTTGTTCGAGAATGGAACACTGGATTGTGTGCTAAGGATTTGGCACTGAGATTATCACACCAAAGAACTGGTGTACCAGATAAAGGCAATTGAAGCTCTTTAAACAGCGACTGAAACCAGATTATATCAGTAGCTGCAGCTGCAAGAGACCTGTATTCAGCCTCAGCACTCGATCGTGCCACAACCCGTTGTTTCTTGGATGACCAACTCACAAGATTACCACCAAGATACACACAATAACCACCAGTGGACTTGCGATCATCTACACTTCCTGCCCAGTCAGCATCAGCATAGCATTCTAGAGCCAATGGAGCAGCAGGCCGAAACACTAATCCAAGCTGCATTGTTCCTTTAATGTAACGGAGCACCCTTTTCACTGCCAACCAATGAACTTGTGTTGGAGAAGTCAGAAACTGACTTAGTTTGTTCACAGCAAATGAGATATCAGGACGAGAGAGAGTGAGATATTGCAATGCCCCTATAGTACTCCTGTAGAGAGTGGCATCTGCAAATGGCTCACCATCAAATGCAGAAAGTTTGCAGCCTGGTGAAAGAGGGGTAGGACATGTCTTGCATTCAGTTTGTGGGAGTTGTAAGCCCTAATATGAGGAAAACAAGAGCACCCAAAGGGCTTAAGTTCTGTATAGTCTGGATTCCTTTTGAACAATCTGAAATATGGTGTTTCTTGATTCAAAACCGAAGAGGGAAGTCTATTTATCAAGAAAACTGCTGTGTGGAATGACTCCCACCAAAATGACAAAGGTAATGCAGCCTGAGCAAGCATAGACAGCCCCACCTCAACAATATGCCTATGTTTTCTTTCAACTATGCCATTTTGTTGAGGTGTGTGGGGACATGATTTGCGATGAGCAATACCATGCTCAAGAAGGTATGATGAGAGGGCAATGAATTCTCCACCATTGTCACTTTGAATACATTTAAGTTTGGTATTGAACTGTTTTTCAGCAAATTTGTGAAACCTGATGAAGATTTGCTTGACCTGGGACTTTAAGGTTAATGGAAATATCCAAGAATACCTAGAGTATGCATCCACAAAACTAACATAATAACGATGACCTTGTGTTGATGGAAGAGGGGAAGGACCCCAAACATCTGCACACACCATTTCTAGAGGGTGATGAAACTCATGAGTTGATTTGGTATAGGGAAGTCTGTGTGACTTGGCTAGTCTACATGCATCACAACACAATTGTAAATCCAAATTTGAGACATTCACATTTAGTGTATTCAATACAGACGCCAATACATGAGGACTAGGATGTCCAAGTTTGTTGTGCCATGCTTTAGCAAGAAATTGCTTAGAAGACATAGGCACATCTGATGTAACAGTAAACGAATTACATTGAGGGACTTGACCATCATCTGTGACATCTGTTACACTTGTTTTATTGAAATCAAACAACCTAGACACAAAGCAAGTAGAAGTAGGACTGGTATTCTTTTGACCATCATGTGACCGAAATTTTCCTCCAGCGGCAGGAAACACAACTTGATATAATCCACCTCTAAGAATCCCTTGAAGCAAATTTTTCTTCGTAACCTTGTCCTTTATAAAACAAGAATCAGCATTAAACTCAACATCAATAGCATTGTCTTTAGTAAGTTGAGCAATGCTAAGTAAGTTCTTTTTAATTTCAGGCACACACAAGACATTTTTAAGAGCAATATGGCAATAAGGTTCAGTGCTAGAAATAACTGTTAACTGACCAATTCGTGAGATAGGAAGGGTATGGCCATTACCAACAGCCAATTTCATAGTACCTCTATATTCGTGGCTGCTGGACAGATTGTTAGCATCTGGTGTGATGTGGTTTGTAGCACCACTGTCGATATACCAGCTAGGATCTGCAACTGAAGAAGCACTGGCTGTTGTTGCCTTTAAGCTGCTGTTATTGATCTGGTAGGAGTTGTCATGTGCTTGAGTATTTTCAACAGCATGTGCTACATTTCCTTGAGGTGTTGTGAACTGCCTTCCTTGACTTCCAGTGAAGGTCTGATCGAACCTATGAAAGCAGATATTGGCAGTGTGTCCAATTTTGCCACACACTTGGCATATTGGTCTTGAATTATACGATCTGCCACCTCCTCTGCCTCTTGCTCGACCTCTAGCTCTTCCTCTTGATTGTCCACCTCTCTGAAAATTAGTTGTGTCATTTCTTTGAGTTTTTATGTGCATATTTGCTAGAGCATTTGGCATCTCCACAGATGAGGCAAATTCCTCAAGTCTTGCTTCAAAACTCATCAAAAGAAATTGAGCTTCCTGCAGAGTAACTTCACCAGTTTTGGATGTAATAGTAACTACAACTGGATCATATTCCTGACCTAAACCTCCAAGCACATATGAAATCAGATCTTGTTCACTAACATCCTGTCCTGCAGCTATTAATGCATCTGAAATACTCTTTTTCTTGACAATATACTCATTGATGCTTAAGGATCCTTTCTTAATCACCTGTAACTGATTTCTCAGATGCATTTTCTTAGCCATTGAACATTGTGAAAACAATTTAGTAATACATTTCCAGGTCTCACATGCTGTTATGCATTGTGTGACTTGTGCTAACACAGATTCACTCAAGGTTGAGAAAATCCAGCCAACTAACAGTTGATCTATCTTCTTCCAGTTTAGATAATCATCACTAATGGTTCGAATAGTCTCACCTGTTTCCTGATCGTTTTCTTCACCATATTTTTGTGGACATTTGACTGGTCCAAATAGAAATTCTTCAAGATGAAACGCACGAACGATTGGTAAGATCTGAGCCTTCCAAAAAATAAAGTTGGTTTGATTCAGCTTTATTGGTAAATTGAAATTCAGGTTCTTCGAGATCAGATTTGACCTTGCTTCTCTTTGTTTCTTTGAGAGAACAGGTTCATCTTGATCATCATGATCCTGAGAATCGCGTAGCTCTGAATTTGACGAAGATGCCATGGCCTCTGATCTTCACTGCTCTGATACCATATTAAAGTTTGAAGAGTAAAGAAACTAAGTATTGAATAACAAAACAGAGAGACTAAATTGAGAGAACATATTTCTTTCTATTTCATTTTTCATTGATTGTTTTGATACAGGCGAGATGCCCTTTTATATACATCTCTAATAACAAACTCTAACAACCTTTATTCTTATCAGATGAATATTATAATGATGCAACCTCAGCCACTGGATCAGATTAGAGCTCTGATCTTCTGGAAGCTTTTCCAGAACTGGGCGGGAAATGGTTTTCCCTCAATTTGATTTTGGCGCCATCCATTTTGTGTTCTCATAACAGAAAGCTGATTCAGCATAGTTTGTTGTAACAACTTTGCTGACTCAGCACAATATGAGAGTGAGCTCAGCCGTTTGATGTTGCTGGATGATCATGATATCTGCTTAACAGTGGGTGCCTGACTGCCTGTAGATTCGGATGAAATTGCCATCCGTGACGAATTGGGTCCAATCCTATCAATTTCTTCCACACCCCAAAGACTACGATGATGATGATGATGATGATCAATAATGATGATTAATGATGATTATGATGATGGGAATTTACCTAAATACCCAAACTCGAATCCCATTTGACATTAATTCCTCCAAAAGAGGAATTATTGTTGAAGGGCTATCATTCCATGTGGTGATGACATCACTGCAACGTTCCCAATCATGATCAAGTTTGGTAACATTAGCATGCATGGCTGCTTGAACTTCTGGCCTGTTCAAATAAGCATACACATAGTAGTCGCTGCATGGATCAAAATTCATTATCTGCACACACAACACAAAAAACAATAAAACAAATTAAATATTAATAATCAATTTTTTTTTTATTTTTTTTATTTTTTTTTTGTCTGGAACCCTTTTTCTACACAAATCAAAAGTATTTAAATAGGTCATTTTAACGTGTGTTCTAAGAACATATGTTAAGACAATTCATCGTAAATCAATCGACTTACAGAAGCCTTTTTAGGGCGAGATGTGAGATTGGTGTTGAAGCAAAGAGGGGCATAGATGCTGTAGATGTCGAGATGGGTAATAGTCTTGTTAATTTCATTGGTAATTGCATCACACAGCTTGCTAGTAGAGGCATTGGGTGAAAAATCACAGTGTTTGCGGACTTTATGATTATCTTCATCTGAAATCAAAGCATGACTTGCCAAGTAATCATACCTTCCTCTCCGATCAGTTTCATTATTGATCACTGCATTTCCAATCTGAAAATTAATTTGTATGAGATCAGATATTGAAATGATAATTAAAAATCTAATGATTTCAATGACAATAAAACCCATAAATTCAATAAATTTAAATTCAACCTAGAAAAATAGTCAAATTATTAAAATTCTAATGATATTTTTGATATTTATACAAATATTTCTATAAATTTAGAAATAGATATCTCCAATAGCGAAGGAGGAGTCACTAGGGTCATGTCCCCTTCACTAAAAAAAACTAATTTAATCTCTTTAATATATATATATATATATATATTTACCACTAAAGATTTTTACTTTTTTCACTTTGACCCCAGTAAATTTTTTATTTAAATATAATAAATCCTCGAGACAAAGATTTCTGACTCCTGCCCCTGGATATCTCCATCAAACCCCATCTTAAAATTAATTAATGAAAGTTTTAAAAATAATAATAATAATAACAATGAAAGTGAAAGCTAACCCACTTGGGACTATAAACTGCTTCTAGCCTCCAAGTTTCAATCATTTCTAGCTCCCGTTAGTAAATAAGCAATAAAAAGTTGTAACAAAATTGAGCCTTGCCTATGGCCTTTTGCCAATGTGGTGTGACTCTCTAATAAGAGACTTCATCACTATGGTTCAATGCCCGATATACAAGTATATATATTTATATATATTCATTCTTTGTCCCTCCTCTTGTGTGGGAGTAATAGTGTTGTCTGGACTATACTAATAGAGTCTAATCTTACAGGATTTCAAACAAATAAAAAAAAAAAAAAATTGAGCCTTGATCACTGATTCACAGTTATATAAATCATTATCATCATAATGCATTCTTAGAGCATCCACATTGGTTGCAAAATAAGACCCATTTTGGATTTGATCAAATTGAGCCACAATGGTGTTAAATGGGATCCAAAAAACAAGAGCCAAAAGTGGGCTCCACAAGACTAGACCCAAATGGAGTTTCAAATTTGGAACCCAATTTGGGTCTTGCCCAATGATTGGGGTTGGGTTCCCAACCCTCTCCAATCATTGGGTTGGGCCATTATATATATATATAATTTAAATTAAAATATATAATTATTAATTTCAAAAAATATATATAATGAAAAAATATATATAAATTTAATATTTATATTTCAATTATTTAAATTTAAATATATTATTATTAATTTCAATAATTATATATATAATGACAAAATATAAATAAATTTAATTAGGGGTAAGCGTTTAATAGATCGGTACACTTTTCGAGTGAACCGTTAAAAAACCGATAATATCCAGTTTTTGAAAAAGTGAACCGATCCGATAAAATTGAAAAGTGTGAATCGATCAAAAACCGATTGAACCGGTTCGGTTCGGTTTGATTCGGTTTTTTCAGTTTTGGGCCTAATCAAAATCTCCTCTAATAATATATATAATATTTTAAAGAAGAGTAATAATTGTTTGGAAAAAAGTTAAAAAAGTAATGAAACCGAACCGTTAGAACCAACGAAACCGAAATCGGAAGCGGAAGCGGAACTGAACCGTCGGAACCGTCGAAAACCGAACCAGAACTGAAACCGAACCATCGGAACTGCCAAACCCGAACCGTTGGAACCGTTAGACTCGAACCCTCAGAACACCAGACCCTAACAGTCGAAACCGCCAAAATCGGACCGGACCAGACCAGACCGGAACCGAAATTGAAATCGAAATCGAAATCGAAATCGGAACCGGAACCAGAACCGAGGAACCGGAACCGGAACCGGAACCGGAACCGAACCTTCAAAACCGGAACCAAAACCTTTAAAACCGGAATCGGAGCCGATTTTGAAGGTTTAGAACCGAAGCCGGATTCGAATCGAAACCAACGCGATATATAATCGTATACAATATTTTGTTTTAAATATTTATTTTTATTATTGATGTAATTCGGTTGTGATAATTTTAAATTAATAATTTTTTTAAAATTAATTATAATTTGTTAAATAATTGTTGATAGTGTTGATATTTAAAATATATTATATAATTGGGAGAACTTCATAAGTAGCCAAAAAATTAGTGAGTTTATTGTTTTTGTCCAAAATTATTATTTTTATTGTTTTTGTCAAAATATCCACTTTTTGGACAAGATTACCCTTCTTTATAATTTTTTTTTCCTCTTTCTCTCTCTCCTTTTCTCACGCCACCTACTTCTTCTTCTTTCTCTCCTTCTTCTCTCTCTCTCCTCCTCTCTCCTCTGTCTTCTCACTTTCTCTCCTCCTTCTCCTTCTTCTTCTTCTTCTTCTCTTTCTCTTTCTCCTTTTTTTCGAGATTTTTCCCAAACCCAAATTTTTTTTTTAAAAAAAAATCAGTTTTATTTTTTTTATTTTTTTTATTTTGAAATTTTCCAGATTTTTTTTTTTTAATTTCAGTTTTGTTTTTTTGAAATTTTTTTCAGATTTTTTAAAAAAGGTTTGGATTAGAGTTTGGGTTATGATTGTACTTAAAAAAAATTTAGATTTGTGGTTGTATTTAAGTTTGGGTTGTGATTGTTTTTATGAATTGTGAGAGTTGTGTTTGTGTTTGAGTTTTGTTAAAAAAAAAATAGATTTTTCGGATTTGATCTTTTTCAAAAAAAAAATTTCAGATTTTATTTTGTTTAAACACACCAGGTCACGAATTAAACACA